>OX244033.2:63848280-65084857 GCA_945859785.2 Tridacna gigas
ATTCAAAGATATCTATAAACCCTACCAGCCTTGTTTCTGCATGAGACATGTCTGAAATGATACAAGGAAACTGAGATAAATCCCTTCATCAAACAATTACATGTTACAGTGACACTGTGGTACAGTAGACGCCCTTTGAAAACCATGTGAGTAAAGAAAAAACAACTGGTAACCAGCATTTTCTTCTTTTCCCACTATGTTTTTAACCCTTGGAAAGAAATAGTTATCACTGGAGCCATACCTGATATGTCGTCTGCAAAATCTTTCAATTTGGACCAGTCTAGAATTTTGTAATCTACGAGCAATGAGACTACTTATAGCATCAGTCACTTTTGTTGACACCGAGAGCTCCAAATAACCTTAACTCTTTACCAAACAACAATATTATGGACTGGTCCAAACTGAAAGCATTTGCAGACAACAAAATAAATGTGGCTTAAGTGATTGCATTTGTTTCTGAAAGTTTAGAAAACATTGCAGGAAAAAGAGAAAATGCTGGTTACCAGCATTTTCTCCTTTTCCCACAATGTTTTCAAAAGGCTTCTTTCACAGGGTAGTTAAAAGTCAGGATTGTGTGGTAAAGGGTTAAAAGATGTACAAGGGTATTTTAATTGTGTGCCAACATTCAGTGGCAGTTGCTTTTTCTGTAAAAATTTTATATCAAAGCAGGGGGGATACCTGTCAGAATTAGTTTGGGGATAACCCACCTTTCTGGAATGAGGTCTTGAGTTTGAAGAAAATATTGTCTATTATAAAATAAAATCTTAGAAATATCAAGCCTTTTGTATGATGATGACACACAGGCAGATGACAATGGATGATAACACCTCAAACTACCAAGCTTAAAGAAATAGCCTAAATGTTTTACCTTAGTAAAGAGTTCACTAGTAACAGGAATTTTTCCTTTTCCCATGATGTACCCTTGTAGTATACTGGTCTATCCCACAGACAGATATAAAAGTATAGCTTGTGTTTGTATTAGAGGGATACTCATACTTCCTTGCTATCGACATAGCTTTTGTAGTAACATGGAAAGCATTCGCCTTGGGACTTAGAGGTCCTCAGTTCAATCCCTGGGAGGTCATTCATTAGAACTGTTACATTGGCTCCCATCGCAAACAACCCTCCTAGTTGAGAAACAGACTATCAGTACTTAAAAGATTTGTGGAACAATCTTCATATGGCGGGGAAGTAGAAGTGTACAAGTCTATCCTACTAACAGATATGAATGCATAGCTTGTGTTTGTACAAGGGGAAATTTATACTGCCTTGCTTTAAAGCTGTTACACCTTTTTAAAGATAAATTTCATCATATAATCGATATATAATTTTTGTCTACAAATGCTTCATTTATGGACGAGTAGGTAAATTTGATGTCTGGTAAATGTTTTATTCATAAATCAAAGAGGCACAAATGAGTATTACCTTCCCCAAGCTCTCTATGAACAAAAGGTCTCCACCATTTAAACACAATCCAGCCATATTCAATTCTGACACAAAAATCTTCTGTGATGAAATGAACAGCTCTGAACATTATTTTGCCTGACAGGACTGACATGGAGATGGACCCTGTTATCAAAAACAGACAAAAAAAAAGCTTTAACCTTTTACCACAAAATCACAACTTTAAATAACTCTGAAAAAGAAAGCTTTTGAAAACATTGTGGGATAAGGAGAAAATAATGATAACCAGAATTTTCTCCTATTCATAAAATGTTTTTCTGTTCTTCCAGAAACAAACTTCAATTTATGAGTCAAATTTATTTTGTCATCTGTAAAAACAACTTTAACCCTTTACCACATAATCTCTACTTTTAATGACCCTGAAAAAGAAAGCTTTTGAAAGCACTGTGGGAAAAGGAGAAAATGCTGAAAACCAGCATTTTCTCCTTTTTCCACAATGTTTTCTACCCTTCCAAAAACAGATTTCCATTTCTGAGTCACATTTATTTTGTCATCTGCAAAAATAACTTGAACTCTTTACCACACAATCCCGACTTTAAATGACCTTGAAAAAAAATAGCTTAAAAAAAAAAAAAACATTGTGGGAAAAAGGAGAAAAATACTGGCAACCAGCATTTTCTCCTTTTCCCACAGTGTTGTCTACCCTTTAACAAATTTCAGTTTTTGAGTCATATTTAGTCTGTCGTCTTCAAATGCTTTCAATTTGGGACTAGTCTGAAATTCTGTCTTTGGTAAATTGTTAACCCTTCAGCAAACGACAAAAATATATACATATCCAAATTGAAAGCATTTGCAGACAACAATTTAAATGTGACTCAAACTATAGAACTTGTCTTTGATAAGTCAGCATGCCAACTGGGATTTCTATTTGGGGGTACATGCACCCTCCAGGTTTTGAATTGGGTGTACATAGAAAAAATTGGGGGTACACTGTACCCCCTATGTTTTGAATTGGGGGTACAAAGAAAAATTAGGGGGTACGGAGTAACTTTGGGCTGTTTCAGTTTTATTAATGAATGTTAACACCTTAGCTCCTTTACCGAAATGAATGGGATGTTAATTGAATTATTAAATTGGTGATTATATGGATGCATCATATGTTTCCAGGGCATGCACATAGACTATAGATATAATTGCAACAGCGGTCATTGTTTAAAAGCCGAACACTGCCATAAGTTTTGATAATCGACCGCCTTTATAGAAGATTTTTCACCTTTATTCCTTTCTCAAAGTTGCGAAGTACATTTGAACTGCTTTAAAAAGGAAGCATAGACATACTGATGCTCGTTGTCCAAGATGATTTTCTGGCTATTTTAAAATCACAGAGGAGCAGGCCGATCGGCTCATTGTAAGCTCAAACTCTGTCAAATAAAGGCAATGCCGTGTTAGGGCAAAATAAAACAAAATGTGTAATGGTAGAATCACTTGTGGAAACTTATCATTCTCTGATCTTCACGCTGTAAAATATTTTAACAGCTTTTGTTGTGATGACATTTTTCTACAGCAGACACCATACATATGAAAATTACAATTTACACGTTTAATTTGCGGCTCGATTTTTCAGCTTTCATATGTAAAAAAAAAAGTGTTTTTAACAATAACTGCGCATCATAATATAATCAAATGATTTTAATTTCTCAATGAAAAGTAATTACCAGATTTCCTGTACACAAGGTCGATTTTGACACCTTAAAAAATTGTAGCGAAAATTATTCAGACAGACGAGGGAGCCGCAAAATATATATGGTGAAAATATTTGGTAACCCGCTCTATGCTGAGGACAAAGTGTGATACCCACTTACGAGGAAAACTACTTTCGTTTTATTTATTTGGCATGCAATACGACATGGTATCTAATTTGTGCATGCAGTTTACGTAATTACTTTCCTTTTTGCACATACTTTTGACAGTGCGTGCATGCACGTAAGCACAAAAAATCTGTACGCGCGGATTAGAATTTATATGTGAATTATGTACTGCAGTATGTGATTGGGCACCCCGGATAAGGGAGAAAACATTGTGGAAAAGGGAGAAAATGCTGGTTACCAGCATTTTCTCCTTTTCCCACAATGTTTTCAAAAGGCTTCTTCCTCAGGGTCATTCAAACCCTGGATTGTGTGGAAAAGAGTTAACTAGTAAACAGTAAACAATAAAATTTAACCCTTTCCCAAATTTTGGACTGGTCCAAATTGAAAGAGTTTGCAGACGACAATTTTAAATTTGATGAAAATGGCAGAAAGGTCTCAAAAAGGGTAGAAAACACTGTGGGAAAAGGATAAATTGCTCGTTACGAGCAATTTCTCCTTTTCCCACAGTGTTTTCAAAAGCCTTGTACTGCAGACACATGAAAACCAGGGCTTGTTTGGGAAAGGGTTAAGACACATCCATATTGAAAGCATTTGCAGGCAAAAAATCAGATGTGGCTCAATGCATAGGACATGTCTTACAAAGGGTAGAAAACATTGTGGGAAAAGAAGAAAATGCTGGTAACCAGGATTTTCTGCTTTTCCTACAATGTTCATTTGCCTTCTTCCTCAGGGTTATGATACGCGATTGATTAGAAAAGGGTTAACCCTTTACCAGACGACAAAATTTTAGCCTTGTCCAAATTGAAAGCATTTGCAGACGACAACTTCAATGTGGCTCAAATGGTGCAATTTTTCTCTGAAAGGGTAGAAAACATTGTGGGAAAAGGAGAACATGCTGGTTACCAGCATTTTCTCCTTTTCCCACAATGTTTTCAAAAGGTTTCTTTCCATGAGGCGTTGAAAGGCAGCATTGTGTGGTAAAGGGTTAATTTACTTTTAGCTAAGATAAAGATTTTGCCTCAACTCTTTACCAAACCATCCTATCTTTGTTGGTAATCAACATTTTCTCTTTTTGCCACAATGTTTTCTATCCCATCACAAAAGCCTGATCATATGAGCAATATTCAATTTGTCATTTGCAAATGCTTTCAATTTGGATCAGTCAACAATTTTGTCATTGGTAACCAGTTAAAAGAGATGGCCACTAAGACAGGTTTTACTACCAGCCGATATAGCTCAGTAGGTAGAGCGTAGGACTTGTGAACACAATGTCCTACAGATTGTGGGTTCGTATCCCCGGCTGGCCAACTAAAAAATTACTAATAGTCTTTCGGATGAGACATTAAACCGAGGTCCCGTGTGACGGTGCTATACGCCGAGCACGTTAAAGAACCAGGCGAAGCTCTCAGTAGTTTCGACCTGTATCCTTGCACTATCCCCCGTAACAACTAACCGTCTTCTGGGGGCGTCGCTCAGATGGGCAACCGGTAGCGACGATAAATAAACGGAAATAACCAACCAACAGGTTTTACTGTACACTAATTTACCTATATTGATTCTTCCATATTTATTGAACTTGTTCACAATAAGAGTGGCAATCAAGCCCATCACCCTGGAGTTATAGTAAGACAGATACACTGTCCATACAACAGCACACAGTAGTGACACAAAGAACAAATAGGCATTTGACTTGGGAAGTTCTCCTGTAATGCGCTCCAGAAGATTATTTGTTTCATTGTTTGGCATCTGTTCCATCAAGCTGTTTGGCATGGTGGCTTTTAAACTTGGCTTCCAAATGCACCTGAGATGTTGATTCTGTAAATTTCTTGTACTGATAGGTGATTTTTTACATTATTTACAGGGTGATCTGAATCCAATCAGCCTTTTCAAGTCAAACTGTCCTCTATAAATTTTTCCATCTGTAACGAAATAAAACATTATTAGCTATTTCTATAACTGCTGTTTGTCCATTTACATAGAAGAGATACATCAAGTGCAGGGATTAACACTTTACAGAACAACCCAAGTTTTAATGACTCAAAAAAGGACATATTTTGATATCATTGTGAGTAACAAGTATCATCCCATGTTTACTGTAATGCCAAATCAAATTCCAAAATTTGGGTCACATTAATTTGGTCGTCTGCAACTGCTTTTAACTTGACAAGTCTAAAATTTTGTTGCTTGGTAAAGGAGTTACCAGATGCTCCTTGCCGGTGTCTCATAAAATAAAAGAAAATGGGAACCACTAAAATTTCTTACAAGCATCACAAGGGATGCAAATTCTGAAAGTCTGTAATGTAACAAAATCTGACCTGAAAACCTTCAACCTAATCCTTAAAACTTAATGTTTATTATTTCAGTTTTTATGATAACAGCATATGGATTATTTATCAAATTTCACCAAATCATAATCCTTTTATCACACAATCCTGAGTTTAAACAACCCTGAGAAAGAAGCCATTTTAGGATTGAATTCCCTATTATCGTGGTACTAAAACATTCCACTGTGTGTAGAAAAAAATGATGTCTTGCCAAATATTTTTCTGTTGCAAAAGACATGCAATGACATCTCATGTATATTACTACTATAACAGATTTTTCTGTTTTTCAGTTAACTTTTCTTACTCCAGGCTGGGCAGGGTACAGGGTACAGTACTGACCTGCTTTCAAAAAGGTCTACTTCCGGAATTATTGTGGTATTGAGACGAGGCTCTAGAAGATGTACATGCTCACCCTATTTATGTTCAAAACTTTGGCAAATGAAAATTAAGTTATTTTCAAAATGTTGAGATGATTTTATCGAGAATTTTGAGACACATATATAAATAAATTCTCCCTGTCATTTTGTAAGCGAGGTTTTACTTTGGGCACTTGTAAAAATGGAGAGAAAACACAATGTCTACAGATCTTTGATTTTCATAAATAGCGAGTCAAAAATTTTGTCAGGGCCTCTTATTTTCATTCCCTTATTTGGATAGCAGTGACATCATCATTTAACACTTGTCTGAAATTTACTTTCCCGTTTGATAAACTTCAGTGACAGGAAAACAAATTTTTCAGAACTGTTATATTGATATTTTGTTACGCTGATAAGATCATCAACTTCATCTAGGGGATAGAGTGGTTTTGCAAAGTGGCAAGTTTTCCTATTTTTGGGATGAAAACTTGATTTTACCTACTATTTTCAGAAAATTTGCCAAGGTAAGTTTAGAAAGTGTGTTGACAGTATCTGACCTAAATAATGCTAACGTGAGGACATCCTGAAGGAGGCATATTTCAGCCTCACTTTCGGAAATTGTAAATACCACGATATTGAAGAAACCACAGGGTGCCCAATCACATACTGCAGTACGTAATTCACATATAAATTCTACTCTGCGCGTACAAATTTTTTGTGCTTACGTGCATGAACGCACTGTCAAAAGTATGCACATACAAAAAGGAAAGTAATTACGTAAACTGCATGTACATATTAGTTACCATTTCGTATTGCATGCCAAACAAACAAAACAAAAGTAGCTTTCCTCATAAGTGGGTACCACGCTTTGTCCTCAAAATAGAGCGGGTTACCAAATATTGCCATTATATCCAAGTATGTGCATGCCCTGGAGACATATGATGCATCCATATAATCACCAAATGCACAATTTAATAATTTAATTAAGATCCCATTCATTATGGTAAAGGAGCTAGGGTGTTAAAATTAATTAATAAAACTGAAACAGCCCATAGTTACTCTGTACCCCCTAATTTTTCTTTGTAACCCCAATTCAAAGCCTGGAGGGTGCATGTACCCCCAAATTGAAAACCCAGTGGGCATGCTGACCCACGATAATACCAGGAGCGACTATAAAAAACATTGAGGGAAAAAGACTTTAAGGAGAAAATGCTGGTCATCAGCATTTTCTCTCTTTTTCAATAATGTTTTTACCCTTCCAAAAACAAATTTCAATTTTTTGACTTTACCAAATAGCAAAATTTTGAACATGTTCAAATTGAAAGCTTTTCCAGACATCAACATTAATGTGACCAAAATATTGAAATTTGTTTTTAAGAGTTAGTTTCCTCGGCTAATCCTTTGATGAACACGTTTCAAATATCTGTTGATTGAAATTCGATAAAGCAAGGTCTCTATTTAAACCTTTTTACTTGATTCTCAGGATGTGTTGGTAAGCTCCAACGAGAATGTAAGTGACGGTCAGAATAGTTTTCCTATCAGACAACTGTCCGACAATAGGTTGTATCCGACTTTTGGTCCGTTTATGCGACTAAGGAAGAAAATACAAGAAACATATTACGCTATTTGCGAAAATTAAGTCATCGTAAAGCTGTTTACTTCTTATGAACCGTTAAACTTACTTTTATCTAGCTGTACAACGATTCTTAAGAACGCTTTCATAACTATCATCTGCGCATTAACTTCTGGACCCCCAACTTTTATTTTTAGCACATGTTTATTATGCGGAGCTATGAGGAGCGATCCGCTACTTTAGAACAGGATAAAAATGTCTCAAATAGAGAGTGCTCAAAGAATTGGAGGAATTTTTGAACGAATACGAATACTTTGGTTTTATTTAGTCAGTTAGTCTTGGAAAAATCGGCTGCTCTTTGCAAATCTTTCCTCTCCAGATCCGAAAGTTGGCTGGAATGGAACTGTGGCCAGGACAAACATTGCTTTTAAAAATGATTGAGTAGGTTGGCCTTGGACCTAATTCAGGCTAGGTCCAACTGAGAGTACTATGTTCTATTGATTTCCTATCCTAAACTGCATGATCTCTGGTGCTGATATATGAGCCCTACTCTGGCAAAAGGTGCTTAATGCATCTCTGCGATGCATTCTACCAAGCAGGTCATTACATTCTAGCTCTATGGATCCACAAAATTCATTTTGTAGGTATGTAACAACTGACTGAATCATGAGGTACAGTGGTCCTTTGACATGCAGAAAATTCACCTATAGCAAAAAGTTTCGGCCAAGGTAGGCTGACATGGGAGTCGATAGCTTATGCAGATGCATTAAGCCCCTTTTCACAGAACGCGGCTCATATATACATAATATTTTATTATATACCTGTATTTTTTCCTGCTGAGAATACATACATCGCAATTGAGATAAAATAACACACACGACAGGAAAAAAATCCGTATAGATCTACAGTGTCAAATACGGTTCCAAATGTGGTATGATGACGTATCTCGTGCACGGAATACGCATGAATTGATTTGCGATTTGATTTGTAAAAATGTTACGCTATGATATTCATCTGCCATTCATTAAAAAAAAAAAACGAAGTTATTACCAACTAATCCATTATTTTTCACTGTTTTCGAATAAAATGTCTATCACTGGAATATTTTGTCGTTGAAAGTTGGAGGTATATAATAAAAGGAAGTTAACTTCTAGTAACTTCCCTGGTGCTTGTACTTGCCTCTCGCAGCGTAAGAAAATTTCAACATCTCGGTCGTCCCTCGGTCTCGTGCGATATCAAATTTTCTCACGCTGCTCGAATCAAACACAAGCGCCAGGAAAGTAACTTTTGTCTTCGTAGAGTCGATTAGGTTGAAAGATGTCACATTTATACAAGAAACATAAATTACCGACTTGACCGTAGCGATAGATCTTTTCAAAACCTAAAACCCCTTGAGGTATCCACGGTCTTCCGACTTTCTCGTACAAATGTCTTTGCAAAAAACAAAAAAACTTGGGTTGGGTTAATTGAAAAAGGCAAACTCGATTCGACACAATTAAAAAAAGTCAATTCTTCAGTGACGTTTGCGGGATATCTTCTGAATAGCATAGGCCTTTTTATGCTTCAGTAGTTGTGTTAAAAACTAATAGGAAAAATACTTAAATAATACAAACAAAAATTGCAACAAAATGACTGCGACGTACTAGTTATTTCACTTTTTCAACTAATTCGGGAAATGTTTGTCAGTCGAAACATCGACAGGAACATTCTACGACGAGATCACCAAACGTCATACAAACATAACTTGTCATCTCAAGAAAATATTCCGAAGTTTTGCCGAGATTTTTTTAAGTTTAAACATTTCATTCCACAGAAATACAATATGCTAAATTAATAATAATTAATTAATAATACAATCAATTAACAAAGATAAGCGTGTAGAAATGGATTGGCACGAAAGCAAAGCATATAGATTCCCGCTCAAATTTTTGCTTATTGTATGTTTGCTGGGCATTTTGTCACAGTCTGCCACCTGGCGAGCGGGGGCTTCTGTCAAAGGTCATCAAGTGCACTTTTGCCTACAAGGTACTAAAGAATCGCCATTCAGGTTACATTTTCGTTTAATTTTCTACATCTAATATGTCCGATACATTTTCAGATGGATTAATATACTCATATCTATTGTCACAAAAAATGTTTTACGGAAATAGATACGATTTTGTTTGAATTAAAGTACTGAAAGAACTGTACTTGGTCATGTTTAAACGTACCCATAGTATACAACATCTTTTATGATCCTAGTAATATGTGAATCGATGGTATGACACACAGTGTGCCTTTCCATTATCATTTACGCTACCTATAAGCTGTTTTAGCCAAGCAGAGAATGAACAGTACCAAATAGTGAACTTTTTTTTTTTTTTTTTAAATCTTATGACCTTTACGTGAATTAAAGATATTTTTTTCTGTGGACCCGTGAGAATTCATTGTAATCAGCACTGTATTTACCATTTCTATGGTTTTATGGTGGCCTTTTTAGATTCCGAGACTAATATGATGTCGTCCTTTATTGTGCTTAAACAGGTCATTTCATATTCTATGAAATTCTATTCATATCACTTTCATCCCCACTAACCACATTTATAAATTCACCATTGTTATTGTCCTCATCATCGCTTTGTTAGAATATATTTCACTCTGTTAACAAATTAATTGTTTGAGTTGTACTCTATATTCTATAAATTTACATTTTATTCGCCTTTTGTTATATGAGTTTATGAATAAAAGTATATTTGTATATCATATATATCAAAACCCGTGCATAGGCCTTTTGTCCATAGTAGAAATGAGAAAAGTCACAACATGTCTATCAAACAAGGTTAATGATAACTGGTCACCTGAACAAATGAACAATACATGGTTACACACAAAATGGCCTTCATTTCAAAGTTAACGTAACAGGGGAATAAAAGGGATAAAAATGAGGACTAATAATAATAATAAGCCAGGGCTCTTAATTCCATATTTTAAGACTTGAGCTGTTTAATCACAGACCCAAGGCATCTCATTTCCAATATTTATGTTTAGCCTTGTTTTGTAATGGTGGCATAATGCTTCCTTTTATTTCCTTGTTTCATGATGACAAACATTTAACCTGACATAATTCTAAAAATTAACAACGGGAAAACCAACAACCACAGTTTTCATAACAAAAGCAAACAGCCACAAATATGGATGGCATGCATGAGAATGATGATGATTTTACTGGGCAAATATGATTTCTCATTCTCTATGTCACTATGGTACCCTCTAACTGAATACTGGCCGACAAATGTGCCATAACAGGTGCATCTGCCGTGTTCAAATTTTGAATGCAAAGAAGGAATTCAATTCATCTTGGTTACATACATTGCTAGTAAATCACCAGTTTACTAGCACTTAACTGATGTGTGTGAAAAGCGGAGTTTATCACATGATTAATAAGGAATAATGTACATGTATGTATGATTTTGGGCAGTTATAGTCATCATACGTATCATGCATTTGGTTGAAAAGGTAGATATGGCTGTAGTCATACCTTTCGCACTTCATTATGACAAGTTGAATTTTAGTACATGCATGATTTCACAGATTGATCTTGTAAGAACCACAATTATAAATTAACAACTAAAGGCACTGCAGCTAGCATTTGCAATATCTTCTTAGTAAATAACATCAAGATATATTCTATTTTTACAAATTATCATCTGTTTTTAGAAGCACGAGTTTAATTGTACATAGTGTATCAGTAACATCAGTACTTTGATTTACACTAATAGTATCTGTTTACTGTAACATATGTATTAAGACCTTAAAATAAGCATACCAATAAATCTTAGATATTTTTAATCCAAAATATAGAAACGAACCAGATAAATGTTGAATTTTTAGCAACTGATATAAAACATTCAAAGGATATTTAATGAACTTTGGTTATCAGTTCTTCCGTCTTGTTCATGGACATGACAAGTTGTTGTAAAATAAATATGAACATGCCATTTTATTTCTAAGTTGCATTCAAGGCATCTGTGATCAGGAAAATGTGCTTTATCTGAAAAATATTCCTATAGTTTCTCACATTACGATCTTTTAAAGACTTAAATCGTAAAAAGCCAGTGCTTTCAGTGCTTTGATTTGCCATACACACTCTTGCACAATGCAGGAAACGTATAAAAATATTTAAATATAAGCTTATTGCATAACCAGAGATCATTTGGTACTTACACAAGAACTAACATTTCCAATGAACAGTTAATTGCTGATCTACTGATGAGATGAGGTTAGGGGTGCACTTGATGACCTTTGATCTCTGTAAATTGCAAAAGCCCTGCTTGCCAACTGGCAGACTTTGGAAATGTGCTCAGGAGATGTTGGGTTTAAGAAAATAATAGCCCCAAAAATTTTCCCTGGGGAGGGGGAGCAAACACCCTGCTGGCTCATATTCTACATAGAGCAAGTCTAGAAAACAGATAAAAAAGTGATGGAAAAAAGAAGGACATATGGATGTGGAGTGTTAGGCCTGTGGGTGAAGATGTCACGTAAAAATAACAAAGCTATATAGAGACAATGAAATTTACAGCCTGGCTCTCGCTACTACGTACATGTACGTGTTTGCTACTGCAGCCTGTAAAGATGAAATAACGCAACTTCTGACTGATTAAACCAAAATGCGGTAGATCATTTGGTAAAAGAATTTGGGAATTAAACTAAGAGTGATTTTAAACAAGAGGGCCATGATGGTCCTGTATCGCTCCACTGGCTAATACGTACAAACCATACACGGCAAACGTTAAAATTCAAGGCCGACATAGTTCAAACAAGGAGCCAGATAAAGTTTTCTCTATGAAAATTGTGACTCCAGGGCGAGTCCATTTCTGACCTAAAATTATTAATTCAAGCTATAATTATGAGCTATTACTTGAATCCTGGTAGAGGTCAACAAGATACACCCACGTACCAAATAATATAGGCCAAGGCCATATGGTTATAAACAAGATTTTCAAAGTTTCCTTAATAAAACATGAAAGGCGGGGTTTATTTCAATTCAAAGGCTAAATCTTGAACAAATTCAGAAGAGATGCACTGGATAAAGCTATATACAAAATTTGGTAGCCCTAGGCCTCAGTGTCAGGAACAAATAGCTTTTTAATGTTTTCACTATAAAGCCATTGTAAAACTTGTGACCCCCGGGAGAGCGCTAATTTTGACCCCAGCGCTATAATTTGAAAAATCTTAGTAGAGGCCCATCAGATGAAGCTACATGCAAACTTTGGTAGCGCTTGGCCATTTAGAATCAGAAGATTTTTAAAGTTTTCCCTACATAAACCCATATAAAATTTGTGACCCCTGGGGCGGGGCCGATTTTGGCCCCAGGGCTATTATTTGAACAATCTTAGTTGAGGTCTATCAGATGAAGCTATATGCCAATTTTGGTAGCCCTAGGCCATACGGTTGAGAATCAGAAGATTTCTTAAAGTTTCCCACTCATAAGCCCATGTAAAACTTGTGGCCCCCAGGACTGGGCCAATTTTGGCCCAAGGGCTATAATGTGAAGAATTTTAGTAGATGGCCATCAGATGAAGCCAATGCAAACTTTGGTAGCCCTAGGCCATATGGTTTAAAAGCAGAAGATTTTCAAAGTTTTCCCTATATAAGCCTATGTAAAATTTTTGACCCCTGGGGCTGGGCCAACTTTGGCCCCAGGGCTATAATTTGAAGAAACTTGGTAGAGGTAAAGGTCCATAAGATGAAGCTACAGGCCAAATTTGGTAGACCTAGGCCTTATGGTTTCGGACAAGAAGATTTTCAAATGTTTCCAATATTTTTCAGTTTTGTAGCCATGGCAACCAGTATTTTTACAGGAATCAAACGCTTTCAATAAACTCTGAAGAAGACCATGGTAGGATTCTTTTTGTGCAGTTTGGTCAAAATCGGATGGACAGTTTCCGAGAAGAATATGTTTTAAATAAAAGTTGACGCACGGACGCACGGACGCAAGACGGACACAGGACCATGGCATAAGCTCGCTGGCCTTCGGCAAGTGGAGCTAAAAACGGTTGGTGAATACGGGCCCAGATTTCCAGAAGAAAATATACCTACGCGATGGTTTGACTCTTTAACAAACAAATTTGAGTCTTGTTCAAATTCAAAGCATTTGCAGACGACAAAATAAATGTGTCTCAAAATTTGAAACTTGTCTCTGGAAGGGTAAAAAACATTGTTTAAAAAGGAGGAAATGTTGGTTACCAGCATTTTCTCCATTTCCCACAATGTTTTCAAAAGCCTCTTTCTCCGGGTCGTTAAAACGGGGATTGTTTGGTAAAGGTTCAGCGGACGATAGGTTGAATCAAACGTCCAATTCTGATCGTTATATAAACAATTATACGTCCCGTGATATTAATGAAGGAAAAATTAATTTTAACCATTTACCACACAATCGCGTGTTTTCACGATCCTGCAAAGGAAGTCATTTGAAAATATTGTGAGAAAACTGGAAGAACATGCTGCTACCGGGCATTTTCAATTTTTCCACAATATTCAGGGTCTACCACCTTAAAATTAAGACCATTTGGTTTAAGCTGTATTTTATTTCTCGTCTTCAGATGCTTTCAATTTGCATAAATCTAAATTTTTGTCATCTGGTAAAAAGCTTAACATTTTGCAAAGCGATAAAATTCAATCAAGTCACAGACCTAATTGAGAAAGATTACATGAATGCAAGAAACTTTGTACGACATGACCTTTAAGAATTTTTTATCTTGTCTCAGAAATGTTTTACTCGCGGAAAGACGTTCTCAATAATGCGGGCGCTTTGAGGCTTCCGTAGCTGCACCTGTGGAAAATCTTGTCAGTAGTGAAAGCCATTGAAAGCTTCCGTAGCAGAAAGGTAGGAAATCGGTAAGTCGCCTCTCGTTAGATAGACCACAAGATAAAGTAAATCGAGAATACACAACATTCTAACCCAGATATAAGATACTATGATAGCGTTTGTGACATTGAACTCTGTGATAACGAGTTCACCTATTTTAAGTGCGTTTGTGTAGTAGATTTAAAAAAGAAAATGAATGCAAATTTAGTTTTGCTTTCAAATTGTTGATACTGTAAACCGACTCTCAAAAGATTCAATTTATCAACAAGTTTGAATTTCGATCTAATATAGTTCCAATTTAAATGGGGAAAAACCACCTTCGACACGGATTACATAACTGTTGCAATTTGATTGGATAATAAATACCGATATAAAATCGTTCTCACCAATCAAACTCAAAAGTAAGTGACAGATAGAAGGGTAGAAATTATTTTCCATTCACTATTGAGAGATCTCACTTCATAATCTCTCGGCTAAACTCGCGGTGGAGTTTCTCTCTCAGGTAGGTATATATGCTTTTAATGGAACTAGGGATTTTACAATTTCGCCTTTTTAACTCCTTACCAGACGATGAATTTTTGATATTCCTCTAAATTGAAAGCATTTGAAGACGACAAATTGAATGTGGCTTAAATGGTTGAATTTGTCTTTGAAAGTTCAGCAAACATTGTTGGAAAAGGAGAAACTGCTGCTCACCAGCATTTTCTCCTTTTCCACAATGTTTTCAAAATATCTCTTTCTCAGAGGCGTTAAATCTCGGGATAGTGTGGTAAAGGGTTTATATGTGTACTTTTATTCATAAAACACTATTTTTTGTAGCGAAGACTGACTTTCCTTTTTATGTAAAAAAAAAAAATGGTTTCAATACAATTCATGAAAGCTAAGATCTTGTAGACATTTCATTCTAAAATGATGTAGGAACAGTGGAGATATTACCGTACGAACGGAATAATTGTGTCATGCGCGACCAGGGGTGCGGAGAGACTAGATCGCACACGCGACCAGGAATGTGGAGAGAGTAGACTGCATACGCGACCAGGGATGCAGAGAGTGTAGATCGCATACGCGACCAGGGGATACGGAGGGGGTAGATCGCATACTCGACCCCGGATGCGGAGAGAGTAGAATGCATTCACGCAATCTGATCTTGCTTGACGCTCTTTGGTACTGAAATCATGATTTCTGCTTTAATATCCTCATGAGATGCCGGGGCTCTACTCGGCCCATTAGTTAAAAGCACACTGGCGGTAAAAAGTAAATAACGCGGGTGTTAGAATGCATATAGATTTAAACAGTACGATTTAAAAGGGCGGACATTATTGTGAAGATGACAATTTGGTATTGTACGGTCGGTCCAGGTGTTAGTAGCTTGCAGAATAATGAACTTTAAAATCAGGTACAATGATACCAAATCGCTCCACCTTTTGTTTATTGTTTACTTGGTTAAAAAAAAAAAAAAAAAAAAAAAAAAAAAGAGCAGTGCTCTGGCAAAAGGGTGCTTAATGCATCTCCGTGATGTATGATACCATGCAAGTCATTACATAATTTTGCATCCACTATGTCTGTTTTCTCCAACGAGTGACTGAAGCTTGGGATAAAATGGTCTTTGGACATGCAGAAAGTTGACCAAAAGCAAAAAGTTTCGACCCAGGTCAGCCTGCGCGAACTGCGCAGGCTGACATGGGTCGATACTTTTTGCAGATGCATTAAGCCACCTTTTCACAGAACATGGCTCAAATCTTTTTTTTTTTTTTTTCCTAACCGGCGACTCACACTTGGATCGACCGTGCAATAACAGATTGTCATCTTCACAATACGAGGGACACTTTTTAAGTTCGTAGAGTAGGGCGGTCTTTTTAATACCGCTTGAAATATCAAAATTTTATTTATCTAAGACCTTCGAAATATGCCCAGTCTGCCTCCACACACATTTTACACTGATCTAACCATTTCCGGAACGCCGCCCGGTAGTCCTCTTTAGGTATATGTTGCAGACACTGGTAGACCGCACTGCCTATACCACAACGGGATTCAAAACGGTGCCCTGCCAGCATTTCCTTTAGTCTTGGGAACAACCAAAAGTCACAGGGGGACAGGTCAGGGCTGTATGGGGGATGATCTAAGACATCGAGCCCAGATTCTTTCAGATATTCCTGTACCGTAGCGGATTTATGGGCCGGTGCGTTATCATGGAGTAATTTGATGCCGCGGACACCGGTGCGCGGTCTGCGTTTCTGATAGAAATCAACAAGTTGAGTAAGAACACTTTCTCTGTAAAACTTTCCAGTGACAGAACTACCTTTCGGGACTGGAATTTGAAGGACTGGACCTTTCGAATCAAAAAATATCGCATACAACATGCGATTTGATGTTTTGCAACGGCGCGCAATGACAGGTCTGTCGCCCTCAGATGAAACCCAAACCTTATTTTTAGCCTTAGAATCCGGTTGAAAATGATAGATCCAGGTTTCATCAGCTGTAACTATCTCTTCCAAACGACGTGGGTCACATTTATCATATTTTTCTATAACTTGCGATGCAAGTCTAACCCGACTTTGTTTCTGCTCGTCAGTGAGCAAATGGGGCACCCAGCGCGCGCAGATCTTACGTAGCCCAAGTCGTTCACGTAAGATCTTCAAAACACTTGACGAATGAATGCCACTTAATTCTTCTATCTCTTGCACGGTATAACGTGCGTCTTCCTCAATTAACGTTTTCACAGTAGCAACGTTCTTTTCCGTCAAAACGGAAACCGGCCTACCCACCCGAGGGTCATTTTCAATTGACTCCCGACCATCATTAAAACGACGTACCCACTTGCAAACTGTAGCATATTTTAAAGCACCATTCCCATAAACTTTTTGCAAATCAGCATGAATTTCTGTTGGCGGAAACCCGAGCTGTGCTCGAATCTTACAATATACCCTCTGTTCAGAGATTTTTCCATCCATATTGAACGCTATATTTTACTATAGTGTATAAAACCACGTGTTGAAAATACCCAGCGCAGCGCGCACGTGGACCTCGTGCGCCGCATACCGTGACACCGTTCGAGAGAGGAATGATTACGCAAGTTCTGTGTAAAAAATTGTGCAACTTCATAATCGCGTTAAAAAGTTATAGGCTTACTCTACGAACTTAAAAAGTGTCCCTCGTATTTACATACTTTTACGTGGTATGATTTAAATCTAAACGCATTTGAACATTCGCGGGTGTTACTTTTGGCCGCTACTGGGCCTTTAAGGTGGCGAGTTTGAGGATTTCTTATTTTGATCCTCATCGGTGATGCATTTTTTTTTCATGTGATTGTCCTTTGGCAAGGCATTGCAGAATCCATTTCTAGTACTGGTGAAACAAACGAAACGTATGTGAAATGAGCTGCAGCCGCGATTTAACTCTTTACCACAAAATCCCGACTTTCAACGACCCTGTGAAAGAAGCCTTTTGAAAACATTGTGGGAAAAGGAGAAAATGCTGGTAACCAGTATTTTCTCCTTTTCCCACAATGTTTTCTATCCTTCCCAAAACAAATTTCAATTTTTCAATCACATTTATTTTGTCGTCTGCAAATGCTTTCAATTTGGACCAGTTTGAAATTTTGTCGTTTGGTAAAGAGTTCGCTGAAATTTTGTCAAAAGCGCTGTAAAGTAACGTAAAGTCAAACTAACCTGTGAATTCCATGATATCCAATAAATTTGATGGAACTTTTTTCGTGGGAGCCAAAAGCGCAATCGTGCTGGACAAAGTAGTTTACTCTTTGCCAAGCAGTCCGTGAATTAACGACCGTAGTGAACAAGGCTTTTGAAGAAAATGTGGGGGAAAAGGAGAAAATGCTGGTTACCTGCATTTTCTCCTTTTCCCACAACGTTTTCTAACATTTCAGACAAAAGTCATCGTTAAAGCAACATTAAATTTGTCCTCGGCGGATGCTTTCGATTCGGTACGGTGAAACTCTGTACTTTGGGTAAGATATAATGTTAAAACTTCCATGCCCTCTTTTATAAAAAAAGAAAAAAGATTTTAGCATGAAACATTAGATATATAGGCAATAGTTTCAGAAAAGATACCAGAACTCTGTGTACCGAAGCTTTAATTAATAGGATACTTACAAGAAAACCTCTTTATACATATTTCAAGGGCAGACCCGAAATATGGTAATGAGGTGTGAGCTAATTTGCATACAGCAGGAATGTCTGAACAAGAACTGCATGCAGCATTCATATTTACCCCGAAGTATTTTCATTGCTCGATGCGATGCTGCTTATTACTATAATGCTAACGCGATATTTGGGGTATTTATTCTCTGAAAACATAAACACAGGTCATAAGTTGTGACTATAGCTGTTATTTTACATTGCCAACAGTGTCTCTGCTGCCGTAGTACAATCGCGGCCGCTTATCTCCTGAATCACAACAATGTGTTGTGAATGGAAAAATGTTGAAGGGACATCCGGTAGAACTTTAGGGGACCATACATCGGGCGATACAAAGGTGAATGTTACGGTTGAACCGTTTTTTTTTTCTAGAGTCAAATGTCAAAAATCCGAGAATGTCCTGCAACCCTTTATTCATTTTCCTACAAATATGACGCTCATTCGAAACTAGATTGAGAATGATACAACAGAAATCCGCATGCCATTCTCTCAATTTTGATATTTGACTCTGGAACAGAAAGAAAAAACCCGGTTCAGCCGTAACACTCACCCTCATATCGCCCGATTTATAGTTCCCTGAAGTTCAACCGAATGTCCCCTCAACATTTTTCCATTCACGACACATTTTTGTTATTCAGTAAATAAGTGGGAGCAACAATGGTCAGATCGTAGGAATGTCGATTTAGCGATCCAAGTATGACCTATTGACGAGGTAGACGGCACATTTATCACGTTCGATTTATACCATCATTGTTTACTTTATCAACTTGCCACAAAGACCTTTAGTTCACTGGAATTACTTTTGAATTTGAATTTTCAGTGCAAACAAGTACTTCATTATCGAAAAGTATTTCACTGTTTGCTGGTAGGTCGTTATCAAAGAGTGGTAATTGGTGACAAGTTCATTATAAATACTGGGTTCATTAGTCTCAAGGTCATCACCGCTGGGTTGTTCATTATAAATCTACTCTTTGTTCATTTCCGATAAGTCTCTTATTACGACATGAAGACGATTATAAACGTGTAGATCTTTGTTGACCCACAAGGTAAAATTGAGCCATGCTCTGTGTAAAGGGGGGCTTAATGCTTTTGCGAAAAGTATCGACCAGGTCTACCTGCGCAGTCCGCGGGCCGAAACTTTTCGCTATTGGTCAATTGTCAGCACGGCAAGGAACCAGTCTACCTCAGTCAACCACCTCGGTTGTTAAAAGAAACTGGGTATTATGATTTCATATAATGTGATGGCTTGATTGGTATCATGCATCACGGAGATGCATTAAGGCCCCTTTTGCCACAGCACGGCTCATTCCTACTTTTAAGTGTCATAGGCAAAAATATAGGGTTTTGAAGACGGAGTACAAGGGCGTATCTGCCTGTACGCAAAAACGCGTTTGCGAGACTTTTCGCTTTTGGTTAATTTCTATTTCCAAGGACATTCTACCTCATGATTCAATTGGTTCTTATACAAAATTGCATTTATGGATTCGTAATTATGCGATGACTTGTTTGTTATAATGCATCACGGAGATGCATTAGGACCCCCCCCCCCCCCCAATTTTCCAGTGTGCCGCTCATACATTTTGCATTGAAAGAGTTTTTAAAAAGTAGTTCTCTCTCGGCAGGTGCTTCGTCGGCGACCAGTAACCCATCGTCGATAAGCAGCTCATTATTGGTAAGATGTTCACTATAAACATGTTCAATATCTAGAAATTCTTTGAAAAGCGTTCATAAATGAGTAGTTTTCGTCGTCGACAAAAATTTCTATCTTAGCAAATTGATTATTTAATTTACTGCACTAATATCCGTGTAGAAAAATAGCTTATTTCTGTCATTTCAGCTCACCTGAGTTGCGCAAGGGGAGCAGCTGAGTTTGCTCCCCGCTCAGCGCCCGTTTGTCCGGCCGTCCACAGACTTAATTTCTTCTTCTTTGAATCTTCTTGACCATAAAGAATTCAATTCTATGTACAAACTCCCGAGTAGGGGGTAGAAAAGGTCATCCAATTCAAGATAGCTTTCGTGTGACCAATTAGGCCTCCAGGGCTAAAAAAAAATCAAATGCCTTAAGGAATCTTCTGTTTCAGAACCAGAAGTCAGAAGTACGGACCATAATTTGACCACTGATCTGTATATGGGCAGGTCAACTTCGGTGCTGCTATGTTCTATACATAGCATATGGAAAGGTTTGAAGGTTCTCTTGGCTGAAGCTCAGACCAGAAGCCCCAGATTGCTGATACTTGATATTGAGCACCATGGGATGTGCCTGTAACAGAACTGTTCAAAATGTACTTTTGGCTTCAAAGATGGACCAGCCCCTGTGTGCCAATTAAACAGAATCTTAAAAGTGAACTAGCAAACTTATCTTGTCTGATACCCAAACACATAGAGTGTTGGAATTTGGTTTGTAGTATCCTGGGATGGCCTTTTATCATTTTTTTTTAAATTGTATAATGTAACCCTGAAGTAACAGATAGTCCCACCTCAGGGGGCTCATGTTTGGCATAATTTTCGTTGGGTAAATAATTTAAACAAACAAAGTTTTTGTCTGAAAACATAAGAGAGCTGATAATTGGTTTGCGGCATCAGAGAGCGCTCTTTTAACGAAGGTGTTTTAAGTTGTGTCCCTTGAGCAAAACTCTCGTTTGCGGTCGCATGTTGTACATAGGTATGTGGAAAATACAGTACATTGTAAAACCCCGCATGTTTGGAGTCAAAAGAGCTAAAATGTTTCTACTTAGCATTTACCCCCATGCGATCATTTTATAGCTATAGGTAAAGGTCAGGGTTACTGTAACTAAAAATGGAAGTTATATAAAATCAACTGAAAAACTTCAGCTAATATGATGGATCTAAGCTTGGCGATATATCTTGATATGCAGACCATGCGCAGATTTTTATTCAATGGCCCAAGTAAAAGGTCAAGGTCACTACTCCTAGGGAAAGAAAAGAAATGTGTAATTTACCGTGCCTTCAGCAATCTATGAGCCATGTTTAATAAACAGCACATCGTGATATATAATGCAGATGATATAAACTCCTTGATTTTATGGCTGAACTAAAGACAAATATTGCCCATACTAAAATATATAAGAATATAGAGTGATTCAATCATTCAGTGACCTTGTATGAAAGGTCAAGTGATGAGATCTCGATACGCAAATTATGCAAATACATTCCCTTCTGAATACAGACAAAACAATATTCAAGAGTTCAGCTTGTTGGGTACAATTTTACCTTTTTCAAAGCAAACATCTACGTCTTCTTTACTGGGGTGAGCGATATAGGGCCATTACGGTCCTCTTATCTTTATCCTTGACAACTTATTCGTCGATTATCCTAGGCAACTTATTCATCGTCAACAAGTTGTTCATAATCGACAAGTATTCATAACTGCAAGCGAGTATTGTAATGCCTCATGAAGGGAATTGAAAGGAAGAGAATGACGTTTCCTTCTTCACTAGCATTAATTAAGTTTAATACCATTGCACATCTGAGCGTGACAACGTGACTTGACAATATGACAGTGTAACAGCATGTGTATGAATGAGTGGTAAACGCACTTGTGATGGGCGAATCTTGACGCAATAGTTTTTTTTTTAAGTTACATCGATTTTTCAACATGGCGTAGGCCGGACAATAACTAGTCACGTGTGAGAGAGTCTCGAAACAAAATGTCAGTTTCGTTCCAAGGCTCCTTCGCGAGCAACCAGTATTGTGATTACATCTGCAACGCATAACAAGTTCATTTCTGTTAATCTGTTCATAATTGACAAGTTACTAACAAGTACTTCACGTTTGAACAAGTTTTTCAAGTAGTTTATTTTTTTGAAAGTAATTCATTGATAGACGGTAGTTTATCAACCCTTCACTAAAAAATCCCGTTTGAAGGACCTTGAAAAAAAAAAAAAAAAAAATGAAATGGAGGAAAGGAGAAAATACTTGTAACTGAAATATATTAATTCCATGTTTTAAACCACTTCTAATTTATCGCCTACAAATGCTACTTAGTTGACCATGTCTAAAATTCAGTCGTCTTGTAAAGAGTAAACCGTAAGTATATCATTATCGTTGACAAGTAATTTCAGTAGAACAATCATCGTTGACAGGTAAGTCCAGTATATCATTATCGTTGATTAGTAATTTCAGAAGGTCAACCATCTTTGGCAAGAAATTTCAGTAGATCATTATCGTTGACAACTAATTTCAGTTGATGCAAAGATCGATAGCAGGCTGTCAGTTTTAAGCTAAGATGAGAGCAAAGGAGATTGTGCAGAGCGGTAGAGCCAAAACAGTTAGTTTGCGTGCTCCTGCTGTTCACGTGACATGGCGAAAAAAAAAAACACAGGTCGTGCAAACTGCTGTTAAAACGTATAAACAATACTTGACCATATCGCATTATTTTCCGCTAGGTGGCATTTTTCAAATACATAACCTATCTTGAACTGGCACCCTTTGTATCTCCCGTATCCTTCCGGGATACGAAGATCGATAACAGGCTGCCAGTTTAAACCCTATATGATATGGGCATTCTGGCTACAAAACCGGACTACAAGCAAGGGAGCGAATTTCAAAATAAATATTGATATGCGCAGACAACGGACCATATCGGGTTACATATAACTGCAAACATGTAAATTAGACTCGACAAGCTATTAAGAATTCGTGATCTGTCAATGGATTTTATCAAAAAGTAGTTCATTATCAACATTTGAAAAGGTCGATTAGTGGGTCAATGTCAACAGTTAGCTCGTCGCCAAAGTCTTCAATATTGACTGCTCAGTTGTTATCGACTAGATGCAAGTTACTCGTCGTCAAGTTGTTTATTATTGCCTATGTTATCCACAGGGTTCGTTGTGGTCTGTTTGCTCGATGTCGACTAGTCGTATAGTTGCTCTTTGAAAAGGGGCTTTAATGCACCTGCAAAAATATCTACCCATATCAGCCTGCGCAGTCCGTGCATCTGTCGAAACTTTTTGCTATTGGTCAATTTTCTGCATGTCAAAGGACCATTCTACATCACGATTCGGTCGGTTGTTAGACAAAATGGATTCTATGAAACCACAGTTATGTGATAGGGGGGTTTGCTTGCAGAGGCGTAACTTGCCCAAAAGAAAGTATACGCCGAAGTAATACCGAAGGTATTATCCGAGGTGCGAAGTGCCGAGATGGGGAAAGGGTATTTCCCAGGAGGTTCTGGGGGGCCTCCAACAGGAAATTTTTGCATTGTAGAAGGTATTTGGTGGTCTCTGGTAACGTTTTTTGCAAAATCGTCTTTCGTATTTTTTTTCTTTTCACAAATTGTACGCAACTTGGATTTTGCGGACAGGCAGCTACGCCCTGGCCTGGTATAATGCATCACGGAGATGCTTGAAACCCCTTTTTGTCAGAGCGCCGCTCATATATTCTCGTCAAAGTGCACACGACTGACTGGTTATTCAATGTCAGTTGTATGCACTTAAAATTCATTATCAACTCTTATCTTTATGATTGACGACAAATAGATTACTAGAATCAACAACTGTAATAGATCAACAACTAGTTCACTATGCATACAATAGTTTTTCATTCACGACAGGCTTTGCAATAGGCAACCGAAGCTCAATTGGTCTATTACTGAACAAAGGAATTTTCATTGGTCGATCATCGAACACTGTTACTTAAAAGAAGCACATTGGTGCATCCTCTCTATATCGTGTACATGTGTTATTTTTAGTAAAAGTTTTCGATGATCGACCAATGAAAATTCTGGTGTTCCGTGATAGCCCGACAACTTCAAATGCCTGTTATTTTACATTTTACCTTTGTTTTACCTATTGGAAAGGGATTCTTTGTTGCAGAGCTAATTAATTTTGACTATCCATATTTTACTAGGACCATTTCGAAGTCGTCTGCTGCAGAATTGTCGCAGAAGGTAGGAAATTCCCTACATATCAAGCTCAGTATCATTTACACTTTTAAAGACTGGTTCCATACAATTCAACGGTAATTAATATTATTTTCAAAAGTAAGTTTCAATGATGGTATTTCAGTATAATCTATGATTATTAATGGAAATGGTTGTATTTCACCGACAGGTAACTCTTGTAGATAGTCGGAGGTATACCTACATTGTGTACTTTCAATAGGCTATCTATACACGGATATTTGATTTGCACACGGTCCTAACCTTTCGTGAGATAGTGTTTCAAAGGCCCTGTAGCACGTGTAGGTTCTGCAACTGCAGCATTTTATATTGCATTTCAATGGTGAAACATCTAAACCATGGGACGGAGTCAATTTTTGTAACAGGACAGAGGCTGGGGTTGCAGCACTCATTTGCGAATACACAGGTTGAAGGGGAAAAGGTTGTTTGAAATAATCAGGGCTGCGTTACAATAAACTGCGTAGATTTACGGAAATTATTTAGGATTGTATATATATACACCGATAGGGTCCCTGCTTTACCAAAAGGTATGAGCTGGCATAAAGATACGCAAATGTTTACTCAAATCTTAAAGTTATGCAGTTAAGTGAAACTAGTTTCAGATGATAACAAGCAAGTCATCATACAACCATGGATCAATGAAATCTATTTTGTCCAAAAACGGACTGATTTATGAGGTACACCGGTCCTTTGACATGCAGAAAATTGACCAGTGGCAAAAAGTTTCGGCCCAGGTCAGCCTGCGCAGACTGCGCAGGTTGACCTGGGTCGATACTTTTCGCAGATGCATTTAGCCGTATTTTCATTGAGCATAGATCATATATTTTTCAATGTTTTATAGGCTAACGCTTGACAACTATTTAATTACTTCGTGTAATCAGAGCAAGAAAAGAACTCTTTCATCATAATCATTTTCTATGGGGTGAATAAGCGCCCCAGGGTATTGATTAGCTATGGCAATACTTGTACTTTGGTGTAAAAAAAATGTGCCCGCAAATAAGCCTGCAGGGACCCGCCGAATAAAAATGTCCACACTTTTTACCAATCGAAAATTACTATTAACTCATTCAATGATATCAGTACCAATAAGTAGGCCAAGCGCCTGCCTATTTAACTACGCCGACAGAGAGAGTTCAGCGGGGTACTCTGCACTTAAACTCGTATCTATCCGTTCTGTAATAATGTAAATATTAGGGAAAGTCCTATCTGATATGCACCGTGAACCGCATCAGATGGTCATGTGGACTCGCAACACTGCCCTTGAAACTGCGAATGATGTTAGGTCTTGATATGTAGGCTATGCCCATACCTTCTATTTACAGTTGAATCAAAGAATAGTGTCACCAATACGCAACATAGTCAAACTGGGATCTGGGCCCGTATTTACCATTCATTTTTAATAACAGTCTTAGTCTTATTCTCAAAAATTCTCTAAATTTTGAAGTAACGTAATTTCTGATTGGCTAATCCAAATGGTTTAGCCAATCAGAAATTGCGTTACACTCTTTATCTAGAAATTACACCAAGAATGGAATTTAACATTTTACTACACAATCCCAAGTTTTAATGACCAATAGGAAGTAGGCTTTTGAAAACGTTGTGGGAAAAGGAGAAAATACTGGTAACCAGCATTTCCTCCTTTTGCCACAATGCTTTCTTCCCTTTCAGGATCAAATTTCGTCATTTGGGCCTCCTTTAATTTGTCGTCTGCAAATGCTTTCACTTTGGAATAGTCTAAAATTTTGTCGTTTGGTAAAGGGTTAAAATGGTTGGTGAATACAGGCCCTGTAATGAACTTGAACAATCTATGATGCATGTATTGGAACTACTCGAGTTGATAGATCTTGATTCGCTGATTATTATCAGCCAGTCTTTTTATTGCTGTCGGTCAAATTCAGTGTTGGTACATTTGGTTGAACCACCTGTCACGACTCGGCTGATTCCGTCGCTACATTTAACTTTGTCCATAATCATCATGTTTTCCATTTTGAAAATCTGCCAGTCACACCATCTTAAGCATTGCGGCGCCCATGAAAATCGATTAGCAACGACACTGTTCAACAACCACAGTGAGTTTATACACACCTATCAACTTGTTTTAGAAAACTTTCAACGGAATTGATGAACCGCGATATAAAAAAGAATTTACAAATCGATTGTCAACGGAAGTGTATTGGAAAAGATTTCGACCAAAATACATGTATGTGACTCGTGTTTTCGTTTTTTTAAATAGAGCCTTAACTATTTTAAGAACGGCAAAACAGTCTATTGCCGGGGAGAAATGTACCGTGTAGGTGCATATCACCCATCGTAATGCAGCTGAGGGATTTGATCAACAGATCATTTGCCGACTGTCGGGTGAGCGTTATAGAACCACCATGGTCCTCTTGTTCAAACTAATAAGACTTTACAGAACCTTGTGTAATTTCAGGTGACAAATGGCTGGATCAAAACTCGAAAGCAATCGTCTTGAGTGGTGGATTGTTTTGTGGTTCTACGTCACTGCCATCATCTGTACGATCGATGCCAGTTTCATTGTATTTAGACCTCATACCTTACCCGGGGGTGCCATCTTCAATTTTTTCTACCCTTGTAAGTATTGTTCTTTGACATTTATTACAATGAACTTATAGTAGAAAAATGTTATTAGATAAAATCTGGTATGGCTTTATGAAAAAAGACATGTAAGAACCAAAGCGTAAAAGAACTGTTCTTTGATAATTTTGCGAGCTTCACATTAACTGGTTGAGACAAACAGATCTAGACAGACACGCCAGAAAGAAAAAAGCTTAGGGACGAATGGTTACGTTCCCTTCATTATTTCACCTGATGAAAAGTTTAGGATCTTAACCTATAGAATTCCTAGGCGGAGCTTTAGCTAGTGAATTCAAATCCCAAGGGTCTTTTTTTTATTTTTTACAAAACATTGCTTGGCTTTGGGACGTATTGTCTTTTCATGCCATGACGAGTCACAGGGAGCAAGCGTGATAAAGTCTCGGTTATGTCTAAATTTCTATTTATGAATATACTGTTTAAATATACTTGATTCAAAGATAGTCCAAAAGCTAGTTCAGGTTTCATATTTGATTAGTGATAACGTAAACAAGTAAGCCATGCTTTGTGAAAAGGAGGCTTAACTCTTTACCAAACGACAAAATTTTAGACCAGTCCAAATTGAAAGCCTTTGCAGACGACAAAATTAATGTGACTCAAAAATTGAAATTTGTTTTGGGAAGGGTAGAAAACATTGTGGGAAAAGGAGAAAATGCTGGTTAACAGCATTTTCTCCTTTTCCCACAATGTTTTCAAAAGGCTTCTTTCTCAGGGTCGTTAAAAGTCGGAATTGTGTGGTAGAGACTTAGATTAATGCATCTGTTAAAAAGTATTGCAGTCCGCGCAGGCTGACACGGGTTGAAATTTTTGAAAGTAGTCAATTTTCTGCATATCAAAGGACCAGTCTACCTCATGAATGAGCCTGTTGATAGACAGAATGGACATTATGGATCCATAATTAAGTGATGACTTGCTTGATCTAATGCATCACGGAGACGCATTAAACCCCCTTTTGCCAGAGCATGGCTCAAATGGCTTTAGAGATGACAGTGTCGTGGCCCACTGGACGATGCGTGTATTGTCAATGCAAAAGTTCATTTCCTTGTTTTATCCTTAGGCTGCTGAGCGCGATTCACTGACCTTTTTCGGGCAGTGTAGATCAAGATCAGACTGCAGAGAACGTGCAGTCTGATCTTTGATTAACTCTGTCCGATAAGAGGACATTTATCTCCCAAAAATAAGTTTGTAATAGCATTATTCTGATTTTTACTATCGGTTTAAAGATCTCCTTTGACTTATTTAGCAGGATAAATATTAATTATTGCTGGCTATGCCCATCGGGTAGAAAAGTCTTAAAGGTCATTACAGAGGAAAAGGACTAGTTGAAACATGACAAAGAGAGTTGTCACAGGGGTACAAAATATATACTATTAAAAGCAGCGTAAACATCATCCAAACGAAACACGAGAAGTAAAGACATCAACAACCCTACACCGAAGTGTCATCGATTTTTTTCTAATAAAAGGTTTCTTCCGCGGGTCGTTAAAACACGAGATGTGGTAAATTGTTTGTTCTAACATGACACATGATTTCGGCACTACGAGTAAACACAGTGCAACGGAAGCGTGGTAAAATCGACGTCATTCTTTAGTCTATGTAAAGTAAGAATTATTCCGCATCCGCCTTTACATACTTAATATGAAATTGTTTTCCTTTTACCAAGAGTTGGTCTTGTTAGAATCGAAAAAAATCTTCTTACTATCGTGGTTTATCGTTCAATAAACTACGGTTGTGAGTTATGAGGCGAAATGAATAAACCACTCGGGCTATCGCCCTCGTGGATTATTTATTGTGCCTCATAACTCACAACCGTGGTTTATTGAACGGTAAACCATAATAGAAAGAAGATTATTCCTTAGATAGAATAAATACCCTCATTTAATGATCGTCATTTATTTCTGTAAAAAGATCTGCTGTCCGACTTTAACGTTAGTGAATTGGTTAAGTTAATTCATTCAGCATTTAAACATTTAAAGGCTAATTATGCAGTTTATGAAGATCTGTTGATTTTTAATGCATGAAAACCGATCTCCACTGCCTCGGTCTTGCATAACGACGTCTGTAGAAACCTTTAAATAGCCCATTAAAATAGGATATGTAATAATAATACTCCATTACCAGATTATATTATGTAATAATAAATAGAATTACCGAGGAAATAACCCACAAATCGACATTATTTCTTTCTGCAAGGCCTTGAAAATACCGACTTCTAACGTATCTCAAGATGCTATTTAGTGCAAAGGAATTAGTGTAGGTGTACCTAAATAGATCCGTAAAAGCTAGACATGTAGGTTTTAAGAGTCACTCTTATTTGCAGTTTCACTTTTTTTTGTAGTATTGAGGGGAGATATTGACATGTAGTTTACTTTACAAAGAATTGCGCACTTGGAAGAGAGAGAGAGAGAGAGGGAGAGGGGGGGGGGGAAGATGTCCCTATTTTCTTAGCTTCATATGCCGTTAACAAACACACACACAAACACAAAAGATAGAGAGGTATGCACAATATTAATATGAGCTTAATGTATCTGCGAAAAGTATTGGCCCAGGTCAGCCTGCGCAGTCCGCGCATGCTGACCTGAGTCGAAACTTTTCGCTATCGGTCAGTTTTCTGTATGTCAAAGGACCATTCTAAATCGTGATTCAATCAGTTGTTAGACAAAGTGGATTTTATGGATCCCTAATTATGTGATGTCTTACTTGGTATAATGCATTAAAGTCCCAATAAAGTCCAAAATTAGAATTTTTTTATGCTTGAAAAAAGGCTTGAATCTGTTAGATTTACTCTTATTTTGTCGCCAAGGGGATAGGGGCGTTCATAGCAGCATCGGTTCATGTCACAGAACCATACAAAAATCCTATTTTTTTTTTATCAATTCTCCCAACTGACGTTACTACGCACTATTCGGAATCATTCTGGTGTCCTATTTGTAGACACCATGTGACCGATGACGTATTACACAGACGATGTGCTTTCTCTCCTTAGAAAACGTTGCGAAACTTCGGTAAGTCTTTAATTTTCGTTAAATTACTTGCGCTCATCGTATCTAATTTATTTGTATGCATTTGATTGGTAAATCGGAATTGTGTTATATTTATTTCGATCATGATATGCCTATTTCTTCTTGTCAAGAGTCGTCCAAACATCGAATGACATCTCGGCCTATAACACTTTCGGCCTATTACAATTTCGACTAGTAAGAAATTCGGCGCATACAAAATCGAATGTCTACACAAGGTATAAAGGTTTGTAATATGAGCCATGGGGAATAAGTCAAACAAAATGCGGACGTTTTATAACGAAGATCAGACTTTACATTATGTGCGATCTGATCTTGATCTTCGTAGGTAATGAAAAAGTTAAGAATGTTGTGGGGTTTTTTTTTTTTCGGGTCTGTAATTACTAGCGAATTTTGACCTGAGTTTAGCATCAGGTGGTGGACGTTTTATATCAAAGGTCAGACTTCTTACTAGGTGCAATCTGATCTCGATCTATGCTGTCAACAAAGGATATTTCTCAACTTTCAAGAGTTTAGTAAAACACATTGCTTATTGATATTTTTACTGCTAGTTTTTGAAGACAGAGTTGATGTTACTTCATCAATCAAGTTATTGCTTGCAGATGAACCATACTTTTCAAAATTATAGATATATATTCCAAAGCTGATAAATACATGTACTTCAAGTTGTTGGAGTGCAAGACAATTGAAGACAAAAGTAGAAGTTTACTATTACTCAAGTAATATTTATCTACCACATTGTGATTAAGAAAAATAATTTTTTATGTCATTTTTTACTGATCTCTTTTCTTTCCAATCTAAAAACAGTGTATTTTTTTAGGGTGTGATACAGAGAGACCAAGATGTTTGTTAACCGCCAAATAGATATCCCAGTCTGGTGTTATATCTCTGCTGTACGACAATTTTTTTTCACAGATTTTAGCACAGTCCATGTCAACAGGTATTTGAATGATATTTAGATCTACATCTATTACACATTAATGTTAGAACTTTGAAGTCTATTATATTTCAAGCTTAGAAAGGATCAGCTGCTGAAGGGATAATTGATCAAATACAACTTTTTTACACCCTTGCCATAAATTTTTGAAAGGAGCAATTGTTTGCTACAAGCAACTGCTCCTTTCTCACATTCCTCCATTTAGTTGATTTTTTTTTTTTGTGAACATTCCCCAGTTGTCGGTTGTTTAACGCCATTTTCAACATTATTTCAGTTTTATCACGGCAGCCAGTGCACCTGTCCATGCTTATCAAGAGTTTCTGTTTCCAGTACTTTGCATAATTTCCCACTGTCTGCTTTTCCACGTAATCATTGTCAATACAATGATTAGCATTGAGAGAGGAATGTATGCTGTTGCAATGACTATCATCAGTCCTGGAAAAGAAATTGGCTGAGCTAGGGATTTGAAGCAGCAATCCCCCAATCTCAAGCCCTGTATGCAACTAGCTGCACCACTAGGGCTTTGCAGTAGTATTTCGTAAAAGTAATGTACTCTTGAGAGTGAAAAAGGCATGCCTTGGGGCTAAAACAAATTAAAGTCCAACTTTTAGTAAGCAAGCACAAAAGGTACACTCAAAAGCTGGTTTGTATTAAGCCAGCACCAAAGAGACTCTCAAATTGTGTTTTTTTTTTACCTTGAAAAAGAAGGCTTTTGAAACATAATGAAAAAAGGTGAAAACCAACATTTTCTATTTCCAAAAGTGATTTTAGCTTTTTAAACAAGTTCCATCATTTGAGCCACGTTCAATTTGTTGTCTACAAATGCTTTCAATTTGGACAAGTTAGAAATTTTATCAGCTTGAAAAGAATTAGTATAAAGGTGGCCACAAGGGCAGGGTTTACTGTATAAAGAAATGAGCATATCTTGTAAAATAGTTCTAGAGATACATTCTGAGACTAGTAGATTAAAAATACATGTGTTTTTCAATCTAAATTTACTTGATTGATTGAATGGTGTTTAATGTGGCATTCAACATTATATCAGTCATTTCCTTGCCTCAGTTTGCTTATTCATGTATACCCTGGGTTTTAATGGTACATGGTTCTGTAGTGTCATGCCCAAGAACACTCTTATGAAAAACCCATTGCTTCCAGTGAGGCTCAAAGCTCGGACCTCCAGGTTATGAGTGCTACACTTTACCACCGAGCCAGGGAGACCTTAAATAAATTTGTATTTCAGACTCAAAATGCGAATGCAGTCTCAATGGCAGTGTAAGATACAAGGACATAGTTGTTAAATGGCCTCTTTAGGATTTCATTTAACTCTACCAAACAACAAAGTTTTGGTCTAGTCCAAATTCAAAGTATTTGCAGCCCAAAATTTAACTGTGGCTCAAATGATGGAATTTGTTTTTAATAGGGTAGAAAACATAGTGTGGAATCAAGAAAATGCTGGTTACCTGCATTTTCTCCTTTTCTCATAATGTTTTCAAAACACCTGGAGATGCATTAAGCCCCCTTTTGCCAGAGTGTGGCCCATACATACTTTGCATTATTTAACTCTTTACCAAATGACAAAATTTTAGACTGAACCAAATTGAAAGCATTAATTTTGCAGATGACAAATTAAGTGTTGCTAAACTGATGATTTCTCTTTTTGATAGGGTAGTAAACATTGTGGGAAAAGGAGAAAATGCTGGTTACCAGCATTTTCTCCTTTTCCCACAATGTTTTCAAAAGCCTTTTCTTTCAGGGTTGTTAAAAGTCGGGATTGTGTGATAAAGAGTTAAAAAGAAATTTATGTTCTTGTCATTTCAGTGTCTCATTTTGAACAGAGTGACGTGACATTTGAACAGTGTGGACAGGGAAAAAAATCATTCTCAGTTTATAGACAAATATGGACAATATTAGTGCATCTACTAACTTAACAGTATACCAGTAACATCGGAATGGACTTCTGCAGTGATTGGTGATCGTAATATTAGAAATTTTGGATCAAAATTGTGGATTTTGGAGGTTTCTTTTGGAACTCAGTCAAGGACTTGAGAACAGGGGGTCAGTGGTTTGATTCCTGGCTTTTCCAATTTCTTAGAATTGATGATATTCATTGTAACATGTGGGAAAGCAGCCAGTGGCTTGGAAAGATTATTGTGTGAGGTACTTTAAAAAGGGTTTTTGTCGGTTTAACCCTTTACTAAACAATCTTGAGTTTTCACGACCCTAGAGATGAAGACTTTTGAAAACATTGTTGAAATTCTTTGGTTACCAGCACTTTTTTTCATTTTCCCATATTTTCTACCCTTTCAAAAACAAATTTCAATACTTGGGTCCCATTTATCATCTGCAAATACTTTCAAGTCTAAAATTTTGTTGTTTGTCAAGAGTTAAAAACTATGTGCAGAAATGGGTTAACCGTTTACCAGATGACAGATTTTGGACAAGTCCAAATTGGAAGTGTTTTTTGACAACTACTGTAATTCAGTGTGGCGTAAAGGATTAGATTTGTCTTTGAAATGGTAGAAATCATTGAGGGAATAGAAGAAAATGCTGGTTACTAACATTTTCTCCTTCACCCACGAAGTTTCTAAAGCTATCTCCCTGGGGGTCATTAAAAGACGAGATTGTTTGCTAAAGGACCATTGTATACTTGATTTAAAAGCTTGAAAATATGTAGATAGTGAAAACAATTGCAGTTTGCTCAAATGTACTTTTTATTGGTCTCGAACTTTGTAAGATATGGTTTTGTTTTAAAATTCATAAACATGAATTAAAACTGTAACCCTTTACCAAATGACAAAATTTTATGCTAGTCCATATTGAAAGCATTTGCAGTTGACAAAATAATTGTGACTCAAAAGTTAAGATTCTATTTGGGAAGGGAAGAAAACACTGTGGGAAAAGGAGAAAATGCTGGTTACCAGCATTTTCTCTTTTTCCTACAATGTTTTCAAAGGGCTTCTCTCTCGGGGCTGTTAAAAGCCGTGAGTGTGTGGTAAAGGCTTAAACTGGAAATAGAGTTTAGTATCTTTCAATAATTTTCCTTTTAGTAATAAAAAACAATGGTCACAAAAATATCACACTCAACTCTTTACCACACAATCCCTGGTTTTAATGACCCCTGAAGAAGAGGGCTTTTGAAAACATTGTGGGAAAAGGAGAAAATGCTGGTAACCAGCATTTTCTCCTTTTCCCACAATGTTTTCTATCCTTCCCAAAACAAATTTCAATTTTTCAATCATATTTATTTTGTCGTCTGCAAGTGCCTTCAATATGGACCAGTCTAAAATTTTGTCGTTTGGTAAAGAGTTAATCATATTGGTAATCTTAATTCAATACATGTATTCTTCATGACTGTTGTAAAAACTTAATACTGGCTATCTGTATCTTGGGTAAAAATACTGTTCACGTAAAACTTTCCATCATAGAGCACCTAAGGTAGGAAGAGAAACAGAAACAAGTAAATGTATTTGATATATGTCACAATGCAATAAATCTATTTTCAACAGCATTTCAACTGTATAGCAGTAGCTGTACACTTACTCATGTTCACTGGGTCAATAACTGATATCCCTTTACCACACAGTCCCGACTTTTAACGACCCTGAGAAAGAAGCCTTTTGAAAACATTGTGGGAAAAGGAGGAAATGGTGGTAACCAGCATTTTCTCCTTTTCCCACAGTGTTTTCTACCCTTCCCAAAACAAATTTCAATTTTTCAGTCACATTTATTTTGTTGTCTGCAACTGCTTTCAATTTGGACCAGTCTGTTTTGTTGTTTGGTAAAGAGATATTACTGGCAATAAAGCTGGGGGAGGTTACTTTTTGTAGGAAACTACCTATCAAGCTCCAGCTACAGTTGAATTTTGAACACATGTTTTACAAATCATATCAACCAAAAGGCCATGGTGGGCTTGCAAGCATCTTCACGTCCTTGTTTATTAACCCTTAACCACACAATTCCGGGTTTAAACGAACCTATGGAAGATACCTTCTGAAAACATTCCGGGAAAAGGAGAAAATGCTCGTTACCAGCATTTTCTCCTTTTCCCACTGTCTTTTCTACCCTACCAGAAACAAATTTAAATTTTGAGTCACATTTATTTTGTTGTCTGTAAATGCTTTTAATTTGGACCAATCTAAAATAGTGCTGTGTGGTAAAGAGTTAAGTGTCATTGCAACTGGATTTGATCCTGTCAAACTCCTGAACATGATTTGGGTTTGCTCATGGGGGAAACAGCCAGTGAATTTTTGAGAATTTGCTGAGAATTACTAGTATATGAAATAGAGGTAAAAGGCGCATTATTAAATTTAAACCTTTTTCAAACAATCCAAGTTTTAACAACTCTTAGTAAGACAGCCTCTCCAAATATTGTGGAATAAAGAGAAAATTTTGGTACAATATAGCCTGTAGAAAAAGCAGAAAATATTGGTAGCCTGCATTTTTTTCTTTTTTCCCCCACACTGTTTTCTACCCTTCCAGAGAGACATTTATTGTGTTGAGTTATATGTACTTTTTCATCTGCAAATAGTTTCAATTTAGACGAGACTAAAATGTTCTTCTCTTGTAAAGATTGGGTGTTTATTTGTTGGAGCATTTTGCACCACTTTAAACATTATTTCAGATTTTTATTCATGTCAGTGTGACAACTCATTACTGTCTTTTCTGTATTTCACCAGCACAAAGCTGGGGCTCTGCAATGCCTTGCCTAAGGACATTCCTTAACCCTTAAAGCCCTGGATTGATTGATTCTATGGTGTTTAATGCCATTTTCAACATTATTTCAGTTATATCATGGCGGCCAGTGCACCTATCCATGCTTTCCTAGCGTTTCTTTTAGCAGTGCTTCGCACAGTATTCTTTCCAAGCCACTGGCTGCTTTTCCCACATAGCCATTGTCAAAACAATGGTCAACGTTGAGAGAGGAAAGAAATTGGCCGAGCCAGGGTTTGAACCAGCGACGTCCTGTTCTCAAGTCCCTTACGCCACAGACTGAGCTACAGGGTGCAGCTTAAAGCCCTGGAACCAACTTAAGTTGTTTTTGCAGACAAAAGTTGTTTTTGCAGACAGTGTAGATAAAGATCAGACTGCACATAATATGTAGTCTGATTTTAGATCTATACTGTCTGCTACTATGAAACAAGTTTTGTCAAAATGAAGCAAGACGGCTACCATTTTCTTACTTTCCAAGCAGGTGCGCAACCCTTTACCAGTTGGTAAAATTTTAGTTCAATTGTTCAAACTGGAAACAATTGCAGATGAAAAATTGGACGTATTAGCTCAAATGAAAAGATTTGCTTCAAGAAGAATAGTATTATGGAGGAAAAAATACCGGTAACCGGCAATTCTGCTATTTCCATAATGTTTCAAAAGTATTTTTCTTTGTTAAAGTGATTAAATAGTGCTTTACATAATAACTTGGATGTTTTGGTTAACCCTTTACCACACAATCCCAACTTTTAAAGACCCTGGGAAAGAAGCCTTTTGAAAACATTGTGGGAAAAGGAGAAAATGCTGGTAACCAGCATTTTCTCCTTTTCCCACAATGTTTTCTACCTTTCCCAAAACAAATTTCTGCAAATGCTTTCATTTTGGAAATGTCCAAAATATTGTTGTTTGGTAAAGAGTTGAGGGAAAGCAGTAGCTTCTTACATTGCTCTGTATGTATGAATATATTTTTTTATTTTTTGTCCACAAATTCTTCTTGTAAGACTATTGTGATTGTACATGTATTTAAAATAATAAAATAATATTACATTATATTGCCTTGATTGTTGCATGAAACATATCTGTCTTTGTAAGAGCTGTGATCTGAACCAGCCAGTTTTATATCGTAGTACTGAAGGCCAAGTATTCACATGCTACATATTCTTCAGCAACACCACAGAATATGTCTTTGGAAATCTGATTATTCTGCTGTATATCTGAAAAATAAAAAAAAGACGTATTCTCTTTTTTAATTTATCTAAATCTGAAACTGTAAAAAAAACAAAGACAGCAGTATAGTAATAGGTGTAGGTTTACTCCAACTTCATTCCATTTGATAACAGAATTGATTGCAGCATTTGTCCAGCATGTGGTTGAACTTAAATAATGTTGAAAACTGTACATGTATGAAGTCATAACTGTACAAATACAGCTTTTAACAAACCTGTTTCGAAACAGCATTGGTAATTACTTATCATTTGTAGGGAAGAAAACATGTGTTCCATCTTCCACAATGTTACTTTTCCATATGGATCAAAATTGACTGCTGCTGCATTTCCAACCTTTTACTAATTTTCTTCACATGTTCTTTACTCTAGTATGGCATATGTCTCAAAGCCCGAATAGTAGCAAAAAGTACACAAAAAGTAGGTCAGCAGTTGCTATGCTGCTCTATCTTTTGTTAACTTTTTACTTGATTTCAATTTTTTTTTTTTGCCATTGACTTGCACTTGGATCGACTGTACAACAACAGACTATCATCTTCCCAACAATTTCGTACTTTCAAAAGGTATGACTTAAATCAAAATGCATTTTAACACCCACTTTGTTTACTTTTGGTGGCTGCTGGGCCTTTAAACAGTAGCACATACAATCATGAGTATGGGCTATACATCAAACAAATGAATGTAGTTTTTAGCCTTTCAATTTCTGACAATCATTCTGTTTACATGTATGATACATGTAAATTCTAGAATAGTGTAATGCAGTATCTTTTACTCAATAATCAGCACTTTTGCAAATGAAGCCCAGTTTGATTGATTGAGTGATACATACATGTAGCTTTCAACATTATATCAGTCATACCATTTTGATAGATCGTTAATTCATATGTTTCCTGAGTTTTAACAATATCTGAAGTAACTTGCCCATGGACATCCCAACAAAACCCAGTGAGAATTGAATCTGAGTCATGGATTACTTACATTATGCATTTACCACTGAGACATGAAATAATCCTTGAGCCCTTTACATCTGTTCAGTTGAATAAAACTTGTGGCATTACTAGTATCACAAGGGTCAGCTCAAGTAATATAGGAGAACTGTGAAGCCCTAAGTGACAAAACAAAATTCAGTCGCATAAGCACAGTAGTAGCTTAATCAGCGGTCGACCGGTATTTTGTCCAACAGCATATTTTCAAGAATTCTGCTCCATTTTCATCCTGGCCTATAATAAGGGTTTCATTTAAGATCTAGCAAAATGAGACAGCAAAAACTTCTTGCAGTATACCAGTAATCTTGAATCTACACTGCTTCTTTAAAGGTATAGCCCATGTGGTGGGTTGAGGTGAATCCCTGAAACTGCAATACATTGTTTTGAATTTTCATTACTTTACCAGTCATGTAAATTTTGTGAATTTGGCTATTGAAAATAAAATTTGTTTTATCTGATTGAGACACATGTACCTGAAAAGTGGTCGCCAAATTCTGAATCTACTGGAATGGAATCACAATCATGACAGAGTCAGAAACCAAGGCTCATCTGCATCTGCACAGTCAGTATAATTCAGTATGTGTATCATCATGTAGGAGGATCCATTCACATTGGCCAGAGATGTGTAAAGTAATTATCTCCATACTCTGGAATATCATTTACATATCATTTAACATTCTGTGCTAGAAATTTAATGGTGTTTTACTCCGCTTTCAACAGTATTTCAGTCATATCATGGCAGCATCACACAAATTCATGTATTTCCTGGGATTCACCAGTACTAGGCTAGGGCTCTGAAGTGTCTTGCCCAAAGACACTCCCATGAAAAAACCAGCAGATCGAACCCCAGACCTCATAATGTGCAAATTCATCTTTTACTCTTTACCAAACGACAAAAATTTAGACTTGTCAAAATTGAAAGCATTTGCAGACGACAATTTAATGTGGGCCAAACGATAGAATATGTCTTTGATAGGGGAGAAAATATTGTGGGAAAAGGAGAAAATCCTGGTTACCAACATTTTCTCCTTTTCCTACAATGTTTTCAAAAGGCTTATTTCTCAGGGTCGTAAAATCTCGAGATTGTGTAGTAAAGGGTTAACATACAATCCAGTGCTGTAATGACCCAGAGGCATAAACCTTTTCAGAACATTGTAGGAAAAGGAGAAAATGCTGCTGGTGACTAGTATTTACCTTTAATTCAACAATTGTTTCTCCTGTTTCAAATACAAATCATGTAGATCCAATACAAGCTATGTCGTCTACAAATGTTTTCAATCTAGACAAGTCCAAAATTTTGTCATCTGCTAAAAAAAAACACCTAGATTCCATTGATATGTGCACTGACCAGATTTGGGAAAGATAATTCGGTTCTACGTTCAAATTTGTGTCACCCAAGAAATTCAGCCAATTTTTTTTTAAAAAATGGTGCAGATTTAACACATTGAGTTTCAATTGCATTTCTAAAGTGTTATACACCCCCCCAAATACTTAGCCTTGTCCAACACTAAGGCATTTGCGGAAAAACAAATATTTCTCAAATAATGAAATTTGTCTGTGATACAAGAAAAATATTGTGGAAATAGGAGAAAATGTCGGCTACCAACTTTTTCTCATATTTCCACCATGTTTTCAAAAGCATTTTTTCAATATCGTAAAAACTAGGGATTGCTAGCTAAATGGCCAATCTCCGAATAAATATGCGTCGCGTATATCCGAGGTTCAGACTACATTCATGCACATTTAATCATTATCTGCATTCTCTGCGAAGAAAATGGGTCAATCGGGTGCTGCGCAAAAATGAAAGATCACTTTCATCTCACAGGTGCCCGGCGAGCGACAGTATAATTAATGTATTACACACTAAGTAATAGTAAATTAGTGTGTAATATATGAATTATACTGTCGCTCGCCGTTCACCTGTGTTTCATCTTACTAGCCGATATTCATTAATCAGAAAGTGCTTACGTATCCTGATCCAACAGTAAATGCGGAAATCAATACAGATATAGCGATAAATCTGTTTTTAACACAATAAATATAAGATGAACGTAAGGCGACTTACTGATTCGAGAATGCGAACTGAAATCCGCATCAGTTTTCAGACAGTTCGCTCATTCTGTATGTTTACACGGAGCTTCTTGTTCAAAACAAAAGAAACAAATCCTGAAATACACGCCCGTTTGTTCTTTCTGTGTCGCTCTTCGGCAAATTCGGTAAACGAACTTGGTTTTCTGTCGAATATGATTCTCACGACCGTCACACCGTCCTCCATTTTGTTTTTCGTTTACCTTAGCTCCAAGGTATCACGTGGTGTAACTACGTCATCGTTATTGATGTAAACAAAAGTTAGAGATACCTGGTAGTATTTCTTGTAGTTTTGAAAATAATTCTTTTGCCAGCGAATGGAACTTTGACCAATCGCACATTAAGAGAGTGTCATCGATATATTAATTTACATAGTTTTAAATGGTATGATTAAAATTTAACTTCATTTTTTACCCCGCATTGTTTACATTTGGACTTTATTGGGACTTTAAGGAGATGCATTAAGTCCCCTTTGCCAGAGTATGGCTCATATATAGTGTTATTCCTGCGCACTTTGAGCTGAACAGTTCACAAGAACACTTATGGTCACGATTTAAATGAGGTAAGATTTGTTAATCAACGAGTCGAAGAAATGCTAGCGAGCGATAAAGATTTTTTTTTTCAAAGAACTAGAAAATGAACCTGTTACAGACAGTTGTACTTTCTTTTCCCGGAAAAATAATGATGTCATTGTGTTCTCTTATACCTCTGAACTATTACTGATGTTCTATTTCTAATGCAAAATCAATGAAAGCTTCTGTGCCCTTGACATTCTAACCTATATTTAAAATGTGTTATGTAACACTGCTCGTTAAACCTTGTTTGATTTTTACAGACAATCTTGTTCATTCAGTGCGGTTATGTAAAATAGCAAAGGCCTATGGGCGAGCAGCTCCTCAACCTTTGTTCGTAATGTGTCAAGTCTGTGTTCAGAAATCCCTGTGCTATTAACTCTTTACCAAACGACAAAATTTTAGACCTGTCCAAATTGAAAGCTTTTGCAGACGACAAATTTAATGTGACTCAAAAATTAAAATTTGTTTTGGGAAAAGCAGAAAACATTGTGGGAAAAGGAGAAAATGCTGGTTACCAGCATTTTCTCCTTTTCCCACAATGTTTTCAAAAGGCTTCTTTTACAGGGTCGATAAAACCCGTGATTGTGTGGTAAAGGGTTAAAAGACGCAAAACGTAGCGACAAAATGGATTAGCTAACACCTGTGTCCTTGACCTTAGATGTGAACTTACTAGATTTTCATTAGTTAGACTGGAAACCTGATTAAAATCAATGCGAGCCAGTAAGTTGTTTAAAATCAAAGAGCGATACAAACAAGGACTAATCTTTTCGAACACTGTTGTCCGCCAAATGTGTAGACGATCGAGGATTTATTTTAACTCTTTACCGATCGAAAAAAATTAGAGGAGTCCAAATTGAAAGCATTTGCAGACGACAAAATAAAATGTATCTTCAAAATTGAAATTTGTTTTGGGAAGGATAGTAAACATTGTGAGAAAAGGAGAAAATGATAGTTACACAATGTTTTCAAGGGGCTTCCTTCTCACGGTCGTAAAAGATGGGATTGTGTGGTAAAGGGCTACATCTTACAGTATGCCGCTCTCAATAGCGAGGTTTTAGACTGCTTGCAACAACTTATGTTCGTGATCAACAATTAATTCTCGCCCTGTTCAACCGATCATAATCCACACAGATAGCAGGATCAGTAGAAGATTATTCTGCTGCCTCTCTTTCTTAAAACAATTAATTACTTAACGACCCTACAGTTATTTAATTGGAAAAATTCTTGTACAATTGCGAAGCTTCACATTAAGATAGGTTTTGAAAACATTGCGATACAGACTCCAATTTCCATCATCGACTTTCCGACCAAGGCGGAAGTAGAAAAACACAAATTAGGTGATGTAATTTTCTTTTTCTTTTGGTAAAATACTAGTATTCGACCAACAAGGAAAAGTGGACATTTGAGAGGTTTCTCTTGAAATTGCTAAGAAAAAAAAAATGGCTTTTCGATCTTAAATTTACCTGGAAAAGTTGAAATTATGATGCCTTATTTCTAGCTTTCTACCAATCGTAAATTTTTTGCCCAGAGAACTCTAATTTCACGTTTCCTGGATAAACTGATCGTAATATGTTTACGAAATTTTATCAGACCCAATCTTTACCCATTGAGTAAGGTCAATGACCTATTATAGATTAGTAACACTTATTTAATTTTAAATAATCGTATCACTCTTCTACCTGGTGAAAGTTGCTTAGTGCAAATGACCCGTATACTTACCTCTTGTTATCAATTTTGAACTTGGCGAATCAGCGTTTGTCCACTTAATCAGCAATGTACATGAATAGTTAATGAGTGAATTATCTTGAATCGCACTTCTTTTTTAAATTATTTCTGTATAGTTAAACCATGGTGTTATTCTTTTTTAAATATTCTTCATTAGAATTTTCAAACTCTAAAATTGACGTCATGACAGACTGTCACATGTCACACCTCCATACACCAGTCAGCTGTTATCAAGACGGTGTTTCACTGTTGTATACTTTTCATACTCATGTCTGCTATTTTATATCACTTTCGACAGCTAAATATCGTATCGGGTGGGTCTCCGGTCGACTACAGGTACTTCAGCTGACGACACCATGGTTCAAATCCAGGCGTGCACTCTGAACTTCCCGGGCTTGTTCAGTTGTTTGGCCTTGAACTGGCGAACGTTATCCAAACGTGGGGGACACGTGTTGGTTCGTTTTACGTTCGCGATCGTAATATGGCTGGGTGTGAAAAGGTACAGTATTTAGTAGGCATTTCAGATAGCTCAAGAAAGAATAAAATAAGTTGAGGTACAGCTTTACACTGATTCACTTTTTCTGGCCTTTTTTTTTTTTTTCAACATAAATACATTTCAAGATAAGTTTTATAATTCAAAATACCATTATGAAGTGAATACACAACATTATTTGTTTCTATATTCAGACAAATACTACATACAAGTGGATCAACGGTACAACAGCGTGGAAGATTCTTATGTGTTTACACAAAGTTTGTAAGTATCTTGTGCCCATTATTTGGTCTCTAGCAGACAGAATTTTTCATTAGTAGATAGAAAATTGATGATTGGGGGATTTCTAACACTCATTTAAAACAGAACTCCCCTTTTCAATGTAATACTGCCATTGCGGATTTTCTTGTCTCACACATGTTTGAGATAAGAAAACAGTGCTGTATTTGCCCAACACTGGCTTTGGAAAGAAAGTTGTGTCAGTACAAGTGTGAGAAAGCTAGGAAACACATGGGTGCATCACTGACCGCCATGATATGACCTGAGCTGTTAAAATGGCGTTAAACTCCAATACAAACCAAACCACATCAAGCATTAATTAGTGTTTGAGATAAAACTTTATTAAACGAGTCTCCAAAAATGGTACCAAAAAACGAGCTTTTGGCGAGCTTGATAACATTTTTTTTTTTGTGGACGGGTTTAAATTTTTACCAACGTATATCAGATTCTTTCTACCACATAACTGCATAACAAATATTGTAGTCCATAATGTGTAAAAACACAGGCATACATATACAATGTGTAATGAAATTTACATGAAGCCTATTCACTTCTTTGACAGGTAAATCAAGAACGAAAACTAGTTCCAAAGAAACTTACATATATTGATTTTTTTGTTCATACTGTTGGATCTAAAAGTGATTAAATTCTCAACTTCATCATGATTACTAATTTTGACAGTTAATTTGACACAGGAATCAGCACTGTTATAGAAATGAAGGGTATAATTACAGACTGTTGACCAAATACAGCACTATTTTCTTTTCTCAAACGTGTGTGAGACAAGAAAATTCGTAATGGCTGTATTACATTGAAAACAAGGAGAGTTATGTGATAAATATAGGAGATCTGACATGAGTTTGCGTTTGAGACAACATTTTATTTAAACGAGTCTAGGAAAATTGTATTAAGCGATCTTTGTGAAGGTGGTAATATTTTATTGTTCGGTCGGTCCAAATTTTAGGCGCTAGCAGAGAGATTAGTTTCAAAACTAGGTTAAATCTTGCCAGGTCACTCTATCTTTTGTTTACTTTTTGCCTGATTTTGAAATTCAGTGATCTGCCAGCGACTAAGACTTTGAACGCCCATGTATTAACGGATTGTCATCTTCACAATATTTTCTATACTTCAAAATGGTATGATTTAAACTAACCCTTTCCCAAACGACAAATTTTGGACTAGTCCAAATTGAAAGAGTTTGCAGACGACAATTTTAAATTTGATGAAAATGGCAGAAAGGTCTCAAAACGGGTAGAAAACACTGTGGGAAAAGGAGAAATAGCTAGTTACGAGCACGAGCAATTTCTCCTTTTCCCACAGTGTTTTCAAAAGACTTGTACTGCAGACACGTGAAAACCATGGCTTGTTTGGGAAAGGGTTAAATACATTTTAATACCTGCATTGATATTTTGGCCACAATTGGGCCTGTAATTTTGTTCACGTATAAAGTCATACAAAATACTCCAATGATCTTGATCAAGTGTGTGATATGTATGAATTTACTGAATAAACCTGAAATTATTGTTTTAATGTTTACACACGAAAGTTAGTGCCATCAGTGAAGTAACGCAATGTTTTGAATCATTTGCATGAAGGACGTTTTTAAAATCGATGACTGACAACGCGGAATGGAAGAACACATGATAACGAGCAATCAGAATAGACAAATGAATAAAGAAAAGTGTTCTTTAGTTAGAAAATTCCAACATAATGAAATAAGAGTGAAAACAATCTCCCAAAATCAACAAAGCGTCGCCCCCAATTATATTTACTCGGTTCCCTTTCAATCATTCATTGACCTGTTTCATGTCTGATGAAAACTTTGGTAAATTTTCTTATATTTTAAATTATTTCGAATGTTTATTCTGTTATGAACGTGGGGCTGTGAGTTAGCATGCTCTTGCACCAATACATACATTGTAACTATTCGAGAAAAAAGGATTTTTTTAAAATAAAATCTTTCTTTGCCTTGACGGCCATTTACTCGCGCTAGGAAGTAACCAAATACTGGGTCCGTATTCACCAACCATTCTTAAGAACGTTCTTATTCTTGTTCTCCAAAATTTTCTACATTTAAAAGTAACACAACTTCTGATTGGCTAAACCAAATGGTTTAGCCAATCAGAAGTTGTGTTACTTTCAAATGCAGAAAATCTTGGAGAACAAGACTAAGAATATTCTTATGAATGGTTGGTGAATACGGACCCTGGTCACATTTACATTTAGAATACAAACGTGCAATTGAGTCAAAATATGGAAGTCAGTTTATACTTGTATATGAGCCATGTTCTTGCAAAAGGGGGCGAAATGCATGTCCATAACGCACAATGCCAAGCAAGTCGTCACATGATTATCGATCCATATAAACTACTTTTTTAACCCTTTCCCAAACGACAAATTTTGGACTGGTCCAAAATTGAAAGAGCTTGCAGACGACAGTTTTAAATTTGATGAAAATGGCAGAAAGTTCTCAAAAAGGATAGAAAACACTGTGGGAAGAGGAGAAATTGCTCGTTACGAGCAATTTCTCCTTTTCCCACAGTGTTTTCAAAAGACTTGTACTGCAGACACGTGAAAACCAGGGCTTGTTTGGGAATGGGTTAAATAATCAACTTAAAGTCCCAATAAAGTCCAAATGTAAACAATGCGGGGTAAAAAATGAAGTTAAATTTTAATCATACCATTTAAAACTATGTAAATTAATATATCGATGACACTCTCTTAATGTGCGATTGGTCAAAGTTCCATTCGCTGGCAAAAGAATTATTTTCAAAACTACAAGAAATACTACCAGGTATCTCTAACTTTTGTTTACATCAATAACGATGACGTAGTTACACCACGTGATACCTTGGAGCTAAGGTAAACGAAAAACAAAATGGAGGACGGTGTGACGGTCGTGAGAATCATATTCGACAGAAAACCAAGTTCGTTTACCGAATTTGCCGAAGAGCGACACAGAAAGAACAAACGGGCGTGTATTTCAGGATTTGTTTCTTTTGTTTTGAACAAGAAGCTCCGTGTAAACATACAGAATGAGCGAACTGTCTGAAAACTGATGCGGATTTCAGTTCGCATTCTCGAATCAGTAAGTCGCCTTACGTTCATCTTATATTTATTGTGTTAAAAACAGATTTATCGCTATATCTGTATTGATTTCCGCATTTACTGTTGGATCAGGATACGTAAGCACTTTCTGATTAATGAATATCGGCTAGTAAGATGAAACACAGGTGAACGGCGAGCGACAGTATAATTCATATATTACACACTAATTTACTATTACTTAGTGTGTAATACATTAATTATACTGTCGCTCGCCGGGCACCTGTGAGATGAAAGTGATCTTTCATTTTTGCGCAGCACCCGATTGACCCATTTTCTTCGCAGAGAATGCAGATAATGATTAAATGTGCATGAATGTAGTCTGAACCTCGGATATACGCGACGCATATTTATTCGGAGATTGGCCATTTAGCTAGCAATCCCTAGTTTTTACGATATTGAAAAAATGCTTTTGAAAACATGGTGGAAATATGAGAAAAAGTTGGTAGCCGACATTTTCTCCTATTTCCACAATATTTTTCTTGTATCACAGACAAATTTCATTATTTGAGAAATATTTGTTTTTCCGCAAATGCCTTAGTGTTGGACAAGGCTAAGTATTTGGGGGGGTGTATAACACTTTAGAAATGCAATTGAAACTCAATGTGTTAAATCTGCACCATTTTTTAAAAAAAAATTGGCTGAATTTCTTGGGTGACACAAATTTGAACGTAGAACCGAATTATCTTTCCCAAATCTGGTCAGTGCACATATCAATGGAATCTAGGTGTTTTTTTTTAGCAGATGACAAAATTTTGGACTTGTCTAGATTGAAAACATTTGTAGACGACATAGCTTGTATTGGATCTACATGATTTGTATTTGAAACAGGAGAAACAATTGTTGAATTAAAGGTAAATACTAGTCACCAGCAGCATTTTCTCCTTTTCCTACAATGTTCTGAAAAGGTTTATGCCTCTGGGTCATTACAGCACTGGATTGTATGTTAACCCTTTACTACACAATCTCGAGATTTTACGACCCTGAGAAATAAGCCTTTTGAAAACATTGTAGGAAAAGGAGAAAATGTTGGTAACCAGGATTTTCTCCTTTTCCCACAATATTTTCTCCCCTATCAAAGACATATTCTATCGTTTGGCCCACATTAAATTGTCGTCTGCAAATGCTTTCAATTTTGACAAGTCTAAATTTTTGTCGTTTGGTAAAGAGTAAAAGATGAATTTGCACATTATGAGGTCTGGGGTTCGATCTGCTGGTTTTTTCATGGGAGTGTCTTTGGGCAAGACACTTCAGAGCCCTAGCCTAGTACTGGTGAATCCCAGGAAATACATGAATTTGTGTGATGCTGCCATGATATGACTGAAATACTGTTGAAAGCGGAGTAAAACACCATTAAATTTCTAGCACAGAATGTTAAATGATATGTAAATGATATTCCAGAGTATGGAGATAATTACTTTACACATCTCTGGCCAATGTGAATGGATCCTCCTACATGATGATACACATACTGAATTATACTGACTGTGCAGATGCAGATGAGCCTTGGTTTCTGACTCTGTCATGATTGTGATTCCATTCCAGTAGATTCAGAATTTGGCGACCACTTTTCAGGTACATGTGTCTCAATCAGATAAAACAAATTTTATTTTCAATAGCCAAATTCACAAAATTTACATGACTGGTAAAGTAATGAAAATTCAAAACAATGTATTGCAGTTTCAGGGATTCACCTCAACCCACCACATGGGCTATACCTTTAAAGAAGCAGTGTAGATTCAAGATTACTGGTATACTGCAAGAAGTTTTTGCTGTCTCATTTTGCTAGATCTTAAATGAAACCCTTATTATAGGCCAGGATGAAAATGGAGCAGAATTCTTGAAAATATGCTGTTGGACAAAATACCGGTCGACCGCTGATTAAGCTACTACTGTGCTTATGCGACTGAATTTTGTTTTGTCACTTAGGGCTTCACAGTTCTCCTATATTACTTGAGCTGACCCTTGTGATACTAGTAATGCCACAAGTTTTATTCAACTGAACAGATGTAAAGGGCTCAAGGATTATTTCATGTCTCAGTGGTAAATGCATAATGTAAGTAATCCATGACTCAGATTCAATTCTCACTGGGTTTTGTTGGGATGTCCATGGGCAAGTTACTTCAGATATTGTTAAAACTCAGGAAACATATGAATTAACGATCTATCAAAATGGTATGACTGATATAATGTTGAAAGCTACATGTATGTATCACTCAATCAATCAAACTGGGCTTCATTTGCAAAAGTGCTGATTATTGAGTAAAAGATACTGCATTACACTATTCTAGAATTTACATGTATCATACATGTAAACAGAATGATTGTCAGAAATTGAAAGGCTAAAAACTACATTCATTTGTTTGATGTATAGCCCATACTCATGATTGTATGTGCTACTGTTTAAAGGCCCAGCAGCCACCAAAAGTAAACAAAGTGGGTGTTAAAATGCATTTTGATTTAAGTCATACCTTTTGAAAGTACGAAATTGTTGGGAAGATGATAGTCTGTTGTTGTACAGTCGATCCAAGTGCAAGTCAATGGCAAAAAAAAAAAATTGAAATCAAGTAAAAAGTTAACAAAAGATAGAGCAGCATAGCAACTGCTGACCTACTTTTTGTGTACTTTTTGCTACTATTCGGGCTTTGAGACATATGCCATACTAGAGTAAAGAACATGTGAAGAAAATTAGTAAAAGGTTGGAAATGCAGCAGCAGTCAATTTTGATCCATATGGAAAAGTAACATTGTGGAAGATGGAACACATGTTTTCTTCCCTACAAATGATAAGTAATTACCAATGCTGTTTCGAAACAGGTTTGTTAAAAGCTGTATTTGTACAGTTATGACTTCATACATGTACAGTTTTCAACATTATTTAAGTTCAACCACATGCTGGACAAATGCTGCAATCAATTCTGTTATCAAATGGAATGAAGTTGGAGTAAACCTACACCTATTACTATACTGCTGTCTTTGTTTTTTTTACAGTTTCAGATTTAGATAAATTAAAAAAGAGAATACGTCTTTTTTTTATTTTTCAGATATACAGCAGAATAATCAGATTTCCAAAGACATATTCTGTGGTGTTGCTGAAGAATATGTAGCATGTGAATACTTGGCCTTCAGTACTACGATATAAAACTGGCTGGTTCAGATCACAGCTCTTACAAAGACAGATATGTTTCATGCAACAATCAAGGCAATATAATGTAATATTATTTTATTATTTTAAATACATGTACAATCACAATAGTCTTACAAGAAGAATTTGTGGACAAAAAATAAAAAAATATATTCATACATACAGAGCAATGTAAGAAGCTACTGCTTTCCCTCAACTCTTTACCAAACAACAATATTTTGGACATTTCCAAAATGAAAGCATTTGCAGAAATTTGTTTTGGGAAAGGTAGAAAACATTGTGGGAAAAGGAGAAAATGCTGGTTACCAGCATTTTCTCCTTTTCCCACAATGTTTTCAAAAGGCTTCTTTCCCAGGGTCTTTAAAAGTTGGGATTGTGTGGTAAAGGGTTAACCAAAACATCCAAGTTATTATGTAAAGCACTATTTAATCACTTTAACAAAGAAAAATACTTTTGAAACATTATGGAAATAGCAGAATTGCCGGTTACCGGTATTTTTTCCTCCATAATACTATTCTTCTTGAAGCAAATCTTTTCATTTGAGCTAATACGTCCAATTTTTCATCTGCAATTGTTTCCAGTTTGAACAATTGAACTAAAATTTTACCAACTGGTAAAGGGTTGCGCACCTGCTTGGAAAGTAAGAAAATGGTAGCCGTCTTGCTTCATTTTGACAAAACTTGTTTCATAGTAGCAGACAGTATAGATCTAAAATCAGACTACATATTATGTGCAGTCTGATCTTTATCTACACTGTCTGCAAAAACAACTTTTGTCTGCAAAAACAACTTAAGTTGGTTCCAGGGCTTTAAGCTGCACCCTGTAGCTCAGTCTGTGGCGTAAGGGACTTGAGAACAGGACGTCGCTGGTTCAAACCCTGGCTCGGCCAATTTCTTTCCTCTCTCAACGTTGACCATTGTTTTGACAATGGCTATGTGGGAAAAGCAGCCAGTGGCTTGGAAAGAATACTGTGCGAAGCACTGCTAAAAGAAACGCTAGGAAAGCATGGATAGGTGCACTGGCCGCCATGATATAACTGAAATAATGTTGAAAATGGCATTAAACACCATAGAATCAATCAATCCAGGGCTTTAAGGGTTAAGGAATGTCCTTAGGCAAGGCATTGCAGAGCCCCAGCTTTGTGCTGGTGAAATACAGAAAAGACAGTAATGAGTTGTCACACTGACATGAATAAAAATCTGAAATAATGTTTAAAGTGGTGCAAAATGCTCCAACAAATAAACACCCAATCTTTACAAGAGAAGAACATTTTAGTCTCGTCTAAATTGAAACTATTTGCAGATGAAAAAGTACATATAACTCAACACAATAAATGTCTCTCTGGAAGGGTAGAAAACAGTGTGGGGGAAAAAAGAAAAAAATGCAGGCTACCAATATTTTCTGCTTTTTCTACAGGCTATATTGTACCAAAATTTTCTCTTTATTCCACAATATTTGGAGAGGCTGTCTTACTAAGAGTTGTTAAAACTTGGATTGTTTGAAAAAGGTTTAAATTTAATAATGCGCCTTTTACCTCTATTTCATATACTAGTAATTCTCAGCAAATTCTCAAAAATTCACTGGCTGTTTCCCCCATGAGCAAACCCAAATCATGTTCAGGAGTTTGACAGGATCAAATCCAGTTGCAATGACACTTAACTCTTTACCACACAGCACTATTTTAGATTGGTCCAAATTAAAAGCATTTACAGACAACAAAATAAATGTGACTCAAAATTTAAATTTGTTTCTGGTAGGGTAGAAAAGACAGTGGGAAAAGGAGAAAATGCTGGTAACGAGCATTTTCTCCTTTTCCCGGAATGTTTTCAGAAGGTATCTTCCATAGGTTCGTTTAAACCCGGAATTGTGTGGTTAAGGGTTAATAAACAAGGACGTGAAGATGCTTGCAAGCCCACCATGGCCTTTTGGTTGATATGATTTGTAAAACATGTGTTCAAAATTCAACTGTAGCTGGAGCTTGATAGGTAGTTTCCTACAAAAAGTAACCTCCCCCAGCTTTATTGCCAGTAATATCTCTTTACCAAACAACAAAACAGACTGGTCCAAATTGAAAGCAGTTGCAGACAACAAAATAAATGTGACTGAAAAATTGAAATTTGTTTTGGGAAGGGTAGAAAACACTGTGGGAAAAGGAGAAAATGCTGGTTACCACCATTTCCTCCTTTTCCCACAATGTTTTCAAAAGGCTTCTTTCTCAGGGTCGTTAAAAGTCGGGACTGTGTGGTAAAGGGATATCAGTTATTGACCCAGTGAACATGAGTAAGTGTACAGCTACTGCTATACAGTTGAAATGCTGTTGAAAATAGATTTATTGCATTGTGACATATATCAAATACATTTACTTGTTTCTGTTTCTCTTCCTACCTTAGGTGCTCTATGATGGAAAGTTTTACGTGAACAGTATTTTTACCCAAGATACAGATAGCCAGTATTAAGTTTTTACAACAGTCATGAAGAATACATGTATTGAATTAAGATTACCAATATGATTAACTCTTTACCAAACGACAAAATTTTAGACTGGTCCATATTGAAGGCACTTGCAGACGACAAAATAAATATGATTGAAAAATTGAAATTTGTTTTGGGAAGGATAGAAAACATTGTGGGAAAAGGAGAAAATGCTGGTTACCAGCATTTTCTCCTTTTCCCACAATGTTTTCAAAAGCCCTCTTCTTCAGGGGTCATTAAAACCAGGGATTGTGTGGTAAAGAGTTGAGTGTGATATTTTTGTGACCATTGTTTTTTATTACTAAAAGGAAAATTATTGAAAGATACTAAACTCTATTTCCAGTTTAAGCCTTTACCACACACTCACGGCTTTTAACAGCCCCGAGAGAGAAGCCCTTTGAAAACATTGTAGGAAAAAGAGAAAATGCTGGTAACCAGCATTTTCTCCTTTTCCCACAGTGTTTTCTTCCCTTCCCAAATAGAATCTTAACTTTTGAGTCACAATTATTTTGTCAACTGCAAATGCTTTCAATATGGACTAGCATAAAATTTTGTCATTTGGTAAAGGGTTACAGTTTTAATTCATGTTTATGAATTTTAAAACAAAACCATATCTTACAAAGTTCGAGACCAATAAAAAGTACATTTGAGCAAACTGCAATTGTTTTCACTATCTACATATTTTCAAGCTTTTAAATCAAGTATACAATGGTCCTTTAGCAAACAATCTCGTCTTTTAATGACCCCCAGGGAGATAGCTTTAGAAACTTCGTGGGTGAAGGAGAAAATGTTAGTAACCAGCATTTTCTTCTATTCCCTCAATGATTTCTACCATTTCAAAGACAAATCTAATCCTTTACGCCACACTGAATTACAGTAGTTGTCAAAAAACACTTCCAATTTGGACTTGTCCAAAATCTGTCATCTGGTAAACGGTTAACCCATTTCTGCACATAGTTTTTAACTCTTGACAAACAACAAAATTTTAGACTTGAAAGTATTTGCAGATGATAAATGGGACCCAAGTATTGAAATTTGTTTTTGAAAGGGTAGAAAATATGGGAAAATGAAAAAAAGTGCTGGTAACCAAAGAATTTCAACAATGTTTTCAAAAGTCTTCATCTCTAGGGTCGTGAAAACTCAAGATTGTTTAGTAAAGGGTTAAACCGACAAAAACCCTTTTTAAAGTACCTCACACAATAATCTTTCCAAGCCACTGGCTGCTTTCCCACATGTTACAATGAATATCATCAATTCTAAGAAATTGGAAAAGCCAGGAATCAAACCACTGACCCCCTGTTCTCAAGTCCTTGACTGAGTTCCAAAAGAAACCTCCAAAATCCACAATTTTGATCCAAAATTTCTAATATTACGATCACCAATCACTGCAGAAGTCCATTCCGATGTTACTGGTATACTGTTAAGTTAGTAGATGCACTAATATTGTCCATATTTGTCTATAAACTGAGAATGATTTTTTTCCCTGTCCACACTGTTCAAATGTCACGTCACTCTGTTCAAAATGAGACACTGAAATGACAAGAACATAAATTTCTTTTTAACTCTTTATCACACAATCCCGACTTTTAACAACCCTGAAAGAAAAGGCTTTTGAAAACATTGTGGGAAAAGGAGAAAATGCTGGTAACCAGCATTTTCTCCTTTTCCCACAATGTTTACTACCCTATCAAAAAGAGAAATCATCAGTTTAGCAACACTTAATTTGTCATCTGCAAAATTAATGCTTTCAATTTGGTTCAGTCTAAAATTTTGTCATTTGGTAAAGAGTTAAATAATGCAAAGTATGTATGGGCCACACTCTGGCAAAAGGGGGCTTAATGCATCTCCAGGTGTTTTGAAAACATTATGAGAAAAGGAGAAAATGCAGGTAACCAGCATTTTCTTGATTCCACACTATGTTTTCTACCCTATTAAAAACAAATTCCATCATTTGAGCCACAGTTAAATTTTGGGCTGCAAATACTTTGAATTTGGACTAGACCAAAACTTTGTTGTTTGGTAGAGTTAAATGAAATCCTAAAGAGGCCATTTAACAACTATGTCCTTGTATCTTACACTGCCATTGAGACTGCATTCGCATTTTGAGTCTGAAATACAAATTTATTTAAGGTCTCCCTGGCTCGGTGGTAAAGTGTAGCACTCATAACCTGGAGGTCCGAGCTTTGAGCCTCACTGGAAGCAATGGGTTTTTCATAAGAGTGTTCTTGGGCATGACACTACAGAACCATGTACCATTAAAACCCAGGGTATACATGAATAAGCAAACTGAGGCAAGGAAATGACTGATATAATGTTGAATGCCACATTAAACACCATTCAATCAATCAAGTAAATTTAGATTGAAAAACACATGTATTTTTAATCTACTAGTCTCAGAATGTATCTCTAGAACTATTTTACAAGATATGCTCATTTCTTTATACAGTAAACCCTGCCCTTGTGGCCACCTTTATACTAATTCTTTTCAAGCTGATAAAATTTCTAACTTGTCCAAATTGAAAGCATTTGTAGACAACAAATTGAACGTGGCTCAAATGATGGAACTTGTTTAAAAAGCTAAAATCACTTTTGGAAATAGAAAATGTTGGTTTTCACCTTTTTTCATTATGTTTCAAAAGCCTTCTTTTTCAAGGTAAAAAAAAAACACAATTTGAGAGTCTCTTTGGTGCTGGCTTAATACAAACCAGCTTTTGAGTGTACCTTTTGTGCTTGCTTACTAAAAGTTGGACTTTAATTTGTTTTAGCCCCAAGGCATGCCTTTTTCACTCTCAAGAGTACATTACTTTTACGAAATACTACTGCAAAGCCCTAGTGGTGCAGCTAGTTGCATACAGGGCTTGAGATTGGGGGATTGCTGCTTCAAATCCCTAGCTCAGCCAATTTCTTTTCCAGGACTGATGATAGTCATTGCAACAGCATACATTCCTCTCTCAATGCTAATCATTGTATTGACAATGATTACGTGGAAAAGCAGACAGTGGGAAATTATGCAAAGTACTGGAAACAGAAACTCTTGATAAGCATGGACAGGTGCACTGGCTGCCGTGATAAAACTGAAATAATGTTGAAAATGGCGTTAAACAACCGACAACTGGGGAATGTTCACAAAAAAAAAAAATCAACTAAATGGAGGAATGTGAGAAAGGAGCAGTTGCTTGTAGCAAACAATTGCTCCTTTCAAAAATTTATGGCAAGGGTGTAAAAAAGTTGTATTTGATCAATTATCCCTTCAGCAGCTGATCCTTTCTAAGCTTGAAATATAATAGACTTCAAAGTTCTAACATTAATGTGTAATAGATGTAGATCTAAATATCATTCAAATACCTGTTGACATGGACTGTGCTAAAATCTGTGAAAAAAAATTGTCGTACAGCAGAGATATAACACCAGACTGGGATATCTATTTGGCGGTTAACAAACATCTTGGTCTCTCTGTATCACACCCTAAAAAAATACACTGTTTTTAGATTGGAAAGAAAAGAGATCAGTAAAAAATGACATAAAAAATTATTTTTCTTAATCACAATGTGGTAGATAAATATTACTTGAGTAATAGTAAACTTCTACTTTTGTCTTCAATTGTCTTGCACTCCAACAACTTGAAGTACATGTATTTATCAGCTTTGGAATATATATCTATAATTTTGAAAAGTATGGTTCATCTGCAAGCAATAACTTGATTGATGAAGTAACATCAACTCTGTCTTCAAAAACTAGCAGTAAAAATATCAATAAGCAATGTGTTTTACTAAACTCTTGAAAGTTGAGAAATATCCTTTGTTGACAGCATAGATCGAGATCAGATTGCACCTAGTAAGAAGTCTGACCTTTGATATAAAACGTCCACCACCTGATGCTAAACTCAGGTCAAAATTCGCTAGTAATTACAGACCCGAAAAAAAAAAAACCCCACAACATTCTTAACTTTTTCATTACCTACGAAGATCAAGATCAGATCGCACATAATGTAAAGTCTGATCTTCGTTATAAAACGTCCGCATTTTGTTTGACTTATTCCCCATGGCTCATATTACAAACCTTTATACCTTGTGTAGACATTCGATTTTGTATGCGCCGAATTTCTTACTAGTCGAAATTGTAATAGGCCGAAAGTGTTATAGGCCGAGATGTCATTCGATGTTTGGACGACTCTTGACAAGAAGAAATAGGCATATCATGATCGAAATAAATATAACACAATTCCGATTTACCAATCAAATGCATACAAATAAATTAGATACGATGAGCGCAAGTAATTTAACGAAAATTAAAGACTTACCGAAGTTTCGCAACGTTTTCTAAGGAGAGAAAGCACATCGTCTGTGTAATACGTCATCGGTCACATGGTGTCTACAAATAGGACACCAGAATGATTCCGAATAGTGCGTAGTAACGTCAGTTGGGAGAATTGATAAAAAAAAAATAGGATTTTTGTATGGTTCTGTGACATGAACCGATGCTGCTATGAACGCCCCTATCCCCTTGGCGACAAAATAAGAGTAAATCTAACAGATTCAAGCCTTTTTTCAAGCATAAAAAAATTCTAATTTTGGACTTTATTGGGACTTTAATCATGAGGAAGACTGGTCGTTGGACATACAGGGGATTGTCCTTTAGCGAAAACTTTCGGCCCAGGTCAGGCTGCGCGGAGAGCACAGGCTGACCTGATTCGATACTTTCGCAGATGCATTAAACCCCCTTTTCACAGAGCATGGTTCATATACTTTCTACTTATCTGTTCTACAGATAGATCATACATTCCTTCCAGATCACCTTTACCCGGGTCGTTCCGGAAAAAATTGAAGAGCGTTGCCTTCAGACATCCTTTTTAGTCTGTCAACGGTTCGGTACCACTACGGTGACACGCGTCCAACCATTTTTTATTTTTTTACGAATTTTAACTTAGACAATGCTTCAAAACGCGAAAGTCAAAGTTAGAATAGGATGCTAGAGCTAGGTTATCAACAGACAACAGAGTCTTTGGGCGTTCATTTTCACGCCTGTAATAATAAAATGAGTTAAGAACAAAAGGGTATGCAATATTTAATCTCAGATCGAAACCAACCTACCGAATGGGCAACCAACAGTGGAAATCGGTAAATCTGGAAAAGCAATCGTTTTAGTCGCTGTATATTTTGTGTTTTTAAAAAAAAAATATGAGCAATGCTCTGTGAAAAGGTGGCTTAAAGCACAAAGTATCGACCATGTCAGCCTGTGCATTCCGCGCTGACTGACATGGGTCGAAAATTTTGAAATTAGTCAATTTTCTGCGAGTCATTTAAGGGACCAGTCTACCTCATGATTCAGTCTGTTTTTAGACAAAATGGATTTTATGGATCCATAATTATGTATGAGTTGCTTGGTGTAATGTATCACGGAGACACATCAAACCTCCTTTTGCCACTTTCTTTAATTCATAGGCTGCTAAGGGCGACTCACTGACCTTTTGCGGGCAGTGTAGAGCAGTCCGTGCAGGCTGACCTGGACAAAACATTTTGCTTTTGGTAAAAGAACCAGTGTACCCCATGATTCAGTCGGTTGTTAGACAAAATGGATTTTATGGATCCATAATTATGCAATAACTTGCTTGGTACCATGGATCGCGGAGATCCATTAAGCGCCCTTTTTCGAGAGCATGGTTCAATATTATATGAATTAAACCTTAAAACTTTGTTTCGTTACCCGACAACCACTGCTCTTTCATATACTTTTTGTTTTTTCGGCGCAGCTGAATACGCTCGTTTTTGATGTTATTCTTAGTAATGATATACTCATACGAAAAAAGAAGTCATTTGCCCTTGGTAAAAAATGTGGACATGTTTATTCGGCGGGCCCCTGCTGGGCCTAATTGCGGACACATTATGACACCAGTGTACATGTGCGTATACATGTACGTAAAAGCGCTGCTACCGCTAATCGATACCCCGGGGCGCTTATTCACGCTATAGCAAATAATTGTGGTAAGGGATCATCCTCTTCTTGTACTTAATAGTAATTCAATACTTCTTAAGCCTTACCTCATAAGGTATTACTGTATGACTACATGTATTTTTAGACACATCATTTTAAGCAGCAGCTGCTCCTTTTCCGAAGCTGATTTTGATTATTATCTTAATTTGAAAAATGTACCTAACTGAAGAGTTCCCCTTTCAACAATAAGCATAACAACGAGGAAGCAGGCAATAATTGCTGGCGACGTCACCGTTCATTATTTTTCTTAATATGGAACCACAGTAGAGTTTCAATATTCATATTTCATTAGTTTTTACTCCGTGTATCTTTTCTTTTTTTTTTTTAAGATCGTTCTTATTATGATGTTCGCTACGATAACCAAAGTGACTCGATTTTCTTGAATTGCTTGAAAGTTATTGCTTGTTTCGAAATGAACCACCATTTCAGCTCGCGTTTTTAAATTCACTCAGTGCTCGCAGTACTCTCGGTACTTTGATTACAGTGTGTACTCTCCGAACAGATCATAGAACATAGAAAGAAAAAATCGCGTCCAAGGTCATTCAAGTACGAAAACAGATAATCAAGAAGATCAAGGGCATTGAACCTTGCGTTCAGAATGCCATGTTTGTTTGCCGTAAAAAAAATCAACCGTTTCTCTTTTTTTCTTAAAGTAAGTATTAGAGTTTAATAATTATGGAATGATTACCTTTGTCATACGATCCATAAATAGACTCGCTTTGTAAACGTTATACATGTACCAATCAGTTACGAGTTTTAACGACCCCGACGAAAGAGGCTTTTGAAAACATGGTGGGAAACGGAGAAAATGTTGCTAGCCGGCATTGTCTCCTTTTCCCACAACGTTTTCTACTCTATTCAAGACAAATTTACCGTAATAGTACCATTCAATATGTCGTCTACAAATATTTTCGTTATTGGAAAGTCCTAAAAACTTGAAGAGTTGAATATCAACATCATCTCAAACAATACATGCCGGCTGCTAAGATATTTCTTGTGTCAATGATTTACTCTAAGAAAGGAACAAAGAGCCCTATCAAATTGATCTTTGGTTACAATAGCGAGCAACATTGGTATATTGAACACATAGGCCATTGATATCGAGGTAGTACGCTCTCTTTTGGAGATCGCGGTCATGTGATTGGGGTGGCCAATCAAATTCTATACCATATTTGTCCCTCGTGACGGCCATTTTGTTATTCTATTGGTCAGTTCTTTTATGCCATAGTGGAGTTTTCTCAGCCGCATAGGCGTGAAGCTGTTGCCATATATAGACGCTTGGTTTTTGCAAACCTTTGTCACTGCTTACCTTTGATTTTAAAATGTTCATGTTAGGTGAATTTGTCTGAAACTGTGCGTCTACAGAGCTTGTCGTAGTACTTTGAGTTCTCTTGAGCCGCGTATCGTTCTAATCGGTTTGACAGTAACCTTTGATCTGTATGATTTGACTAACATATTATCGCCAAAGCTAGTTTACTTCCAAAAAATAACTTATTCAAATGAAAGGATCGAGTTAAAACAGAGTTGTAGGAAAGGAAAATACGCCTCTTTTCAGTGTTTCAATAGTCAATGCTATAGGTGGACAATGTCGTCGCATCAGGGAGCTTGGCTCCCCCAGCTATGATTTTGTTTCGGCCAGTGGTCGACAGGTGGGGTTCGTCCTGAGTAAAAAGAAACAATTGCTAAGTCTATGTGCCGAGATCTCACATATTTAGATGCAAAAAAGGACTCTTTATCGCTTATATAAGACGTCTTTGATCTCCTGGAAATAAATGATGACCTGTTTTAAGAGTCCGCGCTTTAACCCTTAAGCTGATAATCGCGACCCACTGACCTTTTACGGACAGTGTAGATCAAGATCAGACTGCACAGAACGTGCAGTCTGATCTTTGATCTACACTGTCCGATGCGGTATTTTCTTTCAGGTGAAATCAACTTTGAAACCGCAATGTTTGGGCTTTTAGTATTGAGTAGAAATTTGTGTTTCATTTATTCAGCAGCTTAAGTGTTAATAGCGCAAATGGGTGTATTTGAGATACTGAATTCAAAACCACATCGGCAATACTACAGCTTTTTAAACCATAAAGCAAAATTGAACCCTTATCCTGCTAAATAAGTGAAATGAAACTTTCAAACCAACAATAAAAAAAAAAAATTCTGCTGTTTCAAAGGCATTTTGGAGGTAAGATATCTCCTTATCGGAGAGTGTAGATTCAAAATCAGAAGGCACGTCCTGTGCAGTCTGATCTTGATCTACACTGTCCGTCCGCAAAAAGTCCTTGAGTCGCGCTTAGCAGTCTAAGGGTTGAATCACTGCAGAGTCCTACGTGGCTCAGTGCGTGATACACTGAATTTAAAATCGGGAAATGCTGGTTCGATTCGAGCAGTGCTGGTCACGTGAGAAGTGGATAAAGCACTGCAGAGTCCCAGCGTTTTACTGGTAAAACCAAGGGGGGCGACACCAGCAAAATTAGCAGTTGCCACCATATGATTGAACAAATGTTCGAATCGATTTAAGAGACGAACTGAATCAACCAACGTAAATCACGGTTAGGTAACAGACATCTGAAGGAAACATCATAAGCTGACCTTGCAGACGTGACAGGCTGCCCGCGTTGGCGTTTAACTAGTACCTCTTTACCTAGATCTCGGCGACACAGTTTCCAACCTGCTGTTATCTAATGACGAACAAAGACCTAAATATAGCTTTGTGTCCCTAGTAATTAAAAAATAGTAACTTCCTATATTTATACCTGGCCTTGACACACTGGATTTATCTCGTACAAGTAAACTGATTTGTACTTGAAATTTAAACTCTTGGTCTCTTCAAAATTCGAAACCCTTGATTCTTAACGCTGAATAAATGAAACGCAAATTTCTACTCAATACTAAAAGCCCAAACATTGCAGTTTCAAAGTTGATTTCACCTGAAAGAAAATACAGTATCGGACAGTGTAGATCAAAGATCAGACTGCACGTTCTGTGCAGTCTGATCTTGATCTACACTGTCCGCAGAAGGTCAATGGGTTGCGATTAGCAGCTTAATGGTTAAAAATTTCTACAGGTGTCGTTTGTCAGTGAATGACATTTTTTTGCAAGATGAGATGAATTGTTTCGAACACCGGGAGTCAGATAAAACAGCTTACTTCCTACAGATAGGTTTTTTTTGCATTCTCGCAACATACAACTTTTTAAAAACCTACTGGCAATGGAAAAACTGCTCTTCGCGAACACTATCTGCTTTTGTCAAAATGTTTAATATATATCCACGTATCAACTTACAATTACAATTAACTCAAATTTAAACGGACGTTTCCGAAGCCCTCTGCTGCAAAATTGTCACAGTTAACCCTTTGTGAATCGAAATAAAAAAGACTGATCCAAATTGAAAGCATTTGCAGACGACAATTAGAAGCGCCTTGAATGATGAAATGTGTTTTTGAAAGGGTGGAAAACATATTGGGAAACGGGAAAAAATGCTGGTTACTAGTATTTTCTCCTTTCTCCACGACGTTATCGCCTCCTTCCTCAAGATCGTTAAACTCGTAAAAGTGTGGCAAAGGATTAGCCATGAGGCTGCAAAGTGAAACTCTATCACTTTAGCGGTGTGTGTAGGTAAAGATCAGTCCACACAAAACAGACAGTCTGATCTTGAATCAACAATAAAACAACGCGCCCCCTCAAAGAAAATGCACCTTGGAATAGCAATAGCAAATTAGTATTTTGGTTTTGACACTCGGCTGGAAACTTTCATTGATTTAGTTGCTTGAGGTTTATCTTGTCTTGTTGGAATGTGGATGAGCCTTGCTCTGTGAAAAGGGGGCATTTGGTAACTTTTCCGCATGTCCAAGGACCAGTCTACCTCTGGATTAAGCCAGTTGTTGTATACCGACTGCATTCCCATAAAGTTATCGCCGAAACAATGATCAGCAGTGAGAGAGGAATGAATCTTGTCTCACTGACTATCATGAATCCTAGGAGAATAATTGGCCGAGCTGAGGATTTGAACCAGCGAACCCATGTTCTCAAGTCCTGTACGCTGCCGACTGCGCTAGGTCCATACGGGTCTCTGAACGAATGTAGAATTCTGTGGTGTGATGAAAAGTTCAAAAAGGTCCTCACTCTGTTCTCTGCTTGTATAACAAAGACTTGATCAGCTGATATCACCAAAGCAGGTTTGTGTCAGCAGCCCTGAGTGGTAATGAACTTCGTTACGTAAAAACATGTTATCACTCTTTTTTTCTACCCTATGAACTTTTTACCACACAATCCCAGGTTTAAACTACTCTGAAGTTTTGTTTGTATTTTTGTATTGGAGTTTGACGCCGTTTTAACAGCTTAGGTCATATTACGGCGGTCAGTGTACCTACGTATGTGTTTCCTGGCTGCTTCTCACACCTGTACAAAAAACTTTCTCTCTAAGTCACTGACTACTTTTCCCACATGAATCAGAGGTGAGAAGCAGAAAAAAAAAAACGACTCTGAAGAAGCTGGCCTTTGAAAACATTGTGAGAAAAGGAGAAAATGCTGGTTACCAGCATTTTCTCCTTTTCTAACGATGTTTTTTTACCCTATCAAGGCAATTCCCATCATTTGAGCCACATTTGGATTTTCGTCTGCAAATGTATTCAATTTGGACAAGTCTACAATTTTGTCGTTTGGTAAAGAGTAAACAGACGACAAAATCTTTTAGATTCGTCCATATTTAAAGCATTTGCATACGACAAATGAAATATGTCTGAAATGATGGATTTTTTTTCTGTAAAAGGGTAGAAAAGATTGTTTGAAATCGAGAAAATGCTGGTTACCGCCATTTACTCCTTTTCCCTCAATGTTTTCAAAAGCGTTTGACTTCGAGCTCGTTAAAACACGGGATTGTTTGGTGAAGTCTAAACAGACGACAATATTTAGACTCGTCCATTTTGAAAGTATTTGCGGACGGCAAGATTAACGTGGTTCTAAGGACGCGATTTGTGTTTAAAATTGCGGGGGAGGCGGGGGAAAAATACTTTCAAACGCCATTTTCTTCTCGCAAAATGTTTTCAAATTCTCGTCTGCCCTTGGGTCGTAAAGGATTGACTTTTTTGGTAAAGGATTTAAAGTACAATGTGTACTGCGGTCGTTTGATGCCTACCCTTGTTCAACTTTAAAGGATAGTCTGCAGATGATCTTAAAAAATCGAGCCATTTTGTTTTTACGTCAAGGGTAGCCTATTTAGTCCTCCCACTTTAAGTTTTAAAAGCGCAATAGGAGTGTCACTAGGCGAGCCACTGGAAAACATAGATCAAGATCAGAATAAAAACAAAAAGGTTTAACAGTAGCATAGATGTGGTGCGCTTCCGTGCAAAGAGATGACCTTTACAGCAACTCGGAAGACGAAGTAAAAGAAAAAAAACACTACATCGTCCAATTATGTAAAAAGATATTTCATAACTCGGTGAGGAAATCCGTCCTTGAATAAATTCACACCCTTTTACCAGCCCTATATTTTGAACTGTCAGAGTGCTGCGATTTTGACCTCGCGTGTATTATACTATGTGAATACTGCTTTGACTCTTTCAGCGCAAAATATATATATCAGCTATGCTCTATGAAAAAGGGGCGTAATGCATCTGCGAAAAGTATCGCCTTAGGTCAGCCTGCGCAGTTCGCGCACGCTGACCTGGGCCGAAACTTTTCGCTATTGGTCGATATATTCTGTGTGTCTAAGGACCAGTCTATCTCATGAATCAGTCGGTTGTTTAAAAAAGTGGCTATTATGGATTTATGATTATGTGATGGCTTGATTGGTATCATGGATCACGAATATGCAATAAGCCCCCTTTTGCCAGAGCATAGCCATGTATGAGCAATACTCTGGCAAAAGGGAGTTTAATGCATCTCCGCTATACGGAGCGAGTAACTACATAGTTATGGATGGAAAAAATCCAGTTCGTCTAACAACTAACCGAATCATGAGGTATACGGTCCTTGACATGCAGAAAATTTAGCAAAAGCAAAAAGTTTCGGCCCAGATCAGTCTGCGCGGACTGCGCAGGCTTACATGGTTCAGGTTCTATATCGTCGATTTCTTTCGACGGCAAAAGATACAATAATTCGAAACTAAGATAGATTTTTACCTGATAGGCTTGACTAACAAGTGGACGGTATAGAGTCAAGATGCACGTTCTGTTCAGTCTGATCTTGATCTATGACGTTCGCAATAAGGCCTTGTTTTCGACCAGGGTGCTGAAAGAGCTAAATAAGAAATATATTTCTAACACTCGATAGACGGCGTAAGAGACACTGAAATAATGAATATTGGAACTTTTTTGTGGCTTAATTCGAATGGAAAAAAAAATAAAAGAAAACCTTGCTAGCCAGATATTACTCTCTTATTCCTCATTGTTGTGCATAGTTTTGAAATCTGAAAACTTTTCAGATAAGATATATTAAATTATAAATCATATTTTCAACAATCGTTGAAAAAGGAGCAACTGCTGCAAAAAACTCTGTGCCGGTGTCACAAATGTACCCGAAATAGGTCAGCAGGGGTCCGGCTAATAAACATGTCCATATTTTTAACCAATCGCAAATTACTATCGATTCATTCGGGGACATTTCTCGCAGACTGACTATTCTTATATGAACATTAAACATTCATTGTCATATTATGCAATAAGTCACCTTAATTGACTCCTTGCCTGCCAATGGCGACTAAAACAGCTCTTGCGGGATGGCGTAGATCAAGACCAGGCTGCATAGAACATACAGTCTTATCTTGGATCTACAACGTCCGCTACCTGATTCTTAAAATTATGACTAAAATGATCTACAGTTGCAGTGGGGCCTAATTTTAGACCTCGATAAAATATCGAATATATTTAGTTAGGAGCGAAAGGGTTGAACCTTTACCGCAAAATTACGAGCTTTAACAAGGCTGAGGGTGATGGCTGTTTAAAACATTGTGGGAAAATGAAAAAATGTGGGTATCCTGCATTCTCTCCCTTTCCCACAACGCTTTCTTTCCTTTGACTTATAGACTGCAACACTTAAACCACACTCGTAACATGTAACGGTGTCATAAACGGGCTGGCAGATAGGCCCGCAGGGTCCGCAGAGTAAACATGTCTATAAGTTTTAGCAATCGCAAATGGTATTTATTTGTTCGAGAATATCAATAGCGGGAAGTAGGTCAAAAAACCAGCATATAGAGCTACGCCAAAGTCAAACCGCCAGTGTTTACACAGAATATCGAAACAACAGTTGAGTACATCAGCACTGGCAGACTATTTACTCGTCTTGTATCAGGCCACTATTAAATAAATAACTGAAATGAAAACTTTCAAAACGATAGTAAAAACCTGAATAATCTTACTTTTTTTTTGGAGATCAATATCTCGCTGTCGGATAGTGTAGATCCAAGATCAGACTGCACGTTCTGTGCAGTCTGATCTTGATCTATACTGTCCGCAAAAGGTCAGTGAATCGTGCTCCGCAGCTTGAGGGTTAAAATATTGTTGCAAAAGTGGAAAGAACTCAAGACGAACCATTTCACCTTTTGCTATAATGTCTTCAAGTGTAATCATTAACCCTTTCCCAAACAAGCCCTGGTTTTCACGTGTCTGCAGTACAAGTCTTTTGAAAACACTGTGGGAAAAGGAGAAATTGCTCGTAACGAGCCATTTCTCCTTTTCCCACAGTGTTTTCTACCCTTTTTGAGAACTTTCTGCCATTTTCATCGAATTTAAAATTGTCGTCTGCAAACTCTTTCAATTTGGACCAGTCCAAAATTTGTCGTTTGGGAAAGGGTTAATTTATATTGATAACCTATATCTTACCAGGATGGTTTCAGTCATCTGCTCTACAGTAATTGTTTCTAGAGGTAATTAATCAAGTTTTTCTTTCTTCTTTGTTTTTCAGGATGAACTATGCCGAGGTGTTTTTGAATGTGATCACCCTATTCTTGGTAACGTTCTATCCGTCCATTTATCTTTCTATTTTTCCTCTTTTCTATGGCAGGTTTTAAAAAGTCGTAAAGATAAACCACAGGCATTGAGGCGCGAAGGTACTTTAAACTTATAAAATATTACGTAGTTCACTCTGAAGGGATCGAAAGCATATGATAGGCTACAAAATGTGTCTCTAAAAAAACAAAGCACAAGAGTATTGTATAGTCTAACGCGCTCTACTAGCTACTCAGGTTGACTGGTTGGAACATTTATCATCATAGAGTTTAGCTTATTTCTCGCGAAGGTAATTTAACAAATACATATTCCACATGTACCTATTTACCAAACACTTTTACTCTTCAATCCTGCGCTGGAAACTGATTTGGCACTTGGGTAAATCCGACCTCATTTCGGGGTTTTCAATATCAAAAGAACGGTTCATACATATAGACCTGAAGAACAGTACACCAACGCTCAACTAAAATGTTTACTACCACAAGAAAGAATTGTACTAAACAATATAAATGAACAGTTTTAAGCAAATTCTCTTCAGTTTTTTTGAGTGCGATGAAAGGAATGGATGAATGTAATGGCGGCTAATGGCTCTCTCGTCACAGCAGCCCTAGAATACAATAGCAGCAAAAAATAAGGTCTTTTAGTCTCTCCTATCATTTTATATACACATATGAGGCAAAACTAGGAATTGTTTCTGACACCATTTTACCATAAAACATTTGAAACTACTGAATGTCTTAATAAAAGGGTTGAAAGAATTTACTGTCAGTGGCGATGGATGTTCTGGAAAAATTGTTCAATCATAAATGACCGAATGAAACAGGTCACGAAATGCTCTGATCTAATTATAGAACTGGATCTTGTGACATATTATTCCAGTATGGCCACATGACTTTTTGGCATCTACACCGACTGTGTCACATGTCAGGAACTTTTCTTGGCTTAATATTAAATGTTAGAAGGAGAATTTAAATTTGGCGCGTGTTGGGTAGAAAATGGTAATAAGAAATCTGTCAGTATAAACGATCTTACCTGTAGAAGCATGCATACATTTTTGTTTTTATCGCAGTTCGTAAATTAACACCATTGACACCTTTGTTTGCAATCAAATAAGAGGTTAATACAAAACGGTGACGTAATTCACCTCATAGGTCGCAAAAAAAAAAAAACTCATATCGGTTTCGGAAACAGATAACCCTCGAAAATAGGATAGGTCGATGATAGTTCATCTTCGCAAGCCAAGGATAATAAGGTAGTACCCTTGGCCGCTCGCCTCGTTAAAAATCGAAACGCCCGCTGCGCCATTTCATTGGATGCGATCAAAACCCATCGCGTCCAATCAAACCATCCGTAACAAGAAATCTTCCGCGAAACAGAAAACAATAATGGCGGCGCCCGTCAAAAACGAAAGTTGTCGTGTTTGTGACGAAAATTTGCCAAAAAAAAGAGTAGACGATCGATATTTAATGAGTTTTTTATAGTTCATGATCAATTATGTGAAATATTAGGACGGGTTCCACAGCCAAATGATTGCGAATCATCGTATGTCTGATTAATTTCAGAAAATTGTGATGACTCCGAAAGCGCAGCCATATTTGATGCATAGCCCAACAAATTTTATTACGAGCATTTTGATTGGTCAGAAATAACATCACCAAAGGTTACGCAACTCGTGATACTCGATAGGTGGCGCAGCGGGAGTTTCAATTTTTAAAGAGGCGAGCGGCCAAGGGTACGTAACGAACAAAGTGGAGTTAGTATCCTTGGCTTGCGAAGATGATGATAGTTCTGCTACTGAGATTTCAGAATGAACTTACGTGATATCACTATCTTGTGATTAACTCAAAGGCGCTTTGATTTTGACAAACTTCTCATTCTATAGGCTTATATATATGACAAGACTTATATACTGGGTTATAGATCGTGAAGCCTGTCAAAATACAAATGCCTGTGGAATTACTACTGTATTCAGTGCAAGCATACTTTCTCGCTTCGCCTGTATTGCGTACATATGCACTCACATTTTATTCTCTTCCCACCTATCCTACGTCGATAACAGTCAAACCGTACTCATACGAAGATATAGATATCAATGGTCGTCTTGCATGAAAGGTGGTACAATATAAGTGCAACTCCGGTCGAGACGAAATAGATACACGATTATTTTTCCCTTTAACAACATTCTTGATAGATAAAAGTATCTTTGGATGGCCTTCGGGAATTTGTAAATTTTCTAATTCAGTTGCGAGTAGAGACGTAAACAACCGAACCCGGTGTTTAAGTCGGTAATGTAAAAACCAGGTGGGGGGGGGGGGATCACCGGCTCGAATCCCAAGGTCTGCCAGACAAAGACGTTAAACCTCTTATCCTGCTAAATAAAAGAAATGTAACTTTCAAGCCGATGATAAAAAAACCCAAGTTTCCTATTTCAAAGGTATTTTTGAGTGAGAGAAATCTCATTATCGGACAGTGTAGATCTAAGATCAGACTGCGCAGAACGTGCTGTCTGATCTTTGATCTACGCTGTCCGCTAAAGGACGGTGAGCCGCGCTTAGCAGCCTAAGGGTTAAAGTTTTATCGTATTCATTTCTTGTCTACAAAAGCTTCAAAGGGCCATCACATTTGAAAAGACCTTTCCGCAAATATGTTTGTATGGTGTTTTACGCCGTTTTCAACATTATTCCAGTTACATCGCGGCGGCAAGTGCACAAATCCCTGCTTTCCTGCCGTTTCTTTTACAAGCACTTCACACAATAATCGTCGCAAGCCACTGGCTTCTTTCTTACATAACTGCCGAAATTTCCACAAGTGCAAAACAGTTGGACGAGAATACGAAATCTGTATAGTAGTGACCTAATACTTTTGATTGAGTGCAGTCTTTTAATATCAATTCAATATTTTGTCGTTTCATCGACAGAACATTTTTTTCCCGTCTGAAATCATCCTACTAATTAGATTTTTTTCTTTTTTTGTAAATTTACGGATCGATTTATTCTTTATAATATGACCAGATATGTATATTCTGGTGGTATGGTCTTAGTTTTTTTTTTTTCACCTTGCCAGCTTCTAAATATGTCAACTTAAAATTTGACTTAGGGAAACATGAACTTTGGTCTTTTCGAGAGTAGTGTTGCCGATAATTCTCAAAATTCTCGAGATTTTTTTCATGAGATAACTAGAAATGTGTACTAACCTGCAGAAGTCACGCCTTAACTCTTTACCAGACGACAAAATTTTAGATTCGTCCAGGTTTAAATTTTATGTTGTGCGCGAGATGGCAGTTAGCGGTGTTTTTTAAGATCATCTATGGTCGTTTTCAGCCAGTTTTTACCCAATTCTTCTTTTTTTCAGCCAGTTTTTTTTTAAACCCATGTCATCTTTACTTTATGAAACTGTAATCATTCTTGTGTCTTCATGCCAAATGTTGCCCCTGGTGGCTGCAAGGTTGCACAAATTACGACGGATATAAACTGCATTTTATTTTTTTGGCAGCCTTCAAAGAAATCGCTGTTGTCGTTTCCGGTTTAAAATGAAGACAAATCCCTCAAGTTTCTCTATCCCTATAACACAATATTTATTGTTAATTTATCTATGTTTACACAGCTGACCAAATTTGAGCCATTCTACGCACTCCCAAGTTTTAACAGTTTTTTTTTTTTTTTTCCTCTCCGGCTGTGAACTTTTGTAATTTTCTACCCGATCGTTGTATTTTGATGAAATTTGCAGGATGTATCAATGAAACATCCAAATAATACATGTACGTCCTCAAAATTTTTCTTTTCTTTATGATTTTTCTTTATGAATAGTTGAGTAATGGGAAAAGCCTACTTACTTCTGGATCAACCCTCGTGGATGACAAATGTGGTTTAATTGATAGGATTTTTTTTCTTTCAAAGGGAAGAAAAACATTGTTGGAAAAGGGGAAAATGCTGGTTACCAGCATTTTCTCCTTTTCCCACAGTGTTTTAGATAGGCATCCTGTTTGGCGTTGTAAAACAAGGGATTGTATTGTAAAAGGTTGAATATCTACTACTGACGTGTAAATAAACACTTGAGCCATACTCTGGCAAAAGGGGTTTAAAGCATCTTCGCGATGTATTTTACCAAGTAAGACATTACATAGCTATGTGTCCATAAATTCCATTGTGTCTGACAACCGTCTGAATCATGGTGTAGAATGGCCCTTTGACATGCAGAAAGTTGACCAGCAGCAAATTGTTTCGGCCCAAGTAAGCCTGTGCGGACTGCTCAGGCTGACCTGGGTCGATACTTTTTGCAGATGCATCAAACCTCCTTTTCACACAGCATAGCTCATTTTCAAGTCTATTTCTACATGACCAGCATTACAAGCGAGACGTGAAGACAAAGTTGTTAGCCTTTACAGTATCTGTGATGACGTTCTGGAAGACGGTTCTCTATATCGCAATGTTTTATGAACTCGCTGGGGGCCACGACTTTCGCCATGGCAACACACTACTGCAGGAAATATTCATCGTTTTGATTCCAAATGGAATATGGATTGTTTTGCCCTATATGTGCATGGTATCTCTTTGGGGTAGCTTTTTAAAAACAGGCATCGCCGGAAGTAAACAAAACTGAAAAGGTTTTGTTCACCAACTATCTTCATATCAGTGGTATTGTACAGGTGTCCCAGAAGTCGGGCACCATCCTGGATCCTTGTTCACCAACCATTCTTAGGAACATTCTTAGTCATATTTTCCAAGATTTTCTAAATCTGAAAGTAACACAACTTTTGATTGGCTAAACCAACTGGCTAGCCAATCAGAAGTTGTGTTCCTTTCAAATTTATAAAATTCTGGAGAATAAGATTTTGAATATTCTTGGGAATGGTTGGTGAATGCGTACTCTGATTTTCACACACATATAATAATTCGAGCATTCACTATGAGTGTGATCTATAAAGGTGTTTTTGAAATAAAAAGGTGTTTTTTTTTTTTTAATGAAACATGGATGGTGTGTGTCTTCTGGGACACCCTGTATAACACTCTTTTTTTGTATTCATTGTAAAAGCAGTGAACTATTTACCAAAGAACAAAATTGTAGACTAACCCACATCTTTGCAGAAAACGAATGAAATGTGTCTCAAAAATAATGGTTCTGGTCTTTGAATAAGGGGAAAACAATATGAGAAAAAGGAGAAAATGCTGGTAACCAGCATTTTCTCTTTTTCCTACTATGTTTTCAAAAGCTTTCTTTTTCATGGTCGTTAAAAGCTGGGATTTTGTGGTAAAGGGTTAATATACAAATATATGTATACCGTGTTATGGTAGCTATTACAATGGTAGCGCCTCTTTACCCGACGATAAAATTATGCGCTTGTTTGTATTAACCACTACGCTGCTAAGCGGGACTCACTGGCTTTTTGCGGACAGTGCAGATCAAGATTAGACTGCAGAGAACATGCAGTCTGATCTTTGATCTACACTGTCCGATAAGGAGATATTGTCTTTCTCAACCCTTAAGCTGCTTATCGCGACCCACTGACCATTTGCGGACAGTGTAGATCAAGATCAGACTGCACAGAACGTGCAGTCTGATCTTAGATCTACACTGTCCGTCACGGTATTTTGTTCCCGGTGAAATCAACTTGGAGAACGCAATGTTTGGGCTTCTATTATTAAGTGGAGATTTTCATTTATTCAGCAGCTTAAGTGTTAATATAAGTTTGAAGTAGCATTATTCGGGGTTTTACTATCGGTTTGAAAACTTCATTTCACTTATATTGTAGGATAAGGGTTAAGAGCATTGGCAGACGACAAACGAAATGTGGATCAAATCAAATCAAATGAAATGATATATCTTTGAAAGGGACAGAACATTTCGTGCTTATTATCAGATCGTTATCCTTTTCCCACAATGCTTTCAACGCAAGTCTTTTTTTTTTTGTTAAAGTACGCCACTGTAAGGGTTAAATTTTTTTTCAAACGACCCAATAACCCAATTACTGAATGATAAGAGATTGTTGTGTAAAGGGTTAACTCTATTCAAACGACCTAATAACCCAGTTACTAAATAGTTCTTGTATAAAAGTAGGACGATGAACTAAGCGGAAGAATACAAGAAAAGGTTTGGGATTATTAATTACTGAGAAAAGAAGTGCTTTGACCTTTTATGAAACAAACCTGTATTTTAACGAACCTGAGGTTGAAGGCTTTCGAATACACTGTTTCCTATTGAAAACAATGCCATGACGTAAAAAATTAAAGATAAAAGCTGTGTTTAACCCTTTTTACCGCACAATGCCGCCTTTTAACGACCCTGGGAAAGAAGCCTTCTGAAAACATTGTGGGAAAAGGAGAAAATACTGACAACCAGCATTTTCCCCTTTTCCCACAATCTTATCTACCCTATCAAAGAAAAATTGCACCATTTGAGCCACATTGAAATTGTCGTCTGCAAATTCTTTCAATTTGGACAAGGTTAAAATTTTGACGTCTGATATATAGGGTTAACATTTCACTTGAGAAAAGAGAGTTTTGCCGATAACCAGCATTTTGTCTTTTTCCCAAGATGATTTCTTCGCGTTCGAAGAAAAGTTCCACCATTTCAGCCACGTTTAATTTGTCGTCTGTAAATGCTTTCAATTTGGACTGTTCTAAAATTTTGTTGTCTGGTAAGGAGTTGAAGGCGCCGAATCTGATAAACTATTTGAGATTGTAAATACAGTAAAAGGCCCTCTAGCGGCCAAAGTAAACCATTCAGAAGTCAAAATGAAGGCAAACTGAATTTACACAAGTTTAACCCTTTACCACACAATCCCGACTTTTAACGACCCTGTAAAGAGGCCTTTTGAAAACATTGTGGGAAATAGAGAAAATGCTGGAAACCAGCATTTTCTCTTTTTCCAGCAATGTTTTCTACCCTATCAAAGAAAATTTGCACCATTTGAGCCACATTGAAATTGTCGCCTGCAAATGCTTTCAGTTTTGACAAGGCTAAAATTTTGTCGTCTGGTAAAGGGTTAAAGTGCGATCCATATTTTTATGAGTCTTGGATACTTGAAGAAATACGAATAGTAAAACTAGAACTAAAGTTGGCAACTTTACGTAATTGTACTTTATATATATATATATATATATATATATATATATATTTTTTTTTTCCCAGCGACAGGAAATCTGACAGACGGTACTGTAACATATTGTCAGACCCATCATAGCCATGCTTTAAAATAGTATGAATTTAAATGAATTTGTCGGCATTTTGGCTCCCGAATTGTTCACTTCTGGCTGTTAGTGAGCCTTTAATGACAAAATAAATGTTATCATAGTTTTTAACATAAAAAACGCACGGAATTGATCATTTAAACCTCAGAATTTATAAAAATGAGCCATGCTTTGGCAAAAAATGGGGCATAATGCATCTCCCCGCTGCATTATTCCATGCAAGTCAACGTGCAATTATTGATCTGTAAAATCCATTTTGTCTGACTACAAGCTGAATCCCGGGGTAAAATGTTCCTTCGACATGCAGAAAATTGACCAATAGCAAAAAGTTTCGACCCATGTCAGCCTGCGCGGACTGCGCAGGCTGGCATGGGTCGAAACTTTTTGCAGATGCATTAAGCCACCTTTTCACGGAGCATGGCTCGAATGTATGAGACATAATAGATCAAGACTGCACGTATTTTGCAGTCTGATCTTGATCTACAATGTCGGCGAAAGCAGCTGCAATTATCTTTTGCTTCCGGATTCGAACAATGTTTTGGCTCCGAGACTTGAACAATACTAAGGGGGCCATACTTTTATGAAAGGTATGTCAAATTAAATAAATTCAAAGGAAGTAAGTCGATTTTACTTGCCGTTATCACGGGCCATAATAACATACCATTCCAGATTGCAATCTTGGTCTAATGCTACATTAAGAAAGTAACGCTCTTTCTGATTGGCTAAACCATTTGGTGTAGCCAATCAGAAATTACACTACTCTCAAATTTAGAAAACTGATAATTAAGCCAAGAACGTTCCAAAGAATGGTTGGAGAATAGGACCCAGGCTCTATGAAGGTGCGTTTATCATTTGTGATTTTTCCTGTTAGTATTATCATTATTATTTTGAAAACATGTACAGACTTGATGTATTTCTTCTTTTTCTCACTACTAAATCAATAAATTTTAAGACTTTTAAAGCAGCAGCGATTTTTATATAATCAGTATTTAGTCTGTTTAACTCTTTATCAGACGACAAAGCTTTAGATTGGTCGAAATTGAAAGCCTTTGCAGACGACAAATACAATGTTGTTCAAATAATAAGATTCGCCATTTAAAGGGTAGACAACATTTAGAAAATGCTGGTCACCAGCATTTTCTCCTTTTCCCGATAGTGTTTTCAAAAGCCTTCTTCTTTACGGTTTACCAAACCCGTGTTTTAAAGACAAAGAGGAAGATTGCCTTTGAAAACATTCTTGAGAAAAGGAGAACATGCTGGTCACCAGCATATTCTCTTTAATCCATCATGTTTTCTACTTTTTTAACCCTTTCGGCGCCATGGGCGAAAACCGGGACTTTTGCAGACGGCATAGATCAAGATCAGACTGCACAAAACGTGCAGTCTGATCTTGGATCTATACCGTCCGCTTGTTCCTTTAAGCCTATAAGATTAAAAATGTTTCTAAATATGAGTGGATTGTATTTTCAACCTTCTGAAGAGGTCGAGTAAAAATATTTGCTGAAAGGGTTAAAAGACACCTCCCGTCAGTATAGCTGCCTTTAATTTGTAGTCTGCAAATGGTTTCAGTTTAGACAAGTCTAAATTCTCGACGTGTGGTAATGGGTTAAACTCAGTGTGTAGTCACATACAAAGGTTATGTACCGTATAACTTTATGGTTCCATACACACTCCATTCAACTCTGGAAGCATATACTTGCTTTGTGAGAAGCGGGTTTAAGGCATCTGCAAAAGCTATCGTCCCAAGTCAGCCTGCGCAGTCTGTGCAGGCTGACCTGAGTCGAACCTTTTTGCGTTTGGTCGATTTTCTGCATGTCAGAATACCAGTCTACCACATGATTCAGTTGATTGTTAGACAAAAGGGATTTTATGGATACATAATTATCTGACGACTTGCTTGGTATTATGCATCTAGGGGATGGATTAAACGCCCCTTTGCCAGAGCACGGCTAACATTTTTTCCAAGAGAAGTTTGTGTATGCAGTGTTTGTCATTTTTTTGACTTAGAGAGGCCTATCTAGATTTCTTTGCTTTTTTTTAACACTGATATTACTGTGACAGTTGACTCTCTCTGCAAAACTTAAGAAACTGCACGGCTACATTCATTAATAAGGCCCAGTGATGGCTTTTTAATAACAGTCGGTAACTCCGTCTATTGTCATGAGATCAGGGTACGTATTCAGCAACATTTCTTAAGAATATTCTTAGTCTTATTCTTCAAGATTTTCTAAATTTGAAAGTAACAAAACTTCTGATTGGCTAAACCATTTGGTTTAGCCAATCAGGAGCTGTGTTACATTCAAATTTAAAAAATTCTGGCGAATGAGACTAATAACGTTCCCAAGAATGGTTGGTGAATACAGACCAAGATATGACGTCACCATTCCTATTTGAATACCACCCTAAATGATCGACGTGTAATAATCATAGAGTAAGATTCACACAAGTCTCCGAGAACTACTGGCGCGAAATCTAAAATAAACTTTAGGGGCTACGTTGCCCATTAATGGAATAACATTAAGATTTTTTTCAGTATATTTTCCATACATTGCAGTGTTTTCTCGTGTCTACAGAGGAAACCTCTTGAAAACTTCGTCGGTAGAACCATATTATTCATGATCTGAGAAAAAGTGGTTTATGCATCTGAAAAAGTACTGACCCCCGTCACCCTGGGCATTTCGCGAAGACTGACAAAATTCGGAACTTTCTGCTTTTGATAAATTTCCTATAAAAAACGTTCTACCTCACGATTCAACTGTTTTTTTTTTTTTTTTTTTAATAGACAAAACGAATCCATATTATTATGCGACGAGTTTCTTAGTATAATAAATTGCGAAAATGTATTAAATCTCATTTTCATAGAGCGCTATCGGTATACATTATACCTCACCCACATTTTCTTTTTGTGACGCCCCCTTGTATTGTGGATAAACATTAGGACCTTATATGTTTTCGCACATTATGTCGTTCAAAAGTATTTCGGTCATATTACAATGGCTACTGTCTCATTCGTTTCTTGGCTGTAATTCACCAGTTCAGTGCTTGGGCTCTATAGCGCCTTCCGTTGAATTTTCACGTGACTAGCGCCATCGACATGGATCAAACTTAGATTTCCTGATTACGTCTTTACCACTCTGCCACATGGATATGCTCCTTTCATTCTTACTCAATACTATATGGCCAGTAAAAAAATCGGAGAACAAGCAACGCATTTTGTATTTCTTTTTTTGAAATTATATTTGTAAATGTGATTAATACTACGTGTATATGTGATCAGAGCTCCAGATAAGATGGAGTGATGATATTATAAATCTATTATTTCTCTTCCAAACCCTATGTTGTGGGTACTCATTAGAATCGACTCGATGAGACGATTCTAATGAGTACCCATAACATAGGTTTAGTGGAGAATACATGTAACTAATATTTTCGATTTTGAAATCAAAATCACTCCCTCTATCTGGAGCTCTATATGATGTATGATATAAGTATATATATATCTTTTTAATATATAAACAGTCAACAATATATATGTTTTTTACTTTGTTGTATCTAATTTTCCAAAACTGCGCCCTATGAAGCAGCCTGTACAAATAAAAAGAGGAAATCTCAAACTCTGTCCGCCCTTCTTTCTCTCCGTTTAACCCCTAGGCTGCTAATCCCGACTCACTGGCCTCTTGCGGACAGTGTAGATCAAGATCAGACTGCACAGAACCTGCAGTCTGATCTTGGATCTATACTGTCCGATAAGCAGATATCGATTCCCCCCAAAATACCTTTGAAACAGCAAAATTTGGGTTTTTACTATCAGCTTAAAAAATTCATTTCAGATATTTAGCAGGATAAGGGTTAACAATAAGCCATGATCTGTGGGGTGCATAAGGAACCTGTGCACAGTACAGGGGTGTACGAATAGCTGGAACCAATAGCGTGCCATATTTTCGCTCAACGCTATAATGCTTTTTCTCTGGCTGAACATCGATATTACTTTCTACAAATGTAACAACAGTTCCTGCATGCAAATGCATAGGAAGACTTGCAATATTGACAGGCCAATATGTATGTCTTTGAAAAAGTAGAAATCGTTCTTACCCGAATTGGTTTCAAAAACCGTCTTCCTTACGATAGCACAAAACATGGGTTTGTAAAGGGTTTTCTATTTGTAAACGTGGACACCTCCATCGGTTGGCGTAAAAAGAAAAACAGCACCAGATATCGTTGAGGAGAGCGCAAGATAACTCTATCGATGGGTCTCCGGTGGATGAGTGCTTAGGCCATTGGATTTGTAATCATTGAATCCTTGACTCGAACACCTTTAATTGTGCTGGTTGCATTGCAGTGTCCTTGGGCAAGATCTATATAGCCAAGTTCTTTTAAAATGCACGAACTACGTGTATAAATGAGCTTTGGCCTCAGTGATATAACTGTAATAGTGTTGAAGAGCCTGAAGAAAAATAGATAAAAAAAAAAAAAAAAAAAAAAAAAAAAAAAAAATGCGTCATGCTATGGCAAAAGGGGGTTAATGCATCTCCGTGATGTATCGTACCAAGCAAGTCATAACATAATGATGGCTCCCTAAAATCCATTTTGTGAAACAACCAGTTTAGTCCTGGGGTAGAATGGATTTACCAAAACCAAAGAGTTTCGACTTCACGATTCAGCTGTTTCGACTTGGGTCAGCCTGCGCCAGTGCGCAGGCTGACCTGGTTTGGTGCTTTTTGCAGACACATTCAATCCCCTTTTCACTGGGCACGGTTTATTTCATTCTTAAGTTGTTTCAAAAGCCGAGAATGTGGAATTATGCTCTGGGATGTTTATAGTCATCACATTGTTGCTAAATCTATTTTCTCATTTTTGAAATGTCATTAAAAAATGCAAACCTTTTTCTCGTAGGCACTTAAACAATTAGAATGACCAGCCACGTGATCAAAACAGGCCCTTCTTAACTCCCTTTTAACTTAATTTAAGGTCGGAGTAATGTTTTGTGTAAACAGAGCCTTCAAGAGGCCATACTATGATCCACTAAACCGCAAGGATTCTGTTATCAGGCGGTATGAACTGAAGTCCATGGCCAATCTGTGGGGCAATACCTGCACTCAACAAACCCAGGTTAAAAAAAAAAGGTTGATTGGGTAAATGAATGAGTGAATGACTGTACGTTGTTTAATGGTGCATGTTTAACGGTGCATCGAGAACTTTATATGTCTTTTACAGAATAATCTTCGGTGCAGCCTCGGTCTGTATGAAATTCACCAACCGTTCTAAATTCAAAGATTGGTTTTTGTCAAAATTGTCATATATAACAGAATTACGATTTATAACAGAGAGATTTACTTTCTGTGAGGCAGTATTTGGCAATTGTGTGTGTTTTTTTTTTTTTACTTTGACTCTGAGTCAATCTTAATGCCAATAGGCTAGCTCGATAGTCTAAAAATAGAAAAATGTCCACCATGAGGCAAAAGGTTTTAAGCATTTAAACATTTCAAGGCTATATGTAGGAAGTTCCATCCTTTAGAAATTTTAGCATTTTATCGTCCAGTCCGAGTGAAAGTCAAGAATCACTGCAACAAGGGATCGTATATCATAAGTAACAGTAATATTATTTACGATCACTGTTGCAACAATGAAAGTAAAAAGATCAAGTTGAAAAAAGAAACGGTGCTTCCAGACCTTTGATTTATATGAACGCAATGGTTACTTCCCTTGAAAGTGCATATTCGACCATGTACAAATTCATTATTGAGTGCTGAAAATGCGATCATAAAGGCAATAATTATCAACATTATGAGACTGATTAGAACGTTTAGCATTCAGAAATTTAGTTCAGTATTGTTGTTAGATTTCGTCTTGTATTTCATGAAAACTTTTTAATGAAATATGATCAATTTAGAGTATATTACCTCTGCAGTAAATAGTAGTCAAGTAGATAGACTGAAACGGTCCTTCAAGAAAATCACCCTGAAACAGCAAATTCGAGCCACTAAATTGATTTGGGGCTTCAAGTGCAAGGAAAATGGAATTAAATAAACTTGCAGTTGATCAAATAGATTTGAAAGATAAGCGTGTTCTGATCAGGTAAAAATTTATTGCATGTCAGTGTGAAAATATAAGCTAAACTCACGTCCTTGAATTTACAACAAGTTTGTGCCCCGACCTTCACCTTTAGGTTACACTTACTGCGCGTCGCTGTGTAGAGGCTATTGTAAAGTCAAGCACTCATTTGGATTGATTTTCTTTGAACAGGGTTTTTACTTCACTCTTTTATACGGGGGTCATTAACTCCAAATGAATAAAAAAAAAAGGCAAACATTAAAATTTTGAGGGTCCATATTCAGTGAAACGGGGGGGGGGGGGGGGGGGGGGCAGGGAAAAACCCTGTTTGAAACACACTGTCATACTCCTTGCAAGAACAATGATTGCAAAGAAGGGATGTAACATGTACTGTTTGTCAGTTTTCAAGCAATATGGCTGAAATTGTATTACAAGCATTGTGCACCTGCATTTTTTCCTACTGAATGGTCATCTAATGCAGGAGATATGGTCCTTTTAACTTTTTCCTGGGCCAATGTCAAAGCAATCGGTAGGGAAAATTTATCAGGCTGAAATAGTTCTAGTTTATTGTATTACTATTTACTTCTTGTTACCAAGGTAAATGAGAATAAAAAAAGAAGAACCCCAAACACTCACTTTGAAATATTCATTCCACTTAACTCTTTTTCTTCAAGGCAAAAAATGTAGACCTGCCCAAATTAAGTGCATTTACAGATGACAGTTTAACTGTGGTTTAAATGATAGAATTTGTCTTTAGTAGGGTAGAAAACATTGTGTGAAAGGCAGAAAATGCTGGCAAGCAGCATTTTCTCCATTTCCAAGAATGTTTTCAAAAAGCTTCTTTCCTAGGGTCATTAAAACTTGGCTTTGTGTGGAAAAGAGTTATGAAGTCCATATCTAAAATGGGTTGATAGTGAAGCTCACAAAGAGAGGATCTAAGCAAAATTCCAAAGGTCAAAGAGACTGATATGCTTTTACTTTTAGATTCAGGTTTAATAAACTCATAATGTTACAATTCTGAGTATTAACAAACTGGACAGAGAAGCCTATATTGAAAACAATGTTGGAAACAGAGAAAATGCGGGAAAACATCATTTTTTTCTTTTTCCCTTATCGTTGTACTCTATTTCACAGAAAAACTTATAGTTTGAGACACATTTTATTTGTCGTCTGCAAGGGTTTTCAATATGGATAAGTCTGAAACTTGGTCTCATGGTAAAGGGTTAAAAAGACAGACATATGAAATGGCCTAATTATCACTGATAGCCAGGGACAATTCTCTATCAAAATTTGATTTACCATTCTCGTGAACTTGATATCTAAATAACTAAATATGGACATTGACTTACAATCATGTTGCCCAGATTGATCACATAGGTAAGCAGATCAAAGTCATAGATATTTCCAAGGGGGACAAAGTATGTGTCGTACAGGACTCACACCTGGGACTCCTTGCTTTACTATTGAGCAACATGGATCCTCGACTACCACGCTACTGATTATTATTAGACTCCTCATAGAAATTTGTGAGCTACCACACTCTCCCATTCTTTAGACCTTCGTATGGTCATTACAACAACTGCTGACACCAAAGCTGTAATATCCAAGGTGAAAAGTGTAGATGGTATAGGACTTGAACCCAAGACCACTCACTTACAGGGTAAGTGATTTAACTATTGAGCTCCCAGGACAGCTGGATATCCATGATACCAATTATTACCACAATGCGATAGAACCCTTTCTTCCAGAAAATACATCAGCCAGCATCTATTGTTCAGATAGGTGTTGATATTTAGCCTTCAGCTGTTAAACAAGGCTCTGCACAGAGAGTACACTAGCTGTACAAGTAGCAACTTACGCTACCCATCGCAACTTTGAATTGTTACATTTGTCTTTGGGAACTCCAAAGCAGAACAAGTTTATCTCTCACAGTCTGAATTGGGGTACCAAGGATTTATAAATAACCTGGTTTGGATGGAGATCAAAACCACAACCTCAATATCTGAGAGCCATTGTTCTAGGACTGTGGAATAAAAGCTAGCGCTGGTATAGCACCAACATAGTCTACACTGACTACAAAATGATTTATTAATGTGATTGGTCTCTTACTAAGACAAAACATGAATGCATTTGTAACATTCAATGTAATTTCCCCATCTGCCATAGTGTTTTCAAAGGCTGTGTGCTGCAAGACAGAAAAAGGTCATCTCTAGGTGGTCAGGGTCTGTATTCATCAAGTATCCTTAAGAACGTTTTAAGTCTTATTCATCAAGATTTTCTAAATTTAAAAGTAGCCAATCAAAAGTTATGTTACTTTAAAATTTAGAAAATACTAGAAAAAAAAAACTAAAAACTGTCTTAAAAGGGGTTGGTAAATATGGACCGAGGTGGTAAGTTTTTGTTTAGCTTCCACTGAAATTTATCTTACAGTGTTAGAATTAGCTGTTTAACTTTTACAGGGTGGATTTCAATGTACCTTTGAAGGATGGAAAGATCACAAATACACAGAGGTAATGTATTTTCATCTCTTGTGTAAAAGTCTGGTCAAAATAGCCTCAAATTTTCCATATCTGAATCTGTGACAATATTTTTTTTCTTCATTTTTTCTTGTGGGGGGGTGGGAGAGTGTTTCTGAACTTTTTTTTTAAATGGCAAAACTTAAGACTTTTCAACTTGAAAGCATTAGCAGATGACAAATTTGACTTGGCCTGTATGATAGGGTTTGCCTGTTGAATAGTACAAAGTATTGTGCAAAAATGAGAAAATGCACTTCAGCATTTTCTCCTTTTCCCACAATATTTTTCAAAGTCTTCTTCTACAGGGTGGTTAAAACATGGAGATGCTTCGTAAAAGGTTGGTTGATGCCCACTCAGAGGTTTGACCAATTTTGGTAATGATTAATGAATGAAAAATTATTAGCTTGGCTGTTCTCGAAGAAAACACCAAAATAGTCATTATGGTGCAAAATCTTTGACATTTCGTGTCTCTATCATTACTGAAGCTATTCACTTCAAACTGGGACTAGTTGTTACCTATCAAATGAGGAAGTTATGCACATTTTTTGACTTAGAATTTTCATTTAAAATCAATCTATTTCCAAGAGCAACTGCAGCTGAGCATTAGAGCCTACATGTGGTGCTTTTATCTTTATTAATTACAATCTTTTCATGCCAGATTAATTTTGTTTATTCATGAGTAGATGGTGTTTCAGAGAAGTCAATCACATTAATGTTCAACAGTCCTAAGTTACTCACAGTTTACTGGAGATATTTTACATTCTATAGAATTGATGCAGCTTTGCCCACTGTGAAGTATGCTTTGGAAAAAGGTGCCAAATCAGTGGTTCTTATGAGCCATTTAGGCAGACCAGATGGACGTAAACAAGACAAATACTCTATGAAACCTGTCCTAGCTGAACTAGAAAAAAAACTTGAAAGGTACTGTTATCAACTCTCTATCAGGCAAAAAATTGTCACATTTGTCCATGTTGACAGCCAAGCCATGGTAAAGCAGGTGGTAGCTCACAGGACTTGTGAACAGTGGGTTGCTGGTTCGAATCCCCAGCCCAGCCAATTTCTTTTTGGGGATTGATGATAGTCATTGCAATAGGATTCATTCCTCCCTAAACGCTGATTCGACGATAGTTATGTGAAAAAGCAGCCAGTGGCTTGGGAAGAATATTATGCGAAGTTCTGGTACGAAAAAAAAAATCCAGGAAGGCATGGATAGGTGCACTGGCTGCAGCTATATAAGTGAAATAATGTTGAAAACAGTGTTAAACACCATATAACCCTACAACAACCATGCTGAAAGTAGCTGTAGATGACTTGATTGTAATTCAAGGGATTTGTAATTTTCAAGGAAGGAAGGAAACATTGCAGAAAAAGGAGAAAGGTTACCAGGATTTCCCCTTTTCCTACATTGTTTTCAGATATATTCTTTTTCAGGGTCATAAAAACAGGAGAATATTTGTTACAGTGTTATTTTATTTGGTTTCATTATGTCTTAAAGTTAAAAATATGATTTTCAACATGCTGACACTATTTTTTCTGATATGGTTTTATCATTTGGCTCAGCTGAATGAAGGGCTGATCATACACAGTAGAATTTATGACACGCTGCATTTAACTCTTTACCACACAACAAAAATGTAGACTTGTCCAAATTGAAAGCGTTTGCAGACGACAATTTAAATGTGGCTCAAATGATGGAATTTGGCCTTGATAGGGTAGAAAACATTGTGGGAAAAGGAGAAAATACTGGTTACCAGCATTTTCCGCTTTTCCCACAATGTTTTGAAAAGACTTCTTTCCTTTGGGGTCATTATAACATGGGATTGTGTGGTAAAGGGTTAATTCTTACCAAATAGTCCAGAGTTTTAACAACCCTGAGGAAGAGGGCTTTTGAAAATGTGGTAACAAAAGAAAATGCTGGTAACAAGCATTTTCTCTATTTCCCACAATGTTTTCTATGTTAATAAAGACTAATCTCAAAATTTGATAGGTGTTTATTGTATCAACTGCCAGTGTTTCTCATTTGGATTAGTCCAGAATTTGACCATGTGGTAGAGGGTTTAAAGAGATTTGAGAATTTGAATTATGGAGGAACAACTGTCTCTTGATCTCTGTAAATGTTACCATGCTTACAGTACAAGGTCTGGGGATGCTGTGATCCATACTAACTGAATAAGCCTAGCATACCATACTTGCTAAAATTAGAGCGACTATCATTGTTATACTCCTGTAATCAAAGTTTGTGGAGTATAGTAGAGTCACCCTGTTTGTCTGTCCAACCGTCTCTGTGTCTCCTGAAATCTTGTCAGTAGCATAACTTCCAACGTGTATGACACCTATTGACTCCAAATTTCAAATACAGATAGATCACATTAAGGACAAGTGCAGTGCACAAGATCTGTAACTCTGTCTTCAGTATTGATTGGTTATTACCCTTTGTTACTGTACAAATGTGAATTTTGACCAGAGCAATACTTCTAAAGTATCAAAGCTATTGAATTCAAACTTCAAATACAGATAGATCACATTGAGAACAAGTGCAGTGCACAAGATTTGTAACTTTGTCTTCATTATTTTTGGAGTTATTGCCCTTTGTTATTTTAATAATGGGTTTGGAAAGTGGCAGTCATTCAGAGACAAGCCATCAGGTAGGGGTATTTGTCTGCCTGCAGCATTTTTGATTTTTCCTGATGGCCTGTTTCTTGGAATTTGAACCCCAAATTTTCTAAATGTTCTCGTAAATTTAAATGCTTGCCATCTGTTATTCATTTGAAGGGGGGGGGGGGGGGGTCAAATGACTCCTGCATGAGAAAATACAGGGAAAAAACCTGATCATAGGCAAAAACAGCGGACAATTCTAATTAGTTCCCACAGTATAGGTTTAGGGAAGAAATAGCTTTTTGAGATTTTGATAACCTGCATTAATATACATCTCTGAATACATATGAGTATAATAATACAAGTACATGTCAATTTGATTTCAGAAAAGTTACATTCTTGAATGACTGTGTGGGTCCAGAGGTGGAACAAGCCTGTAGTAATCCTGAAGCAGGGTCTGTATTTTTGTTGGAGAATCTCAGATTTCATGTAGAGGAGGAAGGAAAAGGAGTTGATGCTGAAGGAAAGAAGGTAAAACATATAAGCCATGCTCTGTGAAAAAGGGCTGAGATGAGACACAAAATACTTGAGCCATTCTCTGTGGAAAGGGGGTTTATTGGAGCTGCCAGACCTGGGTTGAAACATTTTGCAATTGGTCAATTTTCTGTATGTGTCCAAAATAATAAGGGTAAAATCCAACAAATTTAGATCTATTTATAGCACCGATGCAGGGGTCAAAACTGTAGTATATCTAAAGTTTCAGCATGTTTTCAATGTTAAAAGCACATGTTTAAAATATTTTCTTAATTTCTTGGACCTAAAAGCAGTAGCTTTCTAAAGTCATGGTTCAGTAGTGGATGGTATATCCAAGATCAGACTGCACTTTTTGTATAATCTGATGTCTATCTACACCGTGCATCAACCTTTTGAACTCCGCCATCTTGCCATTAGCAGAGTAAATTTAAAAGCCATCTATCAACAAGATTTCACACCTGTCGTGGGTACACAAATGTTTGCAGTAAAATTTGGATTAGAGGTATGACGTAATGTGTAAATCATCCAGAGCAAACAGGTTGTAATGCACCTGTTTTTGTACATACTCTGCTAAACAGATCTCCAAGGTTACATGCTGACATCCAATCAACCAAGAAGGTTGTAACGCACCTGTTTTTGTACATACTCTGATAAACAGATCTCCAAGTTTACATGCAGACATCCAGTCAACATAAAATGACCATGCAATAAGCCTATATCATGCCCACTTTACACTAGCTGATAGTGCCTTTTTGCATTTAGTAATAGTTGTTTCAAGAACACCTAGGGCAGCCATATTGCATACTTGGTGTGGTCAGATTCCTTGCAGCCCAAATAAGAAGGAATGCATACAATAATTAAAGCATTAGATCTAGTTTTACCTATTTAATGGATTACCGATATATAAAGGAAAGAAACAATGAGATTTATTATTTATGAATTCTTTAATTCTTTATGGAGGGACAATTTCATGCTTCCGTAGGAGACTTTTGAAAACATTATGAAAAAAGGAGAAAGTGCTTGCACAACATCAAAAAGCCGAGAAACATTAAACCCTTCAAGCACCTTTCAAAATAGTTGCTTTGGCGGCCTGTGCAGATCAAGATCACATTGGGCAGAAGTTTCGGTCTGATCTTTGATCTAAATCTACACTGTTCATTTTGGTAAGAAGTTTCAACAAAGACAAACTTGATGTTGTATTTTTTTGTGGGGGGGGGTCTTATTGCATGACTTAAAATAACTGCCAGGTTATTATGCCCCCCTTTGAAGAAGCGGGGGTATATTGCTTTGCACTTGTCGGTCGGTCCGTCGGTCGGTCGGTCTGTCGGTCGGTCGGTCCGTAGACCACATTTTTGTCTGGAGCATAACTAAAAAAGTATTTCAGGTATCATCTTGAAACTACATAGGTGGATAGATCTCATTAAGGAGAAGTGCAGTGCACAAGAATCATAACTCTGCCCATCATATTTATGGAGTTATTGCCCTTTGTTGATTTTCATACTTAATTTTTGTCCGGAGCATAACTATAAAAGTATTTCAGGTATCATCTTGAAACCTCATAGGTGGATAGATCTCATTAAGGAGAAGTGCAGTGCACAAGTACCATAACTCTGCCCATCATATTTTTGGAGTTATTGCCCTTTGTTGATTTTCATACTTAATTTTTGTCTGGAGCATAACTCAAAAAGTATTTCAGATATCACCTTGAAACCTCATAGGTGGATTAATCTTATTAAGGAGAAGTGCAGTGCACAAGAACCATAACTCCGCCCATCATATTTTTGGAGTTATTGCCCTTTGTTGATTTTCATACTTAATTTTTGTCCGGAGCATAACTCAAAAGGTTTTTCAGATATCATCTTGAAACTTTACATGTAGATAGATCTTATTCAGGAGAAGTGCATTGTACAAGAACCATAACTCTGCCCATTATATTTTTGCAGTTATTGCCCTTTGTTGATTTTCGTACTTAATTTTTTTCCGGAGCATAACTCAAAAAGTATGTGAGGTAAAATCATGAAACCTTATAAGTTGATAGTTCACATAAATGGGAAGTGCAGTGCCCAAGAATTGTTAATTTATCATTAATAATTTCTGAGTAATTACCCTTTGTTCGTTTTTACACTTTGAACTTAACAGTTTATAATCACATGTTATATGTAGAATTGGATGCCATTAGGGGGGCATACATGTTTTACAAACATCTCTTGTTCGACTCTGAAGGGATTCGTGGTCATAACAATGAATATCTACAATGCAGAAATGTGCAAATATGCACCTGATCATTACCGGAAACATTTTCTTAAAAAAAAAAAAAAAATATGTATTAACTGGCTGATATTTTGGAAAATTAATGTTACAGGCTGTCCAAATATTTCGGAAAATTTATTTTTTGGACTGTCTGGAGTAAGGACTCAAAATAAATTATTTTTGAAAATTTTTGACCGTTTCCGAACTTTTAGGGTGTCCAAATACATAGGCGAATTACGGTATTGTTCATATTTCTTAACCCTTTAGAAGACGATAACATTTTAGACTTGCTTATAAAGAAAGGATTTGTAGATGACGAGTGTGGCTGAGGTTACGGGATTTGCTTTTGAAAGGGTAGAAAACAATTTGGGAAAAGGAGACAATGCTGGTTACCAGCATTTTCTGCTTTTTCAAAAATGTTTTCAAAAGTCCTTCTTCTCTGAGTCATTTAAACTCAGGATTATTTGGTAAAAGGTTACACATATACATATGAGCCATGCTCTGTGAAAAGGGGGTTTCATGCATTTGTGAAAAGTATCAACTCAGGTCAGCCTGCGCAGTCTGGGCAGGCTGACCTGGGCCAAAACTTTTCACTATTGGTCAATTCTCTGTATGTCCAAGGATAATTTTACCTCATGATAAAGTTGGTTGTTAGAAAAAGTTGAAATTTGGATCTATAATTATATGATTGCTTAATAGGTATAATGCATCACAGAGATGCATTAAGCCCCTTTTTGCCAGAGTGTAGCTCATATATATTTTTTTTGTCTGTTTCCTAAACAATTTTCCTGTAGATTGGTCACACTGTTTTCAGGTAAAAGCTTCAGCCTCTGCGGTGGAAGAATTTCGTAACTCCCTGTCAAAGTTAGGTGATGTTTATGTAAATGATGCTTTTGGGACAGCCCACAGAGCTCATAGGTAATCAAAGTTCATAGAGTATTTTTTTACTTTTCTATATTTAAACAACATTTGAACATTACAGTATTTACCCCTTTATAACAAAGTTTTAGACTTGTCCAAATTGAAAGCAATTACAGACGACAAATCATGTGGTCCAAATGATTGAACTTGACTTTGAAAGGGTGGAAAACATTGTGGGAAAAGGAGCAAATGCTGCTTATCAGCATTTTCTCCTTTCCAATAATGTTTTCAAAAAACCGTACCTCAGGGTTGTTAAACAGAGGATAGTTTTGTATAAAGGGTTACACCTTAGGCTTTTAAGCACAACTGAAGGCTCTTTTACACTGTCTGTTGTTTTTTGAAAATTTGAATAATTTATTTTTATCTAGCAGTTCAATCCTTTACTGCACATACCTGACTTTTAGCAACCTTAGATAGGAAAGGTTCTCAACCCAATACCAATTGACAAATCATAGCTTTGTCTAAATTGAGAAGCATTTGTAGACAACAAATTGTTATTCCTGATGTGAAATTTCTATTGCAAAAGGAAGAAAATATTGTGGGAAAAGGAGAAAATGCTGGTTAACACTATTTTCTCCTTTTTCCACAATGTTTCCAAAAGCCTTTGTCCTCAGAGTTGATTAAAGTTGGGATTGGGTGGTAACGGTTTAAAAAGTTGAAAAAAACATTATAGTTGAGTGGTCAGTTGTGTTGGAATGCTTGGGTGTTACTTTGTCCACATTTTGCCAGAAAAGTACTCGTTTTAACCCATAGGCTGCTAAGCGCGAGTCACTGACCTTTTGTGGACAGTATAGATCAAGATCAGCCTGCACAGCATGTGCAGTCTGATCTTGGATCCACACTGTCCGATAAGGAAATACTTTTTTTTCTCCAAGAAATGAGGTTGAAATAGCATTATTCAGGTGGTTACTACCACTCTAAAGATTTCATTTCACTTTTTTAGCAGGATAGGGTTAATGTACATGTACTGGAAATGGTTGAGATTCAAAATTGTCTGATTTTATTTCAGTTCTATGGTGGGATGTAACTTACCCCAGAAAGCATCAGGATTATTATTGAAGAAAGAATTGTCCTATTTTTCCAAAGCTCTAGATAAGCCAGAGCGTCCTTTCCTTGCTATTCTTGGTGGGTAAGTTGCTTTGAAATGAAATTAACTAAACATTGTGATGTTTGTCAAAGGTAAAGTCTCTCATTATTGGAAGATCGAGTAATACATATACTCTGTGATAAGGATGTTTAATGCATCTACAAAAAGTATCGATCAAGGTCAGCCTGTGAAGACCGCATAGGCTGACTGCGGTCCATACCTTTTGCTAATGGTCAATTTTCTGCATGTCCAAGGACCATTCTACTTCATGAATTGGTGAGTTATTAGACAAAATGGATTTTATGGATCCATAATTATGTGATGATTTGCCAGGTATATGCATTATGGAGATGCCTTAAACCACCATTTGCCAGAGCACAGCTCATGTTATCAAAAGATTCATAATATAGCAGCTTCCCTCTCTACCATAATTATACAGGTTGCAGATTTTGTTAATTTCTCGAAGCTAAATAATAGTTATTCATGTAAGAAGAATTAGACATTAACCCTTTCCCAAACGACAAATTTTAGACCCTTCCAAACTGAAAGAGTTTGCAGACGACAGTTTTAAATTTGATGAAAATTGCGGAAAAATCTCCAAAAGGGTAGAAAACACTGCGGGAAAAGGAGAAATTGCTCGTTACGAGCAATTTCTCCTTTTCCCACAGTGTTTTCAAAAGACATGTGAAAACCAAGGCTTGTTTGGGAAAGGGTTAAATCAATTAGTTACTTATAACTAAAGTCTTCTTCATTGATGATTAGTTCAGTAACTTTACTCTTCAAGAAATGACAAAATTCAAAGCATTTCAGATGACTGATTAAATGTTGTACAAACTGAAATTTGTGAATTATGTCTTTGAAAAGGTAGAAAATATACATTTAAGTTACAGCATTTTCTCCTTTTTCCACATTGTTTTCAAAAGTCTTTTCCTTGGGGTCATTGAAACTTGGGATTGTGTGTTAAAGGGTTAAGACAAAGAATGCTTGTCTAAGATACTCAAGTTGATTTAAAAAAAAAAAAAAAAAAAAGCAAAGTGAATCAGTATTTAAACTCAGAGAGAACCAACATCGACTTAGTTTCTTGTATACCGAATCGGTAAATAAGATTGAAAGAAGGAAGTTATGTGGAAAAAAGAGTAAATTTACTTAATACTGATCTGACATAACTCTGTAAACTGATGTCCAAACTTTCTTGAGTTCATCAGTATTATATTTTTTATTTTCAGTGCAAAAGTTGCAGATAAAATTCAGCTGATTGAAAACATGTTAGATAAAGTCAATGAAATGATAATTGGTGGAGGAATGGCTTTCACCTTTCTAAAGGTCAAAGACAAAATGGAGGTAGGTTGGCCATCCATGCATTGGCTGTTTTGCATATAGAATATCGAAGAATTCTCTTTAGATATAGTAAAAGGTAGTGTTTGACTAGCAGGCCTATGTGGCTAATACCGTTTTGTGAAGGTGTTCATATGTAGTTGATGTAAAAGAAAAACTGTTTGCAAAATTATGTTGTGATTTTTGAGTAATGTATAACAGATGCTTCAAGCAGATGGTAACCCTTAATGCACCTTTCTCTAGTATAGTTGCCTTTGCAGCTAGTGTAGATCAAGATCAGGCTGTGCAAAACATGCAGTCTGATCTTTGATCTACACTGCCCACTTTGCTGAAACACTACAGACGATAGGATTTCAATTATCTTTGTCTGATTGTAGAATGAAAATGCCCATTGGCTTTATTAGGTATATTAACTCATTACCATTAATCCTGAGTTTTAAATGCTTCCAATTTAACCTTTTACCACACAATCCTGACTTTTAACGACCCCGAGGAAAAAGCCTTTTGAAAACATTGTGGGAAAAGGAGAAAATGCTGGTTACCAGCATTTTCTCCTTTTCCCACAATGTTTTCTTCCCTATCAAAGGCAAATTCCATTATTTTAGCCACATTGAAATTGTTGTCTGCAAATGCTTTCAATTTGGAAAAGGCTACATTTTTGTCGTGTGGTAAAGAGTTAAACAGCCTTGTCTGGTAAATATTGTGGGAAAAGGAGAAAATGCTGGTTAACACTATTTTTTCCTTTTCCCACAATGTTTCCAAAAGCCTTTGTCCTCAGGGTTAAAGGGTTAAGACCTTGCCAGTTGCCACACAGTCCCTAGTTTTAATGACCCTGATTGACCACAATTTTTTCTACCCTATCATAGACAAATTTTATCATTTTAGCCATGTTTAGATTGTTGCTTACAGATGCTTTTAATTTGGATAAGTCCACACTTTTGTTGTGTAGGAAAGTTAAACTGTATTTTTAAACAGGTGTAAATTAAAAGCATTTGCAGACGAAAAATCAAACATAGATCGTGTGGTGGGATTTGTCTTTGAATGGGTAGAAAACATTGCAGGAAACCCAGAAAAGCAGAAAATGCTGGTTATAAGCATTTTCTATTTTTTGCATACTGTTTTTCAAAAACTCCCTTCTTTAGGGTTGTTGGAACATGATATTTGGTAAAAAGTTGAAGTCTGAGATATACCAGTAGATGTTCTTTTTTATGATTCTATCCTTTTAGATTGGTAACTCATTGTTTGATGAGGAAGGGTCAAAAATAGTGGACAATTTGTTGGAGAAAGCAAAGACGAAGGGTGTAGCTATTCATCTGCCGGTAGATTTTGTGACAGGGGACAAGTTTGCAGAAGATGCGGCAGTAGGAAACGCCACAGTCTCTTCAGGAATTCCATCTGGTTCGATGGTGGGTGTAGTTTTGTTTCATTTCTGAGAAATTTGTGTTAATTCTTTACCACACAATACCGAGTTTTAACGACCCTGAGAAAGAGGTCTTTTGAAAACATTGTGGGAAAAGCATAAAATGCTGGTTACCAGCATTTTTTTTTCCTTTTCCCACAATGTTTTCTACTCTTCCCAAAACAAGTTTTAGTTTTTCATTCGCATTTAATTTGTTGTCTGCAAACGCTTTCAATTTGGACCAGTCTAAAATGTTGTTGTGTGGTAAAGAGGTAAGTGTCTTGAATTTATTTTTTTCTTAATTTTCTTACTTTATTTGCACATTTTAACCCTCTACCACACAATCCCGAGTTTAAACGACCCTGAGAAAGAATCCTGTTGAAAACATTGTTGGAAAAGGAGAAAATGCTGGTAACCAGCATTTTCTCCTTTTCCCACAATGTTTTCTACCCAAACAAAGACAGATTTCATCATTTGAGCCACATTGTTGTATGCAAATGCTTTCAATTTAGACAGGTCTACATCTTTGTCGTTTGGTAAAGAGTTAAGAGAAACACCATGACAACATGTAGATGAAAATAAACGAGCCTTGGGTATGCAACATTCTGGCATGTCTATCCATAGCACATTGCTTTATCTGTCGAGAGTGTATGATATCAGGCTAACAAACCAGCCCCAAACATTCTTATACCACCAAAGATCAACCCCAGTGAGGGGAGGCAAAATTAAACAGCATGTCTTCACGAGAACACAATATCTGATAGTGTAGACATGAATCAGACTGCATGTTTGTGCAGTCTGATCTTGATCTACACTGCCTACAAAAGCATCTATAGCTGAGTTGATGTTACAAATTTGTAACTTAAAGTAAAAATCTCCATTTGAATCGGGAGTCTTTCTTCATACTTTTCTCATGTTTCAGGGTCTAGACGTGGGACCAGAGTCAATAAAACTGTTCACTGAACCTATTGGTAGAGCAAAGACTATTGTTTGGAATGGGTATATATTTCTTTTTTTCTTTGGTAATACTTTACAAGAATTGTTACCAAAGTTTTATACTTGTGCTTACTAGAGGCATTCAGAGAAAGCAAATTAAAAGAGGTTGAACACATAGACCTTGTTGACAATCAACATCTTTACCAAACAACAATAATTCAGACTTGATCAAATTGAAAGCCTTTGCAGACAACAAGTCAATTGTGGCTCAAATTATGGGTTTGTTACTAAAAGGGAAAGAACATTGTGCGGTAGGAGAAAATACTAGTAATCGGCACTTTCTCCTTTTCCCATAATGTTTTCAAAAGACTTTCCCCATCAGGGTTGCTAAAACTCAGGATTCTGTAGTGAAGCTTTAAACAACAATAATTTGTTTTTATTTCAATTGAACTTGACAGGCTTTTTATCAAATACTTTAAACAAAATACAAAGTAAAATTGCTGCAATCTCACCACACTCTTGAGGGGATGGGATGACTTTTCAGGTTTGGGGTATTTCCATGGCAGTCCGTCAATTTTTCAGCTTGAAAAGGTCAGCAGTGAGAAGCTTTTTTCTCTGTATGCAAGAGATATCCTTTTACCAAACAACCCCATGTTTTAGTAGCCTAGATGTAAAAGGCTTTTGAAAACAATTTGGGAAAAGGAGAAAACCAGCATTTTCTTTTTTTCCCCACATTGTTTTACTACTCTTTCAAAAATCTTGACATTTGAGCCACATATTTGTCGTCTGCAGATGCTTTGGATTTCGACAGAATAGTTATTCTCTTTAGTAAAGATACCTGTACATGTATACCTATGGGGAAATTTCTACGGATTGAAAAAAAATGAGATTCTTTTTTTCAGGCCCCCTGGCGTGTTTGAGTTTGCAAATTTTGCAAGTGGTACAAAAGCAGTAATGGATGCAGTGGTTTCAGCAACAGAAAAAGGAGCAACAACAATTATTGGTATGCATGTAGTTGTTTCCGTATTTAACCCTTTACCCCATGATCCTGTGTTTTAACGACCTGGGGGGGGTGGAAAGAAGACTCTTGAAAATGTTGTTGCAAACGGAGAAAATCTGGTAACTATCGTTTCCTTTTTTTGGAACAATGTTTGTTAACTTTCAAAGACATGTACCAATATTTGAGCCACACTCAATATGTTGGCTGCAAATGTACTAGGGAATTCCTCGTTTTCCCACAAGGCATTGCCCAACATTGTGGCAAAAGAAGAAATAGCTGATAATGAGTAATCCTGCTTTTACCATAATGTTTTGCAAAAAGTGATCAGTGAGGAGAGACAAAAAAAAAAACTGTCTAAAGAATATAATGTGATGATGGTTTGTTTATTTCAGGTGGTGGAGATACAGCAACCTGTGCTGCTAAGTTTGGTACTGAAGATAAAGTGAGCCATGTCAGTACTGGGGGTGGTGCCAGTCTAGAGTTATTGGAAGGTAACAAAACTTACAATTGGTTTGTTTGTTGTTTCCATAGTATAAATATGATATCATGGCAGGCAGTGTACCAACTGACCAGCCCACATAGCTGAGGTGGTAGAGTGTAGGACTCGTAAACATCATGTTTCGGGTCACTTTTGGGGGGTGGGTTTGCCATCTAAAATTATTAATAGTCTTCCAGATGAGATGTTAAACTGAGGTCCAATGCGACGGTGCTATACACCGAGCACGTTAAAGAACCAGGCGTAACTTAGGAAGGGTTTCGTCCTGTATCCTGCACTATCCCCCGCAATAAAACAAACAGCCTTCAGGGGGCTTCACCCATATGGGCAACCGGTGGTGCCGATAAATAAACGCAAAATCAATCATTCAGTTTAGAGAGAGTTATTTAGAGTTATTTTGATTTCAAATTTGAAAATATTAATTATTCTCCATTGAACCATATGTTATGGGCACTCATTAGAAACGTCTCATTGAGACTGTTCTAATGAGTACCCACAACATAGGGTTTGGAAGAGAAATAATGGAGTTAGAATACCATCTCTCCCTCTTATCTTGAGCTCTAGGGTACCGACATCACACCTTTGCATGCCCTCTTGGTAGCACTATGCTCAACACCCTTTCCAAGCCACTGGCTAATTCCACACAATAAACAGTCGGAACAATGTTCATTGGCAAGAGAGAAATGAATTCTGTCTTAAAGGCCCAGTAGCTGCCAAAAGTAAACAGTGCCGAAGTCAAAATGCATTTGAATTCAAAACGTAACCATTTAAAAGTTTGGAAATTATTGTGAAGATGACAGTCTGCTATTGTGCAGTTGGTGCAAGTGTTAGTCGACGACAGAAAAATAAATTTTAAATTTAGGTTGAAAGTTGCCAGGTATCTCTATTTTATGTTTACTTTTTTCTTGGTTTTAAAATTCATTTTAAGATTCATTCTAAGAAAATGCTGGTAACCAGCTTCTCCTTTTTCCCCCCACTATGTTTTCAATGTTTTTGGTGACAAAGTGACAAATTCCGTCATTGAGTGACATTTGTCATCTACAGATGCTTTCAAAATGGATGCTTCTAAAGTTTCTTTTCTAGTAAAGAGTGAATGTTCCAAATCGTTGTCTTTTTTTACAGGCAAAGTGTTACCTGGTGTTGCAGCCCTCTCTGATGGGAAGAAAGCCTAGACATTTCCTTCTGTGTTTCTGGTTTTATAAGTGCTATATTTTTTTTTCCTTCATTGTGTATAAGAATTTCAAACAGTGTTTTTTATAAGATGATGTTTAAAATTCCTATGTACATGTAGCTTATTATAGCTTACAAAGAACAACTGAAACAATGTAGACCAGGTGCAGAATTAGTAAATGTATATACATGTTGTATTTATACATTCTGAAATTAGACGCAAATGCACTCTACCTTTTTTTTCATTTTTAACGTCTTTTTTTATTTTGCTTAGCCCTTTACCTTGCTTAGCCCTTTACCACACAATCCAGAGTTTCAATGACCCTGAAGAAGATTTTTGAAAACATTGTGGGAAAAGGAGAAATGCTGGTTACCAGCATTTTCTTAAAATGTTTTTTACCCAATCAAAGACAGGAGCCGTCCTTTGAGCTGTATTTAATTTGTTGCCTGGAAATGTTTTTAATTTGGTCGAGTCAATGTGGAAGAGCTTGCAGATGCATTAAACCCTCTTTTCACAGAGTATGGCTCATTATCCTTTGTAAAGACCTTGCAAGAGGTGAACGGCACATATCACCATTATACTCACTGTACTGATTTACATAGGCCTTGGGATATTTTTCTCGTTTGATCTTTTAAAATTAGGATGTTATTTTAATTTACTGTCCTATGTTTTTTCATGTTTTTGACTACATTAAAGTATTTACTAAAATCTGGTTTTATTTTTATCTTTGCTGAACCCTTGACCAAACTCTCTGTACCGAGGATTCCTGAACCTCTGTGAAAAGTGCCCCTAAAAGGCCTGCCAGTAAACATTTTATGGCTGATTTTTCAAACAGTCTTCTATTTCTTTAGCCACTTTCGAAACATCTTCCACAAACAAATAATTTGTAAATGGTCTGTTATGATTACGTAAGTGGCTGTATTCTTTGTTAAGTTGCGGTCTCAAGAAATCTTTACGAGCAAGATTTATTTGCTTGTTACAATGTCCCAGTAAAGCTAGTACACTATTAAATTCTTCAATCAGCAATCCAAATTTTTCAACAAATTGCTGCTTTGCACCATCTGAGTCGAACTCATTTTCTAATAATCCATATTCCATTTCTGTCATAGAATTAACTGCTTTAGCCAGAATTGTGGCAATTTCACTACAGATGCCTCAATATTTTGCATCTTTTTATCAGTGGTTCTTGCAGGTTGGGAAACTGCATCCCAAATAAGTGGGTTGGTTTGGACAACCACAAGGCCTTCACAGTTAGCTGGCCTAGCATTCAATTCATCTTTAATCAGATCTTGGTAACGGTCTTCATCAATGCCATTTCTAAATAGCTCTGTAATGTTATGAGCCAAAGCTGGGTCTATATCTTTGTCACAAGTTTCTGAAGATTTGAATTTCTTGCACATTGTGCTAAATCTACTGTTGCCACCAGTTGAGTCATCTTCAGTTTCCTTCCTCTTTACCCCAGAGGTTTGACTATTTTCCTATCACATTCTTCATTATAGTCGTACTGGTATTCCTCCTCATAAGAAGCTAGCCTATTGGCCACTTCTGTGATTTGTAAGTTCTGCTCGTTCAATTTTTTCTCATGCTCGGACATACGAGCAGTTTGCTTCTGAATCGTGTTCTGCAAGTTATTTATTGCCACTAGCAATTTGGAATTTGTGTCATCCAAGACTGTTCTGACAGCCTCTGCCTCAACCTGGTTCTTTTTAGAACCAGAGGCGGTCTTTTTTGTAGTAGAACTACGTTCTACTTTTGATTTTTCATTTTGGGATAACTTTGTTCATTCGCTTCCGACATTTTGAACACCACGTGCCCGTCGATTTCCAACCGATAATAACTAAAAAACGAATATTTCCTCATCAATGTGCGTGCACAAAGACAAAAAAGTTTGTTCTCCGAACAAACGTGCACAGTTGTAACACTCAGTAACTAAAATAATCAATCTACGATCGATTTTTGTTCGTGTAGCACAATTGACAATTTCAATCATCTGCCATTTGCAACAGCTGATCTGCGCATGTGCAACACATCTCATTTAAGATCGAACGGAAATTTTTTACGAAAAAGAATTATGATGTTATTTTAATTTACTGTCCTATGTTTTTTCATGTTTTTGAGTACATCAAAGTATTTACTAAAATCTGGTTTTATTTTTATCTTTGCTGTAACCCTTAACCAAACTAGAGCTATCACTAAACGTGATCATACCCCCCAACAGCTCCTTGTCGCAAAACAGATTAATGTCACAGGAATGCAAAATAAGTGACTGGAGAGTCAATTATACCAGAGCTATCACTGAAGGTGATGAATATCCTGCAATGGCTTCTTGCCAAAGAATTACTCTTTGTTACAGACTGAAGACTTGGAGAGAATAAAACTTACTTGATACATTTTTTTTTACCAGTTGGACAAATTGAGACTGGTTTAAATGAAAAGGTTTTGCAGACAACAAATGTCTTTTCATGCAATGTTTTTGACCAGACTCTACATCTTACTTATACAGTACGGAAACCAACGAAAGCAACCTCCGAACCGAATCGCTCTTGGAAATTTTATTTAATTAACTAAGAACAATTTATGATATGCACATGTTTGCTGAGTGCAAAGTCTATCCATGAAGTTTGAAAGAAATTTGTCCAGAATCATCAAAGGGCCATAACTCCATGAAACCTAAATAAACCATAACCAAAATAGGATATGCACATCTCTGCGTGATACTGAGTCTATTTGTGTAGTTTGAACCAAATCTGTCCAATAGTTGATGAGAAAAAGAGCGGACAAGAAATTTCATGAAAGGGCCATAACTCAGTGAAAAATCAATGAACCATAACCAACATTTCATATGCACATCTCTGCTTGATACCGAGTTTACGTGTGAAGTTTGAATAAAATTCGTCCAGTAGTTTATGAGAAATAGAGCGGACAAAAAGCTACAGACCGACCGACGGACGGACGGACCGACCGACAAGCTGACTCCTATATACCCCCCAAACAGAGTTTTGGGGGGTATAATTATTTGGTGTAATAGTTTTTGAAAGTGAGCATGACATAGAAGCTGTGTTAAAAGTATTCTATCAAAAGTATAATTTATTTTCATCAATTCAGCAAGGGCACCGTCATAAAGAGAACGACAAAAAAGGGCTTAGCTCTTGGAAATTTTATTTAATTAACTAAGAACAATTTATGATATGCACATCTTTGCTGAGCGCAAAGTCTATCCATGAAGTTTGAAAGAAATTTGTCCAGAATCATCAAAGGGCCATAACTCCATGAAACCTACATAAACCATAACCAAAATAGGATATGCACATCTCTGCTTGATACTGAGTCTATTTGTGTAGTTTGAACCAAATCTGTCCAATAGTTGATGAGAAAAAGAGCGGACAAGAAATTTCATGAAAGGGCCATAACTCTGTGAAAAATCAATGAACCATAACCAACATTTCATATGCACATCTCTGCTTGATACTGAGTCTACCTGTGAAGTTTGAATAAGATTCGTCCAATAGTTTATGAGAAATAGAGCGGACAAAAAGCTACAGACCGACCGACGGACGGACAGCTGTGTTAAAAGTATTCTATCAAAAGTATAATTTATTTTCATCAATTCAGCAAGGGCACCGTCATAAAGAGAACGACAAAAAAGGGCTTAGCTCTTGGAAATTTTATTTAATTAACTAAGAACAATTTATGATATGCACATCTTTGCTGAGCGCAAAGTCTATCCATGAAGTTTGAAAGAAATTTGTCCAGAATCATCAAAGGGCCATAACTCCATGAAACCTAAATAAACCATAACCAAAATAGGATATGCACATCTCTGCTTGATACTGAGTCTATTTGTGTAGTTTGAACCAAATCTGTCCAATAGTTGATGAGAAAAAGAGCGGACAAGAAATTTCATGAAAGGGCCATAACTCAGTGAAAAATCAATGAACCATAACCAACATTTCATATGCACATCTCTGCTTGATACTGAGTCTACCTGTGAAGTTTGAATAAAATTCGTCCAATAGTTTATGAGAAATAGAGCGGACAAAAAGCTACAGACCAACCGACCGACCGACCGACGGATGGACGGACCGACAAGCTGACTCCTATATACCCCCCCAAACTGAGTTTTGGGGGGTATAACAATCCAGAGTTTTAACTACCCCAATAAAGAAGCCTTTTAAAAACATTGTGGGAAAAGGAGAAAATGCTGGTAACCAGTTTTAATTGTTCTCCTTTTCCAACAATGTTTTCTATCATATCAAAGAGAAATTCTATCATTTAAGCTAAATTTAAATAGGCATTTGCAAACACTTTCAATTTGGACAATTCTACGTTTTTGACGTGTGTTAAAGAGTTAAGCTTGGTATGAGCAACAGTTAAATCAAACCTTTATTCATATTTAACGCTTTACCAAACAACATTTTGGACTTGTCCAAATTGAGTGCATTTGCAGATGACAAATTGAATATATTTCTTATGATGGAATTTATCTTCAGAGGGTCATTTATATATATAAGACAGTTTGGTTAAAGGCTATCCTTTATCATATAATCCTGTGTTTTAATGACCTTAAAGAAGAAGCCTTTTGAAAACACTGTGGGAGGAGAAACCTGCATTTTCTCCTTTCCCCACAATGTTTTCTACCCTATCAAAGATAAAATCTGTCATTTGGGCCAAATTCAAATTGTTGTCTGCAAATACTTCCACTTTGGACAAGCCTAAATTTTTCTCATGTGCCAAAGAGGAAAAAGAGAATTTGTATGGACTGAAATATTGGAACTTGGCAGCTAGTCACATATTGTCATATATTCCAGCGAAAAAGAGGAGCTTGGACATAACACGGCAGTATACATGAGTCATGCTCTGTGAAAAGAGAGCTTAATGCATCTGCAAAAAGTATCGACACATATGTAGAAGGCTGACCTGGGATGAAACTTTTTGCTTTTGGTCAACTTTCTGCATGTCTAAGGACCAGTGTACCTCAGGATATATAGTTGGTTGTTAGAGAAAATGGATTTCATGGATCCATTATTATATGACAACTTGTTTGGTATATTGGATCTCAGAGATGCATTAAGCCCCCTTTTGCCAGAGCATGGCTCATACGCCAGTATATGTAAAGGACAGAAAAAAAAAAAAACCTTTTGTATTTAGCATTTATGTATCAAGTGTAGGCTTAATAGACCAATTTCTAATATTTACAAATCAAGAGATAGATAATGGAAATGCTTTGTACAAGTGTTGGAAATACAATAACCTAAAATTGCAGATTTCTAAGAAAAAGAAATCTGATCCAATACAATCAACAGAGGGATTAAGGGGAAAGGGAAAACAGGATACAAAGCCCAAAAAATGCAGAACGTAACTGTTTTCATGAAAGATGCACATGCAAAGACTGAGTGCCAAATATAGGAAATGGAGCATCAGGAAAAACTAGAACTGTCGCAGAGTAGACAAATAACCCCCACCAGCATCTTGACACTGAGGCAGAACAAACAGGGAAAACAAAGTTCACTTGTGACCTTGACCTTTGACCCATATGACCCAAAAACAACAGGGCACTTCCTTTTGTCATGAGCAACACTTGTATAAAGTTTCAGGGTCCTATGTCAAATGGCTTTTGAGTTAGAGCACAGAAACAAAAAAGTCTACAGACAGACGGATTAACAGAAGGATTAACAAACAGGCAGATATGGTGAAACTAGTATACCCCCCTCTTCTTTGTAGACAGGGGGGGTATAAGAATCCAGAAATTAAACTCTCCGTTTCAGGCACCTTGTTATCCAAGTTTGGTGCCTTAGACTAAAGGAAAGAAAGTATGTACATATACATGAGAAAAAGAATACGGTAATAAACAGTCTGTTGCAAAATACAGATAAACTACAAATACTGAGACACAAATGTACTTTGACTCTTTACCACATGACAGTATTTTATACTGGTCCAAATTGAAAGCATTGCCAGACGACACTATATGTGGCTCAATGATTGGACTAGTTTCAGAAAGGTTAGAAAACATTGCGGGAAAAGGAGAAAATGTTGGGTACCAGCATTTTCTCCTTTTCCCACAATGTTTTCTTGAGTTTTATTTCCCAGGGTCATTAAAACTTGGGGTTGTGTGGTAATGGGTTAACCCATGGAGTCGTCCACGGTGAAGGGGTGTTAAGCATATAGCGGGTTGCAAAATTCAAGATTCTGTATCTAAAGATATAATCATATTCATTCACATATGGTCAGTTGCCTACAATGGCTGACTGAAACATTTCATGTTTAGAATTAAGTTTGATTCCTGCATAGGAACATGTAATTTAACCCTTTGCCAAATAATACTGGGTTTTAATAAGCTTGGGGAAGCAGACTTGAATACATTGTGGGAAAAAGAGAAAATGCTGGTATCAACTTTTTCTCTTTTTCCCACAATGTTTTCTACCCTTTCAAACAGAAACCCTTAGTTTTTTATGTAAATTTGATTTGTTGTCTGGAAATGCTAATTGGACAAGTCTAAAATTTTGTCATCTGGTAGACGGTCAACAAATACCTGTTTTCCCTATTAAGTCACGCATGCATGATCCATCCTTGAGGTATATCTATACCTATCTATACCTAGTCTTATAATGATAATTGAGTCATGCTTTGTGAAAAATGGGGCTTCATGCATCTACAGAAATTATCGAGCCAGGTCAGCCTGCGCAATCCATGCAGACTGCCCTGTACCAAAACATTTAGCAGTTGGTCAATTTTCTGTATGTCAAAGGACCAGTCTACCTCATGATACTTGCAGTTCTTAGACATAATGAATTTCATGAATCTCTAACCAGTGATGTCTTGCTTGGTATGATGCATCACAGAGATGCATTAAGCCCTCTTTTGCCAGAGCATGGCTCATATTTGATGAAATGAGTTTTGAGGGCCTAAACAATTCTGGAAGCTATATCTGCTGTTGTGATATACATGTAAATAGAGAATAGATGGTTGGTGTCTTGGAATGGGACAGTTCATGATGCAAGAAGGAATTTTATCCAGTGAGCCAAAGGCAATGCAGATGAAGTCAGTTGGGTTTATTGCGGACCCTTAGGGTTAACTGAGTAAAAAGTGATTATAAAGAAGTCAACAAAGTCAGAATATGTGACTAATGATATGCCATTACAATTTGTTGAAAAATATTTCAATTCTATGTTTAACCCTTTACCACACAAAATAGTATGTCATGAAAAACGAGACAAAAATCTACCCCGAGACATTCTATTCTATAAATATATGAGCCATGCTCTCTGAAAAGGGGGCTTAATACATCTGTGAAAAGTATCGACCCAGGTCAGCCTGCACAGTCAGCGCAGGCTGACCTGGGCCAAAACTTTTCGCAATAGCTTGAAGCCCTTTCTGCATATAAAAATATCAATTAACCCTTTACCAAACAATCCAGTGTTTTGACAACCCTGAGGAAGATGCCTTAAAAAATTGTTGAAAAAGGACAAAAGCCTCAAAGCTGGTGTTTAATGTTCTTTTCCTACAATGTTTTCTACCCTTACAAAGACAATCTCAATACACAGGCCACATTTAATTTGTTGTCTGCATATGGAAAAATCTGAAAATCTGTTGTTTGGTAATGGTTAAATATTTTTTCATGCACATACAGCAGATTGCTTCATGAATTATTGTGACAGTTGTTGATTTTATGGAAAACCATTTATATCAATTTATAAAGATATGAGTACAAATATATCTTGTCTTATCCAAAATCAACACCACAATTAAAATGATGAATGCAGAAGGTTAAACTAATTTCATTTCTTTAACCCTTTCCATACAATCCCAACTTTTAACAACCTTGAGAGAGAAGACTTGAAAACATTGTGGGAAAAGGAGAAATGTTGGTAACCAATTTTCTATCCTATCAATGACAACTTTCACAGTTTGAGGCAAAGTTGATTCATCTGCATCTGCTCTGGATTTGGACAAGTTTATCTCTTTACCACACAATCCTGACTTTTAACGACCATGAGGAAGAAGGCATTTGAAAATGTTGCGGGAAAAGGAGAAAATGCTGGTAACCAGCATTTTCCCACAATGTTTTCTACCCTTTCTAAAACAAATTTCAATTTTTCAGTCAAAGTTATTATGTTGTCTGCAAATGCTTCCAATTTGGACCAGTCTAAAATTTTGTCATTTGGTAAAGACTTTAAATGTTGTCGTGAGGTAAGGACCAAAATAATGTTATACTAGTTTTCTCCCATCTTTTTATGTCAAAGAGTGGATTATTGAAATTTTCTATTCATCAAGTGGTCACACACGCTCGTTATCGTTATTCTCTGCAGACAGCCAAGCCCCGGTAGCTCAGTTGGTAGCACACAGGACTTGAGAATAGGGGGTTGCTGGTTCAATCCTGGCTTGGCCAATTTCTTTCCAAGGATTGATGATAGTCATTGCGACATTCCCCTCTTACTGCTGACCATTGTTTCGACGATGTTTATGTGGGAAAGCAGCTGGTGGCTTGAAAAGAATACTATGCATAATACTGGTTAAAAAAATGCCAGGAAAGCATGGATAGGTGGCCACCACGATATAACTGAAATATTGTTGAAAATGGCGTATAATCAATCAATCATCCTCAGTAGACAACTTTTTAGTCGGCATGTGATTTCATTTGAAGAAATTGTGACAAAAGGCAAAATTGCTCACGACAAAAAATTTGTCCCCTTTTTAAAGGATGCTTTCGTGTTCTTCTGCAGTTTTCATATTTGTTCATCCTAGCAGTTGACACTTGACTTGTTCATCCTAGCAGTTGACACTTGACTTGTTCATCCTAGCAGTTGACACTTGACGAATTGTTCATCCTTGCAGTTGACACTTGACGACTTGTTCATACTAATTGACACTTGACTTACAAATTGCAAACGAGACAAACAGAAAAAATGTAGAAGAAAAAAATCATTACAAATTACTATATTATATGTTTACTTTTCTTTGTCAACTTTTACGGACCACAGACAATCTGGGTTAGTGGTGAATAATCATTTAATGTAAATGAGCCATGCTCTGTGAAAAGGGGGCTAAATGCATCTGCTAACAGTATTGACCCGAGCCGAAACTTTTTGCTATCGGTCAATTTTCTATTTGTCCAAGGACCAGTTCACCTCATGATTTAGATTTTTGTGAGACAAAATGGATTTTATAGATCCATAATTATGTACTGATTTGCACGGCATCACTGATCACGGAGATGCATTAATTCCCCTTTTGCCATACCCAGGCTCAAATGTAAACTGTATTTAAAAAATTCAATATGAATATGATGAGACACATTATGCAAACCTTACACACAATTTGCCATTAAATGAAGAAAATCACAGTACATTAGCATTACATACATGGTCAACCTTTACATGACTTGTATTTTTGTTAATAACACATTTACTTTTCATGCATTATGATCTAGATCTCTGATAGATTTGATCCAACAACAAAATAGATCGTCTAAATTTAACTCTTTACCAAACAACAAAATTTAAGACTGGTTCAGACTGAAAGCATTTGCAGATGACAAAAAAAACGTAACTTAAAAATTGAAATATGCTTTTGGAAGGATAGAAAACATTGTGGGAAAAGGAGAAAATGCTGGTTACCAGCATTTTCTCCTTTTCCCGCAATGTTTTTAAAAGGCTTTTTTCTCAGGGTTGTTAAAAGTCGGGATTGTGTGGTAAAGGGTTAAAGCATGAGGAGATATAAATCCACCTTATCTTTAAACGGGTATAAAACATTCTAGGAGAAGGATAAAATGCTGGTAACCAGCATCTTCTCCTTTTCCCACAATCCTTTCAAAAGCTATCTCCATAAGGGTCTTTAGAGGTAAGGATTGTTAGGATTGAAAAGACTAATGTTCGGGCTCTATGTGCATATTTGAACTCCTTCTGTCATGTTTTAGTTTTACAATGGGTCTGTTCTCGGTGAAAATATATCTAACAATTTAAATTGCTGGTCCACATTTTCAATTTTACACAATTCATCACATACCAATCTACCCTGCTGATAACACCATAGGTTCTTCACCCTTCATATAAAATCTATCAATGATCCCTTCAACACATGATCCCGACTACGAAAGAAGCCTTTTGAAAACATTGTGGGAAAAGGAGAAAATGCTGGTATCGAGGATTTTGTCCTTTTCCACACAATGTTTTCTAGTCTTCCTAAAACAAATTTCAATTTTTCAGTCACATTTATTTTGTCACTTGCAAATGCTTTCAATTTGGACTAGTCTAAAATTTTGTCGCCTGGTAAAGAGTTAAAAGTGTAACAATGAATGCATGGTCAAAAGTGTACCCTAAAAACTATACACAAGAACATTCATACTGGACAAATGAATTCCTATAAAAGTACACAGTAGTGACTTAACTTCTAAGTCAACCCTTTACCACACGGCTCTCAGTTTTAACCACCCTCAAAATGAAGGCTTCTGAAAACATAGTGGGAAAAGGAGAAAATACTGGTAACCAGCATTTTCTCCTTTTCCCACAATGTTTTCTGCCCTTTCAAAGCCAAGTCCAATTATCTGAGCCACTGTTAAGTTCTCATCTACAAATGCTTTTAATATGGAAGAGTCTAAAATTTTAATGGCTGGTACAGAATCAACAACTAAACAAGACAACAATAATGGCCCTGTATTGCTCCAACGGCTGGTATGAAGAGCTCTGTATTGGTATGAACTGTGACCATTAGAGGTATGTAAACCAAGTGAAACTATATTTAGAATGAGATTACCATAACCCCTGTATCTGTTGATCATTAACCCTCTAACACACAATGCTGACTTTTCATGACCCTGATGAAAAAGCCTTTCGAAAACATTGTGGGAAAAGTAGAAAATGCTGGTAAATACTGATAACCAGCATTGTCTCCTTTTCTCATAATGTCCTCTACCCTATCAAAGAACAAGAGGGCCATGATGGCCCTGTATCGCTCCACTGGCTTATAAATATAAACCATAAACATTTCAATTTTGAGCCAAATGGTTTCAAAATGAAGACTTACAAAGTTTTCTCTGTAAAAGCCCATGTGGAAGTTGAGACCCGCAGGGCAAAGCCATTTTTTATCCCAGAGCTATAATTACTTGAACCCTGGTTGAGGTCCACAAGATAAAGCCACATGCCAAAATAATACAAGTCTATGCTGTATGGTTATAAATACGTAGATTTTCAAGTTTTGTCCATATGAAGCCTCTGTAAAACATAAGACCCCTGATGCATGGCTAATTTCAAAAAAAAAAAAAAAAAACTCAAAACAGGAAGATTTCTTAAGTTGTCACTATGTAAGCCCATGTAAAACTTGTGACCCCTGCAGCGGGGCCAATTTTGACCCTAGGGCTAAAATTTTGGCCCACTTGGTAGAGGCCCACTAGATATAGCTACATGCAAAATTTGGTTGGTCTAGGCCTTATGGCTAGGTACAGGAAGATTTTTAAAGTTTTCTCTATATAAGCCTATGTAAAACTTGCGAGGCAGAGCCAATTTTGACCCTAAGGCTATAATTTGAAGAAACATGATAGAGGTCTACTACATAAAGCTACATGCCAAATTTGGTAGCCCTATGCCTTATGGTTTCAGACAAGAAGATTTTTAAAGATTTCCAATATTTTTCAGTTTTGTTGCCATGGCAACCAGAGTTTTTGAAGGAATCATATTCTTTCAAGAAATTCTGAAGAGGACCATGGCAGGATCATTTCTGTGAAGTTTCATGAAAATTGGATGGGTAGTTTCAGAGAAGAAGATGTTTGAAATAAAAGTTAACGCACGGACGGACACACGGACGGACCGACGCACGCACGGACGCACCGGGCCATGACATAACCCCGCTGGCCTTCAGCCAGTGGAGCTAAAAATTGTATCATTTGAGCAATATTCAAATTGTCATCTGCTAAAGCTTTCAATTTGGATGGGTCTAAAATTTCGTCATGTGGTTAAGGGTTAATTATTGCACGATGGAAAAAAAAAGCAATTCTTTACCATGGCCATGTTTCTTGATGGATCACCATGCCATCACAAAACCTGAAACAGGTCTATGCAAAGATCAATTAATGCAAAATATCAACCAAATGATCATCTTGTAAAGAAATGAGAAACCAAGTCAACATTGACTATTTTTCTCACAGATCAAAACTCTAATATCAGTGACATATAAAGACATCTAATTATGGACCATTCATCCCAAACGAAAAGGCTTTTTAGAGTTTTATAATCAGCAAAATTTAAACATAGCTGCATAATAGAGGTTATTTCTTGAAAATAAGCCATGACATTTGTGATAATTTACAAGCTGAGTCATAATTCTAACATAACAAGTGAAAAAGGTCCACATATCAAATGTAAATAACCCATGCTCTGTGAAATGGGGGCTTAATGCATCTGCGAAAAGTACCGACCAAGGTCAGCCTGTGCAGTACACACAGGCTGACCTGGGCCGAAACTTTTCGTTATCGGTCAATTTTCTGTACATCCAAGGACCATTCTATCTCATGATTCAGTCAGTTGTTTTAGAAAGTGGCTTTTATATCTCCATGATTAAGTATGGCTTAATTGGCACAGTGCATCACAGAGGTGCATTAAGCCCCCTTTTGCCAGAGCATGGCTCAAATGAATTCTAACCAATGCTTATTGGTAATTGCATTGTCAAAATTTGCACCACAGATAAATACAAAATAGATCACACCCATGTCAGTTATCTAATTGAAGCACATGACTCTATCAGGTGAAAATTTTTCCAGCAAGGGACCAATGACAACTATTTTGTAATAATCCTTTACCACACAATCCCAAATTTTACAATCCTGTGAAAGAAGCCCTCTGGAAACATTCAGGGAAAAGGAGAAAATGATGCTAACCAGCATTTTCTCCTTTTCCCCCACAATGTTTTCTACCCTAATAAAAACAAATTCCATCATTTGAGCTACATTTAAATTGATGTCTTAAAAATGCTTGCAACTAGGAAAAGTCGACATTTTTTTTTTTCAAATGAGAAGAAAATTGAAGAAGAAAAGACTGTTGCACAAGGAGTGCAGAAATAACATCTACCTTACATAATTGAACCATGCTCTGCAAAAAGGGGTGACCTGGGCTGCAATTTTTTCACTATTGGTCATTTTTCTAATATGTCCAAGGACCAGTTTACCTTATGATTTAGTTGGTTGTTAGAAAAAAAGGCTATTATGGATCCATGACTATGTGATGGCTTGATAGGTGTTACTCATCACAGAGATGCATTAAGCCCTCTTTTGCCAGAGCATGGCTAATATATAAATGCATGTTTGAATGATTCCTATTTTCACTTTCTTCCTAGTAAGCTCTACAAGAATCCCCTAATACATGTCTCTATGTCTCTGAATACCCACTGCTCTGTGTGTAGTGCACTTCAGCAGAACCTATCAAAACATCATGCTCTACAGTTTGTGGTGTTCAACAAATAGTGCCTTAATAGGTCTGCAGCTAGGTGTAGGATATGTATAAACAACTTGCAAAACATAAGTTAACAAATAAAAATAGCAAAGAAGAAAGGGGGAAAAAAACCTAACTAATCACATCTGTTTCAAGCTAGGCAAGAAAAGACAAGTTTGACAAAAAAGAGAGAGAGAATGAAAGGACAAAAAAAATCTAGATGTACGCAAGCTTTGCCTAAAAAAAAAAAAACATGTGTAGCTTCACATGAACCTTTCTCTCTGTGATCAGGGTCCATATTCACCAACCATTTTTAAGCACTGGCTTCTGATTGGCTAAACCAAATGGTTTAGCCAATCAGAAGTTATGTTAATTTCAAATTTAGAAAATTCTGGAAAATAACACTAGGAATATTCTTAAGAATGGCTGGTGAAGATGGACTCAGGAATGTTCTGGGTCAAAGTTTACACAATGAACATGTATATCACAGGACTTCACCAAATGAATATCTTTTGACTTTTTTTCTGGAGATGGCAAATCTTTGACACCACTTCTGTTAGTCTGCTCCCATCAACACAGCAAACAATGCAAACAGTAGGAACACAACACCTCCACACAATGTCACTGAAACCATAAAAATCACACACTCTAATCTCTTTACCAAATGACAAAATTTTGAACATGTCCAAATTGAAAGCATTTGCACACGACAAATCAAATACTGCCGAAGTGATGAAATTTGTTTCTAAAAGGACAGAAAACATTGTGGGAAAAGGAGAAAATGCTGATTACCAGCATTTCCTCCTTTTCCCACAATGTTTTCAAAAGCTTTCTTCCTCAGGGTTGTTAAAACTCCGAATAATGTGGTAAAGGGTTAAAGTCTTTACCCAACAAAAGAAAATTTTAGACTTGTCTATCTTGTTGGCAAATGAAACTTGTCTCAAAAGATGGGATTTGGCTTCTGAAGGTTAGAAACCATTATGGAAACAGGAAACAGTACTGGTAACTGGCATTTTCTCCTTATCCCACCATGTTTTTCCAAGTCTCTTTCCCCAAGGACAATTAAAACATAGGCCTACATGTACATGTGTGTTGAAATTTATAAAATACCTTTCTGCTTCTTTGACAGGTGTGTACCTGTACATCAAGGGTGAAAAATAGTTCCAAAGAAAATTGCATATAATGATTTTGTTTTGAATCTAAAGATGATGATATTTGCAGCTTTGTCACAATCATCAATGTTGACACTTAATTTCACAGTGAAATCTGGGTCAGCCACATTTTAGAAATGAGGCGTATGATTACAGAGTTTTACCAAATACAGCACTATTTGCTCATCTCAAACATGTGTAAGACAAGAAAATTTGTAATGGCTCTATTACACTGGAAATAAGAATATTTATGTGATGAAATATAACTCTATTCACCTGTTCTAGCTGAGATTCTCTGTGCTATGACTCTTCCTGCTAAAACAGCAAGGCCTGTACATAATGCGTGACCAATAAAACCACCAATCATCACACCCCATACATCCTATAGTAATACAAACATGAAAAAGTAAGCTGTCATGGTAAAATGACTAAAACTTGAGCACCTTATGTGGGTACCAATGCTTAGCCGCTAGTACTTTACCATACAAAGAAATTTAGAATGTCCATACTGAGAGCATTTTCAGAAAACAAAGGTGGCTCAAATGACTATTTTTGTCTTTAATTCTTTACCATGTGACAAAATTTTAGACTGGTCCAAATTAAAAGCATTTTCAGACGACAAAATAAATGTGACTCAAGAATTGAAATTTGTTTTTGGAAGGGTAGAAAACAGTTTGGGAAAAGGAGAAAATGCTGGTTACCAAATTCAAACTCAGTCGAGATTTCATTAAGACAAATATTCTGACCAATTTTCAGGTCAATTGAATACGAAATGTGGCCTCCAGAGTGTCCACAAGGTATTTCTTTAATTTGACCTAGTGACCTAGTTTATGACCCAAGGTGACCCAAATTTGAACTCATCCAAGATTTCATCAAGACAAACATTCTGACTAATTTTCAGGTCAATTGAGTAAAAATTGTGGCCTCCAGAGTGCCCACAAGGTATTTCTTTAATTTGACCTAGTGACCTAGTTTATGACCCCATGTGACCCAAATTTGAACTCATCCAGGATTTCATCATAACAAACATTCTGACCAATTTTCTGGTCAGTTGAGTTATAAATGCCTCTAGAGTGTCCAAAAGGTATTTCATTAATTTAACCTTGTGACCTAGTTTATGACCCCACGTGACACAAATTCAGACTCATCCGAGATTTCATCAAGACAAATGTTCTGACCAATTTTCAGGTCAATTGAGCAAGAAATGTGGCCTCTAGAGTGTCCATAAGGTATTTCTTTAATTTGACTTAGTGACCTAGTTTATGACCCCAGGTGACCCAAATTCAAACTCATCCGAGATTCATCAAGACAAACATTCTGACCAATTTTCAAGTCAATTGACAAATCACAATACCTCACCCAGCACTTCGTACTCAGGTTAGCTAACAAATAGGCCTAACCATTGTCTGTGGCTTGTGATAAACAACATAAAGATGAAGTTTCATAACATTTTGTCCTGTAGTTAAAGAGATTTTAATCGATAATGGAAATATATGTGAAGCCCCCTTTTTCCATGACACGACATTTAATCAAAAAAGCTAAAATAATGATATTGGCGGACTATCATAAGGAACACTCGTACAAATTTTTGTCCAGGATTTTGAGTTGAAGATACATGTATATTGATCCTTAACAGAAATATACATGAAGCCCCTTTTTTCCTATGAGACCATATTTAATACTAGAATAACTATCACTAAAGGTGATAAATACCCCCGCCCCTATATTTCATGTCACAGGGGCAATAACTCTGCAATGTCAATTTAGGGGCAATAACTCCGTAATCATTAGGCCAACACTCATGAAATTTATGCTTTGCACATCTACTGCTCCTGGTGAATATCATGACAAATATCAAGTGGATAAGACTTAAACTGAAGGAATAGTTCTCTGGACAAGAAGTTTTGAGTAAATTCAGGGGTAATTAATTTGGCAAACATTTGAGAAAAATGCATCTTGAACCTCTACTGCTCCTGGTGAATATTTATGCAAAGTATCAATTTAATTGGACACAAAACTAAATGAGTGTAAAAAAGTGCAGACCATGATCTGATAATATGTCTGAGACACAGCAGCTGGTCTGGATCCAAACTTGTTGCAAATGTCCAAAGGTGCCTTTTCGCATAATGTTGGCCAACTATACATATGACAGAAAAGACCTCCTTAAAGTGAATCAGACAGACAGTGTAGGAGGAGTTGTCCGGACAAGCATTTTTAAGTCAAATCAGGGGCAGTAACTCAGTAATTCTTGATGGAATTTTTACAAAATGTGTGTCTTGCACATCTACAACTCCAAATGGACACTTCTGCCAAGTATAAAGCGAATCGGACTGAAATTGTAGGAGGAGTTGTCCGGACAAGCATTTTTAAGTCAAATCAGGGGCAATAACTCAGTAATTCTTGATGGAATTTTCACGAAAGTTGCGTCTTGCACATCTACAACTCCTAATGAACACTTATGCCAAGTTTAAAGTGAATCAGACAGAAACTGTAGGAGGAGTTGTCCGGACAAGCATTTTTAAGTCAAATCAGGGGCAATAACTCAGTAATTCTTGATGGAATTTTTACAAAATGTGTGTCTTGCACATCTACAGCTCCTAATGAACACTTCTGCCAAGTTTAAAGTGAATCAGACGGAAACTGTAGGAGGAGTTGTCCGGACAAGCATTTTTAAGTCAAATCAGGGGCAATAACTCAGTAATTCTTGATGGAATTTTTACAAAATGTGTGTCTTGCACATCTACAGCTCCTAATGAACACTTATGCCAAGTTTAAAGTGAATCAGACAGAAACTGTAGGAGGAGTTGTCCGGACAAGCATTTTTAAGTCAAATCAGGGGCAATAACTCAGTAATTCTTGATGGAATTTTTACAAAATGTGTGTCTTGCACATCTACAGCTCCTAATGAACACTTCTGCCAAGTTTAAAGTGAATCAGACGGAAACTGTAGGAGGAGTTGTCCGGACAAGCATTTTTAAGTCAAATCAGGGGCAATAACTCAGTAATTCTTGATGGAATTTTTACAAAATGTGTGTCTTGCACATCTACAGCTCCTAATGAACACTTATGCCAAGTTTAAAGTGAATCAGACGGAAACTGTAGGAGGAGTTGTCCGGACAAGCATTTTTAAGTCAAATCAGGGGCAATAACTCAGTAATTCTTGATGGAATTTTTACAAAATGTGTGTCTTGCACATCTACAGCTCCTAATGAACACTTCTGCCAAGTTTAAAGTGAATCAGACAGAAACTGTAGGAGGAGTTGTCCGGACAAGCATTTTTAAGTCAAATCAGGGGCAATAACTCAGTAATTCTTGATGGAATTTTTACAAAATGTGTGTCTTGCACATCTACAGCTCCTAATGAACACTTCTGCCAAGTTTAAAGTGAATTAGACAGAAACTGTAGGAGGAGTTGTCCGGACAAGCATTTTTAAGTCAAATCAGGGGCAATAACTCAGTAATTCTTGATGGAATTTTTACAAAATGTGTGTCTTGCACATCTACAGCTCCTAATGAACACTTCTGCCAAATTTAAAGTGAATCAGACAGAAACTGTAGGAGGAGTTGTCCGGACAAGCATTTTTAAGTCAAATCAGGGGCAATAACTCAGTAATTCTTGATGGAATTTTTACAAAATGTGTGTCTTGCACATCTACAGCTCCTAATGAACACTTCTGCCAAGTTTAAAGTGAATCAGACAGAAACTGTAGGAGTTGTCCGGACAAGCATTTTTAAGTCAAATCAGGGGCAATAACTCAGTAATTCTTGATGGAATTTTTACAAAATGTGTGTCTTGCACATCTACAGCTCCTAATGAACACTTATGCCAAGTTTAAAGTGAATCAGACAGAAACTGTAGGAGGAGTTGTCCGGACAAGCATTTTTAAGTCAAATCAGGGGCAATAACTCAGTAATTCTTGATGGAATTTTTATAAAATGTGTGTCTTGCACATCTACAGCTGCTAATGAACACTTCTGCCAAGTTTAAAGTGAATCAGACAGAAACTGTAGGAGGAGTTGTCCGGACAAGCATTTTTAAGTCAAATCAGGGGCAATAACTCAGTAATTCTTGATGGAATTTTTACAACATGTGTTTCTTGCACATCTACAGCTCCTAATGAACACTTATGCCAATTTTAAAGTGAATCAGACAGAAACTGTAGGAGGAGTTGTCCAGACAAGCATTTTTAAGTCAAATCAGGGGCAATAACTCAGTAATTCTTGATGGAATTTTTACAAAATGTGTGTCTTGCACATCTACAGCTCCTAATGAACACTTATGCCAAGTTTAAAGTGAATCAGACAGAAACTGTAGGAGGAGTTGTCCGGACAAGCATTTTTAAGTCAAATCAGGGGCAATAACTCAGTAATTCTTGATGGAATTTTTACAAAATGTGTGTCTTGCACATCTACAGCTCCTAATGAACACTTCTGCCAAGTTTAACGTGAATCAGACAGAAACTGTAGGACGAGTTGTCCGGACAAGATTTTGCCGACAGACCGACCGCCCGACTGACCGCATGACCGACCGACCGACCGACCGACAGGCTGATTCCAGTATACCCCCCCACAAACTTCGTTTGCGGGGGTATAATCAAAAAGGCAAAAAACCCAATAAATATCGGCGGACATCATTAGGAACACCCGTATGAATTTCTATTAGTTTTTGTCAAGGATTTTAGAAGATATCTGTCCTGAAAGATGGACAAACAGATGGTCATTGGTCCATGATGAAATTAAACATTTAGCCCCCTTTTTTCATGACATGGTATTTCATGACATAAAAACAAATAACTATTGTCTGTGGCATGTAATAAACAATACAAAGATGAAGTTTCATGACATTTTGTCTTGTAGTTAAAGAGATGTTGGTCCACAATGAAAATATATGTTAAGCCCCCTTTTTCCATGACACAGCAATAAAAAAAAAAAAAAAAAAAAGTATATAACTGTGGTGTTGCATGGTCAATCTGGGTGAAACTTGTTGTCCTGCATTTCCTAATGGTGGTTGACAGATGTTACAAGTTCGATGTAAAAACTCTGTATAGTTTTCAAGATATGAGTCAAAACAAAAGTTCACTCTATATACTTTCGTGTCCTACTTTGTGACCCCTGGGCAGGGCTGATTTTGACCCCAGGGGCATCATTTAAACAAACTTGGTAGAGGTTCACCAGGAGATGATCCATATAAATTATCAAAACTCTACGTCTTCTAGTTTCAGACAAGAAGGTTTTCAAAGTTTGCTCTATATATGATTTTGCCGAAATTTGTGACCCCTGGGGCCCAGCCAATTTTGACCTCAAGGGCATCATTTGAACAAACTTGGTAGAGGACTACTAGAAGATACTACATACCAAATATCAAAGCTCTGGGCTTTCTGGTTTCAGACAAGAAGATTTTTAAAGATGTTGTAAATTTCCCCTTTTTTGTTGCCGTGGCAACCAGAGTTAATGGGTTAATTCAATTCTTTTAACAACTTTGGTAGAGCTACACCCAAGGAACATGCCTGCCAAGTTTCAACATGATTGGCCCACCGGTTTAGGACGAGAAGATGTTTAAAGGAATTGTTGGCAGACGGACGGACGGACAGATGGATGCCCGACAACGACTGATCACAATACCTCACCAAAGCACTTCGTGCTAAGGTGAGCTAAAAATGACTGAGACAGAAGGTTAGAACACAAATATGTGAATGTCCACAGACAAATATACACACTGATTCAAGTATTACCCCATAAATTTCAGTTAGCAGAGGTATAAAAACATGGGCTCTGCAAAGTGGGTTACTATATGCCCAAAGGATGCTACCAAGAGCTTGTCACCTTTGATCCCCAGACTCACCTTGACCTTGGAGCCTGAGGTAGGAAACCCCTGCTCTGGGTGTTGCTTTATCAAGGTGCACTCAGTCATGTTTGAAATACTTTCAAAATCAGACAACGGGGTTCAAGAGAGAAGGGGCAAACATGATTTAAAAAGCATGTGACTTCTGACCCATTCTGTGACCTTGACCATAATGCCAGGCATGTGATACCTTTGCTCTGCACATCATCTCATCAATATGCATATGTGTGAAATATTCTCAAAATCATCAGACATGGGGTTCAAGAGATATAGAGCATACATGAAAATGCTGATGGGCGGTCAGAAAAATGGCAGACAGAAGGACAGACAGAGGAACAAGAAGGAGCTTAAAATAGTATGTCCCTTCAAGTGTATAAATAATGTGAAAAAATACAATTTTACCTCTCTGGCTGCAAGTATAATTGTTGCTATTTGAGACCTATCTCCCCATTCTGCCAAAAATGTTAGAATAAAGGCTTCTAAAAATACTGCACTAAAAATAGCATACAGGAAATTCCTCTGTGGTGTTTTGATTATTCCTGTTTCTATATCTTGACTTGAAGTCATTCTCTGTAAAGACAGAACAAAAGAAAATTAAACCCTTTACCAGAGAATAGTCCTTGGACATGTAGAAAATTGACCAATGGTAAAAAGTTTCGGCCCTGGTCAGCCTGCTTGAACTGCACAGGCCAACATGGGTCAATACTTTTTGCAGGCGTATTAAGCCCCCTTCTCACACAGCATGGCTCCTGTCTTTTTTCCAGTGTTATTCACTTCTACACTTGCTAACATGTGTAAAGTCTTTACCACATGACACAATTTTCTCCCTTTCCTACAATGTTTTCAAATGTCCTCTTTCTCAGGGTATTAAGACCTGTTATTCCATGGTAAAATGTTAACCTTTTACACCAAGCAATCATCTCTCTCACTGACACTGAGGAAGAAGGTAAAAGATATTGTTTGAAAAATAGAAAATACTGCTCACTAGCATTTTCTCCTTTTCCCACAATGTTTTCTACCCTTTTGTAGATCTTTTGCGTCTTTGTACCATGTTTCTAAATTACCACATAAAGGGATGAATACATACCTCTGCTTCCTTTTTCTTGAGCTCTGCCTGAACTTCTTCATATTCTTCCTGAGCCTCGTCTGGTGACATGCTCCAACCTGCAATTACAGAATTATGCATCAGTCTTCAGCTCACTAAAGTCACAATAGCGGCCAAAAGTAAACAATAGGTTGTTAAAATGCATCTAAATTTAAGTCAACCATTTAAAAACATGGAAATAGTTGTGAAGATAACAATCTGTATTGTATAATTGGTCCAAGTGTTTATCGCTGGCAGAAAAATTAATTTCAAAGCTAGTTGAAAAGTAAACAAAAGATGGAGCAACCTGGCAACTTCTAACCTTCCTTTTTCTACCAGCCACTAATACTTGGACCAACCATACAATAACATATTGTCATCTTCACAATAATTTCCATACTTTTAAACAGTATGGCTCAAAATTAAATGCATATTAACATGTGCATTGTTTACTTCTTGGCAGCTACAAGGCCTTTAATTTCTTTTAGCCATTTTTTCATTGTCATGTTGTTCTAGAGACTTTTAAAGTCTTCTGATAACTATAAATTAACCCTTTCCTAAACAGCAAATTTTAGGCTCATCCAATTTCAAAATATCTACAGATGACACATTTGAACTTAATGCAAAAGAGCTTAAGTTCTCTGATAGGGTAGAAAACATTATGGGAAAGAGAGAAAATTCTGGCCACCAGCACATTCCCTTTTTTCAACGATGTTTTCAACAGCCTTCCTCCTCAAGTTGTTAAAACTTGGGATTGTGGTAAAAGGTTAACCCTTTATCAGACATAAACATTTTACATCTGTCCCGCTTGGAAGCATTTGCAGACTACAGATTAACTCTTTACAAATAACAAAATTTTATACCTGTCCAAATTGAAAGCATTTTCAGACCTTAATAGAAATTCCACTCAAAAATTCAAATTTGTTTGGAGAAGAGTTGAAAACATTGTGGGCAAAGGAGAAAATGCTGATTACCAGCATTTTCTCCTTTTTCCCACAATGTTTTCAAAAGCCTGTTTCATCAGTATCATTAAAACTCTTAATGCAAATAGTGCCATGGTTGACATGATGAGATTTGTCAAAGTGATGAAGAGACAAGTAGAAAACACTGTGGGATGAGAAGAAAATGCTGCTTATGGGCATTTCTCCATTTCCAACAATGTTTTTAGAAGCTTTATTCTTCAGGATTGTTAAAACACAGGAATATCTGGTAAAGTGTTAACCCTTTACCACATAATCCTGACTTTTAATGACCATGCTGGTCACCAGCATTTTCTCCTTTTCCCACCATGTTTTCTACCCTTCGCAAATCAAATTTCAATTTTTGAGCCAAAATTGATTTACCGTCTATTAATGCTTTCAATTTGGACCAGTCTAAAATTCTGTCGTTTGGTAAAGACTTAAAAGCTGTAGTTTTTTCTTCTAATATGAGTATGTTCAAACCATGAGTTACAGAATTATGCCATATTTATATGTAAAATTTCAAAGAATTTAACTATTTACCACACAAAAAGGTTTAGACTGGCCTGCATTGCAAGCATTTGCAGACAAAAATTTGAATGTTGTTTAAATGATGGAATTTGTTTTGAAGGGCGAGAAAACATTGTGGGAAAAGAAGGAAATGCTGGTTACCAGTATTTTCTCCATTTCCCTCAATGTTTTCAAAAGCCTTCTTCCTCGGGGTCATTAAAACACAGGATCATTTGGAAAATGCTTAACATCAAACAAGCAAGCTAAATCAAGATTTAGTATAAACTTACCATCCTTCAACATTTTCAATCCAAAAATAGCAAACAGTAACGCTGATACGTAATGTGTAACCTGTCGTGGAATGATAGTGGTTGCATATCCCAGAACAGCTGGAAAAACAAGAAAATAAAACAATGTCTTTGAATTCTGAAGGTGAATCAAAATGTGCAATGCTCTGGCAAAAGGGGGTTTAATGCATCTCCATGATGCATCATATCAAGTGAGTCATGACATAATTATGTATCAACAACCTCCTTTATGTCTATCAAATGACTGAATCATGAGGTAAACTGGTCCTTAGACATGCAGAAAATTGACCAAAAGCAAAAAGTTTCAACCCAAGTCAGCCTGCATGAACTGTGCAGGCTCTCATTGGTTGATATTTATTGCAGATGCATTAAGCCCCCTTTTCCCAGAGAATGGCTCATATCTATGAATTCTGGTGGTGAATTAAAACGTTTATGAATAGAGCACCTAGCAGGTTTTGTTTTCTTCCCACAAAGATCAAAAGCCTTTCTACTTAGAGTTAATTAAACAGACTAATTTGGTAAAGGCTTAAGCAGGAATCTTACACAGTGACTTTCTCACACCAATACTGACACAACTTTATTTTCAAGCTACTGACTACTTTTCTCAAATGCACCGGAGGTGAGAAGCGAAAAATCGTCTAACATGATTCAGATATGTAAACTGCTACCCGGCCAAATCCTCCCAAATTGATGGAGGGTATGGTTCTACCCATTAGTATCGCCATTGCAATCAGAGCCACAAGGTCTTCAAATAACCACTAGAGTAGAGTGTCTTTAAATACATCTTTGTAAAACAGGGATACTCAACACAAATAAGTGTTTAATAAATCTGGAATACAATTTGAAAACATTATGGCAAAGGGAGAAATTCAGATACATTATGACCAAATGAGGAAATACTTATCATCAGTTTCTCACTGTTGACTGCTGAGGGATGCACACACTGAATGAGACCAACTTATCCTCCCACATTAACTGAGCAGTACTTTTACTCACCAGATAATATTGTCATGGCAATCAAAGCCCCGAGGGCTCCAGATAATACCACTATTCTTGAGTGCCTCATGGCCATGATGGCAGCGATAAAGAAAGTCTTGTCCCCTAGTTCCGACACAATTATCATAGATAAAGATGCAATGAAACCATGGAGGAAGTCTGAATGCGATACTCTGTATTTGATGACATGCCATATCCCTCCTTCCTCTGAACTGTCCTCTAATTTATGGCCATGAATCTGAAATATATGTGCCATACTCTGTGAAAAGGGGTTTTAATGCATCTGCCTGACATGGGTCCAACTTTTTGCTGTTGGTCAATTTTCTGTATGTCCAAGGACCATTCTACCTCATGATCCAGTCAGTTGTTATACAAAATGGATTTTATGGGACTATAATTATGTGATGACTTGCGTAGTATAATGCATCACAGAGATGCATTAAACACTCTTTTGCCAGAGCACTGCTCATATAGAACATAAGTTCTCAGCTGTAACTTTAGATAAAGGAAGTGTTTACAGGTTCATAAGGAAATACAATGTATCTCCTTTATTCTTATCCTTTTCAGATTGAAGGTAGAATTACATTTGCCTGACTTTTGACTCCCCAGTTGTTTATGCTACACTGACAAAAGGAGGAATTGCTAGTTTTTATGAGTTTCTTCCACCATGTTTTCAAAAGTTGTTGGGTGCAAGATAGTACAGATAGTGATTCCTCAACATTCTGGACCATTCTGGAAAGGAATAGTAGAAAAAAAAAAATCCAAACTTCTATTTTTTTCTTTTGTAAAAAAAAAAATTAATTGTAAACCAGATAATTAGAATAACTTTAAATGACTTGTACTGACTTGTACCGAATGTTAGCTCTTTGTTACAATTGAAAGAAAAGGTGGAAGTCAGACTTGTTAATTACATGTAATTACTTTTTTCTTCAAGTTGTTTAACTACTGAATAAATGAAACAAACTTTTACAGTCAGTAAAAAAGTGAAACTAGATCTATTTGCATTTAAACCTATAACAGCACAATCACAAATTTTAATGACCCTGGAAAAGAAGGCTTTTGAAAACATTGTGGAAAAAGGAGAAAATGCTTGAAACCAGTTTTCTATCCTTTCAAGGACAAACCTAATTTTTTGGAGGAACTTTCAATTTGTCATCTGTGAATGCTTTTAATTATGTATGAGCCTTAAAGTTTGTTGTCTTGAATAGAGCTAATTACTTTTACCAGATGACAAAATTTTATACATGTACATACTGAAAACATTCTCAAACTAGCACTGTTGCAAAGCAGACAAATACCCCTCCCAATTGTCACTAAAACTGCTAGATTTCCAAACAAAGTTCTCCTGTGACCTTGACCTTTGACTAATGTGACCCCAAAACAGTAGGGCACCTCCTTGGGTCATGATAAAGTTTTGGGTCAAACAGCTTTTGAGTTACTTTTTTCAAGATTTATATGTTATAAACGACTACGAATGCTTAAGGTAATAAAACATTTAATTATTGGTACTTGGTCATTGTGTGTCTCTAAAAATTAATTGCAGTTTGCTGCAATACAGGTTAAACCGATGAAACAGAAACTCAGTACAGCACTGTAGCTTTTCTACCTGAAAATTCATAATGGAGTCCAGTGCACAATAAATGTCCAAATATGAAAAACATCGTAAATGCTAATTATTGAGACAAGAGTCTTTGCCATCTAAAATAAGGTTCAGTAAATGTAAACAAGTTATTTTTTCAAGTATTTTTTAAATCATTATCGTGATTTGCATGAAAGTATGGCATAATACCAGAACACGCCCACCACTATACAGTTCTATGCATTTTGTTTTATGAGTGAAAAGGTAAGAAAATAATGAAATTTTCGTCTTCATTCTGTTGACCAATATTGCATATCATGTATAGAGAACGAATCCGTATAAAACTGCAATATCTTTGGTGCATAATTTTGATTTTTATGGGATTTTGCAATATAGACTCGTCATATAGTAGAGGTTGTTTGCCGGTATAATGCCGAAAAGAGTAGAACGCACTTTAGTGGACACACTTAAACGCCATTTTGTCAATAATGTCTGCACTTTATTTGTTAGCGATTAGATTCAACCCAGGACTTTTAACCTAAAAATAAGCAGGGGTGTGGGGGCGGCAGCCCCCACGTACTAATGAAGTAAGCAAGTGCTTATTCTGTAGGTATTTATGTGTCTAAGTATTTATGTGTCCGCTAAAATGCAGATTTCCAGCCAAAAATGTACCTTTTTATCTTCCGCAGTTTCTTGTTTGTTGTTCGAACGACCATACACTGGAACCGCATACACAGCAGCAAAAACAAGAATTAACATGGAAACAAAGAGCAACCGATAACACCTCCCCATCTTTGTTCACTCCTGTAAATTTTCAGTGGTCAAAGCGTCTAAATAAAGAGTTAACTTTAGCGTTATTATTTCTGTTAAAGTCACTTTAGAATATGAAGGCTAGGAACTTTTATCATAAGGGGGACCGATCGTAAGATGCCTACATGTCAAATTCCACACGTCCATGAACAGTTATCTCCCTTCACCAACGGCATTTCCGCATAGGGAGAAGTCAATTTTTACTAAGTACTAAATATTACTTTCCATGGGATGAAAGAATTGATAACCAATGACATAAAACGAAAAAGGTAATAACACAATTTTTCCTATTTTTTCTTGTATTCCTATACAGGTGTAGTAGACTTAAATTAAATAGTCTAAGTGAATATGCAACATACAACGCTCGCTCCTTTATCATCCATCAAAGTATCGGTCGAACTAAAAAGGTTGGTCGATTGAAGTACAATTTTTAGTACCGATGGTTGGGCGTTTCAAAAACTATCAAATACTGTTATTTAATATTGTTAAAAGTATACAGTGTAATGTGATTTCTTAAACTTAACAGGGCTTAAACTCTGTTTTTATCTTTAAACACCAAAAACACCTAAAATAATTGCGGACTACTTTGCGCCGGCTACCAAAATAAACCGGACCTTTCTACCGATGGAATCCAACAAGGCAGTGAAATCTAAAATTTTCAAAATTTTGTTCATCACAGTGGTTTCTGGAACCCTGCTTTTTAATTTATCCAAATAGCTGCTTTAGTATGGGTGCTTGGGTAATCGAACTGTTCCTGCAAACTCTTTAACTTTGGAATTGAAACACGATTTCTGAAACTCTTTACCATTTCATTTCAGTTTTTTTTTAAAGAAGGTAAAGAGTTTCTAGTAATATGATTTTGCTCGTCTAGAAACTTAGATTGAACTCTTTTCTTCATAACCCTGAGTTTGATAGACCTTATGGAGGAAGGCTTTTTAAAGGATGTGGATGAGAGATGATTGTTTTTCTTTTCATTGAAACTCCTAACCATTTTTTTTTTTTTTGTAAGATGGTAAAGAGTTTCTACATATATGCTTTTCAATGTTTAGAAACTGAATTTTATAAAACATCTGTAGAAATTTAGATTTGACCCAGTAGCTCGCATTCAGAACTGAGTTTTACAGACCTTGAGGAGGAAGCCTTTTCAAAACATTGTGGAAAAAGGTGAAAAAAAATTTTTTTTGAAACTCTTTACCATTTTATTTTCAAAGTATTTTCTTTCTTGTTAGATGGTAGAGAGTTTCCACCTACATGCTTTTCAATGTCTAGAATGTTTGATTTTGTCCAACAGCACACAGTCCTGAGTTTTATCCATTTGGTACAAACATTTACCATTTGCATGCAACTCGGATATAAATAAATTGGTACCCGTTGCCTTTGCCGTAAAGGTCTATTGAAGCGTAAAGGCAGGCTACCAGTTCAATGTATGAATACAATACGTGCCCTTAACTCCGGTATCTCCAGGCATACACCGGTACATTTTACAGGCCGGAACTACTTTGAAATCAAACGCCCTGCCATCGTGATTTTAACCGAACAACCTTTTTAGTTTTATGCAAAGAAGAAGAAGTATCTGTGGTGTAAAAAAATCGAGGACTCTACCGCAGTATTCTAACATGTCAAAATATGAAGAAAAGTCGAGTTGGCCCGAAACAGTAGGAATGGTATGATTCAAGCAATCTGCTCTTTTCCCTTCTTGTGATTGTATTGACTACTGTAAAATTTTAAACGACTGAAATACAGAGACATTCTGGTCGTTACTTGCTTCCAAGTTCCGGGTTGATTCGTCGCAAAATCAGTTCGTTACTGATCATTTTCATCCCTGGGCTTGTCTGCTCCCCATGATAGTTCTATACTTAACAACTTCATACAGTGTAATGTATGTTGAATTAATTATCCATCTTGTATTGACACTATTTTGAAAGAAATATTGTTAATTAAAGATCTTAAGAAACTAGAATTCAAACCATATATGACTTCAATAAACAAATCTGTATTTTTTAGCGCAGAAAAAATTGAGGTCACCTTGAAAGTGTAGAAAACATTGTGGGTAAAGGAGAAAATAATGGTTACCAGCATTTTCTCCTTTTCTCACAATGTTTTCAAAGGCCTTCTTCCTCTGTGTTTTGAACGTATGGAACTGCTTGGTCAAGGCTTCAAGGAGGACGGGTAAGAACATGAAAAACTACCTTCGATCAGAGAGTGTGCTCCGATGTTATTTTTGTGATTGTTTCTCTGCTCAAAAACAGAGACAATCATAAAAATATTATCAGAGCTATCCTCCAAATCTTGGGTAGCACTGGACATCACATCACATCAAGTCAACCATTGACAGTGTACATGTCTTTAGTCTAGGTAGATATATTTACTAGTATATATGGCTCCAGATATATGAGAGGTGCTCTGGGAAATAAGGGCATAATGCATGTTGGGAATGCATTACAGAATGTCAGTAGTCTCATAATATGGATCCAGCTTTTTTTTTTCAAACTTGACAGAACCATGAGGGTAAATGGTCCTTTGAGAAGCAAAGAATTTACCAATAGCAAAGAGTTTCATTCCAACCAGGTCAGCTTGTCAAGACTCTGCAAGCTGACAGGGATCAAAACTTTTTGCAGATCTTTACCGCACAATAACCAGCATTTTCTCCTTTTCCCACAATGCTTTCTGCCCTATCAAAGAAAAATTGCACCATTTCAGCCACATTGAAATTGTCGTCTGCAAATGCTTTCAATTTGGACAAGGCTAAAATTTTGTCTTCTGGTAAAGGTTTAACAGAGCATGACTCATATAGTTTATCTAAGGAGTCTGTATCAATATGAACCCCAAGTTAACCTTTTACCAAACAATCCCAACTTTTAAAGACCCTGAGCGAGAAGCCTCTTGATAATAATGTGGGAAAAGGAGAAAATGCTCGATGTAGATACTTTCAATCTAGAAGGGTCTGAAATCTCTGTTTTGGAAAAGGGTTTACTCTTTACTGAACAACAAAATTTGAGACTTGTCCAAATTCAAAGTTGTTGCAGATGACAAACTAAGTGTGGAGCAAATTATGAAAGTTGTCTGTGAAAGGACAGAGAACACTGTGGGAAAAGGCACAAATGCTGGTTTGTGTGGTAAAGAGTCAATACATATATGCTCAAAGATCTTTAGATATTTACTGTATTCACTGTGGCCTGTTATTTTCCAGACATGGCAAGAGGCACAGGCGATGATTTTGAATTCATATCCTAAAATAGCAGTAAGTCTCTTGTTTAGCAAAGTTATGAATACTTTAAAAACTCTTTTACAAACAATCCAGAGTTTTGACAACCCTGAGGAAGGAGACTTATGGTAGGTGTATATTGAAAACATAGTTGGAGAAGGAGAAACAGCTAGTAACCAGCATTTTCTCCATTTCCTAAATGTTTTCAATCATGCTAAAGATAAGTCCTACCATTTGAATCACTCTTGATTTTTCGTCTGTGAATGCTTTCAGTGTGGATAAGTCTACAATTTTGGTGGTTGGTAAAGAGTTAACCCTATACCACATAATCCCAAGTTTTAAAGACCCTGAAAAAGAAACCTTTTGAAAACATTGTGGAAGAAAGAGAAAATGCTGGTAACCAGCATTTTCTCCTTTTTCCACAATGTTTTCCAGTCTGTCAAAGACAGATTCCATCATTTGATCCACACTGAATTGGTCGTCTGCAAATGCTTTTAATTTAGACCCGTCTGAAATTTTTTTGTGTGGTAAAGAGTTAACTATATATACCAGAAGACAAAATTTTAGACTCGTCCAAACTGAAAGCATTTGCAGACAAGAAACTTTATCTGTCTAAAATGATGGGATATGTCCTAGGCATTTTACAACCTTCTAGTCTGGCTCAGATTCCAGTCTGATCAATTTTTCTGTTTTATGTATTCTGACTTTACTTTGTAATAATTATGATACAGATTAACAATTTGTCATTGATCCATATGGACCATTGAAATGAGACAAGGACACAGAATGATTAACTCTGTACCACAAGAGAAAATTTTGGACTTGTCCAAACTGAGAGCATTAAATTTTGCAGAAGATAAATTACATATTAATAAAAGCATGAAAATTGTCTTTCAAAGAGCAGAAAAAATTGTGAGAAAAGGTGAATATTATGCATACCAGGATTTTCTCCTACTTTCAAGAATGTTTTCAAAAGCTGTCTATCTTAGGGTATAGAAAACTCAGAATTGTTTGGTAAGTGGTTAACCCTTTACCACACAATCCTGACTTTTAACGACCCTGAGAAAGAAGCCCTTTGAAAACATTGTTGGAAAAGGAGAAAATGCTGGTAACCAGCATTTTCTCCTTTTCCCACAATGTTTTCTATCCTTCCCAAAACAAATTTCAATTTTTCACTTTCATTTATTTTGTCATCTGCAAATGCTTTCAATTTGGAATAGTCTAAAATTTTGTCATTTGGTAAAGGGTCAAATGATTATTACTGCTTAACAGCCTTGGTCCCTTGCTAACAAATTTGACACCAAACATAATTCATTCCTTCGTATTTGCAAATCATTAGACTAAGATCCATTGCATTCCTCTCAGTTTGAAAATTGCATTGACTTTATTGACTCTACCAGACAAGAAAAAGTTTCTACCATTGCTACAATGTTTCTTGAGCCTTTTCCTGTTTTTTCATGATGTTAAAGAACGCATTTGGAAACATTGCGCAAATAGGAGAAAATGCAGGTAACCAACAATGTTTTCTATGTTCTCTAAGATAGATCCCAACATTAATATGCCATATCTAATTTCTTATCTGCAAATGCTTTCAATTTGGACAAGTAAAAAGCCTTCATTTTCAAGGGTCAAGATTTGGTTTAACTCTAGTATTTACTAAACAGCAGAATTTTAGACTTTTCCAAAATTTAAAGCATTTTTAGACAACAAATTAAATGTGCCTTAAATGGTCATAATTGACATCCAAGACATAAACATCATCTGCAGAATTTAATTATTTGATGGTTTTTTTTCTTAATTACTTTCTTCATTAAAGATTCAAGTGCTGCCTGAAGGCTCAGTGGTCACCATGGATTACAGAGCCGATCGAGTCCGCATATTTACTAATGATGAGGGAAAAGTTACACGAACTCCACACATAGGATGAGAGAGCACTGGCTGACCGAATTCTACGGGCCATTATAGAATGATCTATAGTAATATATACCTTGCACATGCAATATACATGTAAATCTCTGATATTTTTTATGCTAAACACATGAATGTATTGTATCAAAGGGAACTACTGAGATTTTTATAGTCATACCATAATTTATCACTGAATTAAGTGAAGCAATAGCTGGCACGTTATCAAGGAAGAGGGAAGACAAAAGAAAGAAAATAAATGTTATCCAATGGTATTTCCTTCATGAGGTACATAGCATCTTGCATAATTTTCAGATTGTGCACTAGAGTTTCTCAAAGGCTTCTTGGAATGTTCCATGATCAATAGCATGCATCGATTTGAGAAATCATATGTATACATGTCAGTATGTTGATGTCATAGCTGATATGATAGAAATAGTCAAAGTTACCTTTGGGAAAATGACTGTACGATTATTAAACAACAGAAATCACACATTTGCAGTGAATGTAACTGTACAAATGCTATATGATTGAAAAGAAAACTATATCTACTTGTATTTATCAGTGCTTTTTAAGAGATTTTGGTTTAGATTTTAAAAACAGGTTTAAAAATTGTTATACAGAATTATATTTGTGTCTATTGTCCAACCAGTTAGCACTTATTTATCCCATTACCAGACAACAAAATTTCAGACTGGTCCAAATCGAAAGCATTTGTAGACGATAAATTAAAGATGGCCAAAATGACAACATTTGTCTTTGATTGTGGGAAAAGAGGAAAATGGTGGTTACCAGCATTTTCTCCTTTTCCAACGTTTTTAAAAGCCTTCATGTGCAGGGTTGTTAAAACTCAGGGTTGTTTGGAAAAGGTTTAAGTCTTTTGCAGACAACAATTAAATATGATTTAACTCTTTACCACAGAGTCCCCATTTTCAACGAACCTTGAAAGAGAAGGCTTTTGAAAACATTGTGGGAAAAGGAGAAAAAGCTGGTGACTAGCATTTTCTCCTTTTCCTATAATGTTTTCTATCCTATCAAGGGCAAATTTTGTCATTTTAGCCACCTTAAATTTGTTTTCTGCAAATACTTTCAATTTGGGCATGTCTAAAAGTTTATCCTATGGTGAAGAGTTAAAGTTTTTTTTCTCAGAAAGCGTAGAAGCCAAGGAGAAAATTCTGGTTACTAGGATTTCCTCCTTTCCAACCACATGTATGATTTTAAAAGCCTCATGGTCATCAAAACACTTGATGTTATGCAAATGAAGGTTTAACCCTTTGCCTCACAATCCTTAGACATGTTTTTATGACCCTACATTAGAAGTCTTTTAGAAAAGTTAGCATTGTCTCCTATTCCCACAATGTTTTCTATCCTTTTCAAGACAAATCTTGACATTTGAGTCACATTTAAAGAGATATGCACTTGATTGAAATTTCTATAAAAACTTGTTGAAACTTTGCATAACACACACACTCACGCATGTGTGCACGTGCAATGCCATAGAAAAATCAGGGGTCACCATACTTAATTTTGAGTAACGGGACCTTAAAAATGGGTGGTATTGTTCTTTAACAATAAATTCAGGTAATAAAATGACCGAAATTCCATAATTAGGTAATTCAGAGCCTGAAATTCATTTCAACCTCTTCTTTATGTTATTGTGTATTCATATCTAATAGAATCCTCCCCCGCCATGCATATTGTATAGAGTATCTTTATCACCATGTAATATTGTAGCGTGTGTTTTGCTATGGCACAATTCACAAAAAATATCAGTTCTTCTGTTTTTGTTCTTTTGATTTTCAACACCTGTTGTTGTCTTTTAAGAGTTGCTTTTTGTCTGTAAGAGTCATTTCTTTGAATGCCCAACATTTGCTAAGGAAGTGATTCATCTTATGTAGAAGACAAAGTTTACTTGCATCATGTTGTGAAGAAAGATCAGTCTTTTTGTTTGAGACCCTATGTTGTTGTTATGCAGAGTGAAACTTTCAACTTTCCCCAAGGTCACTGTCAAAGTTCAATCCTGGGTCATTTTTCATTCTACTCATTTCCTGGATGAAGTTACAAATGTGGCAAATGGTGGAAAAGGCACTTTATATTTCATTTTGTAATGTGATGCTGCAGATAACCCTTTTTCTGTGTTTTTAATGGCAATTTTCTGATGATACGTAGAAGTCCCCCTGAGGTGTCATAGACTCCTAAAAATGAGCTACCTCTATGCAGGATCTGTTTCCAGTGACTCAATTTCTCTTGGTATGTCCATAAAACCATACCACTTTTATCTCTGTCAGATAACCTTAGGAAATACAGAACTTTGTTCCATAGAGAGGATTCAACAATTTCAGGGGAGCTATATCTTTCATCAAGACGTTTCCAAATACAATTCAACCCTTTGAGAGGATCTTAAGAGGACAGCCAGTCACTTTCCTAGATTTACTGCCCGAATACTTAATTGGTCCGTCAATTTCTTTATTCGGTCCTATCTCTAGTTCTTGTGCTACATTTTTAAATGTTTTCTTTGAGGAATTGAGCAATTCAGCTAGCTCATTGAAAACAATTACAGTAAAACTTCGTTAGTTCGTAGCGCAAGGGACCAGGAATTTTTATTCGAACTAAACGTAGTACGGACCAACAAGTGTGCTTGTGTTCGGATATTTTCGTAGCAGTTTACGGAAATAGACAAATTAGGATTTAAGTAGCATGTCTTTCTCCACCCTCTATTTGGGGCTTAGTTCCGTAGATATTGTTTAAATATTTTCGGATCCAAGTCCCAAATACAGCATAGTAGGTACATAAATGGTTTCAAGAAAGTAATAAATGGAAAAATACTACTTTTATTGTTCATCCATCTATAAATACATGTAAAGGTATCGTAATAAACATATGGAAAAAAGTATCTGTTGTTTTTTGTTTGCTGAAGTTCGTCGGAGTGACTTCTCCTTCTGGAGATCAAATCACTCAGAGGACTTAAGACCTTTATCATTTGTACACATGTCACTTTGTTTATGTAACTGTTTGTCACGTTACAAAGATGTAGACTTTTCCAAATTGAGAGAACTTGCAGACGACAATTTAATTGTGGCTAAAGTGATAGACGTTGTCGAAGTCTTGTGTGTAGCGAAGTCATGTTGATACAAAAATAGGACGATCAAAAGTTTCGTCTGAGAATTTATAGGAGTTAGGTTGTTTTAAGAAATTTCGGAATTGTTGTCACTTTGATCGATTAATTGAGTGGATTAATAAATGTTACAAACCAAACAGCACCTTGAATTACATTACCGCTGATTAGCTGAATGGATTAATTAACGTTACAAACCAGACAACGCCTTTAATTACCTTCGCAGTTAACTACTGATTAATTTGAGAGGATTAATTGACTTTAAAAGGCAAACAGTGCCTTTAATTACATTCGAAGTTAACCGTTGATTGGTCCTTATCGACATCGTCAATCAACAGGTGTGAAAATCAAGGTTGGTCACACGTTTTAACACCTTTGTCATTTTGCGAGCGGATTAATTCATCGACGAATTAAAGGGATGTATTTGTGTTAGATTGATACTTTGGGGACATGAAATATGCTACTAACTACGAAGCACGGATGTTCGAAGTACTCGGAGAAATTTAACAATGATAAAGAAGGAAAAATATCGGGACTGGAGAGGGCATTCGAACGAACACATAGCTGCGAATCAGCGATGTTCGGACTAACAAGATTCAACTGTACTTGTTTCTAATCCTAACCCAAGCACTTTTTTGCAAGCTGTAACACAGGGGACTCCACAAGATTTTTTATTGAGCAATTGAGTAAGGCCTTCAGTCCCACTCAGTTCCAACACAGTCTGCAAATGGTGATGATAATTCAATCCAGAACCAGCTATTCTGTTGGCAGTCTGTCTGGAGGCAACTTTAATATCAATAAAGCTACCGGTATGCAAAGTTTCACAGTTTTGATCTGCATCATTCTAGTATGCATGAAACTGGAGAGACCATGAAGTTCACCATCAAGCACATTGCGGGCATTGTACTTTTCATCAAGAAATTTCTCACAAGACATGCTTGTTTAACTCTTTACCAAATGATAAAATTTTTAGACCTGGTCCAGATTGAGAGCATAATTGCAGATGACAAATTAAGGGCAGTCCAAATGACGAAATTGTTCTTGACATGGTAGAAAACATTGTGGGAAAAGGGGAAAATGCTGGTTACCAGCATTTTCTCCTTTTCCCACAATGTATTTAAAGGCCCTCTTCTTAAGGGTCGTTGAAAGTCGGGATTGTGTTGTAAAGGGTTAAAACTTTCTTCATCTGGGAATAATGCTTTGAAGAGTGGTGTCATTACCACGGAGACAAACTCTGTAAAAAAACTCTTCTCAAACCCTTCTATCTTGAAAGCTTGAACAATTCTTGGAAAGTCAAATCTTTTTGGATTGTGGCCAATTAACCCTACGGGACTGGGTATCAACTTTGGGATTGTTCATAGGCCCTTACATTAGGTGCAAGTATGATGTGCCATGGTAGTTCTCAGGAACCAGAGTCGAGAGACATTAGTATAAGTTGTGAAACCTCAATCAATGTAAAATAAATATGTTTAAAACTAAAACACTGCACGACCAATACTACTTACAGGTGTTCCATTCAAAAAAAGCAATTCTCCTTGGGCTGTCAGCCTTGTCACTTTTGAAGCCGATGGGGAAATTTGTTCCTTCGGCCTTAGATAATGACTGAATTGTTTTCCTTCTACACATTCAGCTATTTGCATTATATCACCATCCTTAGAAAACAATCCAGTTTCTATGTCAAAGAAGACCAAATTTTTTATTGCAGCTATCGGTAATTGCTGTACTGTTGGTTTAATTTTGCCAATAGGAATTGATGAAAAATCAATGTCTTTGGTAGTGGAAAATCTCGAGTTACATGTCACTCGCTCCTTTCTCTCCTTAGCACACTGTTCTACACCCAGGGTCAGTAATGAAAAGCAATTGCAGGATGGTAAAAAGACATTTTTTGAAGGTGTCATAAAAATGACTTCCACTTCCGTCTTTGAAAAAACATGACATGCCAGAAAAACATGACATGCCAGGCACCTCATTGAATTTCATGCTTCCTCCATCTTGTTTCAAGTAGGCTTCGATAGCATGTAGTGTAACCTTTGATTGGTTCCAATAAGCTGTCTGTATCTTGTCTACTAAATGATAATTGTAGTTATCAACAAAGTCCATTTGAAGGACCATATTGTTTTTCAGGGATATTCTCTTTGAGTGTTCATACTTGCCTGTATTGCCCTTGTACTCTTGTGACATATTCTTGAAAGTTTTGTTTTTCTCACTTATCACATTGTTGATATATTTTTCACCTTGAATTGTCTCATTTTTATTTCTATCTTTTTACAGATTTTGTACGTAATGTTGTCGGGTAAGCTGTCAAAAACAATGTGAAGATTACCTTGTTATGCAATGTGGTGCTCCAGGTTGGATGCTACTTCATTCCACCTCTTTGAATAGCCTGTGCTTTAAGAGCGATATGCTGGTGCTGGGTACACTGGCATGTGTTCCTTGATATGAATCAGGTCAGAAGCATGTGCTTTGGTACAGTCTTTGAAATGTTGAAGGTGGAACTTTTGTATCGGGATGTTCTGACATAATTTTCATACAGATTCTATATGTAATTGGTTATACCTTTGTTTGCTTTTTCTCATTTGGTCCCAACTTTTGTAGCATCAGACTTTCCAGGTTGTGCTCTACCGTTATCATCACGGTGGAAAAATTTATGTACAGATTCTTGGATCATATCTCATGTTTTGATACAGCCACATTGTCTTTGTCCATCATTTTCAAAATTAAGTTTCTAGACAGACCAGTAACTGTTGCTTTCTTAATGTAGTTAATACACAAGATATTTCTCGGAAACGATTCCCGACACAATCTTGACAACTGTCTACTTGTTCATGTACATCAGCAAATTGGCACTTTTCAAAGTAATGACTGCCAGAGTAGGCATCACATGGCTTGGAGGTAGCATATGAAGGCAAAGCTTGGTAGATTCATATTTGCTTGTAAATTTTGTATCTGTTGGGTTCATATTATTCCTTACAATTTCAATCTACAAATTCGATGATTATGTATATAGAGCTCCTGTTGTCAACTTAAAGAAGAATACTTGTTTTGTCTTTCTGAAACAGACAATTTTGGCATGAAATGTAGAATTTAGACTTTTGTTCTGCTTCCTGCCTACACACTCTTCCAGGCAAGAGCCCAACTCTTTCATAAATGCTTGAAATATAGCTATTTCCTACATTGTTCTGTGCAGCTGCACATCCAATTCCTGACATCAAATTCCCACTAGCAGAGAAATGACATCTCTTGGGAGGTTTTGTGTGGTAAAGGGATAATGCATCTCTGTGATGCAATATACCAAGTAAGTCATCACATAATTATGAATCCATAAAGTCCATTTAGTTTAAAAAGCGAATGGATCTGGAGGTAGAATGCTCCTTTGCCATGCAGAAAATTGACCGTTGGCAAAAAGTTTCGGACCATGTCAGCTTGTGCAGACTGCGCAGGCTGGCATGAGTCAATACGTTTTGCATTTGCATTAAGCCCCCTTTACACACAGCATGGCTCATTTCATCTTCAGAATTCAAGGATTAGCCACCTGATAGGTCAAAAAAGAATCTTTCAGCCAATCAGGTGGCTAGGTTTTAGATTTAAAATTAGAATTGAACATAAGATTAATGGCAAATACCAACCAATGGTCTCTAGTGGCAACCAAACAAATCAGCAGACTTGGCTCTTTACCAAACGACAAAAAATGTAGACCTCTGCAAATTGAAAGTGCTTGCAGACAACATATTAAATGTTTCTCAAAACATGAAATATGTCTTTCAGAGGGTTGAAAACATTTTGGGAAATAAAAGAAAATGCTGGGTAACAACAATTTCTTCTTTTCCCACAATATTTTCAAAGGCCTTCTTTTTCAGAGTCTTTTAAAAGTTGGGGTTATTTGGTAAAGGGTTAATAAAGTGAGATTTTTTTTTTCCAATGGAGAAAAACTGAATGTGATTGATATTGTTTTTCTGGTATATATTGTGGTGAAACCCATGATCTTTCTGAAGCCATTTCTGCACCTACTATATTATGACTAACCAAAAACCACTAGCCCTAAATATATTAAAACAAGAGGGCCATGATGGCCCTGGGTCGCTCACCTGAGTCAATAGGCGAAATTCACTCAACGTGAATAATCCAATTTCTGACCAATTGTCAGGTCAATTGAGCTTAAAATGTGGCCTCTAGAGCATCCACAAGGATTTTCCGTAAGTTGACCTAGTGACCTAATTTATCACCCCCACATGACCCAATTTAGAACTCATCAAAAAATTTATCAAGACAAACATTCTGAACAGTTTTCAAGTTAATTGAGCAATAAATGTGGCCTCTAGAGTGCCCACAAAGTGTTTCTTAAATTTGACCCAGTAACCTAGTTTATGACCCCAGCTGACCCAATTTCAAACTCGCCCAATATTTCATCAAGACAAACATTCTGACCAACTTTCAAGTCAATTGTGCATGAAATGTGACCTCTAGAGTGCCCTAAAGGTATTTCTTTAATTTGACCTAGTGACCTAGATTATGAGCCCAGGTGACCCAATTTTGAACTCATCCTAGATTTCATCAAGACAAACATTTTAAGCAATTTTCAAATCAATTGAACCATAAATGTGGCCTCTAAAGTGCCCACAAGGTATTTCTTTAATTTGACCTAGTGACCTTATTTAAGACGCCACATGACCCAAATTCAGACTCATGTAGGGTTTATCAAGACAAACATTTGGACCAATTTTTAAATCAATTGAGAAATAAATGTGGCCTCTAGAGTGCCCACAAGGTTTTTCTTTCTTTGACCAAGTGACCTAGTTTATGACTCCAGGTGACCCAATTTCTAACTCATCCGATATTTCATCAAGACAAACATTCTGACCAATTTTCAAGTCAGTCGAGCAAGATATGTGGCCTCAAGAGTGACCACAAGATATTTCTTTAATTTGACCTAGTGACCAAGATTATGACCCAGGTGACCCAATCTTAAACTCATCCTAGATTTTTTCAAGAGATTTTTATCAAGACAAGCATTCTGAACAATTTTCAAGTCAATTGAGCAATAAATGTGGCCTCTAGAGTGCCCAAAAGGTATTTCTTTAATTTGACCTAATGACCTAGTTTATGATCCAAGTTGACCCAAATTCGGACTCATGTGAGATTTTATCAAGACAAACATTCTAAGCAATTTTGAAGTCAATTGAGCAAAAAATTTGGCCTCTAGAGTGCCCACAAGGTATTTCTTTAATTTGACCTAGTGACCTAGTTTATGATCCCAAGTGACCCAAATCCAAACCCATTTGAGATTTTATCAAGACAAACATTCTTACCAAATTTCAGGTCAACTGAGCAAAAAATGTGGCCTCCAGAGTGCCCACAAGGTATTTCTATAATTTCACTTAGTGACCTAGTTTATGACCCCAGGTGACCCAAATCCAAACCCATTCGAGATTTTATCAAGAAAAAAATTCTGACCAAATTTCAGGTCATTTGAGCAATAAATGTGGCCTCTAGAGTGCCTACAAGGTATTTCTTTAATTTGACCAAATGACCTAGTTTATGACCCCAGGTGATCCAATATCAAACTCATCTGATATTTCATCAAGACAAACATTCTGACCAATTTTCAAGTCAATTGAGCAAGAAATGTAGCCTCTAGAGTGCCCTCAAGGTATTTCTTTAATTTGACCTAGTGACCTAGATTATGACCCCGGGTGACGCACTTTTGAACTCATCATAGATTTCTTCAAGAGAAACATTTTAACCAATTTTCAAATCAATCAAACAATAAATGCGGCCTCTAGAGTGCACACAAGGTATTTCTTTAATTTGACCTAGTGACCTAATTTAAGACCCCACATGACCCAAATTCGGACTCATGTGAGATTTTATCAAGACAAACATTCTGACTAATTTTCAAGTCATTTGAGCCAAAAATGTGGTCTTTAGAGTGCCCACAAGGAATTACTTTAAATTGAACTAGTGACCTAGTTTATGATCCTAGGTGACCTAAATCCAAACTCATCCGAGATTTTATGAAGACAAACATTCTGACCAAATTTCAGGTCATTTGAGCAATAAATGTGGCCTCTAGAGTGCCCACAAGGTATCTATTTAATTTGACCTAGTGACCTAGTTTATGACCCCAGGTGACCCAATTTCAAACTGACTGAACATGTTGTGCTCAGGTGGGCTAACAAACTTAGAACAGGTTCACTACATACCAAATAACAAAGCTCTATGCCTTCAAGGTTTAGAAAAGAAGAATTTTAAAGTTTTCCTTCTTTGTTCCTATGTTAGAACTTGTGACCCCCGGGGCAGAGCAAGTTTTGACCCAAGGAGCATTGTATGAAAAAACTTGGTAGAGGTCCGCTAGGAGATGCTAGATGCCAAATATCAAAGCTCCACGCCTTCCAGTTTCTGAGAAGAAGAATTTTAAAGTTTTCCTTCTTTGTTCCTATGTTCGAAACTTGTGACCCCCAGGGCGGGGCCAGTTTTGACCCCAGGGACATCATATGAAGAAACTTGGTAGAGGTCCACTAGGAGATGCTAGATGCCAAATATCAAAGCTCCACGCCTTCCAGTTTCAGAGAAGAAGAACTTTAAAGTTTTCCTTCTTTGTTCCTATGTTTGAACTTGTGACCCCCGGGGCGGGGACAGTTTTGACCCCAGGGGCGTCATATGAACAAACTTGGTAGAGGTCCACTAGGAGATGCTACATGCCAAATATCAAAGCTCTACGCCTTCCAGTTTCAGAGAAGAAGAATTTTAAAGTTTTCCTTCTTTGTTCCTATGTTCGAAACTTGTGACCCCCGGGGCGGGGCTAGTTTTGACCCCAGGGACATCATATGCACAAACTTGGTAGAGGTCCACTAGGAGATGCTACATGCCAAATATCAAAGCTCCACGCCTTCCAGTTTCAGAAAAGAAGAATTTTAAAGTTTTCCTTCTTTGTTCCTATGTTCGAAACTTGTGACCCCCGGGGCAGAGCAAGTTTTGACCCCAGGGGCGTCATATGAACAAACTTGGTAGAAGTCCACTAGGAGATGCTGCATGCCAAATATCAAAGCTCCACGCCTTCCAGTTTCAGAGAAGAAGAATTTTAAAGTTTTCCTTCTTTGTTCCTATGTTTGAAACTTGTGACCCCCGGGGCGGGGCCAGTTTTGACCCCAGGGGCGTCATATGAACAAACTTGGTAGAAGTCCACTAGGAGATGCTACATGCCAAATATCAAAGCTCCACGCCTTCCAGTTTCAGAGAAGAAGAATTTTTAAAGTTTTCCTTCTTTGTTCCTATGTTCGAAATTTGTGACCCCTGGGGCGGGGCCAGTTTTGATCCTAGGGACATCATGTGAACAAACTTGGTAGAGGTCCACTAGGAGATGCTACATGCCAAATATCAAAGCTCTACGCTTTCCATTTTCATAGAAGAAGAATTTTAAAGTTTTCCTTCTTTGTTCCTATGTTTGAAGCTTGTGACCCCCCCGGGGCGGGGCCAGTTTTGACCCCAGGGACATCATATGAACAAACTTGGTAGAGGTCCACTAGGAGATGCTACATACTAAATATCAAAGCTCTACGCCTTCTAGTTTCAGAGAAGAAGATTTTTAAAGATTTTGCTATTTTTTTCCTTTTGGTTGCCATGGCAACCAGAGTTATGGGTGGAATTCAATCTCTTGAACACTTTGGTAGAGCTTCACCTGAGGAACATCCCTGCCAAGTTTCATCAAGATTGGCCCAGTGGTTTAGGAGGAGAAGATGTTTAAAGAAATTGTGGACGACGCACGACGGACATTGGGCGATCACAAAAGCTCACCTTGAGCACTTTGTGCTCAGGTGAGCTAAAAAACAAACATTTAACTCTTTACCAAATGAACAATTTTAGACTTATCTAAACTGAAAGCATTGCAGAGAACAAAACAAATGCGATTCAAAAATTGAAACTTGTTTCAGGAAGGTTAGAAAACAGTGTTGGAAAAGAAGAAAAGAATGGTTACCAGCATTTTCTCCTTTTTCATACAGTGTTTTAAACAGCATTCTAAGGTTTGTTAAAAATCGGGATTGTGTGGTAAAGGGTTAAAGAATAGGCAATTAGTTTTTTGACACTAAAGAGAGCATTGTAAGAAAAAGGAGTGTTCGTTTCTTACAAGCAAATGCTCATTTCCCCATGATGTTTTCAAATGCAAACCCCGGCAAGGGTGCTAAAAGTAACACTGTTCAATCATGGGTTAAAGTTTTGACTTCAGAAAAGTAGACTGTGCAATAATTTTATATAAAAACTTGCATTAACCCATAACCATGCAACAAAATTTTAGACCAGTCTATATTGAAAGCATTTAAAGATGCAGTAAGGTGAATATGGCTCAATTGATGGAGTTTGTCTCTGAAAGGGTAGAAAACTGGGAAAAGGAGAAAATGCTGGTTACAAGGTTTTCAAGAGGCTATTTCCTCGGGGTCTTGAAAATTGGATTGTGTGGTAAAGGGTTAACAAGATACATATTTTTATCTATTTGAAATAATATTTTCCTTGTGTCAACTTTTCTTTTTAGCTCACCTTAGCACAACGTGCTAAAGGTGAGCTATTGTGATCGCCCTATGTCCGGCGTCCGTCAACAATTTCTTTAAACATCTTCTTCTCCTAAACCACTGGGCCAATCTTGATGAAACTTGGCAGGGATGTTCCTTGGGTGAAGCTCTACCAAAATTGTTCAAAGAATTGAATTTCACTTACAACTCTGGTTGCCATGGCAACAAAAAGAAAAAAAAAAAGCAAAATCTTTGAAAATCTTCTCTGAAACTAGAAGGCGCAGAGATTTGATATTTGGTTCGTAGCATCTCCTAATGGACCTCTACCAAGTTTGTTCATTTGATGCCCCTGGGGTCAAAACTTGCCCCGCCCCGGGGGTCACAAGTTTGAGCATAGTCATGAAGAAGGAAAACTTTAAAAATCTTCTTCTCTGAAACTTGAAGGCGTAGAGCTTTGATATTGGCATGTAGCATCTCCTAGCGGACCTCTACCATGTTTGTTCATATGATGCCCCTGGGGCCAAAACTGGCCCCGCCCCAGGGGTCACAATTTCCAACATAGGAACAAAGAAGGAAAACTTTAAAAATCTTCTTCTCTAAAACTAGAAGGCATAGAGCTTTGATATTTGGCATGAAGCATCTCCTAGTGGACCGCTACCAAGTTTGTTCATATGATGCCCTTGGGGTCAAAACTGGCCCTGCCCCAGGGGTCACAAGTTCGAACATAGGAACAAAGAGGGAAAACTTTAAAAATCATCTTCTCTGAAACTGGAAGGCGTAGAGCTTTGATATTTGGTATGTAGCATTGCCAAGTGGACCTCTACCAAGTTAGTTCATATGATGTCCCTGGGGTCAAAACTGGCCCTGCCCGGGGGTCACAATTTCCAACATAGGAACAAAGAAGGAAAACTTTAAAAATGTTCTTCTCTAAAACTAGAAGGCATAGAGCTTTGATATTTGGCATGAAGCATCTTCTAGTGGACCTCTACCAAGTTTGTTCATATGATGCCCTTGGGGTCAAAACTGGCCCTGCGCCGGGGGTCACAAGTTCGAACATAGGAACAAAGAGGGGAAACTTTAAATATCATCTTCTCTGAAACTGGAAGGCATAGAGCTTTGATATTTGTTATGTAGCATTGCCTAGTGGACCTCTACCACGTTTGTTCATATGATGCCCCTGGGGTCAAAACTGGCCCCGTCCCGGGGGGTCACAAGTTTGAGCATAGTAACAAAGGAAGAAAACTTTAAAAATCTTCTTCTCTGAAACTTGAAGGCGTAGAGCTTTGATATTTGGCATGTAGCATCTCCTAGTGGACCTCTACCAGGTTTGTTCATATGATGCCCCTGGGGTCAGAACTGGCCCTGCCCCGGGGGTCACAATTTCCAACATAGGAACAAAGAAGGACAACTTTAAAAATCATCTTCTCTGAAATTGGAAGGCGTAGAGCTTTGATATTTGGTATGTGGCATCGCCTAGTGGACCTCTACCAGGTTTGTTCATATGATGCCCCTGGGGTCAAAACTGGCCCCGCCCTGGGGGTCACAATTTCCAACATAGGAACAAAGAAGGAAAACTTTATTTATTTTTATTTCTCTCTGAAACAGGAAGGCATAGAGCTTTGATATTTGGTATGTAGCATCTCCTAGTGGACTTCTACCAAGTTTGTTCCAAGGATGCTGCTTGGGTCAAAACTGGGCCAGCCCCTGGGGTCAAAAGTTCGAACATAGGAATGAAGAAGGAAAACTTTAAAATTCTTCTTTTCTGAAACCGAAAGGTGTGGAGCTTTGATATTTGGTATGTTGCATCTCAGAGTGGACCTCTACCAAGTTTGTTTATATGATGCCCCTTGGTGAAAACTGGCCCCGCCCCGGGGGTCAGAAGTTCGAAGATAGGAACAAAGAAGGAAAACTTTAAATTTCTTTTTCTCTTAAATGGGAAGGTGTAGAGCTTTGATATTTGGTATGTAGCATTTCCTAGTGGACCTCTACCAAGTTTGTTCATATGATGCCCCTGGGTCAAAACTTGCCCAGCCCCTGGGGTCACAAGTTCGAACATAGGAACAAAGAAGGAAAACTTTAAAATTCTTCTTTAAAACTGGAAGGCATAGAGCTTTGATATTTGGTATGTAGTGATTCTCTTCTAAGTTTGTTTGCCCATCTAAGCGCAACAAGTTCATCGAGTTCAAAATTGGGTCATCTTGGGTCAGAAACTAGGTCACTAGGTCAAATTAAAGAAATACCTTGTTGGCACTCTCGAGGCCACATTATTTGCTTAATTGCCTTGAAAATTAGTTAGAAAGTTTGTCTTTATAAAGTCTCACGTAAGATTAATTTGGGTCAACTTGGGTCATAAACTAGTTCACTTGGTCAAATTAAAGAAATAGCTAGTGGGCACTCAAGAGGCCACATTTATTATTCATTTGATTTGAAAATTGGTTAAAATGTTTCTTTTGATATAGTCAAAGACCACTTCAAATTTGGGTCACCTGGGGTCATAATCTAGGTCACTAGGTCATATTAAAGAAATATCTTTAGGGCACTCGAGGCCACATTTTTTGCTCAATTGACTTGAAAATTGGTCAGAATGTTTGTCTTCATGGGTCAAATTAAAGAAATACCTTGTTTGCACTCTGGAGGCCACATTTATTGCTCAAATGACCTGGAATTTGTCCAGATTGTTTGTCTTGATGAAATACCAGATGAGTCTGGATTTGGGTCACCTGGAACCATAAACTAGGTCACTAGGTCAAAGTAAAGAAATACCTTGTGGGTACTCTAGAGGCCACATTATTTGCTTAATTGCCTTGAAAATTGGTCAGAATGTTTGTCTTTGTAAAATCTCACATGAGTCTGAATTTGGGTCAACTGGGGTCATAAACTAGTTCACTTGGTCAAATTAAAGAAATAGCTAGTGGGCACTCAAGAGGCCACATTTATTATTCATTTGATTTGAAAATTGGTTAAAATGTTTCTTTTGATATAGTCAAAGACCACTTCAAATTTGGGTCACCTGGGGTCATAATCTAGGTCACTAGGTCAAATTAAAGAAATATCTATAGGGCACTCGAGGCCACTTTTTTTGCTCAATTGACTTGAAAATTGGTCAGAATGTTTGTCTTCATGAAATATGAGTTTGAAATTGGGTCACCTGCGGTCAAAAACTAGGTCACATAGTCAAATTAAAGAAAAACCTTTAAGGCACTCTACTAAGGTGAGTGACCCAGGGCCATCATGGCCCTCTTGTTAGCTCACCTTAGCACAACGTGCTAAAGGTGAGCTATTGTGATCGCCCTATGTCCGGCGTCTGTCGTCCTTCAACAATTTCTTTAAACATCTTCTTCTAAACCACTGGGCCAATCTTGATGAAACTTGGCAGGGATGTTCCTTGGGTGAAGCTCTACCAAAATTGTTCAAAGAATTGAATTCCACCCGCAACTCTGGTTGCCATGGCAACAAAAAGGGGAAAAAAAGCAAAATCTTTGAAAATCTTCTTCTCTGAAACTAGAAGGCGCAGAGCTTTGATATTTGGTATGTAGCATCTCCTAGTGGACCTCTACCAAGTTTGTTCATTTGATGCCCCTGGGGTCAAAACTGGCCCCGCCCCGGGGGTCACAAGCTTGAGCATAGTCATAAAGAAGGAAAACTTTAAAAATCTTCTTCTCTAAAACTTGAAAGCTTAGAGCTTTGATATTTGGCATGTAGCATCTCACCTGGGGTCATAATCTAGGTCACTTGGTCAAAGTAAAGAAATATCTATAGGGCATTCAAGGCCACATTTTTTGCTCAATTGACTTGAAAATTGGTCAGAATGTTTGTCTTCATGAAATATGAGTTTGAAATTGGGTCACCTGCGGTCAAAAACTAGGTCACATGGTCAAATTAAAGAAAAACCTTTAAGGCACTCTACTAAGGTGAGCGACCCAGGGCCATCATGGCCCTCTTGTTTTATATTCCACTTTCTGGCTCCAGTCTTTATGTGATGGTTGTGTAAAATGTACAATTGGGTGATCCAAAATGTTTAGGATTACTTACTCTAGATGTCCATCTCGTTTATTTTGTATTTAACTCTTCACTATGTGACAAAATGTAAGACTTGTTGAAGTTCAAAGCATTTATAGGACATAATCAATCAAATGTTGCTCAAATCAAGGATTTGTCTTGGTAGGGCAAAAATCATTGTGGGCAAAGGAGAAAATGCTGGTTACCAGCATTTTCTCCTTTTCCTACGAATATTTTCTATGGCCCATGTCACTAAGGTTGTTATAACATGGAATTGTGTGGTATGAGGTTGAACAGAAGATTATGATTTGAACTTGTGCCATCTTCTTTTGGATCATCCTGATAGTAAAATGTTGGCAGGAATAATATTGCTCATTAATATGTATCTTGTATGTAAATTCAAAGGTTGTGAAATGTTAGATTTGGTACAAAAATAGATTTTAAACAGTATTAATTTTTCTCATATCTTTCATCCTGTTTGAAAATATAGTAGAAATCTAAGAAAGTGTTCCTCTCGCCTACTACATGTTTGTTGCAAATACCCCACCCATCTGTAACAAATACACATACTCCTTCCCAGGTGTAGCAAATACTTTTACCCATCTGTAGGAAATACTTATAGCAATCTGTAGCAAATACTCTTACCCATCTGTAGCAAATTCTTCTACCCATGTGTAGCAAATACCTTTACCTATCTGTTGCAAATACTCTACTCATATGTAGAAACAAGAGGGCCATTGGCCCTAAAGCACTCACCTGAGTAAAGCCATCTACAGTTGATAAAGCTGAAGAGATCCTGGTTTTAATGATGCAAAATACATGTAAGTGACCTACTTTTTGAACCAATGTGACTAAATTCCAAACTTGTCCAAGATATCATTAACCCTTTACCACACAATCTGGACTTTTTATGACCCGGGGTAAGAGGCCTTTTGAAAACATTGTGGGAAAAGGAGAAAATGCTGGTAACCAGCATTTTCTACTTTTCCCACAATGTTTTCTAACCTATCATAGGCATATCCCGAAATATAAGTCACACTTGATTTGTCGTCTGCAAATGCTTTCATTTTGGACAAGTCGAAAATTTTGTCATTTGGTAAAGGGTTAAAACAAACATTCTGACCAAGTTTCATGAGTATCAGACTGAAAATGTGGCCTCTACAGTGCACACAAGGTTTTTCTAAGATTTGGTCCAGTGACCTACATTTTGACCAGATGTGACCCACTTTGAAACTCATCCAAGACATCATGAAGGCAAACTTTCTGACCAAGTTTCATGAGCATCAGGCTGAAAATGTGGCCTCCAGAGTGCATGCAAGGTTTATTTGACCATGTGAACTACTTTTTGCCTCGACATGACCCACTTCCAAGCTTGTCTAAGATATCAACCAGATAAACTTTATCAGTATAAGTTTGAAAATGTGGCCTCCAGAGTGCACATTTTTCTAAGATTTAGCCCAGTGACCTACTTTTTGACCGGACATGAGCCAATTTTGAACTTGTCCAAGATATTATCAAGACAAACATTCTACCCAACTTTCATAAGTTTCAGGCTGAAAATGCACACAAGGTTTTTCCAAGATTTGACCTACTTTTTGACCCGACATGAAACAATTTAGAACTTGTCCTAGATACCACCAAAACAAACATCCTGACCAACTTTTATTGTTTCAGGCTGAAAATGTGGCCTCTATGGTGCACACAAGGTTTTTCTAAGATTTGGCCCCATGACCTACTTTTTGACCCAACATTACCCAATTTCGAACTTGTCCAAGATATTACCAAGACAAACATTCTGACCAAGTTTCATAAGTTTTAGCTGAAAATGTGGCCTCTAGAGTGCACACAAGGTTTTTCTTAGATTTAGCCCAGTGACCTACTTTTTGACCCGACATGACCCAATTTCGAATTGTCTGAGGTATTATCAAGACAAACATTCTGACCAAGTTTCATAAGTATATGACTGAAAATGTAGCCTCTAGAGTGCACACAAGGTAATTGTTGATGCCTGGACGACAGACACAGCACGATCACAAAAGCTCACCTTGAGCACTTCATGCTCAGGTGAGCTAAAAATCCTACCCATCTGTAGCAAATACTTCTACTCACTGTAGAAAATACTCCTTTATATAGCATACACTCCTTTCATTCTGTAGAAAATAACTTTACCTATCTGTGGCAATTGTTTCTACCCATCTGTTGCAGTTATCTTTATCAATCTTTCGCAAATATTTATACCCATCTTTACGAATATCTCCTACCCTTTGTAGCAAATACTCCTACCCATCTAGCAAACACTCCCTACCCATCTGAAGCACCTACTTCTACCCATCTGAGCTAATACATATACTTCCAACATTTGTAGCAATTACATCTACCCATCTGTAGCAAATACTTCTCATTTGTAGCAACATGCAAACATAACGAAATTACAGCCTCTAAACTTCAACAAGTCAGTTGTTCACAAGAGAAGCCCTTCTTGAGCACTTTGTGCAAAGATGATTTGTATTAGATTTGTATCTATTGGAGGTTAATGCGTTTTTAACAGCGTAAGTCACAGCATGGCTGTCAGTGCACCTGCACATGTGTTTCCTGGCTTTCTCGCACCAATGCCAACACATCTTTCTTTCCAAGTCACTGACTACTTTTCTCACATGAATCGGAGGTGAGAGGCGAAAAATCGCTGGAAAGAAAGTTTGCCTCAATAAGGTATCAAACTCACAACCACAAGGTCACAAGTTAACAAGCTCACCACCTAGCTATCCAGGTAGGTGTACAGAGATGAGCCAAGTTGCTATAACATAGATTTACATAATCAGTAACTTTTCTTTGTTTTCTCTCTCTTCTTTATTTATCATTTACATGGAACCTAAATGTAAACTATTTTGATTTAACAACCTTGAGCCATGCTCTGGCAAAAGGGGGTATAATGCATCTCTGTGATGCATGTTACCAAGCAGATCATCACATAATTATGGATCGATGAAATCTACTTTGTATAACAACTGACTGAATCATTAAGTACACTGGTTCTTTGACATGCAGAAGATAGACCAATAGCTAAAAGTTTCTACCCAGGTCAGCCTGGGCTGACAGCACAGGCTGACCTGGGTCGATAATTTTTGCAGCTGCATTTAGCCCCCTTTTCAAAGAGCATGGCTCACTTTTATTAGCTGATCCTGGGATCAGATAAAAACTTTCATATCCCCATTACTGTACAAAACATACTTTCCATTCCATGGCAGAAGACCGCCTTAGAAAACACTTGGATTTTATTGAATGGTGTTTTACGCCATGTTTAACATTATCTAAGTCATATCACAGCGACAGCTCACATATTCATGTATTTCCTGGGTTTCATCAGTACTAGGCTGGTAACCAGCATTTTCTTTTTCCACTATGTTTTCTACCCTACCAAAATCAGATTCCATCATTTGAGCCGTATTTTAAATTGTAATATGCAAGTGCTTTCAATTTGGACCAGTCTAATATTTTGTTGTCTGTTAAAGTGTTATGTGAGAAATCACAGCACAGCAACATATCTTATAGTTTACTACTCTCTTCACTGTTCGAACGCTATTAGTTTACATTTCGGGTCCTGCATGGCTCAGTGGTAAAGTGTAGACTTGTAATCTGGAGGCCCCCGGTTCAAGACTCAGTTGTTTTTTTTGTGTGGGAGTGTCCTTGGGCAAAATACTTTATAGCCCTAGCCTAGTACTGTTGAAACCCAGTGCTTACATAAATGTGAGCTCTCCCAGTGATATGACAGAAACAAGAGCACCACATGTGGGTGCCAATGCTTGGCTGCTTGATTTTCAATAAAAACTCTCAGTTAAAGAGGGCCATAACTGAGTCAATAATACTTTGATGGTTACCTGCCCTTGATGTATAGGTTCCCCTCTTGATGATAAACAACTTGGCGAAGTTTGAAGCAAATATCTTCAGTGATATCAGTGATATTATAAAATGTCAAAGTTTTAGCATAAGGACGACGCAGACGACTCCAGGGCTACGACAATAGTTAGTCGTTTTCTTCGAAAACAGCTGAGCTAATACTGTTAAAAGTGGTGTAAAACATCATTCAATCAATCAATCAATCAACAATCAAATAAACAATCAGTTTACATTCAGTCCATTTAGCTGCCATTTTGGGAACTGTTTCTTTTGCCTTTTACCAACTGAGATATCTCCTAACAAAATTTTTACAGCAGGCAATTTTGGAACAATTGAAGTTTTATACATAAACAATCGTGCAGAAAAGGAAAAAAAATTGCTTCCATGAGGAAGAAGGCTCTTGAAACATTGAGGGAAAAGGAGAAAATGCTGGTAACCAGCATTTTTGATGTGTGCTGATGAGTTAAGGATAGACCCCATCATTTAAGCCACACTGAATTTGTGGTCAGCAAATGCATTCAATTTGGACAAGGCTAAAATTCTGCCATTTGGTAAATACCATATTTCACCTAATTAACGAGCCTGGGTGCCATGCAAAACACAGACATCACTTACAGTAAGTATGGCACTTTGATCCAAGTTTTAGTTAGTGCATTGCGCAAAGCGATCGCCATTTTGAAAGACTCACTGTAATGCAGTATTGCAGAATATCGATTTTATCGCCAACATTAAATATAATTCACAATCAGTATGGGACGCTGGTATTCAATACTTCACTTTCTTAAAGTCTTTCCAAGTTAGTTGACAAATTTTGTGTTACCTGAAGTCTATAATGATTTTGGAAGTGAAGATGTATTTGGATAATCAGGTGTTACTGATATCGATTTGTGAAGTAATTTGGATTATGCTGATGCCATACCGTTAAGTTTATTTATAGAATATAGGTCTTTAATGATTTTTGGGAGTCTGGGTTTGAAAAGTTTTAGTGAAATTATCTTGCGTTTGGAAGTTTGTCAATCCAGTTGTCGATTTTAAGGTAAGGTTGGGTGTTTGTGGGGGTTGTCTGGAGGCCTCTTGAGTAAGAAAATATAGTGGGGGCACTACTTTTAGGGAGGGAGAGTTAATTAGGTGAAATACTGTAGTTAAACAACAATGTCTCCACTATATTCATAAAATCCAACCTTAAGTCTTTTCTTTATTCTAGAAGGATCTTTGCAAATATGCCTTCTGTAAATTTGTGCTAGGATTTGATAACCCTTTACATCAAAATCCTGCCTTTAAACCACCCTTGGAAAGGAGACATTTGAAAACATTGTGAGAAAAGGAAAAAAATGCTGGTAACCATTTTCTCCTTTTCCCACAGTTTTTTTTACTGTTTCAAGGACAAATCCTATCATTTAAGCAACAATTAATTTGTCTTCTGCAAACACTTTCAATTTGGACAAGTCAAAACTAATGTTATTTGGTAATGGGTGAATTTGAGTGAAAATGAGCCAGAAGAGAAACTGCTTATGGCGAGCTATATCCCCTTTTGCCTCATTGTTGAATCTTAACTCTTTAGCAATGACAAATTTTAGACTTTTCCAATTTGAAAGAATAAGATGCAGATAGCAAATGAAGTATGACTGTATTTGTCTTTGAATGGGTTGAAAGCACTGTGGGGAAAGAAGAAAATGCTGGTTACCAGCATTTTCTTCTTCTCCCACAGTGCTTCAAAGGCTTTTTTCCTAGGCTCAGTAACCCATGGGATTGTTTAGCCATTCCACAAAGGCCCTTTCAAAGTCCTAATTACCCAGCAGGTAAGCTTCAGGATTTAACGAACTAACTTGGTGGGTAAAACCGAGGCCAAACAATTTACAAATAGGTCTCAGACGTCAGACTTATCTTGAAACCTGAATGTGTCATTTACTATTTTCCACACATTGTTGATGGAACTTAATATAAAACTCTGATGAAAGGACTTGGTATTGCTGCTGGGATACTTCACAGTTCCGTATGTCTTCACGATGATGGTCAGCTGCCCTGCGGAAATGTCGGCTAGAAAAAGGAAAATAATACTCCAGTTAGATTGATCTATCATTATTTTACTCTTTTAGACTTATCCAAATTCAAAGCATTGGCAGACAACAAATTAAATATGGCTCAATGATATGATTTGTCTTTGAAAGGATGAAAAATACTGTGGGAAAAGGGGAAAATGCTGGTTACCAGTGTTTTCTCCTTTTTCCACAATGTTTTCAAAAGCCTTTATTCCCAGGGTTATTAAAACTCTGACAATGCCTGTTGCAAGACAGGAAAAGTTGTCAATTAGTGGGTGACCAAACCATTGCACAATACATGGCAAGGGTTAAAAATCTTTAGATAAACCAGGAAAAGAATGTTTTCACTGTTGTCTGTCATAGACTTGTTTCAAAAAGTAAAGTTCAATTTAACAATTTACCACACATTCCTAAGTTTTAACATCAATAAAGACCCTGTTCTTCAGGGTCATTAAAACTCCAGATTATGTGACAAAGGGTTAAAACTTACATGAGAGAGGCTGGGCATCAAGAGAATCCAGTTTGTGTTCAGACGTTGGTAGATCTTCAAAAAACTTCAGTACAGCCTCTTTACCCTTCAGCTGGTTTCCGTTCCAAACTGCCTCAGCTTTGTCTTCGTACAGCTTTGTCAACAGCTGGAAAACAAAAGAAAGTATATGTCCAAATCTTGAAAAAATTAGTATATCTAGGTAAGCTATGGATAATTTTGTCAACATTTTCAAATGTGTTTAACCAGTGCCATTATTGAAACAATCCTGGATTCTTGCCTTCCCCCACTAAATTGTTTATCAAGACTCAAGCCCCTGTGGTGAAATGTACAATTTTACCCTCCCAGAATAAAATGTTTTTACATAAAACTTCCCCCGGCAGTGTATTAAAACCATGACTTATTTTTGATAATGCACTAGTGTATGATCGTCTTTTGGGTCCTGGTTCTGCTTAATTTGTAGCTATGAGCCTGTGAGGCTGGCAAAACCAATCACAGCACATGCTGGAATTTGTACCACTTTGCCATTTTCTGGGAAAATGATGTCACTGTTGCTAAGATGTATTCATGTGGAAAGTTTTATGATTTTCATGTTAATTAACAAGAAATGCAGCAAAAGCTACTTAAAATCAACAAAATTGTGGAAATCTTTCGATTTACTCCCTCTATAAACTAATTGCTTCTACCTTTGATGTAAATGTCACAGCTAGCGCTAGAGTTATCTTCTTGCATATGCTAATTTACATATTTCAAACCCAACTACATCTGTAAAAATTGGCCCATAAACGGTTCAGAGACTAAAGTGTGGACCATATTATTTTAGTCACCTTGTTTGATAACAATAACAACACATAAAACACTCAAAAACATGAAGACACTGGAATATTGTAGAACCGAGGTGTTAACGCTGATAAAATTTTCCACCTGAAAGGTATTTTTTTAGCTTTGGAAACAAAAAGAAGTCACACTAGGTGCAAGATCAGGTGAATATGGAGGGAGGGGGAGCACAATGACTTTTTCCTGCTTCTGAAATTCTTGCAACTTGTACAAAAGACAATGACTGAAACTGATGCTTTACACACATTGAAATAGAGATGACAGAAAATGGATTCCAGTGTTTTCATAGTATACCTAAAAAGATTATGAAAATGCCCTCAATGAATGGATCGGGAGACTGAAACTTTGTATATCTGTTGGAGGTGAATACTTTGAGGGAACAAAGTAAAAATTTCAGTGAAACCTATGAAGAATCCTAACGCCTGTACTCTTTTAACTGGTAGAAAAAATGTTGAAAAAGGAGAAAAATTTTAGTGTAGTGCTGTCAAAAGCTTTCTCCCCCTAGGATGTTAAGATAATGGTTGATTATCTCTTTACCAAACAACATTTTAGACTTGTCCAAATTAAAATAATTTGCAGACGGCAATTAAAAAAGTTGCACAAAACACGAGCTGGGCCTTTCAAAGAGTAAAAAACTTGTTGGAAAAGGAGAAAATGCTGGTTACCAACCTTAATTGTCAGGGTCATTAAACCTCTAGATCGTGTGTTAACCCATTACCACAAAATCCTGACTTTTAACAACCCTGATGAAAATGGCTTTTGAAAAAAACATTGTGGGAAAATGAGAAAATGTTGATAACCTGCATTCTCTCTTTTTCTCACAATGTTTTTATCCTTTCAAAAGCAAATGATGTCATGCACAGTTAATTTTTTTGTCGGCAAATGATTTCAAATTGGACCAGTCTAAAATCTTGCAACATGGTAAAGGGTTAAAGTATGGAAAGGTAATATTAGTCTCCCTCTTCCCAATTTTTGGCAGCAAGAGGGTTTCACAACTTGCTTTTGGATAAATGTATACCGGTAATGCTATTTCAATAGTACATCAATGTTATTGTCACATGGCAACCAGACAACATGAATACATTCTTGTGGTCCCCAAACAGAAATGGTCACAAAATTGTTTGGAAGCTACTGACTGAATCCTGATAAACAGTTGATTTTATTAACCATTTTTGCCAGTCCCTGTGATTGATTGTTTGTGGTTTTATACCATGTTCATTGGTATTTCAATTATCATTAGGCTACAGGTCTGACACTTAAAATGAAGGCATTCCCGTTTTTCCTTGTTGGTAATAGACACAATATGAGTCATGCTTTGGCAAAACGGGTTAACCCTTTACCACACAATCCTGAGTTTTAACGACCCCAAGGAAGAAGCCTTTTGAAAACATAGCGGGAAAAGGAGAAAATGCTGGTAACCAGCATTTTCTCCTTTTCCACAACGTTTTCTATCCTTCCAAAGGTGAATTTCTATTTTTGAGTCACATTTATTTTGTCGTCTGCTAAAGCTTTCAAAATTGGGCAAGTCTAAAATTTTGTTGTTTGGTAAATAATGCATCGCCATGATGCATTAGACCAAGCAAGTCATCACATAATCATGGATCCATAAAAACCACTTTGTCTACTAACCCACCGATTCCTCAGGTAGAATGGTCATTGGTCCTTTGACATTCAAAATATTTTACCTAAAGCAAAAATTTTTTACCCAGGTCAGCTTGAACAGTAATACATTACAAATGACCATAATTATTTTGTTTGAGAAGACCCCTTTTGAAAACCTAACCAACTCTTTACCAAACAAGCCTGATTTTGATTAGTCTGAGAAAGAAGCTGTTTGGAAACATTTTGGTGACCAGCATTTTCTCCTTTTCCTACAATGTTTTCTGCCTTTCAAAAGCAAATCCTGGGGTGTAACATCTTAACCAAACAATCCTTGGTTTTAACAACCCCTTGAAATAAAGTCTTTTGAAAACATTGTGGGAAAAGGAGAAAATGCTGGTTATCAACTTATTTTCTCCCTTTCCCACAATGTTTTCACTTTTTCAAAGATAAATCCAATCACTGTAGATACATTCAAATTATCATCTGCAAATGCTTTCAATTTTGACAAGACTAAATTTTTTTTGTTTGGTTTGTTTGTTTGGAGTTGAACGCCATTTTCAATATTATTTCAGTTATATCGCGGTGGCCAGTGCACCTATCCATGCTTTCCTGGAGTTTCTATTACAAGTACTCCGCACAATATTCTTTCCAAGCCACTGGCTGCTTTCCCACATAACCTATGTCGAAACAATGGTCAGCGGTGAGATTTTTGTTTGGTACAGAGTCAAGCCACATTTCATCTACTGTCCGCAAATGCTTCCACATTGGACAAGTCTACACTTTTGTTGACAAGAAAAAAAACCTAAGCCCCCCCCCCCCCCACCAAAAAAAGAATTTTTCCAACTTTTATTCTTGCATTCCTGTACCTAAGATGATTACCTTATTAATATTTTACTGTGGTTTGTTGTGAATTTGTTTCAGGAGGTAATAGGATAACTCCTTACCAAATGACAAAATGTTAGGACACATCCAAATTGAAAGCATTTGCAGATGACAAGTCAAATGTGGCTCAAATGATGAAATGTGTCTTTGAAAGGATAGAAAACATTGTGGGAAAAGGAGAAAATGCTGGTTACCAGCATTTTCTCCTTTTCACACAATGTTTTCAACAGCTTTCTTCCTCAAGGTCGTTAATAATCAGCATTGTATGGTAAAGGATTAACAGGGGTGAAAGGTTAGAAATTAAGGAACTGACCCTGGAAACAAGCAAAACTATAGATACAATCATGTAGAAAATAACCCTTTTAATAATTCACAACAAACTTCAACAACAATATTCCCTCAATATTCTGCTACGGAATTATGAATGAGTTATCTTCTATGATCCACTTATCCATATCTAACAGAAAACGTCGGGAGCATCTAAAAACATTGAAAGAAAAGTGTTAGAAGCTTCTGCAATTACATTAAGTACAATGTTCCGTTTTCTTTACCCTTTTTCCCCACATACCAACCTTGAAATTTCGACACAAATTTTCTTACTCACTGAGTAAATACGCCAAGTATATACCCAAAACATGCAACACCTAGACCGTCTATTCCAAGGTGCGCGATTGCAGGATTCACACTAATTTTTTTCAAATCTTGCATAAACTCAGACCAAATGACAGTCCTGTGTGAAATATAAATAACGAGAAAGTCCCAAAACAAAGAATTTACTCTTGCCTTGTCAAAAATACCACTGTCTTGAATAAAATGGCATCACTGCAGAAGCTGTTCTGCAACATATTATGTCCATTACAGTAACAACCCTTGACAGGACGTGGGTCAAAAAGGCCCACTACCAAACTGACCTTTGTTGCAATGAATTTTGTCAGAATGAATTCAATAAATGTCTTATTCTTATCTTTTTTTGAAAACTGAATTTAATTTCTAGTGAGGATACTCCAGAACCTGTCAAAAATTTTGACATGAAACAGGTCAGTAAGTCTACTGTATAGTCTGTGACAGGAATAAATGTCTGTCACATGAGCAACACGTTTTCTACCTGCTCCAAAAATTGTCCTGTCTATTTTTTGAAAATCCATCCTAGTTTTTAGATGGAGTGGGAAAAATCCCCCATCATTTTCAGTTTCTAGAATAGACACTGACCAAAAATGCACCATTCAAATCGCGGAGTTTATGGGGAAATTCCCAAATAAACCTTACCTCTGTCTTGGAAAGATGAGTATTTACAGATTTTGGACACCTAATTGTGCAAACGATGTATAATATACTCTTCAATAAACCTGATCTTGACACAGAAAATAGAAATACATTGTGACTTTTGGAGTAAATCTGTAACATACATATGAGTCATGCTCTGGCAAAAAGGGGCTTATTGCATCTACGTGATCCATAGTGCCGCACAATCAAGCAATCACATAATTATGGATCCATGATAGCCATTTTTTTTAACCCTTTACCACACGACAAAATTATAGCCTTGTCCAAATTGAAAGCATTTGCAGACGACAATTTCAATGTGGCTCAAATGGTACAACTTTTCGTTGATAGGGTAGAAAACATTGTGGGAAAAGGAGAAAATGCTGGTTACCAGCATTTTCTCCTTTTCCCACAATGTTTTCAAAAGGCCTCTTTCCCAGGGGCGTCAAAAGGCGTCATTGTGCAGTAAAGGGTTAAACAACCAACTGAATCATGAGGTAAACTTGTCCTTGGACATACAGAAAATTAACCAATAGCAAAAGGTTTCGGCCCAGTGCAGCCTGCGTGGACTGCACAGGCTGACCTGGGTCGATACTTTTGCAGATGCATCAAGCCCCCTTTTCAGAGAGCATGGCTCACATACATTTAAAATTTCAGTAACCATAACAAGGTACAGTAAATGGAAATATAAAGAAATCTGGAGCAGATTTGAAACATACTAAAATAAACATAAAATCAAACCATGGAAATGTAATAACACTAAAAGAAATGAGAGCACTGCATGCCGGTGCCAACACTTGGCTGCGGATGCTTGGTTTTCAGTGAAAGTTGCGAGTTGAAAAGGGGGCACAACTGTGTCAAAAATTTTATTTGCCCTTGTTGTGTAGGTTCCCCTCTTGATAATAAACAACTTGTCCAAGTTTGAAGTTTGATATCTTCAATAATAACAGAGACAGTACAAAATGTCAGTTTTCACACGATGATGCAGATGACGCCAGTGCTACGGCAAACCTCAACGTTTTCTTCAAAAACAGTCGAGCTAAAAATTTGATAATAAATAAAATCTGAATATAAATCCTACTACTTCAAATCTAAATGTGTAAGAGTTTGGTGGCTCTACTGTAGATACCCTACATATCTTGGATAGCTGATAACCTCAAGCAGATGCTCTTTTTGAGCTACTGTCAATAGGCAAGGCACTGAGAAGTCCCAGTCTAGCATTTGTGGAATCCAGGAAACAAATACGAAAGTGAGCCATGGCTATCATACCATTCAAACAAATTACCTTCGTATCAAATGATAATCACAAAGTTTTTGACTTGTCCAAATTGAATGTGACTGCATACAAACAAAATATGGCTCAAACAATAGGATTTGTCTTGGAAAGGGTAAAAAATGCTGTAGAAAAACGAAAAAATGCTGATAACCAGTTCTTTTCCTTTTACCAGTCTTTTTAATGTAATTCTTTCTCAGGGTCGTCAACAGTCAGGACTGTTTGGTAAAGGGTTAACCCTTTCCCACATAATCCAAAGTTTTAATGAACAGAAAGACAAGGCTTTTGAAACACTGAGGGAAAAGGAGAAAATGCTGGTGACCAGCATTTTCTCCTTTTCCTATGATATTTTCTACCCTATCAAGAACAGAAATTATCATTTAAGCTACATTTTATTTGTCTTCTACTTTCAATTTGGTATAGTTAAACATTTTGCTGTGTTGTGAAGGGTTAACTCTTTACCAAGCACAAAATACTAGACTGGTCCTAATAAGCATTTGCAGAAAAGCAATTAAATATTGCTCTAATAGTAAGAATTTGTTTGTGATATGATCGAAAACATTATGGGAAAATGAGAAAATACTGGTTACAAACATTTTCTCCTTTTCCCGCAATGTTTTCAAAAGCTTATCTTTCTCTAGGTTGTTAAAACTTGGGATTGTGTGGTAAAGGGTTAAACAGCTCCGTAAATACAATGGAAAAAGAAAAGCCCTAGCTATAACCTAATCACTGCCAGTCAACTACAAAATCATGTACCACTTGTTTACGCTCATCTAAAAAATGTTTGAGAAGTATGATATCTGAAAGCCCTGATGGTATGGCATGTTCTTTCGTAAGGCACTCGACAATTTGTGGCAATCGACTACCACAATATTGTCGTAAATGTAAACAACATAAATGTTGCAGTGGCTGTGGCGTGTAGAAATAATCGTAAATCCACTCTACCAGCTCAGAGTCTTCTTTCACAACATTTGGTAGGTTACATAGTTTCACATAGTGCTCTGTAAGAGGAAATCCAGCCAGAAGTAACAACTTGATTAAATCACCGTGTCCCAGCTCCAGGGCTATTTGTAGCACATTTTGAGGATTGTAGATATTTCTATAAGAGGAATAGTTTTCTAAATCACAGTTCTTACTAAGAAGTAGTTTGGTAATAGTTATATCCCTGTTACTAACTGCGTAGTGCAGGGCTGAGGCCCCGAGATCAGTTGTAATGTTTACATCTGCATTATTCTCGAGAAGCAATTTTACCATTTTCACATTACTGTTCATAGCAGCCTTGGCCAGTAAGGACAACCTGTGCTGATTATTAGTAAAATTTACATTGGCCCCATATGCCAGTAATAAAGGTGCAATTTTGATGTTGTTTTCGAAAACAGCTATCCATAATGGTGAGTTGCCATCTTGATCTTCAATGTTTGGGTCAGCCCCAGCTTTCAGTAGATGTTCTACACAGATATCCTCACTCTTGGAGACAGCTATATGGAGGACTGACTTCCCATTTGGATTTCTATAGTTAACATCGGCACCAGCATCTACTAAAGCTATCACAGTAGAGCTGTCGATTCTCTGTCGACATACAGCAGCCAGTAGTGGACTACTTGATCCAGTATCTGCATTCACATTGGCCCCAGCTTGTATCAGTTTTTCCACCATTTTCACACTCTTCCATTTCCCAGCTACAACATGAAGTGGAGTAATTTTGGATTCAGGAGACAAGTTTACATCACAGCCAGCATCTATGAGCAAGCTTATTGTTTTTCTGTAATCTTTTTCTTTAAATGCTGTATCAAATCTATATATAGCTTTCATCAGCGGGGTAAGACCCTGTATATTTAACCGGTTTACAAGCTGTTTGTCACACTTTATCAGAAACTCCACACAATGATAATGTCCATGTTTACAGGCTAAATGTAGAGGTGTCTCACCTTTCTTGGTCGGTATGCCTGGATCTGCACCAAGATTGACCAATACCTTCAGTCTGCCACAGTCCCCTTTTTGAGACAGGAAATGCAACAAAGCCAAACCCCTATCTGATACATCTACAAAGGTCTCAGTGAACAGATGGTTTACATCTGCCTTATATTCTATAACTAGTGCTTGTATTCCATCAAAATCTTTTTTCTTATAGCTCTCATACAGTCTTTGTAAAACAAAAGCAGGACAAGCTCTGTCCATATTTTGAGTAGACATTCTATTTTTATGGCTTACAGATGATGCATTTTCCTGCTTAGTATCCACACTACTGAGATTAAGATTTTCTGTATCTAACCTGATATTTGCAACCTCTCTGTCTATGAATGAACCATCAGCATTTTCCTGCATGTCAGTACTATCCCATACTGAGCCATCTCTACTGTCCAAAGAAGCCATTGTTCAACCTTAACTTTCAAGGTGCCAAAATCAATACAATACAACTTCATCCAAAGATGTCATCTGGCAAGGTACATTGTTAAGTTAGTACAAGCTTTATGCCCATACAGCCCAAATATTTCACAATGTTGATCTCCTCACCAGCCACAGACAGTCTGAAAAGTTAACAAACTCACTTTCTATCCAAACATTTTGATTCTTAAGTCTCTACATTGGTTATCTCAAGTGTCTATAATATTGTGTTCTCTTTACTTCTCAGGAATAAAACTGCAAAATACAATTATTGTGGTTCAAAAACATGGATATGAAGAAACACATCCCAATTCCCCACCCCCTTCCTGTATCACATTACCCTCTGTTCTGCGACAGATTATTTTTGAAATAATTTCTGTCAAAGGGTGAAATTTCTAAAAACCTGTTTTAGCAGTTACTTGGATAAAGCAATTGCATGAACTATACAGCTACAGGCCCTACTTTGTAAGCAGTATGTGTTCAACATACATTTGCTGTAAGAGATAATTTTTGTTTGTCCTCATGAGTGGTTGCAAAAGACAGGTTTGACTGTTTAGTAACCCTTAACCTTTTACCACATGTTTTAACAACCCCCTGGAAGAAAGCTTTGAAAACTCTGAGGGAAAAGCATATTCCCACATTATTTCTTACTCTCTCTGCGAAATTTTCCAAAATTGATCTAAATCAGTCTGTCTTCTACAAATGCTTTCAATTTGGTCTAGTCTAAAATTTTGTCTTTTGGTGAAGAGTTGGGCACATGAATTCAGGTACTTTCTGTGATAGAGTAAAATAGATCCAGATCAGAGTACAAAAAATTATGCTATCTGATTGTATCCCTTTACCAAACAGTTCCATGTTTTGAAAACTCTGTGCAAAAGTGAAAATAAGGAGTCCCCATCCAATGACTCTCATCAGCTCTTGGTAAAAGTCTTGGGTAGGCTTGGATTTAACCCTTTACCACACAACAAGATTTAATTTTAAGACCCTTCAAATCTGATATCACTTGTAGATGATTATATTAATGTATGTCACTAGACAATTTCTGTCTTTGCAGTGGTATTTCCCAATAGCTGGATGTACTTTCAATATGTATAACTGGCTGCCTATATTACTTAAGTGTAAAAACTTAAGCTGTCATAATAAATTACCAATTTTAAATATCATTTCTGATACATGTGTACACAATTCATGCAATACTGCACTAAATGATAAATTAACAAGAGGGCCATGATGGCCCTGTATCACTCCACTGGCTTTTAACCCTTTTCCACACATTTTCGCATTTTAATGACCCTGAAAGAGAAGTCTTTTTAGAACTTTGAGGGAAAAGGAGAGAATGTTGTCAACTAGCATTTTCTCCTTTTCCAACAATTTTTCCTACCCTATTAAAGACAGAAATAATCATTTATGCTACATTTAATTTGTCACCTGCAATGGCTTTTAATTTTAATTTGGTCCAGTCAAAAAAATGTTGTTTCTTAGAGAGTAAAGTAAACGTATCAAGCACTCAACTGGCATTTATAGAGACAAACAGCATAAAAAATCTGTATGGCAATAAACTTAGATGGAAAAAATACCCTCCTCTCCCTCTCCAACAAAAAAAAAACTGGTCATATCTTTTTCATATTGCAAAGATAATGTCAGTAAATAGAAAAAAGGTCATATCTTTTTCATATGCAAAGATAATGTCAGTACACATATGCAGGTTTTTTTAAACTGCATGAAAGGTCAAGTGCTGACACAGAAAACTGCATGATCGTAACCTTACTTTAATATATCAAATATTCCACTCATCTGAGAATAACTATTAGCATCAAAATAAATCACTTTCCCTGAAAACTGAACATTTTCTATCCCAAAAACTTAAATACCCAACACTAATCATGTAAAAATGTGGGTTTTTTTTTTTTTTTTTTTTAATTTTTTTTTTTTAATCAAGGGAGGTAAATAGTGACAAACTTTATATATATCTTATAACAGGAGTTATTTTCCTTTACAATTATATAAATTTAAGTTACTCTAAAAGCCAATTTAGACCTGTGATCCCCGGGATGGGGACAATTTTGACCCCATGGCTATAATTTCAAGAAATTTGTTAGAGGTCTATTAGATGAAGCTACATGCCAAATTGGGTAGCCCTAGGCCTTACAGTTTGAGACAAGAAATTTTATAAAGATTTTCAATATTTTTCACTTTTCTAGCCATGGGAACCACAACTTTTAATAGAATTAAGTTCTTTGAAGGAGTTTTGAAGAGGACCAGAGCAGGATCATTTCGGTGAATTTTCATCAAAACTGGATGGGTAGTTTCAGAGAAGATGTTTGAAATAAAAGTTAATGCACGGACGGAAGCACAATAGACAACCGGCCATGGCATAAGCTTGCTGGCCTTTGGCTAAAATCAGAGTACAGCTGTGGTTTACAAGTATGCTCCTGAATAACTAGTATGACAGAACTCTTAACCAGACTACAAAATTTTAGATCAGTCCATCTTGAAAGCATTTGCAAAGACAAAGGTGTTTCAAATGATTAAAATTCTGTTTTAGATGGTTGAAAACATTTGAGCAAAAAGGGGCTTAAAGCATCTCCGCGATGCATTATATCTATCAAGCCATCACATAATTATGGATCCCAAATAGCCACTTTTTTTTACCAACCAATTTTATCATGAGGTTGAATGATCCTTGGACATACAGAAAATTGACCAATAGCGAAAAGTTTCGGCCCAGGTCAGCATGTGCGGATTGCACAGGCTGATGTGAGTCGATACTTTTCTTAGATGCATTAAGTCCCCTTTTCACAGAGCATGGCTCATTTTCTTTGGCATTTTACCCTTTTTGTTTCCTTTTCCTGCAATCTTTTCAATAGCCTTCTATGCCAGTGTTGTAAAAGCATGGACATAATTGATTGAGGATTAATCCTTTACCAAATAATCCCAAGTTTTAACTCTTTACCACACAAGTCTTACTTTCAATGAACCTGACAAAGAAGGTTTTTGAAAACAGTGTGGGGGAAAAGGAGAAAAAGCCAGTAACCTAGCATTTTCTCATTAATCCATGATGATTTCTATCCTTTCAAAGACAATTTCCCTTATTTGAGCCACATTTACTTCGTTGTCTGTCACAGCAAATGTGTTGGAATTGGACAAGTCCAAATTTTGTTGTTTGGTACAGAGTTAACTACCCCGAGGAGAAAAGTTTCTGACAACATTGTGAGAAAGGAAGAAAATGCTGGATACCAGCATTTTCTTTCTTTCTCTCAATTTTTTCTACTATTTAAAAACAAATCCTATCATTTGAACCACATTTAATTTTGTCGTCTGCAAGTGTTTTCAATTTGGCCAAGTCTAAAATTTTGTCGCTTGGTATAGGGTTAAATCAACAGTATCTGATACAGGACAGAAGCTCATGCATATACTCCACTAATGATATCATCTGACAAGCTGGCTGTTATGATTTTTACCTCATTACATCTTCCAGACAAATTTTTTTCTGTCTTGCACCATACAACTTTCAAAAACATAGTGGAAAATGGAAAAAGTGCTTGTTTTAATCTGACATATTGATTATTCACTTTTTACACAAACAGTTTTGAGGTTGTCTAGTGAAAGTTTGTTTGTGTAGTTACGAGATTATAAGCTTAAATGCACTGAGAGCAGCTTCAGCTGTTTTTTGGGACAGTGTAAATCAAGATCAGACCGCAGAGAATCTGAACTTTGGAAAAATGATGTCTATTTTTCATGAGACATTGTAGCTTAAACTTCCATAAAGTCCATTATACTAACAGTATCTAGTAAATGTCCCATTTGTTCAAAGCACTGAAGGAGAGAAAAAAACATAACACTAAACATAAACAACACAGCCAATACCTCAAGTACCTTCTTCCTCATTTAATGCATATCCGTGATACATTAAACTATGCAAGTCATCACATGGGTCCTTACACATACAGAAAATTTACCAAACAAAAAAAGTTTCGGCCCAGGTCAGCCTGTGCAGACTCCACACGCTGACCCGAGTCGATACTTTTTGCAGATGCATTAAGCCCCCTTTTCACAGAGCATTGCTCATTGATATATGTGGTGTAAGTTTTTACTCACATGTCTGTTTTTGTCAATTGTCTCATAATACAACTTGGAGAATTCTTGAGCTGCCTGGCATGCTTGTTCCACTCTCAACTGGTAATCCTAAAAAGCAATTATTTGTTAAAAATGTAATGTACAAGTCTCTATGGAAAGGAGACACACTCAACTGTGCTGTCTTTATACGATATAAAATCTCTAAGAAATCTGCTTTGCAAGTCAATTATAACATATTTATTACAGACAAAGCTATGATATCTTCAATTTAAGGAATGGTAATAACATTACTTTGAAAAGTAAAACTAGTGGAAATGAATTCATTTCAGAAAAACCACCAAGGGTTGTATGTCTTTATACATAATGTATCATGCAATTGTTTCCTGTTCTTGGAAAAAAATCACTTTTTACAAAAAACAAAATTTAGACTATCCTGACCCCAATTTGAGAGCATTTGAAGATGAAAATTAAAGTATGTTTCAATAGATAGAATATGTCTTTCATAAGACAGAAAACACTGTAGGAAAAAACAACAGGATGTTTGAAAGTGACAACAGCCTTAACCTTCAGTGACAAATGCTGAAAATGATTTCCTCAGAATGCTAAAAGCAAGCGCTTACACAAACGTAAGTTAGGAAAACTCGCCAGTTCGCCAGGATAAGCTTCCACATGGATCTCAAAGGTATCCAGTCATTTCGACACCTGGTCATTTCGACACCTGGTCATTTTGACCCCTATTTTGGTCATTTCGACACCCAAAAGAAATCTTTTGCAAAAAATGGTCATTTTGACACCTTTTTTTTTTTTTTTTAAATTATACCCCCTCATTGCTGTTTTGCTCTAATTTGAATGTTGTAGTCAATATTTTGTTAACGAAATGTCTTTGATGTAATTGATTATTAAAAGACAAAAAGTAACTTTGAATTTGTTGACGTTTTGTGTTTGTTTACTTTTGAAGTTTTGTAAATAAACAGAGTTTGTACAGGTAGTGGTTCACTGTTTTATTGTTCTGCAATGGCAGATAACAGTGTTAAGTGTATTTCGGGAGGAGACAACAGGCAAGGCTGGTCAACTTTTTTTGGCCAATTATGCTATTGGCCGCACCCTTTTTTGTCTTTTATTATTGATTCGCATCATCAAAGTCACTGATGAAATTATCAACAGCTGTATGTGCTCGGGCCATCAATAGACTTGGCCAAGGTGTGAAAACAAGCAGTCATACACTGTGCAAAACAATGCAAATAATTAAAGGTTTTGAAGTTACAAGCTATTCTTATTGACAAATCTATGTCAAATAATGTGGAATTACTACTCCAAAACTAAACAGGCATGAAAAAAAGATCGCTGCAAGAAATGCCAAAATCCATGACACAACAAAAATTAGTTTGACATCGTCCGATCATAGGCATTTCAAACTGTCTATTCAGCTTTATCAATGACTTTGAACAGTAAATTTACATAAATATTTCTATAAAACAATAAGTGAAAGCTAATTAGTGTCTGAAATTGACAGTGAAATGGAAAATTCTGCTGGCTGTAAGTCTGTAAGTTGTCCCTCTGAAACTGGTCCCATGAGTAAGGAAGTTATAACAAGCATCTTCTTTTTTTAAATTACCCATATTGTTTTCATGAGCAGCCGACTGCAGAGTTAGACTCATCAAAACAAAATTTTCAATAGCACAGACCCTTACTGTCCTCCATAGATGCTCTATAATAGTCAATATTAAGTGCACTCCTAGAATTTCTCTTGCACTCCCAAACTTGTATTCCAGGGAGCGCATGCACTCCCAAAAAGAGATGTGAGTGGGAACACTGGAATCTTCATATAGAACAAAAATAAAATATTTTGAACACGCACTTAAAACAAAATTACAAAGTAAACATTTAGAGTAAATTAATCCTGTGAAATCAATTTTAAATAATGCCCGGAAAAAAATCGGGTGTCGAACTGACCAAATTTTGCAAAAAAATTTTTACCGGGGGTCAAAACGAGCAAATAGTGTCGAAATGACCGGGTGTCGAAATGACTGTCATTCATCTCAAACCTTTTACTCTTTCAAAACTAGCATGAAGGGATCAAAATATTGAACGACAAGGGATCATCTGATCTATCATTCTTAACTTTCATTTTTACTGAAAGTATACCTCCGTTCCGGGTCCCATCTCAGTTTACGCGTTGCTCCACTACGGCAAAAGCGAAAGGTAAGCGGAAGTAGGCAGTTTCTCACGTGACGATGATTTGTACCGGTTTCGACCAAATGACCCTAGTAATACACAACACTAGGCCTCGGGGCTAAAGGCCAATCTTCTACTTTGCGAGTTCTTCTCATCAAAACTTTAATCGTTTTATTTAATTTTCTAAGATTTATAATGAAGTCCACTGCATTACATTTTGAAGTAAGGGTGCAAAAATATCATCAATGTCTTAAGGGAAATAAATCAAAGCACTGAAAGTCCTGAAAAACGCATTACGTCGATAGCAGTTTATATATTGATTGTATAGTGTTTATAGGATTATGACATCATTGATTACCGTACATGACTGATTATTGTATTTCTTTTAATTTCAGATCTTGATCATTGTCAGTAGACAATAAAGGTTTACAGAAAAAGTAGAGGATATTCTTATTTAGTGTTTAATGCTGGTTTCAACATTATTTCAGTTATATAAGGGTGGCCAGTGCACCACTGGCGCTTGATCATTATTCAAAATCGTTGCTCGATGTGTAACCTAATAAATAACATGGTAATCAAGGAAAAGTAGACTTACCTCGTTTGAGACGGTCGTAATTTATATCGTGAACGTAATTTGTTCCATAATTGAATGTTATTCATCAGAATACATGTTTAAATCGATAGTTACACGGTAAAGTTATTAATAAACGTCCAATTAATACTACACGCGACACTTTTTTCGTTGCATTCACAATTTTAGGCACATTAACGTCAGTTTCCTCACTGGCTCACTTCCGGTAACCTCCTATGACCTTTTCAAAATGATACGAGTCATCTGATTGGTCAAACCTTTAACGGTATTACATGGCTGTTTTGAAGCGTAAAAATGTAAGACAAAACTCTTGCCGGTCCCTGCAAGTAAGAACAACATTGTGTCCTTCTGAAATAAATTTTAAAGATCTATTTTGGAGTTCTGTCAGCATAATTACAAGTGTAGCAATCCGTCTCTTGAAAAAGTTTGACAGATCGCGGGAAAATTCACGCCAGACAGGCCTGACACACCTTTCCTATCTGTCCAATCAGATCGCCTGTTGTAAAAAGAGTCTGTTGAAGTCAGGTGAAAGTCAATCAGACCGGAAGTGACCGTAAAGTGAATCTTCTGGGCAAAAGTAACTCGTAGGAAAACTTAAATTTCTTCGATACATATAAGTAAGTTAAATGTTACTTACCATTTCTACTTGAATGAATATATCTTCCTTCCAGCTATTTGATACTTTTTGCACACGACTGTGTTTTATTCGAAAAAATTACGGCGATACGGAAGAGGTCATTTTGCCTTGATAATTATTTATTAGGTTACATATCGAGCAACGATTTTGAATAATGATCGAGCGCCAGTGCAGTGCAGCTATCCGTGCTTTCCTTGACTCCGCACAATATTCTTTCCAAGCCACTGGTTGCTTTCCCACATCGATAGCAGTTTACAATGATACTCTCGGACACTAGAGTAACAGCATGATTTTTCTGCTTGTATAAACATAGTACACTGATGTACTTACAAAATCTGATACAAACAAGTGAAAAGTCTCATACAAAATCTTATTGGTTTACCCATATGATACCTAAATATAACACTAAATTATGTCGAGACTTATGTTTATCACAAATCAATTTGATTTTTGATTGAGTGCTGTGTACCTTTGTAGAAATACATAATTTACAAAAATAAAGGTCAACATAAGTGCGCGCGCGCGCGCACACACACACACACACACACACACACACACACACACCATCTTTTATGATATTTCCAAAGCTTTTGATAAATGAAGATCTTTTCCTGTCTGGCTCAGTGGTAAAGTGTAGGACTCTTAAACTGGAGGTCCCAGGTTCGAGTCTCATTGTAAGCATTGGGTTTTTCGCGGAAATGTTCTTAAGCAAGACAATTCAGAGCCTTAGCATACTGGTGAAACCCAGAATATATATGAATATGTGAGCTGTTGCCTCGATATGAATGAAATAATGTTAAAAGTGGCGTGAGACACCAGTTAACTCTCTTCATTTGCAGATGACACATTAAACGCGAATAAAGAACTGAAATATGTCTTTTGCAGGGAGGAAAACATTGTAGGAAAACGAGAAAATGCTGGTTACCAGCATTTTCTCCTTTTCCTACATGTTATTCAAAAGCCTTTTTCCTAAATTTCTTTAAAACGCGAGATAGTGTGGTGAAGGGTTAATGAGATGTTTTTTGTGGACGGCATAGATTAAGACCAGACAGCACAGAACGTACAGTCTGAACTTGGATATATACCGTCTGCATGTTTATTCGAGCATGTAAGATAAAAATCTTTAGTTCAGTTGTATTTTTCTGTAGCTAAAAGAATTAAATGCAGCGCACTGAAACAAGAAACATGAAAGTGATTTGTTTCTACCCCCTTTTACTTTGTTTCTTATTTCTAATGACGTTATGCATATAACACTTTTTCACACGGTCTCGGGTTTCAAGGACCCTGAGGAATAGTCCTTTTGAGAATATGGTGGTAAAAGGAGAAAAATGCTGGTAGCCTACATTTTCTCCTTTTCCTGCCATTTTTGCCACCTTCTAAAAACTAATTTCAATTTTTGAGAAACTGTTTCTTTTTTGTCTGCAAACACTTCAAATTTCGACAATATTTTCTTATTGTGCATTGTGCTTGGAATCATGTTAAAAGTATTGGTAAAAGAAAAACCCAAGAAACCATGGATATGTACTCTGGCCACCGAGATATAACTGAAATAAGGTTGAAGATCGTGTTAAAACACCAAACAAAGAAAGAAATCTCTCCACCACCAAATTCACAATCATCATCATCATTATCACCACCACAACAATCACATCATCATCATCATCATCAACATCATCATAATTATCATCACCAGCAACATATCATCATCATCATCATCACAATCATTATTTTCAAAATTCCAAAATTTGCACCTTAATTCGACGTTAAACTAATTCCTGAAATCATTGAACAGCGATCCAAAATACAGATTCAAAATCCTGTTTCTCCTTTATAAACTGAAACTCACCCATCCATCGTCAATACGTTGGAACTAGATGTTCCCCCTAATAAATTACAATGAGGACGATAAATCAACCAGCATTTTCTCCCTGTTTAATAATATTTTCAAAAGCCTTCCTCTCTTACGTCCAGCGAACACGAATCGTGGACATAACTTTCATTTGTAAACGTTAACACTTGACAGTCTATCTTTAAACAAATTCATCCTTTTTAAGCTGCTATCTTTACCTTTTTGACGTTTACTGTGTTAAACGATTAAACCACTACTTAAAAATAAAACGCCGAGGTCAGCAGCTCCTTCGGAAAGCTACAGAACTTGAGACCTAGGGATGCTGGTTCCAATCCACAGCTCGGCAGATTTTTTTCCGGGGATCGATGATACTCATGGCAACATGACTCCTTTCTATCTCTCTCACTGCTGGTTATTGTATCGACGATCTTAAAGTGAGAAAAGTGACAGTTGCTGGAATATTGTGCGGAGCACTGGTTTAAGAAACTCCAGGAAAGCATGGATAGATGCACTGGCCTCCGTGATATAACTGTAATAATATTGAAAACAGCGTGAAAGACCACACAATTTCACATTAGGGCCATAGCTCTGAATCCCTCACTTGAACCAGTAAAAGGTACAAAGAATAATACGAAGTGTAGTTACTGTACGAGGGACACTTTTTAAGTTCGTAAAATAGGGCGGTCTTTTTAAAACCGCTTGAAATATCAAAATTTTATTTATCTAAGACTTTCGAAATATGCCCCGTCTGCCTCCACACACATTTTACACCGATCTACCCATTTCCGGAACGCCGCCCGGTAGTCCTCTTTAGGTATATGTTGCAGACACTGGTAGACCGCACTGCCTATACCACAACGGGATTCAAGACGGTGCCCTGCCAGCATTTCCTTTAGTCTTGGGAACAACCAAAAGTCACAGGGGGACAGGTCAGGGCTGTATGGGGGATGATCTAAGACATCGAGCCCAGATTCTTTCAGATATTCCTGTACCGTAGCGGATTTATGGGCCGGTGCGTTATCATGGAGTAATTTGATGCCGCGGACACCGGTGCGCGGTCTGCGTTTCTGATAGAAATCAACAAGTTGAGTAAGAACACTTTCTCTGTAAAACTTTCCAGTGACAGAACTACCTTTCGGGACTGGAATTTGAAGGACTGGACCTTTCGAATCAAAGAATATCGCATACAACATGCGATTTTATGTTTTGCAACGGCGCGCAATGACAGGTCTGTCGCCCTCAGATGAAACCCAAACCTTATTTTTAGCCTTAGAATCGGGTTGAAAATGATAGATCCAGGTTTCATCACCTGTAACTATCTCTTCCAAACGACGTGGGTCACATTTATCATATTTTTCTATAACTTGCGATGCAAGTCTAACCCGACTTTGTTTCTGCTCGTCAGTGAGCAAATGGGGCACTCAGCGCGCGCAGATCTTACGTAGCCCAAGTCGTTCACGTAAGATCTTCAAAACACTTGACGAATGAATGCCACTTAATTCTTCTATCTCTTGCACGGTATAACGTGCGTCTTCCTCAATTAACGTTTTCACAGTAGCAACGTTCTTTTCCGTCAAAACGGAAACCGGCCTACCCACCCGAGGGTTATTTTCAATTGACTCCCGACCATCATTAAAACGACGTACCCACTTGCAAACTGTAGCATATTTTAAAGCACCATTCCCATAAACTTTTTGCAAATCAGCATGAATTTCTGTTGGCGGAAACCCGAGCTGTGCTCGAATCTTACAATATACCCTCTGTTCAGAGATTTTTCCATCCATATTGAACGCTATATTTTACTATAGTGTATAAAACCACGTGTTGAAAATACCCAGCGCAGCGCGCACGTGGATCTCGTGCGCTGCATACCGTGACACCGTTCGAGAGAGGAATGATTACGCAAGTTCTGTGTAAAAATGCGTGCAACTTCATAGTCGCGTTAAAAAGTTATAGGCTTACTCTACGAACTTAAAAAGTGTCCCTCGTATAATTATGGTACGGAAAATCTTACAGGAGTTTTTATGTGTTATCACTCGTATTAAACAAGATGAGTATAAATGCACAGGCGATTTCGTAAATTGTATCATTAGACCAGTATGGTTCATTTGTGCCAGTTACACCAGTAATATTTGATAGCATAAAATGTAATGCAGAATTATATTAAGTTCTGATATGCATGTATTTTGAAGCATTAAATTTTCAAAGTGACGGTCTGAAGGTGCATCATATACACCTAGAACCGATAAACTATACAAGCTGAGGGAAACAAGAACAAAAGGGAACTTAATATATAGAAGTGTGTACTTTTTTGGAGGAAAAGGGTAAACTTCATGCACTGAGAATACAGGCTTATGAATTGATGAAAGCAACATTAAGACCATAGCTGAACATCGGATGAAGCAGGTGAGAGGGATAAAGGCATTGGGAAGAGAGAAAGACGGACAGACAGAGAGAAAATCACGAAGAGAGACAGAGAGAAAGACAGAAAGAAACAGAGAATTGACAGAAATGAAGATGAAGGCAGAAAGAGAGGAAGGGGAGAAAGAGAAATAAAGGAGAGAGCATCAGAGAAAAGATAGGAGTCAGAGAGAGAGGGAGAGAGCGGGAGAGAGAGACAGAGAGAGTGAAAAAAGTCAGGGAAAGAGGGATAGCGACAAGGAAGCACGAGGGTGCAGACAGAGATAGACAGACAGAAACACAGCAAGCGAGACAGAGATAGGGAGAGAAGAACAGAGATAGAGGGCGAGAGAGAGACAAAGGCAGAGAGACAGACAGAGACAGAAATAAGCAGCGAAAGAGAGACAGACAGAGACGAGGAAGGACGAGAGTGCGGACAGAGAAAGACAGAGCCATAGTAAGAGAGGAAGAGATAGGGAAACAAGGACATAGAGAAAGAGAGAGACAGGCAGAGAGAGAGAGAGAGCAAGAGACAAAGAGAAAAAGCGGGACAAATACAGACAGAGAGATGAATCGACTCAAAGACAAGAGATACCGGCTAAGACTCTTGGGCTTAAAAAGTGAAATTACAAAGTTCAAGGCCTAAAGTTTCAATGGACTTAGGGTACAATCGTAAACCGACTGAGAGTCCAAGCTAATGAAGTAGTGGTCAAAGAACAGAAAGGGCTCAAGTTGCAACGGTAGAATGGCGGTATTTTTGCCCCACACGACAATCCTTCGGGAATAAAGTAAACATGTTAAAATCAAATTCTCTCTCTCTCGCTTCCTACAGTAGTTGGCCATGCTCATCTGTTCAGTCGGTCACATACATGGCTTGAAACCAAGGCAGGCGCAGGTTAGATCCAATAGCTGTGACAAATTCTGTCCGATGTTTGATAATAGTCATTGCAACAGGATTCATTCTACACTCAAGGGTGGACATTGTTTCGACGATGGCTTCTTTAGGAAAGCAGCCAAAAGCTTGGAAAATGCTGTGCGCAGTACTGGTAAAAGGAAAATCCAAGAAACCTCAAATAGGTATACTCGCCGACCGATATACTTGATAATAATTATATAGTTAAAACGACAACACTACACTACCGGTACATTCCATGGAATTAATGATAGACGTTACAACAGGGTTCATCCTTATCCCAGCGCTGATAATTTTTTAAATAATGTGGGAAAAGCAGCCAGTGGCGTGGAAACAATATTGTGCGAAGTACTGGTAAAAGAAACTAATTATCTTCTTCCACATACTTTATAACATGTTTCACTAAATCCATACTTTTACATAAAATATCAAGCTCCTAAAAATAACTTTTGCATACTTCTTAATATACATTTGTATGCACATAAAAGTCTACCTTGGAATATACATTTCACGTATCTGTCATTATTCTTCAGGAAAATTCCGTTTTTTGTTTCTTCATTACAACCTTTGAGAATAGAGTAAACATGTCAAAATCAAATTTGCGCTCTCTCTCCTCCAGAATGCCTTGTTCGTCTGCCCAGTCGGTAAATTGCATGGCTTGAAACCAAGATTCGACCCATCAGCTATGCCTATATCTGTCCAGGTTAGATGACAGTCTTTGCGACATATGCAAAGTACTGGTAAAAGAAACTAGTTATCTTCTTCCACATAATTTATAAAATTTATCACTGAATCCACGACTTTGCAGAAAATATCAAACCCCATTAAATTAACATCTGCACACATCTAACATATCAACATTAAAATCTTCCCTGGAATATACATTTCAGCTTTCAATCATCACTTTTTCCAAAACTGCATTCTTTTGTCCAACACTACACCCCTATAGGAATAAAGTAAACATGTCAAAATTAAATGCTCTCTCTCTCCTCGAGAATTCCTTTTCCGTATAGTTAGTCGGTAACGTACACGGCTTGAAACAAACGTGGACGTAGGTTCGATCCAGCAGCTGTGCAAATCTCTGTCCTAGCTTTGACGATAATCATTGCAACACTCAAGAATGTTTATTGTTTCGACGATAGCTTTTGTTGAAAAGCAGCCAAAGCCTTGGGAAGACTGGCGCTGTGCATGGCAATGGTGAAACAAACTCCAAAAAAGCTCGGATAAGTGCACTGGCCTCGCTATGTATATGATATTTAGTAAAAAACGGCCTTAAAGCACCACACTTACGAAGAAATATTTCTCCACACCCACCTTTTTTTTCCCATCATAGTCACCATCATCTCAGCAATGATTAAATATCGTTACCATGAAATCAAACAGTTTTCCTAATAGCATTTTGCTCAGTTCTTAAATTCTTGAACAAAATCAGAAATAAAAGCTTTGTTCCACAGTCAAATAAATTCTACTCTTTTTTTTTTTTTTTTTTCTTATTTTAAACTTTTGAACAGTGTTTCTGAAATTTTTATCTTAACATGAGATTTGATTATTTTCCAAAATTAATGAACGCCGTCTCTGTCTCTGTCTCTTTCTCTCTCTCTCTGTCTCTCTCTCTGTTAACAAGACATTGCCAAGCCCAGTCGCTTAGTTGGTAACATAGGCACCTTTCAACAATGGAGTTCGCAATTCGATTCCCCAGCTTTTCCAATTTCTGTTCGATATTTGATGACAGTTATTGCGACAAGATTCATTTAATTCTCTTACCGCTGATGATTGTTTCGACGAGAGTTATGTGGAATAGCAGCCATTGGCTTGGAATCATGTTAAAAGTATCGGTAAAAGAAAAACCCAAAAAACCATGGATATGTGCTCTGGCCACCGGGATATAATTGAAATAAGGTTGAAGACCGTGCTAAAATACCAAATAAAGAAACAAATCTCTCCACCACCAAATTCACAATGAACATCATCATCATTATTATCACCACCACAACAATCACATATCATCATTATGATCATCATCATTGTCATCATCACCTGCAACATATCCTCACCATCATCATCATCATCATCATCATCATAATCATCACCAAAATTCCAAAATTTTCATCTTAATTTGAGGCTAAACTAATTCCTGAAATCATTGAACAGCAATCAAAAATACATATTGAAATTCCTGTTTCTCGTTTATAAACTGAAACTCACTCGTCCATCCTCAAAACGTTGGAACTAGATAAGAAATGTTTTAATTCTCCCTAATGAACTACAATGAGGATGATGAATTAACCAGCGTTTTCTCCCTGTTTAATAATGTTTTCAAAAGCCTTCCTCTGTAAGGTCCAGCAAACATGAATCGTGGACATAACTTTCATTTGTAAACGTTAACACTTGACAATCTATCTTCAAACAAATTCATCCTATTTAAGCAGCTATCTTTACCTTTTTTATGTTTAATGTGTTCAACGATTAAACCACCACTTAACAATACAACGCCGAGGTCAGCAGCTCAATCGGAAACTTACAGAACTTGAGATCTAGGGATGCTGGTTCCAATCTCCAGCTCGGCAGATTTTTTTCCGGGGATCGATGATAGTCATTGCGACATGATTCCTTTCTATCTCTCTCAATGCTGGTTACCGTTTCGACGATCTTAAAGTGAGAAAACTGACAGTGGCTGGAATATTGTGCGGAGCACTGGTTTAAGAAACTTGGATAGATGCAGTGGCCTCCGCGATATAACTGTACTAATATTTAAAACAGCGTGAAACACCACACACACAATTTCACAACAGGGCCATAGCTCTGAATCGCTCACTTAAGCCCGTAAAAGTTATAAAGAATTATACGAAGTGTAGTTACTGTATAATAATGGTATGGAAAATCTTACATGAGTGTTTATGTGTTATCACTCATATTAAACAAGATGATTTTAATGATGTTATGCGACCCTACCTTCATTTGGCATACTAAAGTTTAACAATCGAAGTTCCTACAGCATTGGAAGTGATCGTGTGTATGAATGCACAGGCGATTTCGTAAATTGTATCATTAGACCACTATGGTTCATTTGTGCCAGTTACACCAGTAATATTTGATAGTACAAAATGTAATGCAGAATTATAATAAGTTCTGATATGCATGCAATTTGAAGCATTGAATATTCAAAGTGAGGATCTGAAGATGCATCATATACACCTAGAATCGATAAACTATACAAGCTGAGGGAAACAAGAACAAAAGGGAACTTAATTTATAGAAGTGAGTACATTTTTGGAGGAAAAGGGTAAACCTCATGCACTGAGAGTACAGGCTTATGAATTGATGAAAGCAACATTAAGACCATAGCTGAACATCTGATGAAGCAGATGGGAGAGCTAAAGGCATTGGTAAGAGAAAAAGACGGAGAGACAGAGAGAAAGTCACGAAGAGAGACAAGAGAAAGACAGAAATAAACAGAGAAATGACAGAAATGAAGATGGAGGCAGAAAAAGAGGAAGGGGGAGAAAGAGAAATAAAAGAGAGAGCATCTGAGAAAAGACAGGAGAGAGAGAGAGAGAGTGTGAGTGAGTGAGAGTGAAAAAGTCAGAGAAAGAGAGATAGCGACAAGGAGGCACGGGGGTGCAGACAGACAGAAACAGACAGAGACACAGCAAGAGAGACAGAGATAGGCAGAGAGACAGACAGAGAGAGAAATAGGCAGAGAGAGACAGACAGAGAGAAAGAGACGAGGAAGGACGAGAGTGCAGGCAGAGCGATAGCAAGGGAGATAGAGATAGGGAAAGAAGGACAGAGAGAAAGACAGAGACAGGTAGAGAAAGAGCCAGAGACAAAGAGAAAGAGAGAAACAGAGAGAGACAGACCGAGAGAGAAATCGACTCAAAGACCAAAGATACCGGCTAACATTCACCAAAGATACCGGCTAACATTCTTGGGTTTAAAAGAGAATTACAAAGTTCACGGCCTAACGTTTAAATGGGTTGAGGGTACAATCTTAAACCGACTGAGAGTCCAAGCTAATGAAGTAGTGGTCAAAGAACAGAAACGGCACAAGTTGCAACGTAAAATATTCAATAATCAATATAATCAATTGTCAATACATGTCAAGGATAGAGGGTACATCTCAGAGACTTATTTTGCAGACGAACAGACTGGATTAAATGAGAGTAAAGAAATAGCACCAGAGTTGGTACATGACATGGATTGATCCTTTTAATTCCATAGACTTAGTTTAAGAGCTCTTAGATTGAGTGAATAGTTCACGAAGTGGAGAGAAATTGCACAGACCGAGTGCACAAGGTTATCCATTGGAAATGAAATAAGAGTAAGGGCACAAATGTAGATACTGATGACACATCTGTCGAACTGCGAGTAAAAATCACCTACTGTAGGTACATGCACACATCATGGGGTTCAAACAAAAGTAGGGACACATTTTCAGGGTTTAAGGGTACATCAAACTAAGGTTATATTCCTACTGTCTGAGAGTACGTAGAGGGACTGGGGGAACATTTCACAAACTGTCGTGCAGACTGATTGGTTAGGTGTAAAATCTTTAAAAAGACATAGGTTTATGGCTTGAGGATACATCAGACTGACTACAATCTCAATTCCTAGGAGTACATGAAAAAGACTGTGAAAGTTAAAACAAGTTTTGGGGCCTCAGGGAAAATCCGACTGACTGATGTGCATCTAATTGACTGAGGTTTATGGCTTGAGGATATATCTCACTGACTACAATCTCAATTACTAGGAGTACATGAAAACGACTGTGAAAGTTAAAACAAGTTTTGGGGCCTCAGGGGAAATCCGACTGACTGATGTGCATCTAATTGACTGAGGTTTTATATCGCTATCGTAGGGTGCAACACACTGACTTGTGGTATAAATAGACTGAAGAAAAAGTTATAGTAAGGGAACAGTTACTCGCTGAGGGTACATTGCACAGATTTAGAGTACATTTCAGGAACTGAAAGACAAACAGTGCAAAGGATAGCACTCGAATAAGGGCAGTGGTTCAGGGACTGGGGATACATTCAAATGACTATACACACAATTTTAAAGTCTAAGAGGACAAGTAGTAGACCGAGGGAACATTCTAAGAACTGAAGATCCAATGTCAAAGAGTCAGTGTGAATACAATGTTAATCTTATGAACTGAGAGTACAGCTTAATCAATTAAAGAAATAATAACTTGACTAAATCTCAAGCGTTTGTTGCCTCATCTCACGGGCTAAGGGTATATCTCACTGACTGACGGTACATACTGTCGTAGAGTTGGTTAACTGATAGCAAGGACACTAATATGGAGTAATGGATTTGTGTGAATGACTGAAAATATTTTTCAAGATATGAGAGTGCTTACTGCGGACTGAGGATTTAATCACACAGAGTGAGAGTAAATTTCATGGCATTAATGATAGTCATTGCAACAATATTCATCCATATTTTTTTCTATGAAGTTATGTGGAACAAGCAGCCAGTGGCATGGGAACAATATTTTGCCAAATACTGGTAAAAAAATCTCCTTCCACATACTTTATTACTTCATCTAAATTTTCACTTAATCCATATTTTTGCAGAAAATATCAAGCCTCTAAAACTTAATTCTGCACACTTCTTAACATATGCACATAAAAATCTACTCAGGAATATGCATTTCACTTTTCCAATATCATTCCTTACAACAATTGTAGTATTTCGTAATTCACTACAACCGTTCAAGAATAAAACAAATATAACAAAGTTCAAATGCTCTTTCTTTCTTTCTTTCACAAAAATAATTTCCCGTCTGCTCAGTCGGGAGGTACATGGCTTGAAACCAAGGTGGTTGCATGGTTGATCCACCAATTATGCCAAAATCTGTTCGAGGTTTAATGATAGTCATTTCGACATGTGCGAATTACTGGTAAAAGAAACTAGTTATCTCCTTCCACTCATTTATATTTCTTTTGACCGAATCCATTACTTTGCAGAAAATATCAAGCCCTCAAATATAATAAGGTTCTGCACACTTCTTAATCTATGCACATCAAAATCTACCCTAGAATATACATTTCGCTTTTTCATCATTATTCTTTACAAAAAAATGCATTTCGCCCAACACTACAACCCTTTGGGTATACAGTAAACATGTCAAGATCAAATTCTCTCTCTCTTCCCCACAGTAGAATGCCTCGTCCATCTCTTCAGTCGGTCACATACATGGCTTGAAACCAAGGCAGACGAAGGTTAGATCCAATAGCTGTGACAATTTCTGTCCGATGTTTGATAATAATCATTGCAACAGGATTCATTCTACACTCAAGGATGCTTTTTGTTTCGACGATGGCCTTTTTAGGAAAGAAGCCAAAAGCTTGGCAAATGCTGTGCGTAGCACTGGTAAAAGGAAAATCCAAGAAACCTCAAATAGGTATACTCGCCGACCGATATACTTGATAATAATTATATAGTTAAAACGACAACACTACACTACCGGTATATTCCATGGAATTAAAGACAGACATTACGACAGGGTTTATCCTTATCCCAGCGCTGATAATTTTTTCAACAAAGTTATTTGGGAAAAGCAGCCAGTGGCTTGAAAACAATATTGTGCGAAGTACTGCTAAAGGAAAATAATTATCTTCTTCCACATACTTCATTAAATGTTTACCTATATCCATACTTTTGCAGAATATATCAAGCTCCTAAAAATAACTTTTGCACACTTCTTAATATACATTTGTATGCACATAAAAGTCTGCCTTGGACTATACATTTCACTTATCTGTCATTATTCTTAAGGAAAATTCCGGTTTTTGTTTCATCACTACAACATTTGGGAATAGAGTAAACATGTCAAAATCAACTGCTCTCTCTCTTCTCCAGAATACCTTGACCGTCTGGTCAGTCGGTAAATTACATGGCTTGAAACCAAGATTCGACCCAGTAGCTATGCCAATATCTGTCCAGTTTTAATGACAGTCTTTGCGACATGTGCAAAGTACTGGAAAAAGAAACTAGTTATCTTCTTCCACATACTTTATAAAATTTATCACTGAATCCAAACCTTTGCAGAAAACATCAAGCCTCTTGAATATAACATCTGCACTCATCTTAACATATCAACATTAAAATCTTCCCTGCAATATACATTTCCGTTTTCAATTATCACTTTTTACAAAACTGCATTTTTTTGTCCAACACTACACCCCTTCAGGAATAAAGTAAACATGTCAAAATTAAATGCTCTCTTTGTCTCTCTCTCTCCTCCAGAATGCCTTGCCCGTCAAGTTAGTCGGTAACGTACACGGCTTGAAAAAAATGTTGGCGCAGGTTCGATCCAGCAGCTGTGCCAATCTCTGTCCTAGCTTTGCCGATAGTCATTGCAACAGGATTCATTCTACAATGAAGAATGTTTATTGTTTCGACGATATTTTATTGTTGAAAAGCAGCCACAGCCTTGGGAAGACTGGCGTTGTGCGTAGCAATGGTGAAAAAAAAAACTCCAAACAAGAGGACCATGATGGTCCTATATCGCTCACCTGAGTACCAAGTAGTAAAGGTCTACAATGAAGATAAATACCAAATATCGAAGTGCAAGGCCAAAGCTTTAGTAGGTCTTCTTGGTTTAGACAAGAAGATAATCTTTCTTAACCAAACCGTGTTATATAAATATTTGTGGGAATTTGAATGATGTTTGTCCAATAGTTGTTGAAAAATAGGGAGAACAAGAAATTTCATCAAAGGAAAATAACTTTGTAAAAATTCAATGAACCATCACCAAAATATAATATGCACATTTTTGCTTGGCACCGAGTCTCTCTATAGTTTGAAAAAAACTGTCCTGTAGTTGTTGAGAACTAGCTCTGACAAAAAAACGCTACAGAAAGGCTGATGGATGGATGGATGGATGGATGGACTGACAAGCTGACTCCTATATACCTCCAGAACAGAGTTTTGAAGGAATAATAACAAAGCCCTAGGCCTTTTGGTTTGTGGCAAAAAGTTGCCTGATTTGAACAAACTTAGTAGAGGATGTTTGCCGATTCAAGACTTTCCATACAAGTTAGTATTATAATGTTGTTAAATACACCACAACTACAGTGGTTGTCCAGGGACATGTTCATGGGTAATTGCTATTGTAAACACATAAACAATGTATTTACACTTGCAATAGTCTTGCACCAACCTTTCAATGCGGTCCAGCTTACAAAAATTTGACCTTCAAGTGTGACATTGACCTTGGCCCTACCTGAACAGATCTTTCAAATGGTACTTCAATTCATGGTGGAGTATATGCCCAAAATCTATGGGGGGGGGGTCATAAACTTATTTATAAATTAAGACAAACACCACAAACTGAAGAACAAAAATTATAATGACTTCTAAGATTTACAAGATAAAATATGTACTACAGAGTTAAATGAATGAACAAAAATGAACTCAAAATACAATGAACACAATGTTGAAAGATACATCCTAACAGCCAGAGAGAAAAATGCTGTCAAAGGCTTCAACCCTTTACCACATGGCAAAATTTTAGATCTGTCCAAACTGAAAGTATTTGCAGACAACATTTTCATATTGGCTCAAGTGACACAATATTTCTTTGATAGGGTAGAAAACTTTGTGGGAAAAAGGAGAAAATGCTGGTTACCAGCATTTTTCCTTTTCCCACAATGTTTTCAAAAGTTTTCACAGAATGTTTCTCATCATGTGACCTAGCGCATATTGTCAAGGTTCTGCAATTTATAGCTGCATCATGGAAAAAGGGGTCTTCATGTTATATTTCATTTTTCACCAATATCTCTTTAATTACTGGACATATCTCAACAGATCTTGATGAAATTTTCACACATCAAGTGACCTAGCGCATATTGTCAGGGTTTTGGAATTTATTGCTGTGTCATGGAAAAAGGGGTCTTCATGTTATATTTCATTTTTCACCAATATCTCTTTAATTACTGGACATATCTCAACAGATCTGGATGAAATTTTCACACATCAAGTGACCTAGCACATATTGTCAGGGTTTTGGAATTTATTGCTGTGTCATGGAAAAAGGGGGCTTCATGTCGAATTTAAACTGCATCCGTCCGTCCTGAATAGATAAAAGGAAAAAATGATCAGTTGGGAACCAAGGCTAGGGGTACGCAAGACAGGGTGTTTTATCAGACAGTGTAGATAAAGATCAGACTGCAGTTGGATCTTGGATATATATGCCTTATATTCTGCAAGATAGTATTGCCTACAACACAGTCTTGAAATGAATATTACTTGGTCTATCTTTATCTCTTTCCCAAACAAAAATTTTAGACTGGTCTATAATTCAAAGCATTTGCAAGCAACAAAATAAATTTGTCTCAAAAAATGAACTTAGATTTGGGATGGGTAGAGAACATTGTGGAATAAGTTAAAAAAAATCCTGGTTACCTGAGTGCTTGGTCCAACTGAGATTTAAACTTGACATCCCTGCATAGCTAGCCCTATAGGTACTGAGCTAACAGGCTTGGCTCAAATCATTAACAAACAACAAAATTTAATCCTTAAACCCAAAGGCCATTTTCATTCCAGAATGAGTCCAAGATGATAACAACTGCGTGGGTGGCTTTTGTCTGCAGTGTTTCAACAAAGCAGACAGTACAGATCAATGATCGGACTAAACATTTCGTGCAGTCTGATCTTGATCTACACTAGACACAAAGGCAACTATAGTAGTGAAAGGCGCTTAAAGGGTTAAAATTTGTCCAAATTCAAACCTTTTGCTGACAACAAAATAAATGTGACTCAAAAATTTAAATTTGATTTTGGTTGGGTGGAAAACATTGTGGAAAAAGGAAAATATGCTGGTTACAAGTATTTCCTCTTTTTCCCACAATATTTTCAAGAGCCTTATTTCTCAAAGGCATTAAAACTTGGGATTGTGTGGTAAAGGGCTAAATAGAACAAGACTTTTAAAGTTCATTCTGTACACCTTTATGTCCTGTTTTGACCCAGGGACATCATTTGAACAAAATTGGTAGAAGTCCACAAGGAAATGCCACATACCAAATATCAAAGCTCTAGGCCTTCTATTTTCAGACAAAAACATTTTTAAAATTGCTCTATATACAATTTTGCCCAAAATTGTGACCCCTGGAGTTAAAGGGTTAATTCAATTCTTTTAACAAATTTGGTAGAACTTCACCCAAGGAATATGCCTATCAAGTTTCAACATGATTGGTTTAGGAGATGTTTAAAGGAATTGTGGAAAGACGGACGCTGGACAACGACGAATCACAATACCTCACCCAGCACTTTGTGCTCAGGTGAGCTAACAAATAGGCCTAACCATTGTCTGTGGCTTGTGATAAACAACATAAAGATGAAGTTTCGTAACATTTTGTCCTGTAGTTAAAGAGATATTAATCCATAATGAAAATATATGTGAAACCCCCTTTTTCCATGACACAACATTTAATCAAAAAAGCTAAACTAACGATATTGACGGACTATCATAAGGAACACATGTATGAAGTTTCGCAAATTTTTGTCCAGGATTTTGAGTTGAAGATACATGTATATTGATCCTTAACAGAAATATACTTTTTCTTTTTCCTATGAGACAGTATTTGATATCAAAAAGGAAAAAAAACCAATAAATATCAGCGGACATCATTAGGAACACCTGTATGAATTTCTGTTAGTTTTTGTCAAGGATTTTAGAAGATATCTGTACTGAAAGATGGACAAACAGATGGTCATTGGTCCATGACGAAATTAAACATTTAGCCCCCTTTTTCATGACATGGCGTTTCATGAAATAAAAACAAATAACTATTGTCTGTGGCTTGCAATAAACAATAAAAAGATGAAGTTTCATGCCATTTTGTCCCGTAGTTAAAGAGATATTGGTCCACAATGAAAATATACGTCAAGCCCCCTTTTTCCATGACACAGCAATAACCGGTCCTATTAGACCTACAATCAAACTCATTCGAGATTTTACGGTCATATATATTTTGACCAAGTTTGGTGCTGATTGGTTTAAATTTGTAGATGCTAGAGTGTAAACAAAGTCAAATGTATCAATTTTTTTAATTCAAGGGCAAATAGCTCTAGTTGTTCTGGTCCGATTAGACACATAATCGAACTCATCCGAGATCTTATGGTCAAATATATTTAGACCAAGTTTAGTGCTGATTGGTTAATATTTGTAGATGCTAGAGTGTAAACAAAGTCAAATATAGCAATTCTTCTAATTCAAGGGCAAATAACTCCAGTCGTTCTGGTCCGATTACACCCATAATCGAACTCATCCGAGACCTTATGGGTCATATACATTTTGACCAAGTTTGGTGCTGATTGGTTATTATTTATAGATGCTAGAGTGTAAACAAAGTCAAATATAGCAATTTTTCTAATTCAAGGGCAAAAAACTCCAGTCGTTCTGCTCCGATTACACCCATAATCGAACTCATCCGAGATCTTATGGTCATATACATTTTGACTAAGTTTGGTGCTGATTGTTTACACTCTAGCATCTATAAATATTAACCAAAGTCAAATATAGCAATTTTTCTAATTCAAGGGCAAATAATTCCAGTCGTTCTGGTCCGATTAGACCCATAATTGAACTCATCCGAGATCTTCTGGTCATATACATTTTGACCAAGTTTGGTGCTGATTGGTTAATATTTGTAGATGCTAGAGTGTAAACAAAAAAATGTGGATGGACGGACAACGGACGGACGGACGACGGACGGACGCCGACGGACGGTGAGTGATCACAATAGCTCATCCTGAGCACTTTGTGCTCAGATGAGCTAAAAAGCTCAGATATATGTACTGGCCTCGCTATGTACCTGATATTTAGTAAAAACGGCCTTAAAACACCACACTAACAAAGAAATATTTATCCACTATCACTTTTTTTCCCATCATCGTCATCATCATCACCATCTAAGCAATGATTAAATAGCGTCACCATGAACACAAACAGGTTTACTAATAGCTTTTTGGTCCCTTCCAAAGTTCTTCTACAAAATCAGAAATGAAAGCTTTGTTCCACAGTCAAATAAATTCTTTTTTTTTTTTTTTTAAGCTTTCGAACAGTGTTTCTGAAATTTTTATCTTAATATGAGATTTGATTCTTTTCCAGTCATTGAACGCTCTCTCTCTTTCTCTCTCTGTCTCTCTCTGTCTGCCTGTCTGTCTCTCTCTGTTAACAAGACATTGCCAAGCCCAGTTGCTTAGTTGGTAACATAGGCACCTTTAAACTAGGGAGGTCGCAAGTTCGATTTCCTAGCTTTTCCGATTTCTGTTCGATATTTGGTGACAGTTATTGCGACAAGATTCATTTAATTCTCTTATCGCTGATGATTATTTTGACGAGAGTTATGTGGAATAGCAGCCATTGGCTTGGATTCATGTTAAAAGTACTAGTAAAAGAAAAACACAAGAAAACATGGATTTGTGCTCTGGCCACCGAGATATAATTGAAATAAGGTTGAAGACCGTGTTAAAACACCAAACAAAGAAACAAATCTCTCCACCAACAAATTCACAATCAGCTTAATCATCATTATTATCACCACCACAACAATCACATATCATCATTATGATGATCATCATCATCACTGTAATCATCACCAGCAGCATATCATCATCATCATCATCATCATCATTTTCAAAATTCCAAAGTTTGCATCTTAATTTGAGGTTAAACTAATTCCTGAAATCATTGAACAGCAATCCAAATTACCGATTGACATTCCTGTTTCTCGTTTATAAACTGAAACTCACTTGTCCATCCTCAAAACGTTGGAACTAGATAAGAAATGTTTCAATTCTCCCAAATAAATCACAATGAGGACGATAAATTAACCAACATTTTCTCACTGTTTAATGTTTTAAAAAGTCATCCTCTCAAAGGTTCGGCAAACATGAATCGTGGACATAACTTTCATTTGTAAACGTTAACACTTGACAATCCATCTTTAAACAAATTCATCCTCTTTAAGCTGCTATCTTTACCTTTTTGGCGTTTACTGTGTTAAACGATTAAATCACTACTAAATAATACAATGCCGACGTCGGCAGCTCATTCGGAAACCTACAGAACTTGAGACCTGGGGATGCAGGTTCCAATCTCCAGCTCGGCAGATTTTTTTTATTCCGGGGATCGATGATAGTCATTGCGACATGATTCCTTTCTATCTCTCTCACTGCTGGTTATTGTTTCGACGATCTTTAAGTGAGAAATCTGACAGTGGCTGGAATATTGTGCGGGGCACTGGTTTAAGAAACTCCAGGAAAGCATGGATAGATGCACTGGCCTCCGTGATATGACTGTACTAATATTTAAAACAGCGTGAAACACCACACACACAATTTCACAATAGGGCCATAGCTCTGAATCGCTCACTTGTGTGGTGTCCGTGGTTGTGAGGTAGAGCGTCGGCCTCGTAATCAAAAGGTCCTGAGTTCGATACCCGGGAGCGGATGTCAACTTTGGGACTCTTCATTGGCCCACCAATTCGGCGCGAGTACTGGTGTACTTTCCAGGAAGCAGAATCGAGAGAGATTAGTATAAGTTGTAAGAACTTGTTTCTCAATCGATGTAAAATAAATATGTTTGAACTAATCACTCACTTAAGCCAGTAAAAGTTATAAAGAATTATACGAGGTGTAGTTACTGTATAATAATGGTACGGAAAATCTTACATGAGTGTTTATGTGTTATCACACGTATTAAACAAGATGATTTTAATCATGTTGTGCGAACCTACATTTATTTGGCATACTTAAGATTAACAGCCGAAGTTGCTACGGCAATGGAAGTGATCGTGTGTATGAATACACAGGCGATTTTGTAATTTGTATGATTAGACCAGTGTGGTTCGTTTGTGCCAGTTACACCAGTAATACTTGATAGTATAAAAATGTAATGCAGAATTATGATAAGTTCTGATATACATGTATTTTCAAGCATTAAATATCCAAACTGACGGTCTGAAGGTGCATTAAATACACCTAGAATCGATAAACTATACAAGCACAAAAGGAAACTTAATTTATAGAAGTAAGTACATCTTTGGAGGAAAAGGGTAAACCTCATGCACTGAGAGTACAGGCTTATGAATTGATGAAAGCAACATTAAGACCATAGCTGAACATCTGATGAAGCAGGTGAAAGGGATAAAGGCATTGGAAAGAGAGAAAGAGGGAGAGACAGAGAGCGTCATGAAGAGAGACAAAGAGAAAGACAGAACGAAACAGAGAAATGAAAGAAACGAAGATCAAGGCAGAAACAGATGAACGGGGAGAAAGAGAAATAAAGGAGAGAGCATCAGACAAAAGATATGAGAGCGAGAGAGACAACTAGAGACAGAGAGCGAGACAGAGAGAGAGAGGAGAGAAAAAGAGAGAGAGATAGTGAAAAAGTCGGAGAAAGAGAGATAGCGACAAGGAGGCACGAGAGTGCAGACAGACAGAGACACAGCAAGCTAGAGAGAGATAGGGACAGAAGCAAAGAGACAGAGGGCGAGAGACAGAGATAGGCAGAGAGACAGACAGAGAGAGAAATAGGCAGAGACAGAGCGAAAGAGAGACAGGGACGAGGAAGGACGAGAGTGCAGACAGAGAAAGACAGAGCCCTAGCAAGGGAGATAGAGATAGGGAAAGAAGGACAGAGAGAAAGACAGAGACAGGCAGAGAGAGAGAGCAAGAGACAAAAAGAAAGAGAGAAAAAGAGGAGATAGACCTAGAGAGAAATCGACTAAAAGACGAAAGATACCGGCTAACACTCTTCGGTTTAAAAGAGAAATTACAATGTTCACGGCCTAAAGTTTAAATGGATTGAGGGTACAATCTTAAACCAACTGAGAGTCAAAGCTAATGAAGTAGTGGTCAAAGAACAGAGAAAGCACAAGTTCCAACCTACAATATTCATATAATCAATATAATCAATTAGTAATACATGTCACGGATAGAGGGTACATCTCAGAGACTTAGTTTGCAGACGAACAGACTGGATTAAATGAGAGTAAGGAAATAGCACCAGAGTTGGTACATGACATGGATTGATCCTTTTAATTCCATAGACTTAGTTTAAGAACTCTCAGATTGAGTGAATAGTTCACGAAGTGGAGAGAAATTGCACAGACCGAGTACACAAGGTGATCCATTGGAAATGAAATAAGAGTAAGGGCACCAATGTAGATACTGAGGACACATCTGTCGAACTGCGAGTAAAAATCACCTACTGTGGGTACATGCACACATCATAGGGATGAAACAAAAGTAGGGACACATTTTCAGTGTTTGAGGGTACATCAAACTAAGGCTATATTCTTACTCTCTGAGAGTACGGAGTACGCAGAGGGACTGGGGGAACATTTCACCGACTGTCGTGTACACTGATTGGTGTGGTGTAAAATGTTTAAAAGGACACAGGTTTATGGCCTGAGGATACATCTGACTGACTACAATCTCAATTCCTAGGAGTACATGAAAAAGACTGTGAAAGTTATAATAAGTTTTGGAGCCTCAGGGAAAAATCCGACTGACTGACGTGCATCTAATTGACTGAGGTTTTATATCGCTATCGTAGGCCGCAACACACTGACTTCTGGTATAAACAGACAGCCGAAAAAGTTATAGGAAGAGAACAGTTACTCGCTGAGGGTACATTGCACAGATTTAGATTACATTTCAGGAACTCAAAGAGAAACGGTGCAAAGGATAGCATTCGAGTAAGGGCAGTCCTTCAGGGACTGGGGATACATTCAAATGACTATACACACAATTTTAAAGTCTAAGAGGACAAGTAGTAGACCGAGGGAACGTTCTAAGAACTGAAGATCCAATGTCAAAGACTCAGTGTGGATACAATGTTAATCTTATGAACTGAGAGTACAGCTTAATCAATTAAAGAAATAATAACTTGACTAAATCTCAAGCGTTTGTTGCCTCATCTCAAGGGCTAAGGGTACACTGTATATCCCACTGACTGACGGTACATACTGTCGTAGAGTTGGTTAACTGATAGCAAGGACACTAATATGGAGCAATGGGTATGTGTGAATGACTGAAAATGTTTTTCAAGATGTGAGAGTACATACTGCGGACTGAGGATTTAATCACACAGAGTGAGAGTACATTTCATGGCATTAATGATAGTTATTGACACAGTATTCATCCATATCTTTTTCTATGAAGTTATGTGGAAGAATTAGCCAGTGGCATGGGAACAATACTGTGCGAAATACTGGTAAAAAAATCTCCTTCCACATACTTTATTACTTCATCTAATTTTTCACTCAATCCATATTTTTGCAGAAAATATCAAGCCTCTAAAACTTAATTCTGCACACTTCTTAACATATGCACATAAAAATCTACTTAGGAATATACATTTCGCTTTTCCAATATCATTCCTTACAATAATTGTAGTATTTCGTAATTCACTACAACCGTTCAAAAATAAAACAAATATAACAAAGTTCAAAAGCCTTTTCTTTCTTTCTTCCTTTCTTTTCTTCCACCAAAATAATTTCCCGTCTGCTCAGTCGGGAGGTACATGACTTGAAACCAAGGTGGTTGCATGGTCGATCCACCAATTATGCCAAAATCTTTCCGAGGTTTATTGATAGTCATTTCGACATGTGCGAAGTACTGGTAAAAGAAACTGGTTATCTCCTTCCACTTATTTATATTTCTGTTGACCGAATCCATTACTTTGCAGAAAATATCAAGCCCCAAAAAATAATAAGGTTCTGCACACTTCTTAATATATGCACATCAAAATCTACTCTGGAATATACATTTCGCTTTTTCATCATTATTCTTTACAAAAAAATGCATTTTGCCCCACACTACAACCCTTCGGGAATAAAGTAAACCTGTCAAGATCAAGTTCTCTCTCTCTCTCACAGTAGAATGCCTTGCCCATCTGTTCAGTCGGTCACATACGTGGCTTAAAACCAAAGTAGGCGCACGTTTGATCCAATAGCTGTGACAATTCCTGTCCGATGTTTGATAATAGTCATTGCAACAGGATTCATTCTACACTCAAGTATGGTCATTGTTTCGACGATGGCTTTTTTAGGAAAGCAGCCAAAAGCTTGGAAAATGCTGTGCGTAGCACTGGTAAAAGGAAACTCCAAGAAACCTCAAACAGTTATACTCGCCGACCGATATACTTGATACTAATTATATAGTTAAAACGACAACACTACACTACCCGTACATTCCATGGAATTAATAATAGACATTACGACAGGGTTCATCCTTATCCCAGCGCTGATAATGTTTTCAACAAAGTTATGATGAAAAAGCAGCCAGTGGCTTGGAAACAATATTGTGCGAAGTACTGGTAAAAGAAACTAATAATCTTCTTCCACACACTTTATTAAATGTTTTACTATATCCATACTTTTGCAGAAAATATCAAGCTCCTAAAAATAACTTTTCTTAATATACATTTGTATTCACATAAAAGTCTACCTTGGAATATACATTTCACTAATCTGTCATTATTCTTAAGGAAAATTCCGGTTTTTGTTTCTTCACTACAACCTTTGGGAATAGAGTAAACATGTCAAAATCAACTGCGCTCTCTCTCTCCTCCAGAATACCTTGACCGTCTGATCAGTCGGTAAAGTACATGGCTTGAAACCAAGATTCGACCCAATAGCTATGCCAATATCTGTCCAGGTTTGGTGACAGTCTGTGCGACATGTGCAAAGTACTGGAAAAAGAAACTAATTATATACTTCTACATACTTTATAAAATTTATCACTGAATCCACAACTTTGCAGAAAACATCAAGCCTCTTGAATATAACATCTGCACTCATCTTAACATATCAACATTAAAATCTTGACTGGAATATACATTTCCATTTTCAATTATCACCTTCTACTGATGAAGCAGGTTAGAGGGATACATGAGGCCACATCTGTCGAACTGTGAGTAAAAATCACATACTGTGGGTACATGCACATATCATGGGGTTGAAACAAAAGTAGGGACACATTTTCAGTGTTTGAGGGTACATCAAACTAAGGCTATATTCTTACTCTCTGAGAGTACGTAGAGGGACTGGGGGAACATTTCACCGACTGTCGTGTAGACTGATTGGTTGGGTGTAAAATCTTTAAAAAGACACAGGTTTATGACCTGAGGATATATCTCACTGACTATAATCTCAATTCCTAGGAGTACATGAAAAAGACTGTGAAAGTTAAAGCAAGTTTTAGGGCCTCAGGGAAAATCCGACTGACTGACGTGCATCTAACTGACTGAATTTTTATATCGCTATCGTAGGAAGCAACACACTGACTTCTGGTATAAACAGACGGAAGAAAAAGTTATAGTAAAGGAACAGTTACTCGCTGAGGGTACATTGCACAGATTTAGAGTACATTTCAGGAACTCAAAGACAAACAGTGCAAAGGATAGCATTCGAGTAAGGGCAGTCCTTCAGGGACTGGGGATACATTCAATTGACTATACACACAATTTTAAAGTCTAAGAGGACAAAGAGTAGACCGAGGGAACATTCTAAAACTGAAGATCCAGTGTCAAAGACTCAGTGTCGATACAATGTTAACCTTATGAACTGAGAGTACAGCTTAATCAATTAAAGAAATAAGAACTTCCCTAAATCTCAAGCGTTTGTTGCCTTACCTCAAGGGTTAAGGGTATTTCTCACTAACTGACGGTACATACGGTCGTAGAGTTGGTTAAATGACAGCAAGGACACTAATATGGAGTAATGGGTTTGTGTGAATGACTGAAAATATTTTTCAAGATGTGAGAGTACATACTGCGGACTGAGCATTTAATCACACAGAGTGAGAGTACATTTCACGGCATTAATGACAGTCATTGCAACAATATTGATCCTTATCTCAGCGCTGATAATTTTTTGTACGGAGTTATGTGGAAGAATTAGCCAGTGGCAAAAAATCTCCTTCCACATACTTTATTACTTCATCTAATTTTTCACTTAATCCATAGTTTTACAGAAAATATCAAGCCTATTTCTTTCTTTCTTTCTTTCTTTTCTTCCACCAAAATAAATTCCCGTCTGCTTAGTCGGTAAAGTACATGGCTTGAAACCAAGGTGGTTGCATGGTCGATCCCCGATTTATGTCAAAATCTGCCCTAAGTTTGATGCTAGTCATTTCGACATGTGCAAAGCACTGGTAAAAGAAACTAGTTATTTATATTTCTTTTGACCGAATGGATTCCTTTTCCAGAAAATATCAAGCCCCAGATAATAAGGTTCTGCACACTTTTTAATATATGCACATCAAAATCTACCCTGGAATATACATTTCCCTTTTTCATCATTATTCTCTACAAAAAAAAAAAAAAAAATGCATTTTTGCCTCACACTACAACCCTTCGAGAATAAAGTAAACATGTCAAGATCATATTCTCTCTTACTTTCTCTCTCTCTCTCTGTCCTTCCTTCCCTCCAGTAGAATGACTCTGCCCATTTGTTCACTACACTCAAGGACTGTCATTCTTTCGACGAAGGCTTTTGTAGGAAAGCAGCCAAGAGATAGGAAAATGCTGTGCGTAGCACTAGTAAAAGGAAACTCAAAGAAAACTTAAATAGGTATACTCGCCGACCGATATACTTGATAATAATTATATAGTTCATCGACAACACTACACTACCTGTGCCTTCCATGGAATTAATGATAGACATTACGACAGGATTCATCCTTATCCCAGCGCTGATAATTTTTTCAACAAAGTTCTGTGGAAAAAGCAGCCAGTGGCTTGGAAACCATATTGTGCAAAGTACTGGTAAAAAGAAACTAATTATCTTCTTCCCCATACTTTATTCCATGTTTCATTAAATCCATACTTTTGCATAAAATATCAAGCTTCTAAAAAGTAACTTTTGCACACTTCTTTATGTAAGTTTGTATACACATATATGGAATATACATTTCACTTATCTATAATTCTTAGGGAAATTCCGCTTTTTGTTTCTTTTTGTTTCTTCACAACCTTTGGGAATAGAGTAAACATGTCATACTCTCTCTCTCTCTCCTCCAGAATGCCTTGTCCGTCTGCTTAGTCGGTAAAGTACATGGCTTGAAACAAAGATTCGACCCAATAGCTATGCCAATATCTGTCCAGGTTTGATGACAGTCTTTGCGAAATGTGCAAAGCACTGGTAAAAGAAATTAGTCATCTTCTGCAACATACTTTATAAAGTTTATCACTGAATCCACAACTTTGCACAAAAAATTATTTTACATCTGCAAACATCTAAACATATCAACATTAAAATCTTCCTCCAAAACTACACCCCTTCAGGAAAAAGTAAACATGTAAAAATTAAATGCTCTATACTCTCTCTCTCTCTCTCCCCCTTCCTGAATGCCTTGTCTAGTTATTCGGTAACGTACACGGCTTGAAAAAAAGGTAGGCGGAGGTTCGATCCAGCAGCTGTGCCAATCTCTGTCCTAGCTTTGACGATAGTCTTTGCAACAGGATTCATTCTACACTCATGAATGTTTATTGTTTCGACGATAGTTTTTGTTGAAAAGCAGCCACACTATCAAAGAAATCCTTCTCCACTACCACTTTCCTTTTCATGATGATGATGATGATCATCATCATCTCAGCAATTATTAAATAGCGTCATCATGAACTCAGTTTTACTAATAGCTTTTTGTTCACTTCTAAAATTCTTTCACAAAATCAGAAAAAGTCAAATAAATTCTACTTTTTTTATTATTATTTTTTTTTTATTGAAGCTTTCGAACAGTGTTTCTGAATTTTTATCTTAATATGAGATTTGATTCTTTTCCAAAATCATTGAACGAACGATCTCTCTCTCTCTCTCTTCTCTCTCTCTTCTCTCTCTCTCTCAATCTATCTCTCTCTACAAGACATTGCCGAGCCCAGTCGCTTAATTGATAACATAGGCATCTTAAACCTAGGGAGGTCGCAGGTTCGATTCCCCAACTGTTCCGAATTCTGTTCTAAATTTGATGACAGTTATTGCGACAAGATTCATTTAATTCTCTTACCGCTGATGATTGTTTCGACGAGAGTTATGTTAAATAGTAGGCATTGCCTTGGAATCATGTTAAAAGTATCGGTAAAAGTAAAACCCAAGAAACCATGGATATGTGCTCTGGCCACCGAGATATAATTGAAATAAGGTTGAAGACCGTGTTAAAACACCAAAGAAACAAATCTCTCCACAACCAAATTCACAATCATCATCATCATCATTATTATAACCACTACAACAATCACATCATCATTATGATCATCATCCTCATCATTATCATCCTCACCGACAACATACCATCATCATCATCATCATCATCATTTTTAAAATTCCAAAATTTGCATCTTAACTTGATGCTAAAATAATTCCTGAAATCATTGGACAGCAATCTAAAATACGTATTGAAATTCCTGTTTCTCCTTTATAAACTAAAACTTACTCGTCCATCGTCAATACGATGGAGCTAGATAAATGTTTCAATTCTCCCTAATAAATTACAATGAGGACGATAAATTAACAAGCATTTTCTCCCTGTTTAATAATGTTTTCAAAAGTCTTCCTCTCTAAGGCCCAGCAAACATAAATCGTGGACATGACTTTCATTTGTAAACGTTAACACTTGACAATTTATCTTTAAACAAATTCATCCTCTTTAAGCTGCTATCTTTATCTTTTCGGCGTTTCCTGTGTAAAACGATTAAACCACCACTTAGTAATACAATGCCGAGGTCGGTAGCTCGGTCGGAAAGCTGCAGAATTTGAGACCTAGGGATGCTAGTTCCAATCCCCAGCTCGGCAGATTTTTTTCCGGGGATCGATGGTAGTCATTGTGACATGATTCCTTTCTATCTCTCTCACTGATGTTTAATGTTAAAAGTACTGGTAAAACAAAAATCCAAGAAACCATGGATATGTGCTCTGGCCACGGAGATATGATTGAAATAAGGTTGAAGACCGTGTTGAAACACCAAACAAAGAAACAAATCTCACCACCACAAAATTCACACTCGGCATCATCATCATTATTATCACCACCACAACAATCACATATCATCATTCTGATCCTCATCACCATTGTCATTGTAATCATCACCAGCAGCATATTATCATCATCATCATCATAATCATTTTCAAAATTCCAAAATTTGCGAAGCCCAGTCGCTTTGTTGGTAACATAGGCACTTTAAAAATAGGGAGGTCGCATGTTCGATTCCCCAGCTTTTCCGATTTCTGTCCGATATTTGATGACAGTTATTGCGACAAGATTCATTTAATTCTCTTACCGCTGATGATTATTTCGACGAGAGTTATGTGGAATAGCAGCCATTGGCTTGGAATCATGTGAAAGTACTGGTAAAAGAAAAACCCAAGAAAACATGGATTTGTGCTATGGCCACCGAGATATAATTGAAATAAGGTTGAAAACCGTGTTATAACACCAAACAAAGAAACAAATCTCTCCACCACCAAATTCACAATCAGCATCATCATCATTATTATCACCACCACAACAATCACATATCATCATCATGATCATCATCATCATCATTGTCATCATCACCAACAGCATATCACCTTCATCATCATCATCATTATCATCATTTTCAAAATTCCAAAATTTGCGTCTTATTTTAGGTTAAACTAATTCCTGAAATCATTGAACAGAAATCCAAAATACAGACTGTTTCTCGTTTATAAACTGAAACTCACTCGTCCATCCTCAATACGTTGGAACTAGATAAGAAATGTTTCAATTCTCCCAAATAAATTACAGTGAGGACGATAAATTAACCAGCATTTTCTCCCTGTTTAATAATGTTTTCAAAAGTCTTCCTCTCTAAGGTCCGGCAAACATGAATTGTGGACATAACTTTCATTTGTAAACGTTAACACTTGACAATCTATCTTTAAACAAATTCATCCTCTTTAAGCTGTTATCTTTAACTTTTTGCCGTTTACTGTGTTAAACGATTAAACCACTTCTTAATAATACAACGCCGTGGTCGGCAGCTCAGTCGAAAACCTAGAGAACTTGAGACCTGGGAATGCTGGTTCCAATCCCCAGCTCGGCAGATTTCTTTTTACCGGGGATCGAAGATAGTCATTGCGACATGATTCATTTCTATCTCTCTCACTGCTGGCTATTGTTTCGACGAATAAAGTGAGAAAATTGACAGTGGCTGGAATATTGTGTGGAGCACTGGTTTAAGAAACTCAAGGAAAGCATGGATAGATGCACTGGCCTCCGTGATATAACTGTACTAATATTTAAAACAGCGTGAAACACCACACACACAATTTTACAATAGGGCCATAGCTCTGAATCGCTCACTTGAGCCAGTAAAAGTTATAAAGAATAATACAAAGTGTAGTTACTGTATAATAATGGTACGGACAATCTTATATGAGTGTTTATGTGTTATCACTCGTATTAAACAAGATGATTTTAATCATGTTATGCGAACCTATCTTTATCTGGCATACTTAAGATTAAAAGTCGAAGTTGCTACAGCATTTCAAGTGATCGTCTGTATGAATGCACAGGCGATTTCGTAATTTGTATGTTAGACCAGTAATATTTAATAGTACAAAATGTAATGCAGAATTATAAGTTCTGATATACATGTATTTTGAAAAGTGATGGTCTGATGTTGCATCATATACACCTAGAATCGATAAACTATACTAGCTGAGGGAAACAAGAACTAAAGGGAACTTAATTTATAGAAGTTAGTACATTTTTGGAGGAAAGGGGTAAACCTCATGCACTGAGAGTACAGGCTTGTAAATTGATGAAAGTAACAGTAAAACCACAGCTGAACATCTGATGAAGCAGGTGAGAGGAATAAAGCATTGGAAAGAGAGAAAGACGGAGAGAGAGAGAAAGAGAGAAAGACACGAAGAGAGACAGAGAGAAAGACAGAAAGAAAAAGAGAAACAACAGAAATGTAGATGCAGGCAAAAAGAGAGGAAGGGGGAGAAAGAGAAATAAAGGAGAGACCACCAGAGAAAACATAGGAGAGAGAGAGAGAGAAAGAGAGAGAGAGAGAGAGAGAGAGAGAGACTGTGTGTGAAAGATAGACAGACAGAGACACAGCAAGTGAGACAGAGATAGGATAGAAGCACAGGGACAGAGCGCGACAGAGATACAGAGGCACAGAGACAGACAGAGAGAGAAATAGGCAGAGACAGAGAGATAGAGAGGGAGAGAGAGAGACAGAGAGAGTGAAAAAGTCAGAGAAAGAGAGATAGCGACAAAGAAGCACGGGTGTGCAAAGATAGACAGACAGAGACACAGCAAGCGAGACAGACATAGGATAGAATCACAGAGACAGAGGGCGACAGAGAGACAGAGGCACAGAGACAGACAGAGAGAGAAATAGACAGAGAGATAGAGACGAGGAAGGACTAGAGTGCGGACAGAGAAAGACAGAGCCATAGCAAGGGAGATAGAGATAGGGAAAGAAGGACAGAGAGAAAGACAGAGACAGGCAGACAGAGTGCAAGAGACAAAGATAAGAGAGGGACAGAGAGAGACAGACCGAGAGAGAAATCGACTCAAAGACCGAAGATACCGGCTAACACTTAAGTTTAAAAAGCGATATTACAAAGTCCACGGCCTATAGCTTAAATCGATTGAGGGTACAATCTTAAACCGACTGAGATTCCAAGCTAATGAAGTAGTGGTCAAAGAACAGAGAAAGCACAAGTTCCAACCTACGATATTCATATAATCAATTGGCAACACATGTCATGGATAGAGTGTACATCTCAGAGACTTAGTTTGCAGACAAACAGACTGGATTAAATGAGAGTAAGGAAAGAGCACCAGAGCCTGTTGGTTTATGACATGGACTGATCCTTTTAATTCCATAGACTTAGTTTAAGAGCTCTCAGAATGAGAAAATAGTTCACGAAGTGGAGAGAAATTGCACAGACCGAGTGCACAAGGTGATCCAATGGAAATGAAATAAGAGTAAGGGCACAAATGTAGATACTGAGGACACATCTATCGAACTATGAGTAAAAATCACCTACTGTGGGTACATGCACACATCATTGGGTTGAAACAAAACTAGAGACACATTTTCAGGGTACATCAAACTAAGGCTATATTCTTACTAAGAGTACGTAGATGGACTGGGGAAACATTTCACCGACTGTCGTGCAGGCTAATTGGTTGGGTGTAAAATCTTTTAAAAAGACACAGGTTTATGGCTTGAGGATACATCTCACTGACTGAGGTAGGATCTCAATTCTTAGGAGTACATAAAAAAGACTGTGAAAGTTAAAACAAGTTTTGGGGCCTCAGGGAAAATCCGACTGACTGACGTGCATCTAACTGACTGAGGTTTTATATCGCTATCGTAGGGTGCAACACACTGACTTGTGGTATAAACAGACTGAAGAAAAAGTTAACGGAACAGCTACTCGCCGAGGGTACATTGCACAGATTTAGAGTACATTTCAGGAACTCAAAGACAAACAGTGCAAAGAATAGCATTCGAGTAAGGGCAGTCCTTCAGGGACTGGGGATACATTCAATTGACTATACACACAATTTTAAAGTCTAAGAGTAGACCGAGGGAACATTCTAAGAACTGACGATCCAATGACATAGACTCAGTGTGGATACAATGTTAATCTTATGAACTGAGAGTACAGCTTAATCAATTAAAGAAATAAGAACTTGACTAAATCTCAAGCGTTTGTTGCCTCATCTCACGGGCTAAGGGTATATCTCACTGACTTACGGTACATATTGTCGTAGAGTTGGTTAACTGACAGCAAGGACACTGATATGGAGGAATGGGTTTGTGTGAATGACTGAAAATATTTTTCAAGATATGAGAGTACATACTGCGGACTGAGGATTTAATCACTCAGAGTGAGAGTACATTTCATTGCATTAATGATAGTCATTGCAACAATATTCATCCTTATCTCAGCGCTGATAATTTTATCTATAAAGTTATGTGGAACAAGCAACCAGTGGCATGGGAACAGTATTGTGCGAAATACTGGTAAAAAAATCTCCTTCCACATACTTTATTACTTCATCTAATTTTTCACTTAATCCATATTTTTGCAGAAAATATCAAGCCTCTAAAAATTAATTCTGCACACTTCATAACATATGCACATAAAAATCTACTTAGGAATATACATGTCGCTTTTCCACTATCATTCCTTACAACAATTGTAGTATTTCGTAATTCACTACAACCCTTCAAGAATAAAGCAAATATATCAAAGTTCAAACACTTTCTTTCTTTCTTTCTTTCTTTCTTTTCTTCCACCAAAATAAATTCCCGTCTGCTCAGTCGTTAAAGTGCATGGCTTGTAACCAGGGTGGTTGCATGGTCGATCCACCAGTTATGCCAAAATCTGTCCGAGATTTAATGATAGTCATTTCGACATGTGCGAAGTACTGATAAAAGAAACTAGTTATCTCCTTCCACTTATTTATATTTCTTTTGACCGAATCCATTACCTTGCAGAAAATATCAAGCCCCAAAAAAGTAATAAGGTTCTGCACACTTCTGAATATATGCACATCAAAATTTACGCTGGAATATACATTTCGTGTTTTAATCATTATTCTTTTCAAAAAATGTACTTTACCCCACACTACAATCCTTCGGGAATAAAGTAAACATGTCAAGATCAAACTCTATCTCTGTCTCTTTCTCTGTCCCTTTCTCTCTCACCCCTTCCCTCCCTATAGTAGAATGCCTTGCCCATCTGTTCAGTCGGTCACATACATGGCTTGAAACCAAGGCAGGCGCAGGTTAGATCCAATAGCTGTGCCCATTTCTGTCCAAAGTTTGATAATAGTCATTGCAACAGGATTCATTCTACACTCAAGAATGGGCATTGTTTCGACGATCACCTGTTTAGAAAATTAGCCAAAAGCTTGGAAAAGGCTGTGCGTAGCACTGGTAAAAGGAAACTCCAAGAAACCTCAAATAGGTATACTCGCCGACCGATATACTTGATAATAATTTTATAGTTAAAACGACAACACTACACTACCGGTACATTCCATGGAATTCATGACAGACATTACGACAGGGTTCATCCTTATCCCAGCGCTGATATTTTTTTCAACAAAGTTATGTGGAAAAAACAGCCAGTGGCTTGGAAACAACATTGTGCGAAGTACTGGTAAAAGAAACTAATTATCTTCTTCTGCATACTTTATAAAATGTTTCACTAAATCCATACCTTTGCAGAAAATATCAAGCTTCATAAAAAATAACTTTTGCACACTTCTTAATATATATTTGTATGCACGTAAAAGTCTACCTTGGAATATACATTTCACGTATCTGTCATTATTCTTAAGGAAAATTACGGTTTTTCTTTCTTCACTACAACCTTTGGGAATAGAGTAAACATATCACAATCAAGTACTCTCTCTCTCCTCCAGAATGCTTTGTCCGTCTGCTCAGTCGGTCTATTACATGGCTTGAAACCAAGATTCGACCCAATAGCTATGCCAATATCTGTCCAGGTTTGATGACAGTCTTTGCGACATGTGCAAAGTACTGGTAAAAGAAACTAGTTATCTTCTTCCACATACATTATAAAATTTTTTCACTAAATCCACAACTTTGCAGAAAATATCAAGCCCATTGAAATTAACATCTGCACACATCTTAACATATAAACATTAAAATCTTCCCTGGAATATACATTTCCGTTTCCAATCATCACTTTTTACAAAAATGCATTTTTTGGCCCAACACTACCCCCTTAAGAATAAAGTAAACAAGTCGAAATTAAATGCCATCTCTCTCTTTCTCTCTATCTCTCCTCCAGAATGCCTTGCCCGTCTAGTTATTCGGTAACGTACACGGCGTGAAAGAAAGGTGGGAACAGGTTCGATCCAGCAGCTGTGCCTATTTCTGTCCCAGCTTTGACGATAGTCATTGCAACAGGATTCATTCTACACTCAAGAATGTTTATTGTTTCGACGGAAGTTTTTGTTGAAAAGCAGCCAAAGCCTTGGGAAGACTGGCGTTATGCGTAGCAATGGTGAAACAAACTCCAAAAAACCTCAAATAGGTGCACTGGCCTCGCTATGTACCTGATATTTAGTAAAAACGGCCTTAAAACACCACACTAACAAAGAAATATTTCTCCACTACAACTTTTTTTCCCATCATCGTCATCATCATCATCATCTCCTCAGCAATGACTAAATAGCGTCACCATGAACTCAAACAGTTTTGCTAATAGCTTTTTGTTCACTTCTAAAATTCATTTACAAAATCAGAAATAAAAGCTTTGTTCCACAGTCAAACAAATGCTACTCTTTTTTTATTTGAAGCTTTTGAACAGTGTTTCTGAAATTTTTATCTTATTATGCAATTTGATTCTTTTCGAAAATCATTGAACGCTCTCTCTCTCTCTCTGTTTACAAGACTTTGCCAAGTCCAGTCGCTTAGTTGGTAACATAGGCACCTTTAAACTAGGGAGGTCGCAAGTTCGATTCCCCAGCTTTTCCAATTTCTGTTCGATATTTGATGACAGTTATTGCGACAAGATTCATTTAATTCTCTTACCGCTGGTGATTATTTCGACAAGAGTTATGTGGAATAGCAGCCATTGGCTTGGAATCATGTGAAAAGTACTGGTAAAAGAAAAACCCAAGAAAACATGGACATGCGCTCTGGCCACCGAGATATAATTGAAATAAGTTTGAAGACCGTGTTATAACACCAAACAAAGAAACAAATCTCTCCACCGCCAAATTCACAATCAGCATCATCATCATTATTATCACCACCACAACAATCACATATCATCATGATCATCATGATGATGATCATCATCACCAGCACCATATCATCACCTTCATCATCATCATCATCATCATTTTCAAAGTTCCAAACTTTGCGTCTTAATTTGAGGCTAAACTAATTTCTGAAATCATTGAACAGAAATCGAAAATACAGACTGAAATTCCTGTTTCTCGTTTATAAACTGAAACTTACTCGTCCATCTTTGATATGTTGGAACTAGATAAGAAATGTTTCAATTCTCCCAAATAAATTACAGTGAGGACGATGAATTAACCAGCATTTTCTCCCTGTTTAATAATGTTTTCAAAAGCCTTCCTCTCTAAGGTCCAGCAACCATGAATTGTGGACATAGCTTTCATTTATAAACGTTAACACTTGACAATCTATCTTTAAACAAATTCATCCTCTTTAAGCTGCTATCTTTACCTTTTGACGTTTACTGTGTTAAACGATTAAACCACTTCTTAATAATACAACGCCGTGGTCGGCAGCTCATTCGGAAACCCACAGAACTTGAGACCTAGGGATGCTGGTTCCAATCCCCAGCTCGGCAGATTTTTTTTCTGGGGATCGAAGATAGTCATTGCAACATGATTCCTCTATATCTCTCTCACTGCTGGCTATCTTAAAGTGAGAAAACTGACAGTGGCTGGAATATTGTGTGGAGCACTGGTTTAGGAAGCTCAGGAAAGCATGGATAGATGCACTGGCCTCCGTGATATGACTGTACTAATATTTAAAACAGCGTGAAGAACCACAAACACAATTTCACATTAGGGCTCTGAATCGCTCACATGAGCCAGTAAAAGTTATAAAGAATAATACGAAGTGTAGTTACTGTATAATAATGGTACGGAAAATCTTACAGGAGTGTTTATGTGTTATCACTCGTATTAAACAAAGATGACTTTAATCATGTTATGCGAACCTATCTTTATTTGGCATACTAAAGATTAACATAACAGTCGAAGTTCCTACGGCACTGGAAGTGATCGTGTGTATGAATGCACAGGCAATTTCGTAATTTGTATGATTAGACCAGTATGGTTCATTTGTGCCAGTTACACCAGTAATATTTGGTAGCACAAAATCCAATGCAGAATTAACTAAGTTCCGATATACATTGAAGCATTAAATATTCAAAGTGACGGTCGGAAGGTGCATCATATACACCTAGAATCGATAAACTATACAAGCTGAAGGAAACAAGAATGAAAGGGAATTTAATTTACAAAAAGTTAGTACATTTTTGGAGGAAAAGGGTAAACCTCATGCACTAAGTGTACAGGCTTATGAAATGATGAAAGCAACATCAAGACCATAGCTGAACATCTGATGAAGCAGGTGAGAGGGATAAAGGCATGGGATGAGAGAAATACGGAGAGACAGAAAGAAAGTCATGAAGAGACACAAAGAGAAAGACAGAAATAAAGAGAGAAATGACAGAAATGAAGATCAAGGCAGAAACAGAGGAAGGGGGAGAATGAGAAATAAAGGAGAGAGCATCAGACAAAAGATAGGAGAGCGAGAGAGACAGCTAGAGACAGAGAGAGAGAGTGAAAAAGTCAGAGAAAGAGAGACAGCAACAAGGAGGCACGAGGGTGCAGACAGACAGTGACAGACAGAGACACATCAAGCGAGACAGAGATAGGGACAGAAGCACAGAGATAGAGGGCGAGAAACAAACGGAGGCAGAGAGACAGACAGAGAGAGAAATAGGCAGAGAGAGACAGACAGAGAGACAGAGACGGGGAAGGACGAGAGTGCAGACAGAGAAAGACAGAGCCATAGCAAGGGAGATAGAGATAGGGAAAGAAGGACAGAGAGAAAGACAGAGACAGACAGAAAGAGAGAGAGAGAGAGCAAGAGACAAAGAGAAAGAGAGAAACAGACAGAGACAGACCGAGAGCGAAATCGACTCAAAGACCAAAGATACCTGCTAACACCCTTGGGTTTAAAAGAGAAATTACAAAGTTCACGGCCTAGAGTTTAAATGGATTGTGGGTACAATCTTAAACAGACTGAGAGTCCAAGCTAATGAAGTAGTGGTCAAAGAACAGAAACGGCACAAGTTGCAACGTAAAATATTCAATAATCAATATAATCAATTGGCGATACATGTCACGGATAGAGGGTACATCTCGGAGACTTAGTTTGCAGACGAACAGACTGGATTAAATGAGAGTAAGGAAAGAGCACCAGAGCCTGTTGGTACATGACATTGATTGATCCTTTTAATTCCATACACTTAGTTTAAGAGCTCTCAGAATGAGAGAATAGTTCACGAAGTGGAGAGAAATTGCACAGACCGAGTGCACAAGGTGATCCACTGGAAATGAAATAAGAGTAAGGGCACAAATGTAGATACTGAGGACACATATTTCGAACTGTGAGTAAAAATCACCTATTGTGGGTACCTGCACACATCATGGGGGTTGAAACAAAAGTAGGGACACATTTTCAGGGTTTGAGGGTACATCAAACTAAGGCTATATTCTTACTGTCTGAGAGTACGTAGAGGGACCTGGGGAACATTTCACCGACTGTAGTGCAGACTGATTGGTTGGGTGTAAAATCTTTCAGAAGACAGGTTTATGGCTTGAGGATACATCTCTCTGACTACAGGTAGGATCTTAATTCTTAGGAGTACATGAAAAAGACTGTGAAAGTTAAAACAAGTTTTGGGGCCTCAGGGAAAATCCGACTGAATGACGTGCATCTAATTGACTGAGGTTTTATATCGCTATCGTATGGTGCAACACACTGACTTCTGGTATAAACAGACTGAAGAAAAAGTTATAGTAAGGGAACAGTTGCTCGCTGAGGGTACATTGCACAGATTTAGAGTACATTTCAGGGACTCAAAGACAAACAGTGCAAAGGATAGCATTCGAGTAAGGGCAGTGGTTCAGGGACTGGGGATACATACAATTGACTATACACACAATTTTAAAGTCTAAGAGGACAAATAGTAGACGAGGGAACATTCTAAGAACTGAAGATCCGATGTCAAAGATTCAGTGTGGATACAATCTTAATCTTATGAACTGAGAGTACAGCTTAACCAATTAAAGAAATAAGAACTTGACTAAATCTCAAGCGTTTGTTGCCTCATCTCACTGGCCAAGGGTATACATGTATCTCACTGACTGACGGTACATACTGTCATAAAGTTGGTTAACTGATAGCAAAGACACTAATATGGAGTAATGGGTTTGTGTGAATGACTGATAATGTTTTTTCAAGATGTGAGAGTACATACTGCGGACTGAGGATTTAATCACACAGAGTGAGAGTACATTTCATGGCATTAATGATAGTCATTGCAACAGTATCCATCCATAACTTTTTCTATCAAGTTATGTTGAACAAGCAGCCAGTAGCATGGGAACAATACTGTACGAAATACTAGCAAATAATCTCCTCCCACATACTTTATTACTTCATCTAATTTTTCTCTTAATCCATATTTTTGCAGAAAATATGAAGCCTCTAAACCTTAATTCTGCACAATTCTTAACATATGCACATAAAAATCTACTTAGGAATATATATTTCGCTTTTCCAATATCATTCCTTACAACAATTGTAGTATTTCGTAATTCACTACAACCCTTCAAGAATAAAGCAAATAAATTCCCGTCTGCTCGGTCGGTAAGTACATGGCTTGAAACCAAGGTGGTTGCATGGTCGATCCACCAATTATGCCAAAATCTGTCCGAGGTTTAATGATAGTCATTTCGACATGTGCGAAGTACTGGTAAAAGAAACTAGTTATCTCCTTCCACTTATTTATATTTCTTTCGACCAAATCCATTACTTTGCAGAAAATATCAAGCCCCAAAAATAACAAGGTTCTGCACACTTCTTTATATATGCACATCAAAATCTACCCTGGAATATACATTTCGCGTTTTCATCATTATTCTTTACAAAAAATGCATTTTTGCCCCACACTACAACCTTTCGGGAATAAAGTAAACATGTCAAGATCAAATTCTCTCTCTCTCTCTCTCTTTCTCTCTCTCTCTCCCACAGTAGAATGCCTTGTCCACCTGTTCAGTTGGTCACATACATGGCTTGAAACCAAGGCCATCTTTGCAAGCCAAGGATACTAACTCCACTTTGTTCGTTACGTACGCCTCTTTACAAATCGAAACTCCCGCTGCACCACCTATCGAATATCACGAGTTGCGTAACTTTTGCTTATGTTATTTCTCACCAATCAAAGTGCTCGTAATAAAATTTGTTAGGCTATGCATCAAATATGGCTTGGCTTTCGGATTCATCACAATTTTCCGAAATTAATCAGACATACGATGATTCGCAATCATTTGGCTGTGGAACCCATCCTAATATTTCACATGATTGATCATGAACTACAAAAAACTCATTAAATATCGATCGTCTACTCTTTTTTGGCAAATTTTCTTCACAGCCACGATAACTTTCGTTTTTGACGGGCCATTATTGTTTTCCGTTTCGCGGAAGATTTCTTGTTACGGATGGTTTGATTGGACGTGATGGGTTTTGATCGCATCCAATGAAATAGCGCAGCTGGAGTTTCGATTTTTAAAGAGGTGAGCGGCCAAGGGTACTACCTTAGTATCCTTGGCTTGTGAAGACGAACCAAGGCAGGCTCAGGTTAGATCCAATAGCTGTGACAATTTCTGTCCGATGTTTGATAATAGTCATTCCAATAGGATTCATTCCACACTCAAAGATGGTCATTGTTTCGACGATGGCTTTTTTAGGAAGGCAGCCAAACCCTTGGAATATGCTGTGCGTAGCACTGGTAGAAGGAAACTCCAAGAAACCTCAAATAGGTATACTCGCCGACCGATATACTTGATAATAATTATAAAGTTAAAACGACAACACTACACTACCCATACATTCCATGGAATTAATGACAGATATTACGACAGGGTTCATCCATATCCCAGCGCTGATAATTTTTTCAACAAAGTTATGTGGAAAAAGCAGCCAGTGGCTTGGAAACAATATTGTGCGAAGTACTGGTAAAAGAAACTAATCATCTTCTTCCACACACTTTATTGAATGTTTCACTAAATCCATACTTTTGCAGAAAACATCAACCTCCTTAAAAATAACGTTTGCACACTTCTTAATATACATTTGTATGCACATAAAAGTCTACCTTGGAATATACATTTCACGTATCTGTCATTATTCTTAAGGAAAATTCCGGTTTTTCTTTCTTCACTACAACCTTTGGGAATAGAGTAAACAAGTCAAAATCAAATGCTTTCTATCTCCTCCAGAATGCCTTGACCGTCTGATAAATCGGTATATTACATGGCTTGAAACCAAGATTTGACCCAATAGCTATGCCAATATCTGTCCAGGTTTGAGGACGGTCTTTGCGACATGTGCAAAGTACTGGTAAAAGAAACTAGTTATCTTCTGCCACATACTTTATAAAAGTTATCACTAAATCCACAACTTTGCAGAAAATATCAAGTCCCTTGAAATTAACGTCTGCACACATCTTAACATATCAACACTAAAATATTTGCTGGAATATACATTTCCGTTTTCAATCATCACTTTTTACAAAACTGCATTTTTTGTCCAACGCTACATCCCTTCAAGAATAAAGCAAAGATGTCAAAATCAAATGCTCTCTCTCTCCTCCAGAATGCCTTGGCCGTCTACTCAGTAGGTAACGTACACGGCTTGAAACAAAGGTGGGCGCAGGTTCGATCCAGCAGCTGTGCTAATCTCTGTCCAAGCTTTTTGCAACAAGATTCATTCTACACTCAAGAATGTTTATTGTTTCGACGATAGTTTTTTGTTCAAAGGCAGCCAAAGCCTTGGGAAGAATGGCGTTGTGCGTAGGAATGGTGAAACAAACTCCAAAAAAGCTCAGATATGTGTACTGGCCTCGCTGTGTACCTGATATTTAGTAAAGAAGCCTTAAAACACCACACTAACAAAGAAATCTTTCTTCACTACCACTTTTTTTCCATCATCGTCACCGTCATCATCATCTCAGCAATGATTAAATAGCGTCACCATGAACTCAAACAATTTTGCTAATAGCTTTTTGTTGACTTCTGAAGTTCTACAAAATCGAAAATGAAAGCTTTGTCAAATAAATTCTAATCTAATTTTATTTGAAGATTTTGAACAGTGTTTCTGAAATTTTTATCTTAATATGAGATTTGATTCTTTTCCAAAGTCATTGAACGCTCTCTCTCTCTCTCCCTCCCTCTCTCTCTGTTTACAAGTCATTGCCAAGCCCAGTCGCTTTGTTGGTAAACATAGGCACTTTTAAACTAGGGAGGTCGCAAGTTCGATTCCCCAGCTTTTCCGATTTCTGTTCGATATTTGATGACAGTTATTGCGACAAGATTCATTTAATTCTCTTACCGCTGATGATTAGTTCGACGAGAGTTATGTGGAATAGCAGCCATTGGCTTGGAATCATGTGAAAAGTACTGGTAAAAGAAAAACCCAAGAAAACATGGATTTGTGCTCTGGCCACAGAGATATAATTGAAATAAGGTTGAAGACCGTGTTAAAACACCAAACAAAGAAACAAATCTCTCCACCACCAAATTTACAATCAGCATCATCATCATTATTATCACCACCACAACAATCACATATCATCATCATGATCATCATCATTGTCATCATCACCAGCAGCATATCATCATCATTATCATCATCATTTTCAAAATTCCAAAATTTGCATCTTAATTTGAGGTTGAACTAATTCCTGAAATCATTGAACAGCAATCCAAAATACAGATTGACATTCCTGTTTCTCCTTTATAAAAAAAAAAAAAAACTAACTCGTCCATCCTCAATACGTTGGAACTAGATAAGAAATGTTTCAATTCTCCCAAATAAATCACAATGAGGACGATAGATTAAACAGCATTTTCTCACTGTTTAATAATGTTTTCAAAACCCTTCCTCTCAAAGGTCCAGCAAACATGAATCGTGGACATAACTTTCATTTGTAAACGTTAACACTTGACAATCTATCTTTAAACAAATTCATCCTCCGTAAGCTGCTATCTTTACCTTTTGACGTTTACTGTGTTAAACGATTAAACCACCACTTAATAATACAAAGCCGAGGTCGGCAGCTCATTCGGAAACCTACAGAACTTGAGACCTGGGGATGCTGGTTCCAATCCCCAGCTCGGCAGATTTTTTTCCGGGGGTCGATGATAGTCATTGCGACATGATTCCTTTCTATCTCTCTCACTGCTGGTTATCGTTTCGACGATCTTTAAGTGAGAAAACTAACACTGGCTGGAATATTGTGCGGAGCACTGGTTTAAGAAACTCCAGGAGAGCATGGATAGATGCACTGGCCTCCGTGATATGACTGTACTAATATTTAAAACGGCATTGGAAGTGATCGTGTGTATGAATGCACAGGCGATTTCGTAATTTGTATGATTAAACCAGTATGGTTCATTTCTGCCAGTTACACCAGTAATATTTGATAGTATAAAATGTAATGCAGAATTATAATAAGTTCTGATATACATGTATTTTGAAGCATTAAAAATCAAAAGTGACGGTCTGACGGTACATCATATACACCTAGAATCGATAAACTATACAAGCACAAAAAGAAACTTAATTTATAGAAGTCACTACACTTTTGGAGGAAAAGGGTAAACCTCATGCACTGAGAGTACACGCTTATGAATTGACGAAAGCAACATTAAAACCATAGCTGATGAAGCAGGTGAGAGGGATAAAGGCATTGTGAAGAAAGACGGAGAGACAGAGAGAAAGTCACGAAGAGAGACAAAGAGAAAACCAGGAACAGAGAAATGACAGAAATGAAGATCAAGGCAGAAACAGAGGAAGGGGGAGAAAGAGAAATAAAGGAGAGAGCATCAGACAAAAGATAGGAGAGCGAGAGAGACATAGAGAGACAAAGAGAGAGAGAAAGACACAAAGAGAGACAGAGGCTGTAAAAGTCAGAGAAAGAGAGATAGCGACAAGGAGGCACGAGAGTGCAGACAGACAGAGACACAGAAAGCGAGACAGAGATAGGCAGAGAAGCACACAGATAGAGGGCGAGAGACAGACAGAGAGAGAAATAGGCAGAGAGAGACAGACAGAGAGACAGAGACGAGGAAGGACGAGAGTGCGGACATAGAGAGACAGAGCCATAGCAAGGGAGATAGAGATAGGGAAAGAAGGACAAAGAGAAAGACAGAGACAGAGAGAGAGAGAGAGAGAGAGAGCAAGAGACAAAGAGAAAGCGAGAAACAGACAGAGACAGATAGATAGAGAAATCGACTCAAAGACCAAAGATACCGGCGTACACTCTTGGGTTTATAAAAGAAATTACAAAGTTCACGGCCTAAAGTTTAAATGGATTGAGGGTACAATCTTAAACCGACTGAGAGTCCAAGCTAATGAAGTAGTGGTCAAAGAACAGAAACGGCAAAAGTTGCAACGTGAAATATTCAATAATCAATATAATCAATTGGCGATACATGTCACGGATAGAGGGTACATCTCGGAGACTTAGTTTGCAGACGAACAGACTGAATTAAATGAGAGTAAGGAAAGAGCACCAGAGCCTGTTGGTACATGACATGGATTGATCCTTTTAATTCCATAGACTTAGTTTAAAAGCTCTCAGATTCATTGAATAGTTCACGAAGTGGAGAGAAATTGCACAGACCGAGTGCACAAGGTGATCCACTGGAAATGAATTAAGAGTAAGGGCACAAATGTAGATACTGAGGACACATCTGTCGAACTGCGAGTAAAACTCACCTACTGTGGGTACATGCACACATCATAGGGATGAAACAAAAGTAGAGACACATTTTCAGGGTTTGAGTGTACATCAAACTAAGGCTATATTCTTACTGTCTGAGAGTACGTAGAGGGACTGGGGGAACATTTCACTGACTGTCGTGCAGGCTCATTGGTTGGGTGTAAAATCATTAAAAAGACACAGGTTTATGGCTTGAGGATACATCTCACTGACTACAATCTCAATTCCTGGGAGTACATGAAAATGACTGTGAAAGTTAAAACAAGTTTTGGGGCCTCAGGGAAAATCCGACTGACTGACGTGCATCTAATTGACCGAGGTTTTATATCGCTATCGTAGGGTGCAACACACCGACTTCTGGTATAAACAGACTAAAGAAAAGGTTATAGTAAGGGAACAGTTACTCGCTGAGGGTATATTGCACAGATTTAAAAGTACATTTCAGAACTCAAAGACAAACAGTGAAAGGATAGCATTCGAGTAAGGGCAGTGGTTCAGGGACTGGGGATACATTCAATTGGCTATACACACAATTTTAAAGTCTAAGAGGACAAGTACTACACCGCGGGAACATTCTAAGAACTGAAGATCCAATGTCAAAGACTCAGTGTGGATACATTTTTAATCTTTTGAACTGAGATCACAGCTTAATCAATTAAAGAAATAAGAACTTGACTAAATCTCAAGCGTTTGTTTGCTTCATCTCACGGGCTAAGGGTATATCTCACTGGCTAACGGTACATACTGTCGTAGAGTTGGTTAACTGATAGCAAGGACACTAATACGGAGTAATGGGTTTGTGTGAATGACTGAAAATGTTTTTCAAGATGTGAGAGTACATACTGCGGACTGAGGATTTAATCACACAGAGTGAGAGTACATTTCATGGCATTAATGATAGCCATTGCAACAGTATTCATCAATATTTTTTTCTATTAAGCTGGGTGTAACAAGCAGCCAGTGGCATGGGAACAATATTGTGCGAAATACTGGTAAAAAAATCTCCTTCCACATACTTTATTACTTCATCTAATTTTTCACTTAGTCCATATTTTGAAAAAAAATATCAAGCCTCTAAAACTTAATTCTGCACACTTCTTAACATATGCACATAAAAATCTACTTAGGAATATACATTTCGCTTTTCCAATATCATTCCTTACAACAATTGTAGTATTTCGTAATTCACTACAATCCTTCAATAATATAGCAAATATATCAAAGTTCAAACACTTTCTTTCTTTCTTTCTTTTCTTCCACCAAAATAAATTCCCGTCTGCTCGGTCGGTAAGTACATGGCTTAAAACCAAAGTGGGTGCATGGTCGATCCACAAATTATGCCAAAATCTATCCGAGGTTTAATGATCGTCATTTCGACACGTGCGAAGTACTGGTAAAAGAAACTAGTTATCTCCTTCCACTTATTTATATTTCTTTTGACCGATTAAATTACTTTGCAGAAAATATCAAACCCCCAAAAATAATAAGGTTCTACACACTTCTTAATATATGCACATCAAAATCTTCCCTGGAATATACATTTCGCATCCTCATTCTTTACAAAAAAATGCAGTTTGCCCCACACTACAACATTTCGGGAATAAAGTAAACATGTCAAGATCAAATTCTCATTCTCTCTGTCTCTCTGTCTCCCACAGTACAATGCCTTACCCATCTGTTCAGTTTATCACATACATGGCTTGAAACCAAGGCAGGCGCAGGTTAGATCCAATAGCTGTGACAATTTCTGTCCGAAGTTTGATAATAGTCATTCCAACAGGATTCATTCTTCACTCAAGGATGGTCATTGTTTCGACGATGGCTTTTTTAGGAAGGCAGCCAAAACCTTCGAAGATGCTGTGCGTAGCACTGGTAAAAGGAAACTCCAAGAAACCTCAAATAGGTATACTCGCCGACCGATATACTTGATAATAATTATATAGTTAAAACGACAACACTACACTACCCATACATTCCATGGAATTAATGACAGACATTACGACAGGGTTCATCCATATCCCAGCGCTGATAATTTTTTCAACAAAGTTATGTGGAAAAAGCAGCCAGTGGCTTGGAAACAATATTGTGCGAAGTACTAGTAAAGAAACTAATTATCTTCTTCCACACACTTTATTGAATGTTTCACTAAATCCATACTTTTGCAGAAAACATCAGCATCCTTAAAAATAACTTTTGCACACGTCTTAATATATAATTGTATGCACATAAAAGTCAACCTTGGAATATACATTTCACGTATCTGTCATTATTCTTAAGGAAAATTCCGGTTTTTCTTTCTTCACTACAACCTTTGGGAATAGAGTAAACATGTCAAATCAAATGCTTTCTCTCTCCTCCGGAATGCCTTGACGGTCTGATAAGTCGGTAAATTACATGGCCTGAAACCAAGATTTGACCCAATAGCTATGCCAATATCTGTCCAAGTTTGATGACACTCTTTGCGACATGTGCAAAGTACTGGTAAAAGAAACTAGTTATCTTCTTCCACATACATTATAAAATTTACCACTGCATCCACAATTCTGCAGAAAATATCAAGCCCCTTCAAATTAACATCTGCACACATCTTAACATATCAACACTAAAATATTTGCTGGAATATACATTTCCGTTTTCAATCATCACTTTTTACAAAACTTCAGTTTTTGTCCAATACTACACCCCTTCAGGAATAAAGTAAACATGTCAAAATTAAATGCGCTCTCTCTCTCTCTCTCTCTCCCCTCCAGAATGCCTTGCCAGTCTAGTCAGTAGGCAACGTACACGGCTCGAAACAAAGGAGGGCGCAGTTTCGATCCAGCAGCTGTGCCAATCTCTGTCCTAGCTTTGACGATAGTCATTGCAACAGGATTCATTCTATACTCAAGAATGTTTATTGTTTCGACGATAGTTTTTTGTTGAAAAGCAGCAAAAGCCTTGGGAAGACTGGCGTTGTGCGTAGGAATGGTGAAAAAAAAAAAAAAAAAAACTCCAAAAAAGCTCAGAAATGTGCACTGGCCTCGCTATGTACCCGACATTTAGTAAAAACGGCCTTAAAACACCACACTAACAAAGAAATCTTTCTCCACTACCACTTTTTTTCCATCATCGTCAACATCATCATCATCTCAGCAATGATTAAATAGCGTCACCATGAACTCAAACAGTTTTGCTAATAGCTTTTTGATGACTTCTAAAGTTCTACAAAATCGAAAATGAAAGCTTTGTTGCACAGTCAATTAAATTCTACTCTTTTTTAGTCCCCTACCGGCGAAGCCGAAGGGGACGTTAGGTTTGCACTCCGCCCGTCCGTCTGTCCGTCTGTCTGTCTGTCTGTCCATCTGTCCGTCAGTCCGGCAATTAAGTTTTCCGGATTTTTTTTCTAAATGGTGGTACATATTGAGCTGAGTTTTGGTGTGTAAGTCACCTACCATCACTTACAGATCAAGTTCGACTTTCCTTCTGGTCCACTGGTTTTTCACGGATTTACGGGCCTTGGACTTACAAAATTTCACTGAGAAATCAGTTTTCCGGACTTTTTTCCTAAACACTGGTAGGTATTGATTTCAGATTTGCTGTGTAACTCAACCACCATTACTTACAGATCAAGTTCGACTTTCGTTCCGGTCCACTGGTTTTTCACGGATTTACGGGCCTTGGACTTACAAAATTTCACTGATAAATCAGTTTTTCGGACTTTTTTTTCTAAATACTGGTAGATATTCACCTGACTTTTGCTGTGTAAGTCAACCACCATTACTTACAGATCAAGTTCGAGTTTCGTCCCGCTCCACTGCTTTTTCACGCATTTACGGGCCTTGGACTGACAAAATTTCACTGATAAAACATTTTTCCGCACTTTTTTTCTAAACGTTGCTACATATAGAGCTGATTTTTGGTGTGTACATCAACCACCATGACTTAGACATCAAGTTCGAGTTTCGTCCCGTTCCACTGCTTTTTCACGCATTTACGGGCCTTGGACTTACGAAATTTCACTGATAAAACATTTTTCCGCACTTTTTTTCTAAACGCTGCTACATATAGGGCTGATTTTTGGTGTGTACATCAACCACCATGACTTACACATCAAGTTTGAGTTTCGTCCCGCTCTATCAGAATGCTTGTTTATTTGAAGATTTTGAACAGTGTTTCTGAAATTTTTATCTTAATATGAGATTTGATTCTTTTCCAAAGTCATTGAACGCTCTCTCTCTCTCTCTCTCTCTCTGTTTACAAGTCATTGCCAAGCCCAGTCGCTTTGTTGGTAAACATAGGCACTTTTAAACTAGGGAGGTCGCAAGTTCGATTCCCCAGCTTTTCCGATTTCTGTTCGATATTTGATGACAGTTATTGCGACAAGATTCATTTAATTCTCTTACCGCTGATGATTAGTTCGACGAGAGTTATGTGGAATAGCAGCCATTGGCTTGGAATCATGTGAAAAGTACTGGTAAAAGAAAAACCCAAGAAAACATGGATTTGTGCTCTGGCCACCGAGATATAATTAAAATAAGGTTGAAGACCGTGTTAAAACACCAAACAAAGAAACAAATCTCTCCACCATCAAATTCACAATCAGCATCATCATCATTATTATCACCACCACAACGATCGCATATCATCATTATGATGATGATCATCATCATCATTGTCATCATCACCAGCAGCATATAATCATCATCATCATTTTCAAAATTCCAAAAATTTGCATCTTAATTTCAGGTAAAACTAATTCCTGAAATCATTGAACAGCAATCCAAAATACAGATTGACATTCCTGTTTCTCCTTTATAAAAAAAAAAAAAAAACTAAGTCGTCCATCCTCAATACGTTGGAACTAGATAAGAAATGTTTCAATTCTACCAAATAAATCACAATGAGGACGATAAATTAACCAGCATTTCTCCCTGTTTAATAATGTTTTCAAAGGCCTTCCTCTCAAAGGTCCAGCAAACATGAATCGTGGACATAACTTTCATTTGTAACCGTTAACACTTGACAATCTATCTTTAAGCAAATTCATCCTCTTTAAGCTGCTATCTTTACCTTTTGACGTTTACTGTGTTAAACGATTAAACCACCACTTAATAATACAACGCCGAGGTTGGCAGCTCATTCGGAAACCTACAGAACTTGAGACCTGGTGATGCTAGTTCCAATCCCCAGCTCGGCAGATATTTTTCTGGGGATCGATGATAGTCATTGCAACATGATTCCTTTCTATCTCTCTCACTGCTGGTTATTGTTTCGACGCTCTTTAAGTGAGATATCTGACAGTGGCTGGAATATAGTGCGGAGCACTGGTTTAAGAAACTTCAGGAAAGCACGGATAGATGCACTGGCCTCCGTGATATGACTGTACTAATATTTAAAACAGCGTGAAACACCACACACACACAACTTCACAATAGGGCCATAGCTCTGAATCGCTTACTTGTGTGGTGTCTGTGCTTGTGAGGTAGAGCGTCGGCCTCGTAATCAAAAGGTCCTGAGTTCGATACCCGGGAGCGGATGTCAACTTTGGGACTGTTCATTGGCCCACACATTCGGCGCGAGTACTGGTGCAGTTTCCAGGAAGCAGAATCGAGAGAGATTAGTATAAGTTGTAAGAAATTGTTTCTCAATCGATGTAAAATAAATATGTTTAAACTTCGATCACTTGAGCCAATAAAAGTTATAAAGAATTATACGAGGTGTAGTTACTGTATAATAATGGTACGGAAAATCTTACATGAGTGTTTATGTGTTATCACACGTATTAAACAAGATGATTTTAATCATGTTATACGAACCTACATTTATTTGGCATACTTAAGATTAACAGCCGAAGTTGCTACGGCACTGGAAGTGATCGTGTGTATGAATGCACAGGCGATTTCGTAATTTGTATGATTAGACCAGTATGGTTCATTTGTGCCAGTTACACCAGTAATATTTGATAGTATAAAATGTAGTGCAGAATTATAATAAGTTCTGATATAGATGTATTTTGAAGCATTAAATATTTAAAGTGACGGCCTGAAGGTGCATCATATGCACTAAGAATCGATAAACTATACAAGCACAAATGAAAACCTAATTTAGAGAAGTGAGTACATTTTTGGAGGAAAAGGGTAAACCTCATACACTAAGAGAACAGGCTTATAAATTGATGAGAGCAACATTAAGACCATAGCTGAACATCTGACGAAGCAGGTGAGAGGGATAAAGGCACTGGGAAGAGAGAAAGACGGAGAGACAGAGAGAAAGTCACGAAGAGACAAAGAGAAAGACAGGAACAGAGAAATGACGGAAATGAAGGTCAAGGTAGAAACAGAGGAAGGGGGAGAAAGAAAAAAAATAAAGGAGAGAGCATCACACAAAATATATGAGACCGAGAGAGAGAGAGAGAGAGATAGTGAAAAAGTCAGAGAAAGAGAGATAGCGACAAGGAGGCACGAGGGTGCAGACAGAGTCAGACACAGACACAGCAAGCGAGACAGAGATAGGGATAGAAGCACAGAGATAGAGGGTGAGAGACACAGAGGCAGAGGGACATACAGAGAGAAATAGGCAGAGAGAGACAGACAGAGAGACAGAGACGAGAAAGGACGAGAGTGCGGACAGAGAAAGACAGAGCCATAGCAAGGGAGATAGAGATAGGGAAAGATGGATAGAGAGAAAGACAGAGATAGACAAAGAGAGAGCAAAATACAAAGAGAAAGAGAGAAAAAGAGAGACAGACCGAGAGAGAAATCCACTCAAAGACCATAGATACCGGCTCACACTCTTGGGTTTAAAAGAGAAATTACAAAGTTCACGGCCTAAAGTTTAAATGGATTGAGGGTACAATCTTAAATCGACGGAGAGTCCAACCTAATGAAGTAGTGGTCAAAGAACAGAAAGGGCACAAATTGCAACGTAAAATATTCAATAATCAATATAATCAATTGGCGATACATGTCACGGATAGAGGGTACATCTCAGAGACTTAGTTTGCAGTCGAACAGACTGGATTAAATGAGAGTAAGGAAAGAGCACCAGAGCCTGTTGGTACATGACACGGATTGATCCTTTTAATTCCATAGACTTAGTTTAAGAGCTCTCAGAATGAGTGAATAGTTCACGAAGTTGAGAGAAATTGCACAGACCGAAAGCACAAGGTGATCCACTGAAAATGAAATAAGAGTAAGGGCAGAAATGTAGATACGGAGGATACATCTGTCGAACTGCGAGTAAAAATCACCTATTGTGGGGACATGCACACACCATGGGGATGAAACAAAAGTAGGGACACATTTTCACGGTTTGAGGGTACATACAACTAAGGCTATATTCTTACTGTCTGAGAGTACGTAGAGGGACTGGGGGAACATTTCACCGGCTGTCGTGCAGACTCATTGGTTTGGTGTAAAATCTTTAAAAGGACACAGGTTTATGGCTTGAGGATACATCTTACTGAGTACAATCTGAATTCCTAGGAGTACATGAAAAAGACTGTGAAAGTTAACACAAGTTTTTGGGCCTCAGGGAAAATCCGACTGACTGACGTGCATCTAATTGACTGAGGTTTTATATCGATATCGTACGAAGCAACACACTGATTTCTGGTATAAACAGACTAAAGAAAAAGTTATAGTAAGGGAACAGTTACTCGCTGAGGGTACATTGCACAGATTTAGTGTACATTTCAGGGACTCAAAGACAAACAGTGCAAAGGATAGCATTCGAGTAAGGGCAATGGTTCAGGGACTGGGATATATTCAATTGATATTACACAAACTTTTAAAGTCTAAGAGGACAAGTAGTAGACCGAGGGAACATTCTAAGAACTGAAGATCCAATGTCAAAGACTCAGTGTGGATACAATGTTAATCTTATGAACTGAGAGTACAGCTTAATCAATTAAAGAAATAACAACTTCACTAAATCTCAAGCGTTTGTAGCCTCATCTCACGGGCTAAAGGTATATCTCACTGACTGACGGTACATACTGTCGTAGAGTTGGTTAACTGATAGCAAGGACACTAATATGGAGTAATGGGTTTGTGTGAGTGACTGAAAATGTTTTCCAAGATGTGAGAGTACATACTGCGGACTGAGGATTTAATCACACATATTGTGAATACGTTTCATGGCATTAATGATAGTCCTTGCAACAGTATTCATCCATATTCATCCATATTTTTTTTTATGAAGTTATGTGGAACAAGCAGCCAGTGGCATGTGAACAATATTGTGCGAAATACAGGTAAAAAAAAATCTCCTTCCACATACTTTATTACTTCATCTAATTTTTCACTTAATCCATATTTTTGCAGAAAATATCAAGCCTCTAAAACTTAATTCTGCACACTTCGTAACATATGCACATAAAAATCTACCTAAGACTATAAATTTCGCTTTTCCAATATCATTTCTTACAACAATTGTAGTATTTCGTAATTCACTACAACCGTTAACAAATAAAGCAAACATATCAAAGTTCAAACACTTTCTTTCTTTCTTTCTGTCTGTCTGTCTTTTCTTCCACCAAAATAAATTCCTGTCTGCTCGGTCGGTAAGTACATGGCTTGAAACCAAGGTGGTTGCATGGTCGATCCACCAATTATGCCAAAATCTGTCCGAGGTTTAATGACAGTCATTTCGACATGTGCGAAGTACTGGTAAAAGAAACTAGTTATCTCCTTCCACTTATTTATATTTCTTTTGACCGAAAGCATTACTTTGCAGAAAATATCAAGCCCCCATAAATAATAAGGTTCTGCACACCTCTTAATATATGCACATCAAAATCTTCCTTGGGAATATACATCTCGCTTTTTCATCATTATTCTTTACAAAAAATGCATTTTGCACCACACTAACACGCTTCGGGAATAAAGTAAACCTGTGAAGATCAAATTCTCTCTCTCTCTCTATCTATCTCTCTCTCTCTCTCTCTCCTACAGTAAAATGCCTGCCCATCTGTTCAGTTGGTCACATACAGGCGCAGGTTAGATCCAATAGCTGTGACAATTTCTGTCCGATGTTTGATTATAGTCATTGCAACAGGATTCATTCTACACTCAAGGATGGTCATTGTTTCGACGATGGCTTTTTTAGGAAAGCAGCCAAAAGCTTGGAAAATGCTGTACGTAGCACTGGTAAAAGGAAGCTCCAAGAAACCTCAAATAGGTATACTCGCCGACCGATATACTTGATAATAATTATATTGGTAAAACGACAACACTACACTTCCCGTACATTCCATGGAATTAATGACAGACATTACGACAAGGTTTATCTTTATCCCAGCGCTGATAATTTCTTCTACAAAGTTATGTGGAACATGCAGCCAGTGGCTTGGAAACAATATTGTGCGAAGTACTGGTAAAAGAAACTAATCATCTTCTTCCACACGTTTTAAATGTTTCACTAAATCCATACTTTTGCAGAAAACTTCAACCTCCTTAAAAATAACTTTTGCACACTTCTTAATATACATTTGTATGCACATAAAAGTCTACCTTGGAATATACATTTCACGTATCTGTCATTATTCTTTAGGAAAATTCCGGTTTTTGTTTCTTCAGTACAACCTTTGGGAATAGAGTAAATATGTCAAAATCAAATGCTTTCTATCTCCTCCAGAATGCCTTGACCGTCTGATCAGTCGGTAAATTACATGGCTTGAAGCCAAGATTCGACCCAGTAGCTATGCCAATATCTGTCCAGGTTTGATGACAGTCTTTGCGACATGTGCAAAGTACCTGTAAGAGAAACTAGTTAACTTCTTCCACATTATAAATTCATCACTGCATCCACAAGTTTGTAGAAAATATCAAGCCCATTGAAATTAACATCTGCATACATTTTAACATATCAACATTAAAATCTTCCCTGGAATATACATTTCCGTTTTCAATCATTACATTTTACAAAACTGCATTTTTTTATCCAACACTACACCCCTTCAGGAATAAAGTAAACATGTCAAAATTAAATGCTCTCTCTCTCTCTCTCTCTCTCTCTCAAGAATGCCTTGACCGTCTCGTTAGTAGGCAACGTACACGGCTTGAAACAAAGGTGGGCGCAGGTTCGATGCAGCAGCTGTGCCAATCTCTCTCCTGGTTTTGACGATAGTAATTGTAACAGGATTCATTCTACACTCAAGAATGTTTATTGTTTCGACTATAGTTTTTTGTTGAAAAGCAGCCAAAGCCTTGAGAAGAATGGCGTTGTGCGTAGCAATGGTGAAACAAACTCCAAAAAAGCTCAGATATGTGCACTGGCCCCGCTATTTACCCGGTATTTAGTAAAAAACGGCCTTAAAAGACCACACTAACAAAGAAATCTTTCTCCACTACCACTTTTTTTCCATCATCGTCACAATCATCATCATCATCTCAGCAATGATTAAATAGCGTCACCATTAACTCAAACAGTTTTGCTAATAGTTTTTAGTTCACTTCTAAAGTTCTTCTACAAAATCGAAAATGAAAGCTTTGTTCCACAGTCAAATAATTTCTACTCTTTTTTTATTTGAAGCTTTTTAACAGTGTTTTTCAAATTTTTATCTTAATATGAGATTTGATTCTTTTCTAAAGTCATTGAACGAGCTCTCTCTCTCTCTCTCTCTCTTTACAAGACAATGCCAAGCCTAGTCGATTTGTTGGTAACATAGGCACCTTTAAACTAGGGAGGTCGCAAGTTCGATTCCCCAACTTTTCCGATTTCTGTTCGATATTTGATGACGGTTATTGCGACAAGATTCATTTAATTCACTTACCGCTGATGATTATTTCAACGGAAGTTACGTGGAATAGCAGCCATTGGCTGGGATTCATGTGAAGAGTACTGGTAAAACAAAAACCCAAGAAAACATGGATTTGTGCTCTGGCCACCGAGATATAATTGAAATTAGGTTGAAGGCTGTGTTAAAACACCAAACAAAGAAACAAATCTCACCACCACCAAATTCACAATCGGCATCATCATCATTATCATCACCACCAAAACAATAACATATCATCATTATGATCATCATCATCATTGTCATCATCACCAGCAGCATATCATCATCATCATTATTATCATAATCATTTTCAAAATTCCAAAATTTGCATCTTAATTTCCGGTAAAACTAATTCCTGAAATCATTGAACAGCAATCCAAAATACAGATTGACATTTCTGTTTCTCGTTTATAAACTGAAACTCACTCGTCCATCCTCAATACGTTGGAACTAGGTAAGAAATGTTTCAATTCTACCAAATAAATCACAATGAGGACGATAAATTAAACAGCATTTCTCCCTGTTTAATAATGTTTTCAAAAGCCTTCCTCTCAAAGGTCCAGCAAACATGAATAGTGGACATAACTTTCATTTGTAAACGTTAACACTTGACAATCTATCTTTAAGCAAATTCATCCTCTTTAAGCTGCTATCTTTACCTTTTGACGTTTACTGTGTTAAACGATTAAACCACCACTTAATAATACAACGCCGAGGTCGGCAGCTCATTCGGAAACCTACAGAACTTGAGACCTGGGGATGCTGGTTCCAATCCCCAGCTCGGCACATTTTTTTCTGGGGATCGATGATAGTCATTGCAACATGATTCCTTTCTGTCTCTCTCACTGCTGGTTATTGTTTCGACAATCTTTAAATGAGAAATCTGACAACGGCTGGAATATTGTGCGGAGCAATGGTTTAAGAAACTCCAGGAAAGCATGGATAGATGCACTGGCCTCCGTGATATGACTGTACTGATATTTAAAACAGCGTGAAACACCACACACACAATTTCACAATAGGGCCATAGCTCTGAATCGCTCACTTGTGTGGTGTCCGTTGTTGTGAGGTAGAGCGTCGGCCTCGTAATCAAAACGTCCTGAGTTCGATACCCAGGAGCGGATGTCAACTTTGGGACTGTTCATTGGCCCACACATTCGGCGCGAGTACTGGTGCAGTTTCCAGGAAGCAGAATCGAGAGAGATTAGTATAAGTTGTAAGAAATTGTTTCTCAATCGATGTAAAATAAATATGTTTAAACTAATCGCTCACTTAAGCCAGTAAAAGTTATAAAGAATTATACGAGGTGTAGTTACTGTATAATAATGGTACGGAAAATCTTACATGAGTGTTTATGTGTTATCACACGTATTAAACAAGATGATTTTAATCATGTTATACGAACCTACATTTATTTGGCATACTTAAGATTAACAGCCGAAGTTGCTACGGCACTGGAAGTGATCGTGTGTATGAATGCACAGGCGATTTCGTAATTTGTATGATTAGACCAGTATGGTTCATTTGTGCCAGTTACACCAGTAATATTTGATAGTATAAAATGTAGTGCAGAATTATAATAAGTTCTGATATAGATGTATTTTGAAGCATTAAATATTTAAAGTGACGGCCTGAAGGTGCATCATATGCACTAAGAATCGATAAACTATACAAGCACAAATGAAAACCTAATTTAGAGAAGTGAGTACATTTTTGGAGGAAAAGGGTAAACCTCATACACTAAGAGAACAGACTTATAAATTGATGAGAGCAACATTAAGACCATAGCTGAACATCTGACGAAGCAGGTGAGAGGGATAAAGGCACTGGGAAGAGAGAAAGACGGAGAGACAGAGAGAAAGTCACGAAGAGAGACAAAGAGAAAGACAGGAACAGAGAAATGACAGAAATGAAGATCAAGGCAGAAACAGAGGAAGGGGGAGAAAGAGAAACAAAGGAGAGAGCACCAGCCTAAAGATATGAGAGAGAGAGAGAAGAGGCACAGAGAGAGAGAGAGATAGTGAAAAAGCCAGAGAAAGAGAGACAGCGACAGGGAGGCACGAGGGTGCAGCCAGACAGAGACAGACAGAGACACAGCAAGCGAGACAGAGATAGGGATAGAAAGACAGATATAGAGGGCGAGAGACAGACAGAGGCAGAGAGACAGACAGAGAGAGAAATAAGCAGAGACTGAGACAGACAGACAGACAGAGACAAGGAAGGACGAGAGTGCGGACAGAGAAAGACAGAGCCATAGCAAGGGAGATAGAGATAGGGAAAGAAGGATAGAGAGAAAGACAGAGACAGACAGAGAGAGAGCAAGAGACAAAGAGAAAGAGAGAAACAGAGAGAGACAGACCGAGAGAGAAATCCACTCAAAGACCAAAGATACCGGCTTACACTCTTGGGTTTAAAAGTTCACGGCCTAAAGTTTAAATGGATAGAGGGTACAATCTTAAACCGACTGAGAGTCCAAGCTAATGAAGTAGTGGTCAAAGAACAGAAAGGGCACAAGTTGCAACGTAAAATATTCAATAATCAATATAATCAATTAGCGATACATGTCACGGATAGAGGGTACATCTCAGAGACTTAGTTTACAGACGAATTGACTGGATTAAATGAGAGTAAGGAAAGAGCACCAGAGCCTGTTGGTACATGACATGGATTGATCCTTTTAATTCCATAGACTTAGTTTAAGAGCTCTCAGAATGAGTGAACAGTTCACGAAGTGGAGAGAAATTGCACAGACTGAGTGCACAAGGTGATCCACTGGAAATGAAATAAGAGTAAGGGCACAAATGTAGATACTGAGGACACATTTGTCGAACTGCGAGTAAAAATCACCTATTGTGGATACATGCACACATCATGGGGATGAAAGAAAAGTAGGGATACATTTTCACGGTTTGAGGGTAGATCAAACTTAGTCAATATTCTTACTGTCTGAGAGTACGTAGAGGGACTGGGGGAACATTTCACCGACTGTCGTGCAGACTGATTGGTTGGGTGTAAAATCTTTAAAAAGACACAGGTTTATAGCTTGAGGATACATCTCACTGACTACAATCTCAATTACTAGGAGTACATGAAAACGACTGTGAAAGTTAAAACAAGTTTTGGGGCCTCAGGGAAAATCCGACTGACTGATGTGCATCTAATTGACTGAGGTTTTATATCGCTATCGTAGGGTGCAACACACTGACTTGTGGTATAAATAGACTGAAGAAAAAGTTATAGTAAGGGAACAGTTACTCGCTGAGGGTACATTGCACCGATTTAGAGTACATTTCAGGATCTCAAAGACAAACAGTGCAAACGATAGCATTCGAGTAAGGGCAATGGTTCAGGGACTGGGGATATATTCAACTGATATTACACAAACTTTTAAAGTCTAAGAGGACAAGTAGTAGACCGAGGGAACATTCTAAGAACTGAAGATCCAATGTCAAAGACTCAGTGTGGATACAATGTTAATCTTATGAACTGAGAGTACAGCTTAATCAATTAAAGAAATAACAACTTCACTAAATCTCAAGCGTTTGTTTCCTCATCTCACGGGCTAAGGGTATATCCCACTGACTGATGGTACATACTGTCGTAGAGTTGGTTAACTAATAGCAAGGACACTAATATGCAGTAATGGGTTTGTGTGAATGACTGAAAATGTTTTCCAAGATGTGAGAGTACATACTGCGGACTGAGGATGTAATCACACAGAGTGAGAGTACATTTCATGGCATTAATGATAGTCATTGCAACAGTATTCATCCATATTTTTTTCTATGAAGTTATGTGGAACAAGCAGCCAGTGGCATGGGAAAATTATTGTGCGAAATACTGGTAAAAAAAAAAGATCTCCTTCCACATACTTTATTACTTCATCTACTTTTACACTTAATCCATATTTTTGCAGAAAATATCAAGCCTCTAAAACTTAATTCTGCACACTTCTTAACACATGCACATAAAAATCTACTTAGGGATATACATTTCGCTTTTCCAATATCTTTCCTTACAACAATTATAGTATTTCTTAATTCACCACAACCCTTCAAAAATAAAGCAAATATATCAAAAGTTCAAACACTCTTTCTTTCTTTCAAAAAATAAATTCCCGTCTGCTCGGTCGGTAAGTACATGTCTTGAAACCAAGGTGGTTGCATGGTCGATCCACCAATTATGCCAAAATCTGTCCGAGGTTTAATGAAAGTCATTTCGACATGTGCGAAGTACTGGTAAAAGAAACTGGTTATCTCCTTCCACTTATTTATATTTCTTTTGGCCGAATCCATTGCTTTGCACAAAATATCAAGCCCCCCAAAATAATAAGGTTCTGCACACTTCTTTATATATGCACATCAAAATCTTCCCTGGAACATATATCTCGCTTTTTCATCATTATTCTTTACAAAAAAATGCATTTTGCCCCAAACTACAACCCTTCGGGAATAAAGTAAACATGTCAAGATCAAATTCTCTCTCTCTCTCTCTCTCACAGTAGAATGCCTTGCCCATCTGTTCAGTCGGTCACATACATGGCTTGAAACCAAGGCAGGCGCAGGTTAGATCCAATAGCTGTGACAATTTCTGTCCGATGTTTGATAATAGTCATTGCAACAGGATTCATTCTACACTCATGGATGGTCATTGTTCCGACGATGACTTTTTTAGGAAAGCAGCCAAAAGCTTGGAAAATGCTGTGCGTAGCACTGGTAAAAGGAAACTCCAAGAAACCTCAAATAGGTATCGCCGACCGATATACTTGATAATAGTTATTATACTTGTAGTTAAAACGACAACACTACACTACCCGTACATTCCATGAAATTATAAACAGACATTACGACAGGGTCCATCCTTATCCCAGCGCTGAAAATTTTTTCAACAAAGTTATGTGGAAAAAGCAGCCAGTGGCTTGGAAACAATATTATGCGAAGTACTGGTAAAAGAAACTAATTATCCTCTTCCACACACTTTATTAAATGTTTCACTAAATCCATACTTTTGCAGAATACTTCAGTCTCCTTAAAAATAACTTTTGCACACTTCTTAATATACATTTGTGTGAACATAAAAGTCTACCTGGGAATATACATTTCACGTATCTGTCATTATTCTTAAGGAAAATTCCGGTTTTTGTTTCTTCACTACAACCTTTGGGAATAGAGTAAACATGTCAAAATCAAATCCTTTCTCTCTCCTCCAGAATGCCTTGACCGTCTGATCAGTCGGTATTTTACATGGCTTGAAACCAAGATTCGACCCAATAGCTATGCCAATATCTGTCCAGGTTTGATGACAGTCTTTGCGACATGTGCAAAGTACTGGTAAAAGAAACTAGTTATCTTCTTCCACATGCTTTATAAAATTTATCACTGCATCCACAACTTTGCAGAAAATATCAAGCCCCTTGAAATTAACATCTGCACACATCTTAACATATCATTAAAGTCTTCCCTGAAATATACATTTCCGTTTTCAATCATCACATTTTACAAAACTGCATTTTTTTGTCAAACACTACACCACTTCAGGAATAAAGTAAACATGTCAAAATTAAATGCTCTCTCTTCACTTTCTCTCTCTCTCTCTCTCTCTCCTCTCCTCCAGAATGCCTTGCCCGTCTACTTAGTAGGTTACGTACACGGCTTGAAACAAAGGTGGACGCAGGTTCGATCCAGCAGCTGTGCCAGTCTCTGTCCTAGCTTTGACGACAGTCATTGCAACAGGATTCAGTCTACACTCAAGAAAGTTTATTGTTTCGACTAAATAAGGTTGAAGACCGTCTTAAAACACCAAACAAAGAAACAAATCTCTCCACCACCAAATTCACAATCGGCATCATCATCATTCTTACCACCACCACAACAATCACATATCATCATTATTATCATGTTTCAATTCTCCCAAATAAATCACAATGAGGACGATAGATTAACCAGCATTTCTCCCTGTTTAATAATGTTTTCAAAAGCCTTCCTCTCAAAGGTCCAGCAAACATGAATCGTGGACATAACTTTCATTTGTAAACGTTAACACTTGACAATCTATCTTGAAGCAAATTCATCCTCTTTAAGCTGCTATCTTTACCTTTTGACGTTTACTGTGTTAAACGATTAAACCACCACTTAATAATACAACGCCGAGGTCGGCAGCTCATTCGGAAACCTACAGAACTTGAGACCTGGGGATGCTGGTTCCAATCCCCAGCTCGGCAGACTTTTTTTCTGGGGATCGATGATAGTCATTGCAACATGATTCCTTTCTATCTCTCTCACTGCTGGTTATTGTTTCGACGATCTTTAAGTGACAAATCTGACAGCGGCTGGAATATTGTGCGGAGCACTGGTTTAAGAAACTCCAGGAAAGCATGGATAGGTGCACTGGCCTCCCCGATATGACTGTACTAATATTTAAAACAGTGTGAAACACCACACACACAATTTCACAATAGGGCCATAGCTCTGAATCGCTCACTTGTGTGGTGTCCGTTGTTGTGAGGTAGAGCGTCGGCCTCGTAATCAAAAGGTCCTGAGTTCGATACCCAGGAGCGGATGTCAACTTTGGGACTGTTCATTGGCCCACACATTCGGCGCGAGTACTGGTGCAGTTTCCAGGAAGCAGAATCTAGAGAGATTAGTATAAGTTGTAAGAACTTGTTTCTCAATCGATATAAAATAAATGTTTAAACTAATCGCTCACTTAAGCCAGTATAAGTTATAAAGAATTATACGAGGTGTAGTTACTGTATAATAATGGTACGGAAAATCTTACATGAGTGTTTATGTGTTATCACACGTATTAAACAGGTTCGATCCAGCAGCTGTGCCAGTCTCTGTCCAAGCTTTGACGATAGTCATTTTAACAGAATTCATTCTACACTCAAGAATGTTTATTGTTTCGACTATAGTTTTTTGTTGAAAAGCAGCCAAAGCCTTGGGAAGACTGGCGTTGTGCGTAGCAATGGTGAAAAAATACTCCAAAAAAGCTCAGATATGTGCACTGGCCTCGCTATGTACCCGATATTTAACAAACACGGCCTTAAAACACCACACTAACATAGAAATCTTTCTTCACTACCACTTTTTTTTCCATCATCCTCATTGTCATCATCATCTCAGCAATGATTCAGTAGCGTCACCAGGAAGTCAAACAGTTTTGCTAATATTTTTTGGTTCACTTCTAAATTTCTTCTACAAAATCGAAAATGAAAGCTTTGTTCCACAGTCAAATAGTTTCTACTTTTTTTTATTTGAAGCTTTTCAACAGTGTTTCTGAAATTTTTATCTTAATATGAGATTTGATTCTTTTCCAAAGTCATTGAACGCTCTCTCTTTCTCTCTCTCTCTCTATTTACAAGACAGTGCCAAGCCCAGTCGCTTTGTTGCTAACGTAGTTACCTTTAAACTAGGGAGGTCACAAGTTCGATTCCCCAGCTTTTCCGATTTCTGTTCGATATTTGATGACAGTTATAGCGACAAGATTCATTTAATTCTCCTACCGCTGATGATTATTTCGGCGAGAGTGATGTGGAATAGCAGTCATTGGCTTGGAATCATGTGAAAAGTACTGGTAAAAGAAAACCCCAAGAAAACATGGATTTGTGCTCTGGCCACCGAGATATAATTGAAATAAGGTTGAAGACCGTGTTAAAACACCGAACAAAGAAACAAATCTCACCACCACCAAATTCACAATCGGCATCATCACCATTATTATCACCACCACAACAATCACATATCATCATTATGATCATCATCATTGTCATCATCACCAACAGCATATCATTACCATCATAATAATCATTTTCAAAATTCCAAAATTTGCATCTTCATTTGAGGTTAAACTAATTCCTGAAATCATTGAACAGCAATCCAAAAATTCCTGAAATCATTGAACAGCAATCCAAAAATACAGATTGACATTCCTGTTTCTCGTTTATAAACTGAAACTCACTCGTCCATCCTCAATACGTTGGAACTAGATAAGAAATGTTTCAATTCTCCCAAATAAATCACAATGAGGACGATAAATTAACCAGCATTTCTCCCTGTTTAATAATGTTTTCAAAAGCCTTCCTCTCAAAAGGTCCAGCAAACATGAATCGTGGACATAACTTTCATTTGTAAACGTTAACACTTGACAATCTATCTTGAAGCAAATTCATCCTCTTTAAGCTGCTATCTTTACCTTTTGACGTTTACTTTGTTAAACGATTAAACCACCACTTAATAATACAACGCCGAGGTCGGCAGCTCATTCGGAAACCTACAAAACTTGAGACCTGGGGATGCTGGTTCCAATCCCCAGCTCGGCAGACTTTTTTTCTAGGGATCGATGATAGTCATTGCAACATGATTCCTTTCTATCTCTCTCACTGCTGGTTATTGTTTCGACGATCTTTAAGTGACAAATCTGACAGCGGCTGGAATATTGTGCGGAGCACTGGTTTAAGAAACTCCAGGAAAGCATGGATAGATGCACTGGCCTCCGTGATATGACTGTACTAATATTTAAAACAGCGTGAAACACCACACACACAATTTCACAATAGGGCCATAGCTCTGAATCGCTCACTTGTGTGGTGTCCGTTGTTGTGAGGTAGAGCGTCGGCCTCGTAATCAAAAGGTCCCGAGTTCGATACCCGGGAGCGGATGTCAACTTTGGGACTGTTCATTGGCCCACACATTCGGCGCGAGTACTGGTGTAGTTTCCAGGAAGCAGAATCGAGAGAGATTAGTATAAGTTGTAAGAACTTGTTTGTCAATCGATGTAAAATAAATGTTTGAACTAATCGCTCACTTAAGCCAGTAAAAGTTATAAAGAATTATACGAGATGTACTTACTGTATAATAATGGTACGGAAAATCTTACATGAGTGTTTATGTGTTATCACACGTATTAAACAAGATGATTTTGATCATGTTATGCGATTCTACATTTATTTGGCATACTTAAGATTAACAGCCGAAGTTGCTACGGCATTGGAAGTGATCGTGTGTATGAATGCACAGGCGATTTCGTAATTTGTATGATTAGACCAGTATGGTTCATTTGTGCCAGTTACACCAATAATATTTGATAGTATAAAATGTATTGCAGAATTATAATAAGTTCTGATATACATGTATTTTGAAGCATTAAATATTCAAAGTGACGGTCTGAAGGTGCATCATATACACCTAGAATCGATAAACTATACAAGCACAAAAGGAAACTTAATTTATAGAAGTGAGTACATTTTTGGAGGAAAAGGGTAAACTTCATGCACTGAGAGTACAGGCTTATGAATTGATGAAAGCAACATTAAGACCATAGCTGAACATCTGATGAAGCAGGGGAGAGGGATAAAGGCATTGGGAAGAGAGAAAGACGAAGAGACAGAGAGAAAGTCACGAAGAGTGACAAAGAGAAAGACAGGAACAGAGAAATAACAGAAATAAAGATCAAGGCAGAAACAGAGGAAGGGGGAGAAAGAGAAATAAAGGAGAGAGCATCAGACAAAAGATATGAGAGCGAGAGAGAGACAGAGATAGTGAAAAATTCAGAGAAAGAGAGATAGCGATAAGGAGGCACGAGGGTGCAGACAGACAGAGGCAAAGCAATCCAGACAGAGATAGGGATAGAATGACAGAGATAGAGGGCGAGAGACAGAGGCAGAGAGACAGACAGAGGGAAATGGGAACAGAGAGACAGAGACGAGAAAGGACGAGAGTGCGGACAGAGAAAGACAGAGCCATAGCAATGGAGATAGAGATAGGGAAAGAAGGACAGAGAGAAAGACAGAGACAGACAGAGAGACAGCAAGAGACAAAGAGAAAGAGAGAAACAGAGAGAGACAGACCGAGAGAGAAATCCACTCAAACACCAAAGATACCGGCTTACACTCTTGGGTTTCAAAGAGAAATTACAAAGTTCACGGCCTAAAGATTAAATGGATTGAGGCTACAATCTTAAACCGACTGAGAGTCCAAGCTAATGAAGAAGTGGTCAAAGAACAGAAAGGACACAAGTTCCAATGTGAAATATTCAATAATCAATATAATCAATTGGCGATACATGTCACGGATAGAGGGTACATCTCAGAGACTTAGTTTGCAGACGAACAGACTGGATTAAATGAGAGTAAGGAAAGAGCACCAGAGCCTGTTGGTACATGACACGGATTGATCCTTTTAATTCCATAGACTTAGATTAAGAGCTCTCAGAATGAGTGAATAGTTCACGAAGTGGAGAGAAATTGCACAGACCGAGTGCACCAGGTGATCCACTGGAAATGAAATAAGAGTAAGGGCACAAATGTAGATACTGAGGACACATCTGTCGAACTGCGAGTAAAAATCACCTATTGTGGGTACATGCACATATCATGGCGATGAAACAAAAGTAGGGACACATTTTCACGGTTTCAGGGTACATCAAACTAAGGCTATATTCTTACTGTCTGAGAGTACGTAGAGGGACTGGGGGAACATTTCACCGACTGTCGTGCAGACTCATTGGTGTGGTGTAAAATGTTTAAAAGGACACAGGTTTATGGCTTGAGGATACATCTCACTGACTACAATCTCAATTCCTAAGAGTACATGAAAAAGACTGTGAAAGTTAACTCAAGTTTTGGGGCCTCAGGGAAAATCCGACTGACTGACGTGCATCTAATTGACTGTGGTTTCATATCGCTATCGTAGGGTGCAACACACTGATTTTAGGTATAAACTGACTGAAGAAAAAGTTATAGTAAGGGAACAGTTACTCGCTGAGGGTACATTGCACCGATTTATAGTACATTTCAGGATCTCAAAGACAAACAGTGCAAAGGATAGCATTCGAGTAAGGGCAATGGTTCAGGGACATATTCAACTGATATTACACAAACTTTTAAAGTCTAAGAGGACAAGTAGTAGACCGAGGGAACATTCTAAGAACTGAAGATCCAATGTCAAAGACTCAGTGTGGATACAATGTTAATCTTATGAACTGAGAGTACAGCTTAATCAATTAAAGAAATAACAACTTCACTAAATCTCAAGCGTTTGTTTCCTCATCCCACGGGCTAAGGGTATATCTCACTGACTGACGGTACATACTGTCGTAGAGTTGGTTAACTGATAGCAAAGACACTAATATGGAGTAATGGGTTTGTGTAAATGACTGAAAATGTTTTCCAAGATGTGAGAGTACATACTGCGGACTGAGGATTTAATCACACAGGGTGAGAGTACATTTCATGGCATTAATGATGTCATTGCAACAGTATTCATCCATATTTTTTTCTGTGAAGTTATGTGGAACAAGCAGCCAGTGGCATGGGAAAAATATTGTGCGAAATACTGGTAAAAAAAATCTCCTTCCACATACTTTATTACTTCATCTACTTTTTACTATATTTTTGCAGAAAATATCAAGCCTCTAAAACTTAATTCTGCACACTTCTTAACAAATGCACATAAAAATCTACTTAAGAATATACATTTCGCTTTTCCAATATCATTCCTCACAACAGTTGTAGTATTTCGTAATTCTCTACAACCCTTCAAAAATAATGCAAATATATCAAAGTTCAAACACTCTTTCTTTCTTTCTTTCTTTCTTTTTCTTCCACCAAAATAAATTCCCGTCTGATCGGTCGGTAAGTACATGGCTTGAAACCAAGGTGGTTGCATGGTCGATCCACCAATTATGCCAAAATCTGTCCGAGGTTTAATGATACTCATTTCGACATGTGCGAAGTACTGGTAAAAGAAACTAGTTATCTCATTCCACTTATATATATTTCTTTTGACTGAAAGCATTACTTTGCAGAAAATATCAAGCACCCTTAAATAATAAGTTTCTAAACACTTCTTAATATATGCACATCAAAATCTTCCCTGGAATATACATCTCGCTTTTTCATCATTATTCTTTACAAAAAATGCATTTTGCCCCACACTACAACCTTTCGGGAATAAAGTAAACATATCAAGATCAAATTCTCTCTCTCTGTCCTACAGTAGAATGCCTTGCCTATCTGTTCAGTCGGCCACATACATGGCTTGAAACCAAGGCAGGCGCAGGTTAGATCCAATAGCTGTGACAATTTCTGTCCGATGTTTGATAATAGTCATTGCAACAGGATTCATTCAACACTCATGGATGGTCATTGTTTCGACGATGACTTTTTTAGGAAAGCAGCCAAAAGCTTGGAAAATGCTGTGCGTAGCACTGGTAAAAGGAAACTCCAAGAAACCTCAAATAGGTATCGCCGACCGATATACTTGATGATAATTATTATACATGTATTTAAAACGACAACACTACACTACCCTTACATTCCATGAAATTAAAAACAGACAATACGACAGGGTCCATCCTTATCCCAGCGCTGAAAATTTTTTCAATAAAGTTATGTGGAAAAAGCAGCCAAGGCTTGGAAACAATATTGTGCGAAGTACTGGTTAAAGGAACTAATTATCCTCTTCCACACACTTTATTAAATGTTTCACTAAATCCATACTTTTGCAGAATACTTCAATCTCCTTAAAAATAACTTTTGCACACTTCTTAATATACATTTGTGTGCACATAAAAGTCTACCTTGGAATATACATTTCACGTATCTGTCATTATTCTTTAGGAAAATTCCGGTTTTTGTTTCTTCACTACAACCTTTGGGAACAGAGTAAACATGTCAAAATCAAATCCTTTCTCTCTCCTCCAGAATGCCTTGACCGTCTGATCAGTCGGTAAATTACATGGCTTGAAACCAAGATTCGACCCAATAGCTATGCCAATATCTGTCCAGGTTTGATGAGACTCTTTGCGACATGTGCAAAGTACTGGTAAAAGAAACTAGTTATCTTCTTCCACATGCTTTTTAAAATTTATCACTGCATCCACAACTTTGCAGAAAATATCAAGCCCCTTGAAATTAACATCTGCACACATCTTAACATATCATTAAAGTCTTCCCTGAAATATACATTTCAGTTTTCAATCATCACATTTTACAAAACTGCATTTTTTTGTCAAACACTACACCACTTCAGGAATAAAGTAAACATGTCAAAATTAAGTGCTCTCTCTTCTCTCTCTCTCTATCCTCTCCTCCACAATGCCTTGCCCCTCTAGTTAGTAGGTAACGTACACGGCTTGAAACAACGGTGGATGCAGGTTCGATCCAGCAGCTGTGCCAGTCTCTGTCCTAGCTTTGACGATAGTCATTGCAACAGGATTCATTCTACACTCAAGAAAGTTCACTGTTTCGACTATAGTTTTTTGTTGAAAAGCAGCCAAAGCCTTGGGAAGACTGGCGTTGTGCGTAGGAAAGGTGAAAAAAAACTCCAAAAAAGCTCAGATATGTGCACTGGCCTCGCTATGTACGCGATATTTAGCAAAAACGGCCTTAAAACACCACACTTACAAAGAAATCTTTCTTCACTACCACTTTTTTTCCATCATCGTCACAATCATCATCATCTCAGCAATGATTCAATAGCGTCACCATGAACTCAAACAGTTTTGCTAATACCTTTTTGTTCACTTCTAAATTTCTTCTACAAAATCGAAAATGAAAGCTTTGTTCCACAGTCAAATAATTTCTACTCTTTTTTTATTTGAAGCTTTTCAACAGTGTTTCTGAAATTTTTATCTTAATATGAGATTTGATTCTTTTCCAAAGTCATTGAACGCTCTCTCTTTCTCTCTCTCTCTCTATTTACAAGACAATGCCAAGCCCAGTCGCTTTGTTGCTAACATAGTTACCTTTAAACTAGGGAGGTCGCAAGTTCGATTCCCCAGCTTTTCCGATTTCTGTTCGATATTTGATGACAGTTATTGCGACAAGATTCATTTAATTCTCTTACCGCTGATGATTATTTCGGCGAGAGTGATGGGGAATAGCAGTCATTCGCTTGGAATCATGTGAAAGGTACTGGTAAAAGAAAAAACCAAGAAAACATGGATTTGTGCTCTGGCCACCGAGATATAATTGAAATAAGGTTGAAGACCGTGTTAAAACACCGAACAAAGAAACAAATCTCACCACCACCAAATTCACAATCGGCATCAACATCATTATTATCACCACCACAACAATCACATATCATCATTATCATCATCATCATTGTCATCATCACCAGCAGCATATCATCATCATCATCATAATCATTTTCAAAATTCCAAAATTTGCATCTTCATTTGAGGTTAAACTAATTCCTGAAATCATTGAACAGCAATCCAAAATACAGATTGACATTCCTGTTTCTCGTTTATAAACTGAAAATCACTCGTCCATCCTCAATACGTTGGAACTAGATAAGAAATGTTTCAATTCTCCCAAATAAATCACAATGAGGACGATAAATTAACCAGCATTTCTCCCTGTTTAATAATGTTTTCAAAAGCCTTCCTCTCAAAGGTCCAGCAAACATGAATCGTGGACATAACTTTCATTTGTAAACGTTAAAACTTGACAATCTATCTTTAAGCAAATTCATCCTCTTTAAGCTATCTTTACCTTTTGACGTTTACTTTGTTAAACGATTAAACCACCACTTAATAATACAACGCCGAGGTCAGAAGCTCATTCGGAAACCTACAGAACTTGACACCTGGGGATGCTGGTTCCAATCCCCAGCTCGGCAGATTTTTTTCCGGGGATCGATGATAGTCATTGCAACATGATTCCTTTCTATCTCTCTCACTGCTGGTTATTGTTTCGACGCTCTTTAAGTGAGAAAGCTGAAAGCGGCTGGAATATTGTGCGGGGCACTGGTTTAAGAAACTCCAGGAAAGCATGGATAGATGCACTGGCCTCCGTGATATGACTGTATTAATATTTAAAACAGCGGGAAACACCACACACACAATTTCACAATAGGGCCATAGCTCTGAATCGCTCACTTGTGTGATGTCCGTGGTTGTGAGGTAGAGCGTCGGTCTCGTAATCAAAAGGTCCTGAGTTCGATACCCGGAAGCGGATGTCAACTTTGGGACTGTTCATTGGCCCACACATTCGGCGCGAGTACTGGTGCAGTTTCCAAGAAGCAGAATCGAGAGAGATTAGTATAAGTTGTAAGAACTTGTTTCTCAATCGATGTAAAATAAATATGTTTAGAGTAATCGCTCACTTAAGCCAGTAAAAGTTATAAAGAATTATACGAGGTGTAGTTGCTGTATAATAATGGTACAGAAAATCTTACATGAGTGTTTATGTGTTATCACACGTATTAAGCAAGATGATTTTAATCATGTTATGCGAACCTACATTTATTTGGCATACTTAAGATTAACAGCCGAAGTTGCTACGGCATTGGAAGTGATCGTGTGTATGAATGCACAGGCGATTTCGTAATTTGTATGATTAGACCAGTATGGTTCATTTGTACCAGTTACACCAGTAGTATTTGATAGTATAAAATGTATTGCAGAATTATAATAAGTTCTGATATACATGTAATTTGAAGCATTAAATATTCAAAGTGACGGTCTGAAGGTGCATCATATACACCTAGAATCGATAAACTATACAAGCACAAAAGGAAACTTAATTTATAGAAGTGAGTACATTTTTGGAGGAAAAGGGTAAACCTCATGCACTGAGAGTACAGGCTTATGAATTGATGAAAGCAACATTAAGACAATAGCTGAACATCTGATGAAGCAGGGGAGATGGATAAAGGCAAGGGGAAGAGAGAAAGACGGAGAGACAGAGACAAAGTCACGAAGAGAGACAAAGAGAAAGACAGGAACAGAGAAATGACAGAAATAAAGATCAAGGCAGAAACAGAGGAAGGGGGAGAAAGAGAAATAAAGGAGAAAGCACCAGATTAAAGATATGAGAGAGAGAGGGGGGCACAGAGAGAGAGAGAGAGAGTGATAGTGAAAAAGTCAGAGAAAGAGAGATAGCGTCAGGGAGGCACGAGGGTGCAGCCAGACAGAGACAGACATAGACACAGCAAGCGAGACTCAGATAGGGATAGAAAGACAGACAGAGGCAGAGAGACAGACAAAGAGAGAAATAAGCAGAGAGAGAGAGAGGTAGACAGAGAGAGACGAGGAAGGACGAGAGTGCGGACAGAGAAAGACAGAGCCATACCAAGGGAGACAGAGATAGGGAAAGAAGGATAGAGAGAAAGACAGACAGACAGAGAGACAGCAAGAGACAAAGAGAAAGAGAGAAACAGAGAGAGACAGACCGAGAGAGAAATCCACTCAAAGACCAAAGATACCGGCTTACACTCTTGGGTTTAAAAATTCACGGACTAAAGTTTAAATGGATTGAGGGTACAATCTTAAACCGACTGAGAGTCCAAGCTAATGAAGTAGTGGTCAAAGAACAGAAAGGGCACAAGTTGCAACGTAAAATATTCAATAATCAATATAATCAATTGGCGATACATGTCACGGATAGAGGGTACATCTCAGAGACTTAGTTTGAAGACGAATAGACTGGATTAAATGAGAGTAAGGAAAGAGCACCAGAGCCTGTTGGTACATGACATGGATTGATCCTTTTAATTCCATAGACTTAGTTACAGAGCTCTCAGAATGAGTGAACAGTTCACGAAGTGGAGAGAAATTGCACAGACTGAGTGCACAAGGTGATCCACTGAAAATGAAATAAGAGTAAGGGCACAAATGTAGATACTGAGGACACATCTGTCGAACTGCGAGTAAAAATCACCTATTGTGGATACATGCACACATCATGGGGATGAAACAAAAGTAGGGATACATTTTCACGGTTTGAGGGTAGATCAAACTACGGCTATATTCTTACTGTCTGAGAGTACGTAGAGGGACTATGGGGACATTTCACCGACTGTCGTGCAGACTGATTGGTTGGGTGTAAAATCTTTAAAAAGACACAGGTTTATAGCTTAAGGATACATCTCACTGACTACAATCTCAATTACTAGGAGTACATGAAAACGACTGTGAAAGTTAAAACAAGTTTTGGGGCCTCATGGAAAATCCGACTGACTGATGTGCATCTAATTGACTGAGGTTTTATATCGCTATCGTAGGGTGCAACACACTGACTTGTGGTATAAATAGACTGAAGAAAAAGTTATAGTAAGGGAACAGTTACTCGCTGAGGGTACATTGCACCGATTTATAGTACATTTCAGGATCTCAAAGACAAACAGTGCAAAGGATAGCATTCGAGTAAGGGCAATGGTTCAGGGACTGGGGATATATTCAACTGATATTACACAAACTTTTAAAGTCTAAGAGGACAAGTAGTAGACCAAGGGAACATTCTAAGAACTGAAGATCCAATGTCAAAGACTCAGTGTGGATACAATGTTAATCTTATGAACTGAGAGTACAGCTTAATCAATTAAAGAAATAACAACTTCACTAAATCTCAAGCGTTTGTTTCCTCATCTCACGGGCTAAGGGTATATCTCACTGACTGACGGTACATACTGTCGTAGAGTTGGTTAACTGTTAGCAAGGACACTAATATGGAGTAATGGGTTTGTGTGGATGACTAAAAATGTTTTCCAAGATGTGAGAGTACATACTGCGGACTGAGGATTTAATCATACAGAGTGAGAGTACATTTCATGGCATTAATGATAGTCATTGCAACAGTATTCATCCATATTTTTTTCTATGAAGTTATGTGGAACAAGCAGCCAGTGGCATGGGAAAAATATTGTGCGAAATACTTGTAAAAAAAAATCTCCTTCCACATACTTTATTACTTCATCTACTTTTACACTTAATCCATATTTTTGCAGAAAATATCAAGCCTCTAAAACCTAATTCTGCACACTTCTTAACATATGCACATAAAAAACTACTTAGGAATATACATTTCGCTTTTCCAATATCTTTCCTTACAACAATTATAGTATTTCGTAATTCACTACAACCCTTCAAAAATAAAGCAAATATATCAAAGTTTCAACACTCTTTCTTTCTTTCTTTCTTTCTTTCACCAAAATAAATTCCCGTCTGCTCGGTCGGTAAGTACATGGCTTGAAACCAAGGTGGTTGCATGGTCGATCCACCAATTATGCCAAAATCTGTCCGAGGTTTAATGACAGTCATTTCGACGTGTGCGAAGTACTGGTAAAAGAAACTGGTTATCTCCTTCCACTTATTTATATTTCTTTTGACAAAAACCATTGCTTTGCACAAAATATCAAGCCCCCCAAAATAATAAGGTTCTGCACACTTCTTTATATATGGACATCAAAATCTTCCCTGAAACATATATCTCGCTTTTTCATCATTATTCTTTACAAAAAATGCATTTTGCCCCACACCACAACCCTTCGGGAATAAAGTAAACATGTCAAGATCAAATTCTCTCTCTCTCTCTCCCACAGTAGAATGCCTTGCCCATCTGTTCAGTCGGTCACATACATGGCTTGAAACCAAGGCAGGCGTAGGTTAGATCCAATAGCTGTGACAATTTCTGTCCGATGTTTGATAATAGTCATTGCAACAGGATTCATTCTACACTCATGGATGGTCATTGTTTCGACGATGACTTTTTTAGGAAAGCAGCCAAAAGCTTGGAAAATGCTGTGCGTAGCACTGGTAAAAGGAAACTCCAAGAAACCTCAAATAGGTATCGCCGACCGATATACTTGATGATAATTATTATACATGTATTTGAAACAACACTACACTACCCTTACATTCCATGAAATTAAAAACAGACATTACGACAGGGTCCATCCTTATCCCAGCGCTGAAAATTTTTTCAACAAAGTTATGTGGAAAAAACAGCAGTGGCTTGGAAACAATATTGTGCGAAGTACTGGTAAAAGAAACTAATTATCCTCTTCCACACACTTTATTAAATGTTTCACTAAATCCATACTTTTGCAGAATACTTCAATCTCCTTAAAAATAACTTTTGCTCACTTCTTAATATACATTTGTGTGCACATAAAAGTCTACCTTGGAATATACATTTCACGTATCTGTCATTATTCTTAAGGAAAATTCCGGTTTTTGTTTCTTCACTACAACCTTTGGGAATACAGTAAACATGTCAAAATCAAATCCTTTCTCACTCCTCCAGAATGCCTTGACCGTCTGATCAGTCGGTAAATTACATGGCTTGAAACCAAGATTCGACCCAATAGCTATGCCAATATCTGTCCAGGTTTGATGACACTCTTTGCGACATGTGCAAAGTACTGGTAAAAGAAACTAGTTATCTTCTTCCACATGCTTCCTAAAATTTATCACTGCATCCACAACTTTGCAGAAAATATCAAGCCCCTTGAAATTAACATCTGCACACAGCTTAACATATCATTAAAGTCTTCCCTGAAATATACATTTCAGTTTTTAATCATCACATTTTACAAAACTGCATTTTTTTTGTCAAACACTACACCACTTCAGGAATAAAGTAAACATGTCAAAATTAAATGCTCTCTCTTCTCTCTCTCTTTCTCTCTCTCTCTCTCTATCCTCTCCTCCACAATGCCTTGCCCCTCTAGTTAGTAGGTAACGTACACGGCTTGAAACAACGGTGGATGCAGGTTCGATCCAGCAGCTGTGCCAGTCTCTGTCCTAGCTTTGACGACAGTCATTGCAACAGGATTCATTCTACACTCAAGAAAGTTTATTGTTTCGAATATAGTTTTTTGTTGAAAAGCAGCCAAAGCCTTGGGAAGACTGGCGTTGTGCGTAGCAATGGTGAAAAAATACTCCAAAAAAGATCAGATATGTGCACTGGCCTCGCTATGTACGCGATATTTAGTAAAAACGGCCTTAAAACACCACACTCACAAAGAAATCTTTCTTCACTACCACGTTTTTTCCATCATCGTCACAATCATCATCATCTCAGCAATGATTAAATAGCGTCACCATGAACTCAAACAGTTTTGCTTATACATTTTTGTTCACTTCTAAATTTCTTCTACAAAATCAACAATGAAAGCATTGTTCCACAGTCAAATAATTTCTACTCTTTTTTTATTTGAAGCTTTTCAACAGTGTTTCTGAAATTTTTATCTTAATATGAGATTTGATTCTTTTCCAAAGTCATTGAACGCTCTCTCTTTCTCTCTCTCTCTCTCTCTATTTACAAGACAGTGCCAAGCCCAGTCGCTTTGTTGCTAACATAGTTACCTTTAAACTAGGGAGGTCGCAAGTTCGATTCCCCAGCTTTTCCGATTTCTGTTCGATATTTGATGACAGTTATTGCGACAAGATTCATTTAATTCTCTTACCGCTGATGATTATTTCGGCGAGAGTGATGTGGAATAGCAGTCATTCGCTTGGAATCATGTGAAAGGTACTGGTAAAAGAAAAACCAAGAAAACATGGATTTGTGCTCTGGCCACCGAGATATAACTGAAATAAGGTTGAAGACCGTGTTAAAACACCAAACAAGGAAACAAATCTCACCACCACCAAATTCACAATCGGCATTATCATCATTATTACCACCACCACAACAATCACATATCATCATTATCATCATCATCATTGTCATCATCACCAGCAGCATATCATCATCATCATCATAATCATTTTCAAACTTCCAAATTTTGCATCTTCATTTGAGGTTAAACTAATTCCCTGAAATCATTGAACAGCAATCCAAAATACAGATTGACATTCCTGTTTCTCGTTTATAAACTGAAACTCACTCGTCCATCCTCAATACGTTGGAACTAGATAAGAAATGTTTCAATTCTCCCAAATAAATCACAATGAGGACGATAAATTAACCAGCATTTCTCCCTGTTTAATAATGTTTTCAAAAGCCTTCCTCTCAAAGGTCCAGCAAACATGAATCGTGGACATTACTTTCATTTGTAAACGTTAACACTTGACAATCTATCTTTAAGCAAATTCATCCTCTTTAAGCTGCTATCTTTACCTTTTGACGTTTACTTTGTTAAACGATTAAACCACCACTTAATAATACAACGCCGAGGTCGGAAGCTCATTCAGAACCTACAGAACTTGAGACCTGGGGATGCTGGTTCCAATCCCCAGCTCGGCAGATTTTTTTCCGGGGATCGATGATAGTCATTGCAACATGATTCCTTTCTATCTCTCTCACTGCTGGTTATTGTTTTGACGCTCTTTAAGTGAGAAAGCTGAAAGCGGCTGGAATATTGTGCGGAGCACTGGTTTAAGAAACTCCAGGAAAGCATGGATAGATGCACTGGCCTCCGTGATATGACTGTACTAATATTTAAAACAGCGTGAAACACCACACACACAATTTCACAATAGGGCCATAGCTCTGAATCGCTCACTTGTGTGGTGTCCGTGGTTGTGAGGTAGAGCGTCGGCCTCGTAATCAAAACGTCCTGAGTTCGATACCCGGGAGCGGATGTCAACTTTGGAACTGTTCATTGGCCCACACATTCGGCGCGAGTACTGGTGTAGTTTCCAGGAAGCAGAATCCAGAGAGATTAGTATAAGTTGTAAGAACTTGTTTGTCAATCGATGTAAAATAAATATGTTTAAACTAATCGCTCATTAAGCAGGTAAAATTTATAAAGAATTATACGAGGTGTAGTTGCTGTATAATAATGGTACAGAAAATCTTACATGAGTGTTTATGTGTTATCACACGTATTAAACAAGATGATTTTAATCATGTTATGCGAACCTACATTTATTTGGCATACTTAAGATTAACAGCCGAAGGTGCTACGGCATTGGAAGTGATCGTGTGTATGAATGCACAGGCGATTTCGTAATTTGTATGATTAGACCAGTATGGTTCATTTGTGCCAGTTACACCAGTAGTATTTGATAGTATAAAATGTATTGCAGAATTATAATAAGTTCTGATATACATGTGTTTTGAAGCATTAAATATTCAAAGTGACGGTCTGAAGGTGCATCATATACACCTAGAATCGATAAACTATACAAGCACAAAAGGAAACTTAATTTATAGAAGTGAGTACACTTTTGGAGGAAAAGGGTAAACCTCGTGCACTGAGAGTACAGGCTTATGAATTGATGAAAGCAACATTAAGACCATAGCTGAACATCTGATGAAGCAGGGGAGAGGGATAAAGGCAATGGGAAGAGAGAAAGTCACGAAGAGAGACAAAGAGAAATACAGGAACAGAGAAATGACAGAAATAAAGATCAAGGCAGAAACAGAGGAAGGGGAGAAAGAGAAATAAAGGAGAGAGCACCAAACTAAAGATATGAGAGAGAGAGAGGCACAGAGAGAGAGAGAAATAGTGAAAAAGTCAGAGAAAGAGAGATAGCGACAGGGAGGCACGAGGGTGCAGCCAGACAGAGACAGAGACACAGCAAGCGAGACAGAGATAGGGATAGAAAGACAAATATAGAGGACGAGAGACAGACAGAGGCAGAGAGACAGACAGAGAGAAATAAGCAGAGAGAGAGACAGACAGAGAGACAGAGACGAGGAAGGACGAGAGTGCGGACAGAGAAAGACAGAGCCATACCAAGGGAGATGGAGATAGGGAAAGAAGGATAGAGAGAAAGACAGAGACAGACAGAGAGAGAGCAAGAGACAAAGAGAAAGAGAGAAACAGAGAGAAACAGACCGAGAGAGAAATCCACTCAAAGACCAAAGATACCGGCTTACACTCTTGGGTTTAAAAGTTCACGGCCTAAAGTTTAAATGGATTGAGGGTACAATCTTAAACCGACTGAGAGTCCAAGCTAATGAAGTAGTGGTCAAAGAACAGAAAGGGCACAAGTTGCAACGTAAAATATTCAATAATCAATATAATCAATTGGCGATACATGTCACGGATAGAGGGTACATCTCAGAGACTTAGTTTGCAGACCAATAGACTGGATTAAATGAGAGTAAGGAAAGAGCACCAGAGCCTGTTGGTACATGACATGGATTGATCCTTTTAATTCCACAGACTTAGTTTAAGAGCTCTCAGAATGAGTGAACAGTTCACGAAGTGGAGAGAAATTGCACAGACTGAGTGCACAAGGTGATCCACTGAAAATGAAATCAGAGTAAGGGCACAAATTTAGATACTGACGACATATCTGCCGAAATGCGAGTAAAAATCACCTATTGTGGATATGTGCACACACCATGGGGATGAAACAAAAGTAGGAATACATTTTCACGGTTTGAGGGTAGATCAAACTATGGGTATATTCTTACTGTCTGAGAGTACGTAGAGGGACTGGGGGAACATTTCACCGACTGTCGTGCAGACTCATTGGTTGAATGTAAAATCTTTAAAAAGACACAGGTTTACATCTCACTGACTACAATCTCAATTACTAGGAGTACATGAAAACGACTGTGAAAGTTTTATATCCCTATCGTAGGGTGCAACACACTGACTTGTGGTATAAATAGACTGAAGAAAAAGTTATAGTAAGGGAACAGTTACTCGCTGAGGGTACATTGCACCGTTTAAGAGTACATTTCAGGATCTCAAAGACAAACAGTGCAAAGGATAGCATTCGAGTAAGGGCAATGGTTCAGGGACTGGGATATATTCAACTGATATTACACAAACTTTTAAAGTCTAAGAGGACAAGTAGTAGACCGAGAGAACATTCTAAGAACTGAAGATCCAATGTCAAAGACTCAGTGTGGATACAATGTTAATCTTATGAACTGAGAGTACAGCTTAATCAATTAAAGAAATAACAACTTCACTAAATCTCAAGCGTTTGTTTCCTCATCTCACGGGCTAAGGGTATATCTCACTGACTGATGGTACATACTGTCGTAGAGTTGGTTAACTAATAGCAAGGACACTAATATGCAGTAATGGGTTTGTGTGAATGACTGAAAATGTTTTCCAAGATGTGAGAGTACATACTGCGGACTGAGGATGTAATCACACAGAGTGAGAGTACATTTCATGGCATTAATGATAGTCATTGCAACAGTATTCATCCATATTTTTTTTCATGAAGTTATGTGGAACAAGCAGCCAGTGGCATGGGAAAAATATTGTGCGAAATACTGGTAAAAAAAAGATCTCCTTCCACATACTTAATTACTTCATCTACTTTTACACTTAATCCATATTTTTGCACAAAATATCAAGCCTCTAAAACTTAATTCTGCACACTTCTTAACATATGCACATAAAAATCTATTTAGGAATATACATTTCGCTTCTCCAATATCTTTCTTTACAACAATTATAGTATTTCTTAATTCACTACAACCCTTCAAAAATAAAGCAAATATATCAAAGTTCAAACAGTCTTTCTTTCTTTCTTTCACCAAAATAAATTCCCGTCTGCTCGGTCGGTAAGTACATGGCTTGAAACCAAGGTGGTTGCATGGTCGATCCACCAATTATGCCAAAATCTGTCCCAGGTTTAATGATAGTCATTTCGACATGTGCAAAGTACTGGTAAAAGAAACTGGTTATCTCCTTCCACTTATTTATATTTCTTTTGACCGAATCCATTGCTTTGCACAAAATATCAAGCCCCCCAAAATAATAAGGTTCTGCAAACTTCTTTATATATGCAAATCAAAATCTTCCCTGGAACATATATCTCGCTTTTTCATCATTATTCTTTACAAAAAATGCATTTGCCCCACACCACAACCCTTCGGGAATAAAGTAAACATGTCAAGATCAATTTCTCTCTCTCTCTCTCTCTCTCTCTCCCACAGTAGAATGCCTTGCCCATCTGTTCAGTCGGTCACACACATGGCTTGAAACCAAGGCAGGCGCAGGTTAGATCCAAGAGCTGTGACAATTTCTGTCCGATGTTTGATAATAGTCATTGCAACAGGATTCATTCTACACCCATGGATGGTCATTGTTTCGACGATGACTTTTTTAGGAAAGCAGCCAAAAGCTTGGAAAATGCCGTGCGTAGCACCGGTAAAAGGAAATTCCAAGAAACCTCAAGTAGGTATCGCCGACCGATATACTTGATAATAATTATTATACATGTATTTAAAGCGACAACACTACACTACCCTTACATTCCATGAAATTAAAAACAGACATTACGACAGGGTCCATCCTTATCCCAGCGCTGAAAATTTTTTCAACAAAGTTATGTGGAAAAAGCAGCCAGTAGCTTGGAAACAATATTGTGCGAAGTACTGGTAAAAGAAACTAATTATCCTCTTCCACACACTTTATTAAATGTTTCAGTAAATCCATACTTTTGCAGAATACTTCAATCTCCTTAAAAATAACTTTTGCACACTTCTTAATATACATTTGTGTGCACATAAAAGTCTACCTTGGAATATACATTTCACGTATCTGTCATTATTCTTAAGGAAAATTCCGGTTTTTGTTTCTTCACTACAACCTTTGGGAATAGAGTAAACATGTCAAAATCAAATCCTTTCTCTCTCCTCCAGAATGCCTTGACCATCTGATCAGTCGGTAAATTACATGGCTTGAAACCAAGATACGACCCAATAGCTATGCCAATATCTGTCCAGGTTTGATGACACTCTTTGCGACATGTGCAAAGTACTGGTAAAAGAAACTAGTTATCTTCTTCCACATGCTTTATAAAATTTATCACTGCATTCACAACTTTGCAGAAAATATCAAGCCCCTTGAAATTAACATCTGCACACATCTTAACATATCATTAAAGTCTTCCCTGAAATATACATTTCCGTTTTCAATCTTCACATTTTACAAAACTGCATTTTTTTGTCAAACACTACACCACTTCAGGAATAAAGTAAACATGTCAAAATTAAATGCTCTCTCTTCTCTCTCTCTCTCTATCCTCTCCACAATGCCTTGCCCGTCTAGTTAGTAGGTAACGTACACGGCTTGAAACAAAGGTGGACGCAGGTTCGATCCAGCAGCTGTGCCAGTCTCTGTCCTAGCTTTGACTACAGTCATTGCAACAGGATTCAGTCTACACTCAAGAAAGTTTATTGTTTCGACTATAGTTTTTTGTAGAAAAGCAGCCAAAGCCTTGGGAAGACTGGCGTTGTGCGTAGCAATGGTGAAAAAATACTCCAAAAAAGATCAGATATGTGCACTGGTCTCGCTATGTACCTGATATTTATTGAAAACGACCTTAAAACACCACACTAACAAAGAAATCTTTCTTCACTACCACGTTTTTTCCATCATCGTCACAATCATCATCATCTCAGCAATGATTCAATAGCGTCACCATTAACTCAAACAGTTTTGCTAATACCTTTTTGTTCACTTCTAAATTTCGACTACAAAATCGAAAATGAAAGCTTTGTTCCACAGTCAAATAATTTCTACTCTTTTTATTTGAAGCTTTTCAACAGTGTTTCTGAAATTTTTATCTTAATATGAGATTTGATTCTTTTCCAAAGTCATTGAACGCTCTCTCTTTCTCTCTCTATTTACAAGACAGTGCCAAGCCCAGTCGCTTTGTTGCTAACATAGTTACCTTTAAACTAGGGAGGTCGCAAGTTCGATTCCCCAGCTTTTCCGATTTCTGTTCGATATTTGATGACAGTCATTGTGACAAGATTTATTTAATTCTCTTACCGCTGATGATTATTTCGGCGAGAGTGATGTGGAATAGCAGTCATTTGCTTGGAATCATGTGAAAGGTACTGGTAAAAGAAAAACCCAAGAAAACATGGATTTGTGCTCTGGCCACCGAGATATAATTGAAATAAGGTTGAAGACCGTGTTAAAACACCAAACAAGGAAACAAATCTCACCACCACCAAATTCACAATCGGCATCATCATCATTATTATCACCACCACAACAATCACATATCATCATTATCATCATCATCATTGTCATCATCACCAGCAGCATATCATTATCATCATCATAATCATTTTCAAAATTCCAAAATTTGCATCTTCATTTGAGGTTAAACTAATTCCTGAAATCATTGAACAGCAATCCAAAATACAGATTGACATTCCTGTTTCTCGTTTATAAACTGAAACTCACTCGTCCATCCTCAATACGTTGGAACTAGATAAGAAATGTTTCAATTCTCCCAAATAAATCACAATGAGGACGATAAATTAACCAGCATTTCTCCCTGTTTAATAATGTTTCCAAAAGCCTTCCTCTCAAAAGGTCCAGCAAACATGAATCGTGGACATAACTTTCATTTGTAAACGTTAACACTTGACAATCTATCTTTAAGCAAATTCATCCTCTTTAAGCTGCTATCTTTACCTTTTGACGTTTACTTTGTTAAACGATTAAACCACCACTTAATAATACAACGCCGAGGTCGGCAGCTCATTCGGAAACCTACAGAACTTGAGACCTGGGGATGCTGGTTTCAATCCCCAGCTCGGCACATTTTTTCCGGGGATCGATGATAGTCATTGCAACATGATTCCTTTCTATCTCTCTCACTGCTGGTTATTGTTTCGACGCTCTTTAGGTGAGAAATCTGACAGCGGCTGGAATATTGTGCGGAGCACTGGTTTAAGAAACTCCAGGAAAGCCTGGATAGACGCACTGGCCTCCGTGATATGACTGTACTAATATTTAAAACAGCGTGAAACACCACACACACAATTTCACAATAGGGCCATAGCTCTGAATCGCTCACTTGTGTGGTGTCCGTGGTTGTGAGGTAGAGCGTCGGCCTCGTAATCAAAAGGTCCTGAGTTCGATACCCGGGCGCGGATGTCAACTTTGGAACTGTTCATTGGCCCACACATTCGGCGCGAGTACTGGTGCAGTTTCCAGGAAGCAGAATCGAGAGAGATTAGTATAAGTTGTAAGAACTTGTTTCTCAATCGATGTAAAATAAATATGTTTAAACTAATCGCTCACTTAAGCCAGTAAAAGTTATAAAGAATTATAAGAGCTGTAGTTGCTGTATAATAATAATGGTACAGAAAATCTTACATGAGTGTTTATGTGTTATCACACGTATTAAACAAGATGATTTTAATCATGTAATGCGAACCTACATTTATTTGGCATACTTAAGATTAACAGCCGAAGGTGCTACGGCATTGGAAGTGATCGTGTGTATGAATGCACAGGCGATTTCGTAATTTGTATGATTAGACCAGTATGGTTCATTTGTACCAGTTACACCAGTAGTATTTGATAGTATGAAATGTATTGCAGAATTATAATAAGTTCTGATATACATGTGTTTTGAAGCATTAAATATTCAAAGTGACGGTCTGAAGGTGCATCATATACACCTAGAATCGATAAACTATACAAGCACAAATGGAAACCTAATTTATAGAAGTGAGTACATTTTTGGAGGAAAAGGGTAAACCTCATGCACTGAGAGTACAGGCTTATGAATTGACGAAAGCTGCATTAAGACCATAGCTGAACATCTGGTGAAGCAGGGGAGAGATATAAAGGCATTGGGAAGAGAGAAAGACGGAGAGACAAAGAGAAAGTCACGAAGAGAGACAAAGAGAAAGACAGGAACAGAGAAATGACAGAAATAAAGATCAAGGCAGAAACAGAGGAAGGGGGAGAAAGAGAAATAAAGGAGAGAGCACCAGACTAAAGATATGAGAGAGAGAGAGGCACAGAGAGAGAGAGAGAGTGATAGTGAAAAAGTCAGAGAAAGAGAGATAGCGACAGGGAGGCACGAGGGTGCAGCCAGACAGAGACAGACAGAGACACAGCAAGCGAGACAGAGATAGGGATAGAAAGACAGATATAGAGGGCGAGAGACAGACAGAGGCAGAGAGACAGACAGAGGGAGAAATAAGCAGAGACAGAGACAGAGGGACAGAGACAAGGAAGGACGAGAGTGCGGACAGAGAAAGATAGAGCCATAGCAAGGGAGATAGAGATAGGGAAAGAAGGATAGAGAGAAAGACAGAGACAGACAGAGAGAGAGCAAGAGACAAAGAGAAAGAGAGAAACAGAGAGAGACAGACCGAGAGAGAAATGCACTCAAAGACCAAAGATACCGGCTTACACTCTTGGGTTTAAAAGTTCACGGCCTAAAGTATAAATGGATTGAGGGTACAATCTTAAACCGACTGAGAGTCCAAGCTAATGAAGTAGTGGTCAAAGAACAGAAAGGGCACAAGTTGCAACGTAAAATATTCAATAATCAATATAATCAATTGGCGATACATGTCACGGATAGAGGGTACATCTCAGAGACTTAGTTTGCAGACCAATAGACTGGATTAAATGAGAGTAAGGAAAGAGCACCAGAGCCTGTTGGTACATGACATGGATTGATCCTTTTAATTCCATAGACTTAGTTTAAGAGCTCTCAGAATGAGTGAACAGTTCACGAAGTGGAGAGAAATTGCACAGACTGAGTGCACAAGGTGATCCACTGAAAATGAAATCAGAGTAAGGGCACAAATGTAGATACTGACGACATATCTGCCGAAATGCGAGTAAAAATCACCTATTGTGGATATATGCACACATCATGGGGATGAAACAAAAGTAGGGATACATTTTCACGGTTTGAGGGTAGATCAAACTATGGCTATATTCTTACTGTCTGAGAGTACGTAGAGGGACTGGGGGAACATTTCACCGACTGTCGTGCAGACTCATTGGTTGGGTGTAAAATCTTTAAAAAGACACAGGTTTACATCTCACTGACTACAATCTCAATTACTAGGAGTACATGAAAACGACTGTGAAAGTTTTATATCCCTATCGTAGGGTGCAACACACTGACTTGTGGTATAAATAGACTGAAGAAAAAGTTATAGTAAGGGAACAGTTACTCGCTGAGGGTACATTGCACCGATTTAGAGTACATTTCAGGATCTCAAAGACAAACAGTGCAAAGGATAGCATTCGAGTAAGGGCAATGGTTCAGGGACTGGGGATATATTCAACTGATATTACACAAACTTTTAAAGTCTAAGAGGACAAGTAGTAGACCGAGAGAACATTCTAAGAACTGAAGATCCAATGTCAAAGACTCAGTGTGGATACAATGTTAATCTTATGAACTGAGAGTACAGCTTAATCAATTAAAGAAATAACAACTTCACTAAATCTCAAGCGTTTGTTTCCTCATCTCACGGGCTAAGGGTATATCTCACTGACTGATGGTACATACTGTCGTAGAGTTGGTTAACTGATAGCAAGGACACTAATATGGAGTAATGGGTTTGTGTGGATGACTAAAAATGTTTTCCAAGATGTGAGAGTACATACTGCGGACTGAGGATGTAATCACACAGAGTGAGAGTACATTTCATGGCATTAATGATAGTCATTGCAACAGTATTCATCCATATTTTTTTCTATGAAGTTATGTGGAACAAGCAGCCAGTGGCATGGGAAAATTATTGTGCGAAATACTGGTATAAAATAAGATCTCCTTCCACATACTTTATTACTTCATCTACTTTTACACTTAATCCATATTTTTGCAGAAAATATCAAGCCTCTAAAACTTAATTCTGCACACTTCTCAACATATGCACATAAAAATCTACTTAGGAATATACATTTCGCTTTTCCAATATCTTTCCTTACAACAATTATAGTATTTCTTAATTCACTACAACCCGTCAAAAATAAAGCAAATATATCAAAGTTCAAACAGTCTTTCTTTCTTTCTTTCTTTCACGAAAATAAATTCCCGTCTGCTCGGTCGGTAAGTACATGGCTTGAAACCAAGATGGTTGCATGGTCGATCCACCAATTATGCCAAAATCTGTCCGAGGTTTAATGAAAGTCATTTCGACATGTGCGAAGTACTGGTAAAAGAAACTGGTTATCTCCTTCCACTTATTTATATTTCTTTTGACCGAATCCATTGCTTTGCACAAAATATCAAGCCCCCCAAAATAATAAGGTTCTGCACACTTCTTTATATATGCACATCAAAATCTTCCCTGAAACATATATCTCGCTTTTTCATCATTATTCTTTACAAAAAATGCATTTTGCCCCACACCACAACCCTTCGGGAATAAAGTAAACATGTCAGGATCAAATTTTCTCTCTCTCTCTCTCTCTCACAGTAGAATGCATTGCCCATCTGTTCAGTCGGTCACATACATGGCTTGAAACCAAGGCAGGCGTAGGTTAGATCCAATAGCTGTGACAATTTCTGTCCGATGTTTGATAATAGTCATTGCAACAGGATTCATTCTACACTCATGGATGGTCATTGTTTCGACGATGACTTTTTTAGGAAAGCAGCCAAAAGCTTGGAAAATGCTGTGCGTAGCACTGGTAAAAGGAAACTCCAAGAAACCTCAAATAGGTATCGCCGACCGATATACTTGATAATAATTATTATACATGTAGTTAAAACGACAACACTACACTACCTGTACATTCCATGAAATTAAAAACAGACATTACGACAGGGTCCATCCTTATCCCAGCGCTGAAAATTTTTTCAACAAAGTTGTGTGGAAAAAGCAGCCAGTGGCTTGGAAACAATATTGTGCGAAGTACTGGTAAAAGAAACTAATTATCCTCTTCCACACTTTATTAAATGTTTCAGTAAATCCATACTTTTGCAGAATACTTCTATCTCCTTAAAAATAACTTTTGCACACTTCTTAATATACATTTGTGTGCACATAAAAGTCTACCTTGGAATATACATTTCACGTATCTGTCATTATTCTTAAGGAAAATTCCGGTTTTTGTTTCTTCACTACAACCTTTGGGAATAGAGTAAACATGTCAAAATCAAATCCTTTCTCTCTCCTCCAGAATGCCTTGACCGTTTGATCAGTCGGTAAATTACATGGCTTGAAACCAAGATACGACCCAATAGCTATGCCAATATCTGTCCAGGTTTGATGACACTCTTTGCGACATGTGCAAAGTACTGGTAAAAGAAACTAGTTATCTTCTTCCACATGCTTTATAAAATTTATCAGTGCATCCACAACTTTGCAGAAAATATCAAGCCCCTTGAAATTAACATCTGCACACATCTTAACATATCAACATTAAAGTCTTCCCTGAAATATACATTTCCGTTTTCAATCATCACATTTTACAAAACTGCATTTTTTTGTCAAACACTACACCACTTCAGGAATAAAGTAAACATGTCAAAATTAAATGCTCTCTCTTTTCTCTCTCTCTCTCTCTCTCTCTCTCTCCTCTCCTCCAGAATGCCTTGCCCGTCTAGTTAGTAGGTAACGTACACGGCTTGAAACAAAGGTGGACGCAGATTCGATCCAGCAGCTGTGCCAGTCTCTGTCCTAGCTTTGACGACAGTCATTGCAACAGGATTCATTCTACACTCAAGAAAGTTTATTGTTTCGACTATAGTTTTTTGTAGAAAAGCAGCCAAAGCCTTGGGAAGACTGGCGTTGTGCGTAGCAATGGTGAAAAAAAAAACTCCAAAAAAGCTCAGATATGTGCACTGGCCTCGCTATGTACCCGATATTTAGTAAAAACGGCCTTAGAACACCACACTAACAAAGAAAACTTTCTTCACTACCACTTTTTTTCCATCATCGTCACCATCATCATCATCTCAGCAATGATTAAATAGCGTCACCATTAACTCAAACAGTTTTGCTAATACCTTTTTGTTCACTTCTAAATTTCTTCTACAAAATCGAAAATGAAAGCTTTGTTCCACAGTCAAATACTTTCTACTCTTTTTTTCATTTGAAGCTTTTCAACAGTGTTTCTGAAATTTTTATCTTGATATGAGATTTGATTCTTTTCCAAAGTCATTGAACGCTCTCTCTTTCTCTCTCTCTATTTACAAGACAATGCCAAGCCCAGTCGCTTTGTTGCTAACATAGTTACCTTTAAACTAGTGAGGTCGCAAGTTCGATTCCCCAGCTTTTCCGATTTCTGTTCGATATTTGATGACAGTTATTGCGACAAGATTTATTTAATTCTCTTACCGCTGATGATTATTTCGGCGAGAGTGATGTGGAATAGCAGTTATTGGTTTGGAATCATGTGAAAGGTACTGGTAAAAGAAAAACCAAGAAAACATGGATTTGTGCTCTGGCCACCGAGATATAATTGAAATAAGGTTGAAGACCGTGTTAAAACACCAAACAAAGAAACATATTTCAACACCATCAAATTCACAATCGGCATCATCATCATTATTATCACCACCACAACAATCACATATCATCATTATCATCATCACCAGCAGCATATCATTATCATCATCATAATCATTTTCAAAATTCCAAAATTTGCATCTTCATTTGAGGTTAAACTAATTCCTGAAATCATTGAACAGCAATCCAAAATACAGATTGACATTCCTGTTTCTCGTTTATAAAATGAAACTCACTCGTCCATCCTCAATACGTTGGAACTAGATAAGAAATGTTTCAATTCTCCCAAATAAATCACAATGAGGACGATAAATTAACCAGCATTTCTCCCTGTTTAATAATGTTTTCAAAAGCCTTCCTCTCAAAAGGTCCAGCAAACATGAATCGTGGACATAACTTTCATTTGTAAACGTTAACACTTGACAATCTATCTTTAAGCAAATTCATCCTCTTTAAGCTGCTATCTTTACCTTTTGACGTTTACTTTGTTAAACGATTAAACCACCACTTAATAATACAACGCCGAGGTCGGCAGCTCATTCGGAAACCTACAGAACTTGAGACCTGGGGATGCTGGTTCCAATCCCCAGCTCGGCAGACTTTTTTTCCGGGGATCGATGATAGTCATTGCAACATGATTCCTTTCTATCTCTCTCACTGCTGGTTATTGTTTCGACGATCTTTAAGTGAGAAATCTGACAGTGGCTGGAATATTGTGCGGAGCACTGGTTTAAGAAACTCCAGGAAAGCATGGATAGATGCACTGGCCTCCGTGATATGACTGTACTAATATTTAAAACAGCGTGAAACACCACACACACAATTTCACAATAGGGCCATAGCTCTGAATCGCTCACTTGTGTGGTGTCCGTGGTTGTGAGGTAGAGCGTCGGCCTCGTAATCAAAAGGTCCTGAGTTAGATACCCGGGAGCGGATGTCAACTTTGGGACTGTTCATTGGCCCACACATTCGGCGCGAGTACTGGTGCATTTTCCAGGAAGCAGACTCGAGAGAGATTAGTATAAGTTGTAAGAACTTGTTTCTCAATCGATGTAAAGTAAATATGTTTGAACTAATCGCTCACTTAAGCCAGTAAAAGTTATAAAGAATTATACGAGGTGTAGTTACTGTATAATAATGGTACGGAAAATCTTACATGAGTGTTTATGTGTTATCACACGTATTAAACAAGATGATTTTAATCATGTTATGCGAACCTACATTTATTTGGCATACTTAAGATTAACAGCCGAAGTTGCTACGGCATTGGAAGTGATCGTATGTATGAATGCACAGGCGATTTCGTAATTTGTATGATTAGACCAGTATGGTTCATTTGTGCCAGTTACACCAATAATATTTGATAGTATAAAATGTATTGCAGAATTATAATAAGTTCTGATATACATGTATTTTGAAGCATTAAATATTCAAAGTGACGGTCTGAAGGTGCATCATATACACCTAAAATCGATGAACTATACAAGCACAAAGGAAAACTTAATGTATAGAAGTGAGTACATTTTTGGAGGAAAAGGGTAAACCTCATGCACTGAGAGTACATGCTTATGAATTGATGAAAGCAACATTAAGACCATAGCTGAACATCTGATGAAGCAGGGGAGAGGGATAAAGGCATTGGGAAGAGAGAAAGACGAAGAGACAGAGAGAAAGTCACGAAGAGAGACAAAGAGAAAGACAGGAACAGAGAAATGACAGAAATAAAGATCAACGCAGAAACAGAGGAAGGGGTAGAAAGAGAAATAAAGGAGAGAACATCAGACAAAAGATATGAGAGCGAGAGAGAGACAGAGATAGTGAAAAAGTCAGAGAAAGAGAGATAGCGATAAGGAGGCACGAGGGTGCAGACAGACAGAGACAAAGCAATCCAGACAGAGATAGGGATAGAAGGACAGAGATAGAGGGCGAGAGACAGACAGCGGCAGAGAGACAGACAGAGGGAAATGGGAAGAGAGAGACAGAGACGAGAAAGGACGAGAGTGCGGACAGAGAAAGACAGAGCCATAGCAGTGGAGATAGAGATAGGGAAAGAAGGACAGAGAGAAACACAGAAACAGACAGAGAGAGAGCAAGAGACAAAGAGAAAGAGAGAAACAGAGAGAGACAGACCGAGAGAGAAATCCACTCAAACACCAAAGATACCGGCATACAGTCTTGGGTTTCAAAGAGAAATTACAAAGTTCACGGCCTAAAGATTAAATGGATTGAGGCTACAATCTTAAACCGACTGAGAGTCCAAGCTAATGAAGAAGTGGTCAAAGAACAGAAAGGACACAAGTTCCAATGTGAAATATTCAATAATCAATATAATCAATTGGCGATACATGTCACGGATAGAGGGTACATCTCAGAGACTTAGTTTGCAGACGAACAGACTGGATTAAATGACAGTAAGGAAATCGCACCAGAGCCTGTTGGTACATGACATGGATTGATCATTTTAATTCCAGAGACTTAGTTTAAGAGCTCTCAGAATGAGTGAATAGTTCACGAAGTGGAGAGAAATTGCACAGACCGACTGCACAAGGTGATCCACTGGAAACGAAATAAGAGTAAGGGCACAAATGTAGATACTGAGGACACATCTGTCGAAGTGCGACTAAAAATCACCTATTGTGGGTACATGCACATATCATGGGGATGAAACAAAAGTAGGGACACATTTTCAGGGTTTGAGGGTACATCAAACTAAGGCTATATTCTTACTGTCTGGGAGTACGTAGAGGGACTGGGGGAACATTTCACCGACTGTCATGCAGACTCATTGGTGTGGTGTAAAATGTTTAAAAGGACACAGGTTTATGGCTTGAGGATACATCTCACTGACTACAATCTCAATTCCTAAGAGTACATGAAAAAGACTGTGAGAGTTAACACAAGTTTTGGGGCCTCAGGGAAAATCCGACTGACTGACGTGCATCTAATTGACTGTGGTTTTATATCGCTATCGTAGGGTGCAACACACATTTCAGGTATAAACTGACTTAAGAAAAAGTTATAGTAAGGGAACAGTTACTCGCTGAGGGTACATTGCACAGATTTAGTGTACATTTCAGGATCTCAAAGACAAACAGTACAAAGGATAGCATTCGAGTAAGGGCAGTGGTTCAGGGACTGGGGATACATTCAATTAACTATACACACAATTTCTAAGTCTAGGAGGACAAGTAGTAGACCGAGGGAACATTCTAAGAACTGAAGATCCAATGTCAAAGAGTCAGTGTGGATACAATGTTAATCTTATGAACTGAGAGTACAGCTTAATCAATTAAAGAAATAAGAACTTGACTAAATATCAAACGTTTGTTTCCTCATCTCACGGGCTAAGGGTATATCTCACTGACTGACGGTACATACTGTCGTAGAGTTGGTTAACTGATAGCAAGGACACTAATATGGAGTAATGGGTTTGTGTGAATAACTGAAAATGTTTTCCAAGATGTGAGAGTACATACTGCGGACTGAGGATTTAATCACACAGAGTGAGAGTACATTTCATGGCATTAATGATGTCATTGCAACAGTATTCATCCATATTTTTTTCTATGAAGTTATGTGGAACAAGCAGCCAGTGGCATGGGAAAAATATTGTGCGAAATACTGTTAAAAAAAAATCTCCTTCCACATACTTTATTACTTCATCTACTTTTTACTATATTTTTGCAGAAAATATCAAGCCTCTAAAACTTAATTCTGCACACTTCTTAACATATGCACATAAAAATCTACTTATGGATATACATTTCGCTTTTCCAATATCATTCCTTACAACAATTGTAGTATTTCGTAATTCTCTACAACCCTTCAAAAATAATGCAAATGTATCAAAGTTCAAACACGCTTTCTTTCTTTCTTTCTTTCTTTCTTTCTTTTTCTTCCACCAAAATAAATTCCCGTCTGATCGGTCGGTAAGTACATGGCTTCAAACCAAGGTGGTTGCATGGTCGATCCACCAATTATGCCAAAATCTGTCCGAGGTTTAATGATAGTCATTTCGACATGTGCGAAGTAGTGGTAAAGGAAACTGGTTATCTCCTTCCACTTATTTATATTTCTTTTGACCGAATCCATTGCTTTGCACAAAATATCAAGCCCCCCAAATAATAACGTTCTGCACACTTCTTTATATATGCACATCAAAATCTTCCCTGGAACATATATCTCGCTTTTCATCATTATTCTTTACAAAAAATGCATTTGGCCCCACACCACAACCCTTCGGGAATAAAGTAAACATGTCAGGATCAAATTTTCTCTCTCTCTCTCTCTTCCGCACAGTAGAATGCCTTGCCCATCTGTTCAGTCGGTCATATACATGGCTTGAAACCAAGGCAGGCGTAGGTTAGATCCAATAGCTGTGACAATTTCTGTCCGATGTTTGATAATAGTCATTGCAACAGGATTCATTCTACACTCATGGATGGTCATTGTTTCGACGATGACTTTTTTAGGAAAGCAGCCAAAAGCTTGGAAAATGCTGTGCGTAGCACTGGTAAAAGGAAACTCCAAGAAACCTCAAATAGGTATCGCCGACCGATATACTTGATAATAATTATTATACATGTAGTTGAAACTACAACACTACACTACCCTTACATTCCATGAAATTAAAAACAGACATTACGACAGGGTCCATCCTTATCCCAGCGCTGAAAATTTTTTCAACAAAGTTGTGTGGAAAAAGCAGCCAGTGGCTTGGAAACAATATTGTGCGAAGTACTGGTAAAAGAAACTAATTATCCTCTTCCACACACTTTATTAAATGTTTCATTAAATCCATACTTTTGCAGAATACTTCAATCTCCTTAAAAATAACTTTTGCACACTTCTTAATATACATTTGTGTGCACATAAAAGTCTACCTTGGAATATACATTTCACGTATCTGTCATTATTCTTAAGGAAAATTCCAGTTTTTGTTTCTTCACTACAACATTTGAGAATAGGGTAAACATGTCAAAATCAAATGCTTTCTCTCTCCTCCAGAATGCCTTGACCGTCTGATCAGTCGGTAAATTACATGACTTGAAACCAAGATTCGACCCAATAGCTATGCCAATATCTGTCCAGGTTTGATGACACTCTTTGCGACATGTGCAAAGTACTGGTAAAAGAAACTAGTTATCTTCTTCCACATGCTTTATAAAATTTATCAGTGCATCCATAACTTTGCAGAAAATATCAAGCCCCTTGCAATTAACGTCTGCACACATCTTAACATATCATTAAAGTCTTCCCTGAAATATACATTTCCGTTTTCAATCATCACATGTTACAAAACTGCATTTTTTTGTCCAACACCACGCCCCTTCAGGAATAAAGTAAACATGTCAAAATTAAATGCTCTCTTTCTCTCTCTGTCCTCCAGAATGCCTTGCCGGTCTAGTTAGTAGGTAACGTACACGGCTTGAAACAAAGGTGGGCGCAGGTTCGATCCAGCAGCTTTGCCAGTCTCTGTCCTAGCTTTAACGATAGTCATTGCAACAGGATTCATTCTACACTCAAGAATGTTTATTGTTTCGACTATAGTTTTTTGTAGAAAAGCAGCCAAAGCCTTGGGAAGACTGGCGTTGTGCGTAGCAATGGTAAAAAAAAAAAAAACTCCAAAAGAGCTCAGATATGTGCACTGGCCTCGCTATGTACCCGATATTTAGTAAAAACGGCCTGAAAACACCACACTAACAAAGAAATTTTTCTCCACTACCACTTTTTTTCCATCATCGTCACCATCATCATCATCTTAGCAATGATTAAATAGCGTCACCATGAACTCAAACAGTTTTGCTAATAGTTTTTTATTCACTTCTAAGTTCTTCTACAAAATCGAAAATGAAAGCTTTGTTCCACAGTCAAATCATTTCTACTCTGTTTTTATTTGAAGCTTTTGAACAGTGTTTCTGAAATTTTTATCTTAATATGAGATTTGATTCTTTTCCAAAGTCATTGAACGCTCTCTCTTTCTCTCTCTCTCCTTCATTACAAGACAATGCCAAGCCCAGTCGCTTCGTTGCTATCATAGGCACTTTTAAATTAGGGAGGTCGCAAGTTCGATTCCCCATCTTTTCCGATTTCTGTTCGATATTTGATGACAGTTATTGCGACAAGATTCATTTAATTCTCTTACCGCTGATGATTATTTCGACGAGAGTTATGAGGAATAGTAGCCATTGGCTTGGAATCATGTGAAAAGTACTGGTAGAAGGAAAACCCAAGAAAACATGGATTTGTGCTCTGGCCACCGAGATATAATTGAAATAATGTTGAAGACCGTGTTAAAACATCAAACAAAGAAACAAATCTCTCCACCACCAAATTCACAATCAGCACCATCATCATTATTATCACCACCACAACAATCACATATCATCATTATGATCATCATCACCATCATTATCATCATCACTAGAAGCATATTATCATCATCATCATCATCATCATTATCATCATCATAATCATTTTTAACATTCCAAAATTTGCATCTTCATTTGAGGTTAAACTAATTCCTGACATCATTGAACACCAATCCAAAATACTGATTGACATTCCTGTTTCTCGTTTATAAACTGAAACTCACTCGTCAATCCTCTATGCGTTGGAACTAGATAAGAAATGTTTCAATTCTCCCAAATAAATCACAGTGAGGACGATCAATTAACCAGCATTTCTCCCCGTTTAATAATGTTTTCAAAAGCCTTCCTCTCAAAAGGTCCAGCAAACATGAATCGTGGACATAACTTTCATTTGTAAACGTTAACACTTGACAATCTATCTTTAAGCAAATTCATCCTCTTTAAGCTGCTATCTTTACCTTTTGACGTTTACTGTGTTAAACGATTAAACCAACATTTAATAATACAACGCCGAGGTCGGCAGCTCATTCGAAAACCTACCGAACTTGAGACCTGGGGATGCTGGTTCCAATCCCCAGCTCGGCAGACTTTTTTCCGGGGATCGATGATAGTCATTGCAACATGATTCCTTTCTATCTCTCTCACTGCTGGTTATTGTTTCGACGACCTTCAAGTGCGAAATCTGACAGTGGCTGGAATATTGTGCGGAGCACTGGTTTAAGAAAGTCCAGGAAAGCCTGGATGATTGCACTGGCCTCCGTGATATGACTGTACTAATATTTAAAACAGCGTGAAACACCACACACACAATTTCACAATAGGGCCATAGCTCTGAATCGGTCACTTGAGGCAGTAAAAGTTATAAAGAATTATACGAGGTGTAGTTACTGTATAATAATGGTAAGGAAAATCTTATATGAGTGTTTATGTGTTATCACTCGTATTAAACAAAATGATTTTAATCATGTTATGCGAACCTACATTTATTTGGCATACTAAAGACTAACAGCCGAAGTTGCTACGGCATTGGAAGTGATCGTGTGAATGAATGCACAGGCGATTTCGTAATTTCTATGATTATACCAGTATGGTTCATTTGTGCCAGTTATACCAGTAGTATTTGATAGTATAAAATGTATTGCAGAATTGTAATAAGTTCTGATATACATGTATTTTGAAGCATTAAATATTCAAAGTGACGGTCTGAAGGTGCATCATATACACCAAGAAACGATAAACTATACGAGCACAAATTTATGGAAGTAAGTACATTTTTGGAGGAAAAGGGTAAGCCTCATGCACTGAGAGTACAGGCTTATGATTTCACGAAAGCAGCATTAAGACCATAGCTGAACATCTGATGAAGCAGGGGAGAGATATAAAGGCATTGGGAAGAGAGGAAGACGGAGAGACAGAGAGAAAGTCACGAAGAGAGACAAAGAGAAAGACAGGAACAGAGAAATGACAGAAATAAAGATCAACGCAGAAACAGAGGAAGGGGGAGAAAGAAAAATAACGGAGAGAGCATCAGACAAAAGATATGAGAGCGAGAGAGAGAGATAGTGAAAAAGTGAGAGAAAGAGAGATAGCGATAAGGTGGCACGAAGGTGCAGACAGAGATACAGCAATCGAGACAGAGATAGGGATAGAAGCACAGAGATAGAACGCGAGAGACAGACAGAGACAGAGAGACAGACAGAGAGAAATAGGAAGAGAGAGACAGACAGAGAGACAGAGACGAGAAAGGACGAGAGTGCGGACAGAGAAAGACAGAGCCATAGCAATGGAGATAGAGATAGGGAAAGAAGGACAGAGAGAAAGACAGAGACAGACAGAGAGAGAGCAAGAGACAAAGAGAAAGAGAGAAACAGAGAGAGACAGACCGAGAGAGAAATCCACTCAAAGATCAAAGATACCGGCTTACACTCTTGGGTTTAAAAGAGAAATTACAAAGTTCACGGCCAAAAGTTTAAATGGACTGAGGGTACAATCTTAAACCGACTGAGAGTCCAAGCTAATGAAGAAATGGTCAAAGAACAGAAAGGGCACATGTTGCAACGTAAAATATTCAATAATCAATGTAATCAATTGGCGATACATGTCACGGATAGAGGGTACATCTCAGAGACTTAGTTTGCAGACGAACAGACTGGATTAAATGACAGTAAGGAAATCGCACCAGAGCCTGTTGGTACATGACATGGATTGATCCTTTTAATTCCATAGACTTAGTTTAAGAGCTCTCAGAATGAATGAATAGTTCAGGAAGTGGAGAGAAATTGATCAGACCGAGTGCACAAGGTGATCCACTGAAAATGAAATAAGAGTAAGGGCACAAATGTAGATACTGAGGACACATCTGTCGAACTGCGAGTAAAAATCACCTCTTGTGGGTACATGCACACATCATGGGGATGAAACAAGGGTAGGGACACATTTTCAGGGTTTGAGGGTACATCAAACTAAGGCTATATTATTACTGTCTGAGAGTACGTAGAGGGACTGGGGGAACATTTCACCGACTGTCGTGCAGACTCATTGGTGTGGTGTAAAATGTTTAAAAGGACACAGGTTTATGGCTTGAGGATACATCTCACTGACTACAATCTCAATTTCTAGCAGTACATGAAAAAGACTGTGAAAGTTAACACAAGTTTTGGGGCCTCAGGGAAAATCCGACTGACTGACGTTTATCTAATTGTTTGTGGTTTTATATCGCTATCGTAGGGTGCAACACACTGATTTCAGGTATAAACTGACTTAAGAAAAAGTTATAGTAAGGGAACAGTTACTCGCTGAGGGTACATTGCACAGATTTAGAGTACATTTCAGGATCTCAAAGACAAACAGTGCAAAGGATAGCATTCGAGGAAGGGCAGTGGTTCAGGGACTGGGGATATATTCAATTAACTATACACACAATTTCTAAGTCTAGGAGGACAAGTAGTAAACCGAGGGAACATTCTAAGAACTGAAGATCCAATGTCAAAGACTCAGTGTGGATACAATGTTAATCTTATGAACTGAGAGTACAGCTTAATCAATTAAAGAAATAAGAACTTGACTAAATCTCAAGCGTTTGTTGCCTCATCTCACGGGCTAAGGGTATATCTCACTGACTGACGGTACATACTGTCGTAGAGTTGGTTAACTGGTAGCAAGGACACTAATATGGAGTAATGGGTTTGTGTGAATGATTGAAAATGTTTTCCAAGATGTGAGAGTACATACTGCGGACTGAGGATTTAATCACACAGAATGATAGTACGTTTCATGGCATTAATGATAGTCATTGCAACAGTATTCATCTATATTTTTTTCTATGAAGTTATGTGGAATAAGCAGCCAGTGGCATGGGAAAATATTGTGCGAAATACTGGTAAAAAAATTTCCTTCCACATACTTCATTACTTCATCTAATTTTTCACTTAATCCATATTTTTGCAGAAAATATCAAGCCTCTAAAACTTAATTCTGCACACTTCTTAACATATGCACATAAAAATCTACTTAGGAACATACATTTCGCTTTTCCAATATCATTCCTTACAACAATTGTAGTATTTCGTAATTCAATACAACCCTTCAAAAATAAAGCAAATATATCAAAGTTCAAACACTCTTTCTTTCTTTCTTTCTTTCTTTCTTTCTGTTCTTCCACCAAAATAAATTCCCGTCTGCTAGGTCGGTAAGTACATGGCTTGAAACCAAGGTGGTTGCATGTTCGATCCACCAATTATGCCAAAATCTGTCCGAGGTTTAATGATAGTCATTTCGACATGAGCGAAGTACTGGTAAAAGAAACTAGTTATCTCCTTCCACTTATTTATATTTCTTTTGACCGAATCCATTACTTTGCAGAAAATATCAAGCCACCAAAAACAATAAGGTTCTGCACACTTCTTTATATATGCACATCAAAATCTACCCTGGAATACATATCTCGCTTTTTCATCATTATTCTTTACAAAAAATGCATTTTGCCCCACACTACAACCCTTCGGGAAGAAAGTAAACATGTCAGGATCAAATTCTCTCTCTCTCTCTCTCTCTACAGTAGAATGCCTTGCCCATCTGTTCAGTCGGTCACATACATGGCTTGAAACCAAGGCAGGTGCAGATTAGATCCAATAGCTGTGACAATTTCTGTCCGATGTTTGATAATTGTTATTGCAACAGGATTCATTGTACACTCAAGGATGGTCACTGTTTCGACTATGGCTATTTTAGCAAAGCAGCCGAAAGCTTCGAAAATGTTGCGCGTAGCACTGGTAAAAGGAAACTCCAAGAAACATCAAATAGGTATACTCGCCGACCGATATACTTGATAATAATTATATAGTTAAAACGACAACACTAAACTACACGTACATTCCATGGAATTAATGATACATTACGACAGGGTTCATCCTTATCCCAGCGCTGATACTTTTTGCAACAAAGTTATGTGGAGAAAGCTGCCAGCTGCTTAAAAACAATAATGTGCGAAGTACTAGTAAAAGAAATTGATTATCTTCTTCCACATACTTTATAATGTGTTTCACTAAGTCCATACTTTTGTAGAAAATATCAAGCTCCTAAAAATAACTTTTGCACACTTCTTAATATACATTTGTATGCACATAAAAGTCTATCTTGGAATATACATTTCACTTATCTGTCATTATTCTTAAGGAAAATTCCGGTTTTGTTTCTTCACTACATCCTTTGGGAATAGAGTAAACATGTAATAATCAAGTACTCTCTCTCTCCTCCAGAATGCTTTGACAGTCTGCTCAGTCGGTAAATTACATGGCTTCAAACTAAGATTCGACCCATGAACTACGCCAATATCTGTCCAGGTTTGATGACGGTCTTTGCAACATGTGCAAAGTACTGGTAAAAGAAACTGGCTATCTTCTTCCACATACTGTATAAAATTTATTACTGAATCCACAACTTTGCAGAAAATATCAAGCCCCTTGAAATTAACACCTGCACACATATTAACATATCAACAATAAAATCTTCCCTGGAGTATACATTTACATTTTCATATATCACTTGTTATAAAACTGCATTTTTTGTCCAACACTACATCTCTTCAGGATAAAGTAAACATGTCAAAATTAGATGCTTGCTCTCTCTCTCTCCTCTAGAATGCCTTGCCCGTCTGGTTATTTGGTAACGTACATGGCTTGAAACAACGGTGGGCCCAAGTTCGATCCAGCAGCTGTGCCGGTCTCTTGTCCTAGCTTTGACGATAGTTATTGCGACAGGAGTCATTCTACACTCAAGAATGTTTATTGTTTCGACGAAAGTTTTTTTTTGAAAAGCAGCCAAAGCCTTGGGAAGACTGGCGTTGTGCGTAGCAATGGTGAAACAAACTCCAAAAAAGCTCAGATATGTGCACTGGCCTCGCTATGTACGCGATATTTAGTAAAAACGGCCTTAAAACACCACACTAACAAAGAAATCTTTCTCCACTACCACTTTTTTTCCATCATCGTCATCATCATCATCATCATCATCTCAGCAATGATTAAATAGCGTCACCATGAACTTAAACAGTTTTGCTAATAGCTTTTTGTTCACTTATAAAATTCTTTTACAAAATCAGAAATGAAAGCGTTCTTCTACAGTCAAATATATTCTACTCTTTTTTCATTTGAAGCTTTTGAACAGTGTTTCTGAAATTTTTATCTTCATATGAATTTTGATACTTTCCAAAATCATTGAACGCTCTCTCTCTCTCTCTCTCTCTATTTACAAGACATTGCCAAGCCCAGTCATTTACCTGGTGACATAGGCACCTTTAAACTAGGGAGGTCTCAAGTTCGATTCCCCAGCTTTCTAATTTCTGTTCGATATTTAATGACAGTTATTGCAATCAAACATCCATTTAATTCTCTTACCGCTGATAAAAGAAAAACCCATGAAAACACGGATATGGCCATCGAGATATGATTGGAATAAGGTTGAAGACCGTGAAAAACAACGAACAAAAAAACAAATTTCTCCTCCTCCAAATTCACAATCAGCACCATCATCATTATTATCACCACCACAACAATCACATATCATCATTAGGATCATCATCATTGTCATCATCACCAGCAGCATATCATCATCATCATTTTCAAAATTCCAAAATTTGCATCTTAATTTGAGGTTAAACTAATTCCTGAAATGATTGATTTGAACAGTAATCCAAAAAACAGATTAAAATCCCTGCTTCTCGTTAATAAAATGAAACTCACTCGTCCATCCTAAATACGTTGGAACTAGATAAGCAACGTTTCAATTTTCTCAAATAAATTACAATGAGGACGATACATTAACCAGCATTTTCTCCCTGTTTAATGTTTTCAATAGTCTTCCTCTGTAAGGTCCAAAAAACATGAATCGTGAATATAACTTTCATTTGTAAACGTTAACACTTGACAATCTATCTTTAAACAAATTCATCCTCTTTAAGCCGCTATCTTTACCTTTTTGACGTTTACTGTGTTAAACGATTAAACCACCACTTAATAATACAACGCCGAGGTCGGCAGCTCATTCGGAAACCTACAGAAATTGAGACCTAGGGATGCTGGTTCCAATCCCCAGCTCGGCAGATTTTTTTCCGGGGATCGATGACAGTCATTGCAACACGATTCCTTTCTATCTCTCTCACTGCTGGTTATTGTTTCGACGATCTTAAAGTGAGAAAACTGACAGAGACTGGAATATTTTGCGGAGCACTGGTTTAAGAAACTCAAGGAAAGCATGGATAGATGCACTGGCCTCCGTGATATGACTGTACTAATATTTAAAACAGCGTGAAACACCACACACACAATTTCACAAAAGGGCCATACCTCTGAATCGCTCTCTTAAGCCAGTAAAAGTTTTAACGAATTATACGAAGTTGCTGTATAATAATGGTACGGAAAATCTTACATGAGTGTTTATGTGTTATCACTCGTATTAAACAAGATGATTTTAATCATGTTATGCGACCAATTTTTATTTGGCATACTAAATATTAACAGTCGAAGTTGCTACAGCATTGGAAGTGGTCATGTGTATGAATGCACAGGCGATTTCGTAATTTGTATGATTAGACCAGTATGGTTCATTTCTGCCAGTTCCATCATTTATTTTGAAGCATTAAATAATTAAAGTGACGGTCTGAAGGAGCATGATATACACACTGAATCGATAAGCTATACAAGCTGAGGGAAACTAGAACAAAAGGGAACTTAATTTATAGAAGTGAGTACATTTTTGGAGGAAAAGGGTAAACCTCATGCACTGAGAGTACAGCCTTATGAATTGATGAAAGCAACATTTAGTCCATAGCTGAACATCTGATGAAGCAGATGAGAGGGATAAAGGCATGGGGAAGAGAGAAAGACGGAGAGACGGGGGAAAGTCACGAAGAGAGACAGAAAGAGAGACAAAAAGAAACAGAGAAATGACAGAAAAGAAGATCAAGGTAGAAACAGAGAAAGGGGAAGAAAGAGAAATAAAGGAGAGAGCATCAGATAAAAGATAGTAGAGAGAGACAGAGAAGTAGAGAAAGAGAGAGACTGAGATAGTGAAAAGGTCAGGGGAATAGAGAAAGTGACAAGGAAGCACGAGGGTGCAGACAGAGACAGACAGACAGAAACACAGCAAGCGAGACAGAGACAGGAACAGAAGCACAAAGATTGAGGGCGAGAGAGAGACAAAGACAGTGAGACAGAGAGAGGGAGAAATAGGCAGAGAGAGACAGACAGAGAGAGACGAGGAAGGACGAGAGTGCGGATAGAGAAAGACAGCCATAGCAAAGGAGATAGAGATAGGGAAAGAAGGACAGAGAGAAAGACAGAGACGGGCAGAGAGATAGCAAGAGACAAAGAGAAAGGGAGAGACAGAGAGAGGGACAGACCGACAGAGAAATCGACTCAAAGACCAAAGATACCGGCTAACACTCTTGGGTTTAAAAGAGAAATTACCGAGTTCACGGCCTAAAGTTTAAATGGATTGAGGGTACAATCTTAAACCGACTGAGAGTCCAAGCTAATGAAGAAATGGTCAAAGAACAGAGAGGGTACAGTTGCAACATACAATATTCATATAATCAATTGGCGATACATGTCACGCATAGAGGGAACATCTCAGAGACTTAGTTTGCAGACGAACAGACTGGATTAGAATAGAGTAAGGAAATAGCACCAGAGCCTGTTGGTACATGACATGGATTGATCCTTTTAATTCCATAGACTTAGTTTAAGAGCTCTCAAAATGAGGGAATAGGTCACGAAGTGGAGAGAAATTGCACAGACCGAGTGCAAAAGGTGATTCATTAGAAATGAAATAAGAGTATGGGCACAAATGTAGATACTGAGGACACATTTGTCGAACTGTGAGCAAAAATGACCTACTGTTGGTACATCCACACATCGTGGGGTTGAAACAAAAAAAGGGACACATTTTCAGGGTTTCGGGGTACATCAAACTAAGGCTATATTCTTACTGTCTGAGAGTACGTAGAGGGACTGGTGGAACATTTCACCGACGGTTGTGCATACTCATTGATTGAGAGTAAAATCTTTAAAAAGACACCGGTTTACGGCTTGAGGATACATCTCACTGACTACTGGTAGGATCTCAATTCCTTGGAGTACATGAAAAAGACTGTAAAAGTTAAAACAAGTTTTGGGGCCTCAGGGAAAATCCGACTGACTGACGTGCATCTAATTGACTGAGGTTTTATATCCGTATCGTAGGGTGCAACACTGACACCTGGTATAAACAGACTGAAGAAAAAGTTATAGTAATGGAACAGTGACTCGCTGAAGGTACATTGCACAGATTTAGAGTATATTTCGGGAACTCAAAGACAAACAGTGCATAGGATAGCATTCGAGTAAGGGCAGTGGTTCAGGGACTGGGGATACATTCAGTTGACTATACACACAATTTTAAAGTCTAAGAGGACAAAGTATAGACCGAGGGAACATTCTAAGAACTGAAGATACAATGTCAAAGACTCAGTGTGGATACAATGTTAATCTTATGAACTGAGAGTACCGCTTAATCAATTAAAGAAATAAGAACTTGACTAAATTTCAAGCGTTTGTTGCCTAATCTCACGGGCTAAGGGGTATAGCTAAGGGTATATCTCACTTACTGACGGTACATACTGTCGTAGAGTTGGTTAACTGACAGCAAGTACACTGATATGGAGTAATGGGTCAGTGTGAATGACTGGAAGTATTTTTCAAGATGTGAGAGTACATACTGCGGACAGAGGATTCAATGACACAGAGTGAGAGTACATTTCATGGCACTAACGATAGTCATTGCTACAATATTTATCCTTATCTCAGCACTGATATTTTTTTCTATGAAGTTAGTGGAACAAGCAGCCAGTGGTATGGGAACAATATTGTAAGAAATATTGGTAAAAAAAACTCCATACTTTATTACTTAACCTAATTTTTCACCTAATCCACATTTTTTGCAGAAAATATTAAGCCTCTAAAAATTAAATTCTGCACACTTCTTTAAATATGCACATAAAAATCTACTTAGGAATATACATTTCGCTTTTCCATTATCATCCCTCATAACAATTGCAGTATTTCCATTATAATCGCTTACAACAAGTACAGTACTTCACTACAACCCTTCAAGAATAAAGCAAATATGTCTAATTCAAATCCTATTTCTTTCTTTGTCTTTTTTTTTTTTTTTTTTTCCTGTCTTTCTTTTCTTCCACCAAAATAAATTCCCGTCTGCTCAGTCGGTAAAGTATATGGCTTGAAACCAAGGCGGTCAAATTATGCAAAAATCTGTCTGAGGTTTAATGATAGTCATTTCGACATGTGCAAAGTACTGGTAAAAGAAACTAGTTATCTCCTTCCACTTATTTATATATTTTTTTTTTTACGGAATCCATTACTTTGCAGAAAATATCAAGCCCTAAATAATGAGGTTCTGCGCACTTCTCCATATATGCACATTAAAATCTACCCTGGAATATACATTTCGCTTTTTCATCATTATTATTTACAAAAAAAATGTAATTTTGCCCCACACTACAACCCTTCGGGAATAAAGTAAACATGTCAAGATCAAATTTTCTCTCTCTCTCTCTCTCCCTCCCTACAGTAGAATGCCTTGCACATCTGTTCAGTCGGTCACATACATGGCTTGAAGCCAAGGCAGGCGCAGGTTAGATCCAATAGCTGTGCCAATTTCTGTCCGATGTTTGATAATAGTCATTGCAACAGGATTCATTCTACACTCAAGAATGGTCATTGTTTCGACGATGGCTTTATTAGGAAAGCAGTCAAAAGCTTCGAAAATGCTGTGCGTAGCACTGGTAAAAGGATACTCCAAGAAACCTCAAATAGGTATTCTCGCCGACCGATGTACTTAATAATAATTATATAATTAAAACGACAACACTTACACTACCGGTACATTCAATGGAATTAATGATAGACATTACGACAGGGTTCATTCTTATACCAGCGCTGATAATTTTTTCAACAAAGTTATGTGGAAAAAGCAGCCAGTGGCTTGGAAACAATAATGTGCGAAGTACTGGTAAAAGAAACTAATTATCTTCTTCCACATACTTTATTAAATGTTTCACTTAACCCATACTTTTGCAGAAAGTACCAAGCTCCTAAAAAATAACTTTTGCACCATCCTTAATATAATTATGCACATCAAAGTCTACCTTGGAATGTACATTTAACTAATTATCTTCTTCTGCATACTTTATAAACTGTTTAACTAAATCCATACTTTTGCAGAAAATATCAAGCTCCTTAAAAATAACTTTTGCACACTTCTTAATATACATTTGTATGCACGTAAAAGTCTACCTTGGAATATACATTTCACTTATCCGTCATTATTCTTAAGGAAAATTCCGGTTTTTGTTTCTTCACTACAACCTTTGGGAATAGAAAACAAGTCAAATTCGAATACTATCTCTCTCCTCCAGAATGCCAATATCTGTCCAGTTTTGATGACATGTGCAAAGTACTGGTAAAAGAAACTAGTCATCTTCTTCCACATACTGTAAAAAATTTATCACCGAATCCAGAATTTTGAAGAAAATATCAAGCCCCTTGAAATTAACACATCGTAACATTAAAATCGTCCCTGGAATAAACATTTCCATTTTAAATCCCCAATTTTTACAACACTGCATTTTTTTTTTTTTTTTTTTTTTTTGTCCAACAATAAACCCCTTCAGGAATAAAGTTAACATGTCAAAATCAAAATTAAATGCTCTGGACTCTCTCTCTCTCTCTCCTCCAGATTGCCTTGCCCGTCTAGTTAGTCGGTAACATGCACGCCTTGAAACAAAGGTGTGCGCAGGTTCGATCCAGCAGCTGTGCCAAACTCTGTTCTACCTTTGACGATAGTCATTGCGACAGGATTTATTCTACACTCAAGAATAAACTGTTTATTGTTTCGACTATAGTTTTTGTTGAAAAGCAGCCAAAACCTTGGGAAGACTGGCGTTGTGCGTAGCAGTGGTGAAACAAACTCTAAAGAAGCACTGATAGGTTCACTGGCCCCGCTATGTACCTCATATTTAGTAAAAATGGCCTTAAAACACCACACTATCAAAGAAATCTTTCTCAATTACCACTCTTTAATCATCATCATCATCTTAGCAATGATTAAAGCGTCACAGTGAACTCAAATAATGTTGCTAATAGCTTTTTTTTAACTTCTAAATTTCTTTTACAAAATCAGAAATAAAAGCTTTGTTCCACAGTCAAATAAATTATACTTTTTATATTTGAAACTTTTTAACAGTGTTTCCGAAATTTTTATCTTAATACATATATGAGATTTTATTCTTTTTCAAAATAATTGAACGCTCTCTCTCTCTCTACAAGAAATTGTCAAGCCTAGTCGCTTAATTGGTATTATAGGCACCTTTAAACTGGGGAGGTCGCAGGTTCGATTCCCCAGCTGTTCCAATTTCTGTTCGATATTTGATAACAGTTACTGGGACAGAATTCATTTCTCTTATCGCTCATGATTGTTTCGACGAGAGTTATTTAGAATAGCAGCCATTGGCTTGGAATCATGTTAAAAGCACTGGTAAAAGAAAGATGTGTGTTCTGGCCACCGAGATACTATTGAAATAAGGTTGAAGACCATGTTAAAACACCAAATAAAGAAGCAAATTTCTCCATCACCAAATTCACAATCAGCATCATCGTCTATATTATCACCACCACAACAATCACATTATCATCATGATCATCATCATTATCATCATCACCAACAACATATCATCATCATCATTATTTTCAAAATTCCAAAATTTGCATCATTGTTTGAGATTAAAATAATTCCTGAAATCATTGAACAGCAATCCAAAATACAGATTGAAATTTCTGTTTCTCCTTTGTAAACTGAAACTCAATCGTCCGTCCTCAATACATTGGAACTAGATAAGAAATGTTGCAATTCTCCCTAATAAATTACAATGAGGACGATACATTAACCAGCATTTTCTCCCTGTTTAATAATGTTTTCAAAAGCCTTCCTCTCAAAAGGTCCAGCAAACTTGAATCGTGGAAATAAATATCATTTGTAAACGTTAACACTTGACAATCTATCTTTACACAAATTCATCCTCTTTAAGCTGCTATCTTTACCTTTTTGACGTTTACTGTGTTAAACGATTAAACCACCACTTAATAATACAACGCCGAGGTCGGCAGCTCATTCGGAAACCTACAGAAATTGAGACCTAGGGATGCTGGTTCCAATCCCCAGCTCGGCAGATTTTTTTCCGGGGATCGATGATAGTCATTGCGGCATGATTCGTTTCTATCTCTTTCACTGCTGGTTATTGTTTCGACCATCTTAAAGTGAGAAAACTGACAGGGTTGGAATATTGTGCGAAGCACTGGTTTAAGAAACTCCAGGAAAGCATGGATAGATTCACTGGCCTCCCTGATATAACTGCACTAATATTTAAAACAGCGTGAAACACGACACACACAATTCCACAATAGGGCCATAGCTCTGAATCGCTCACTTGAGCCAGTAAAAGATATAAAGAATTATATGAAGTATACTTACTGTATAATTAAGGTACGGAAAATCTTACTTGAGTGTTTATGTGTTATCATTAGTATTAAACAAGATGAATTCAATCATGTTATGCAAACCTGTCTTTATTTGGCATACTAAAGATTAACAGCCGAAGTTGCTACAGCATTAGAAGTGATCGTGTGTATGAATGCACAGACGATGTCGTAATTTGTATGAATAGACCAGTATGTTTGTGTCAGTTACACTAGTAATATTTGATGGTAGAAAATGTAATGCAGAATTGTAATAAGTTCTGATAGACATACATTTTGAAGCATTTAATATTCAAAGTGACGGTCTGAAGGTGCATCATATACACATAGAATCGATAACCTATACAAGCTGAGGGAAACAAGAACAAAAGGGAACTTAATTTATAGAAGTGAGTACATTTTTTGTAGCAAAAGTGTAAACCTCACTCACTGAGGGTACAGGCTTATGCATTGATGAAAGCAACATTAAGACCATTGCTGAACATCTGATGAAGTAGGTGAGAGGGATAAAGGCATTGGGAAGAAAGAAAAACGGAGCGACAGAGAGAAAGTCACGAACAGAGACAGAGAGAATGACAGAAAGAAATAGAGAAATGACAGAATGAAGATGAAGGCAGAAAGAGAGGAAGAGGGAGAAAGAGAAATAAAGGAGAGAGCATCAGAGAAAAGATATGAAAGAGAGAGAGAGAAAGTGAGAGAGAGAGTGAAAAAGTCAGAGAAAGAGAGATAGCGACAAGGAAGCATGAAGGTGCAGACAAGAGATAGGCAGACAGAGACACAGCAAGCGAGACAGAGATAGGGACAGAAGCACAGAGAAAGATGGCGAGAGAGACAGGCGTAGAGAGACACACGGAGAGAGAAATAGGCAGAGAAAGAGAGACAGAGACGAGGAAGGACGAGAGTGCGGACAGGGAAAGACAGAGCCATTGCCAGGGAGATAGAGATAGGGAAGGAAGGACAGGGAGAAAGACAGAGACAGGCAGAGAACGTGAGCAAGACACAAAGAGAAAGACAGAGACAGAGAGGGACAGACCGGGAGAGAAATCGACTCAAAGACCAAAAATACCGGCTAACACTCTTGGGTTTAAAAAGAGAAATTAAAAAGTTCACGGCCTAAAGTTTAAATGGATTGAGGGTACAATCTTAAACCGACGGAGAATCCAAGCTGATGAAGTAGTGGTCAAAGAACAGAGAGGGTACAGTTGCAACATACAATATTCATATAATCAATTGGCGATACATGTCACACATAGAGGGAACATCTTAGAGACTTAGTACGCAGACGAACAGACTGGATTAAATGACAGTAAGAAATAGCACCAAAGCCTGTTGGTACATAACATGGACTGATCCTTTTAATTCAATGGACTTAGTTTAAGAGCTTTCAGAATGAGGGAATAGTTCACAAAGTGAAGAGAAATTGCACAGACCGAGTGCACAAGGTAATCCACTGGAAATGAAATAAAGAGTATGGCCACAAATGTAAATATTGAGGACACATCTGTCGAACTGTGAGTAAAAATCACCTACTGCGAGTACATGCACACATCATGGGGTTGAAACAAAAGTAGGGACATATTTTTAGGGTTTGAGGGTACATCAAACAAAGGCTATATTCTCAGTGTGAAAGTACTTAGAGGGACTGGGGGAACATTTCACCGACTGTCGTGCATGCCGATTGGTTGGGTGTAAAATCTTAAAAGAAAAAAACACAGGTTTACGGCTTGAAGATACATCTCACTGACTACGGGTGCGATCTCAATTCCTAAGAGTAAATTAAAAAGACTGTTAAAGTTAAAACAAGTTTCAGAGCCTCAGGGAATATCCGACTGACTGACGTTCATCCAATTGACTGAGGTTTTATATCGCTAACGTAAGGTACAACGCACCGACTGCTTCTATAAACAGAAAATGTAATAGTAAGGGAACAGTTACTCGCTGAGGATACATTGCACAGATTTAGAGCACATTTCAGGAACTGAAAGTATAGACAAACAGTGCAAAGGACAGCATTCGAGTAAGGGCAGTGGTTCAGGGACTGGGGATACATTCAATTGACTACAGACACATTTTAAGCTATAAGAGGACAAAGAGTAGACCGAGGGAATATTCGAAGAACTGAAGATCCAATGTCAAAGTCTCAGTGTGGATACAATGTTAATCTTATGTAATGAGAGTACAGCTTAATCAATTAAAGAAATAAGAACTTGACTAAATCTCAAGCATTTGTTGCCTCATCTCACGGGCTAAGGTATATCTCACTGACTGACGGTACAGTTGGTTTACTGACAGCAAGCGCTGATAATTTTTTTTCTATGAAGTTATGTGAACAAGCAGCCAATGGCATACGAACGATATTGTAAGAAATACTGGTAACTGACAGCAAGTACACTGATTTGGAGTAATGGGTCAGTATGAATGACTGAAAATATTTTTCAAGATGTGAGAGTACATACTGCGGACTAAGGATTTAATCACACAGAGTGAGAGTATATTTCATGGCATTAACGATAGTCAATGCAAAAATATTCATTCTTATCTCAGCGCTGATAATTTTTTTATGAGGTTATGTGGAACAAGCAGCCAATGGCATGGGAACGATATTTTTAAGAAATATTGGTAAAAATAGTCCATACTTTATTACTTCATCTAATTTTTCACTTAATCCACATTTTTGCAGAAAATATCAAGCCTCTAAAAATTAAATTCTGCATACTTCTTAAAATATGCACATAAACATCTCCTTAGTAATATACATTTCGCTTTTCCATTATCATCCCTTATTACAATTGCAGTATTTCGTCCTTCACTACAACCCTTCAAGAATAAAGCAAATATGTCTAATTCAAATCCCCCCTCTCTCTCTCTCTTTCTTTCTTTCTTTTCTTCCACCAAAATAAATTCCCGTCTGCTCAGTCGGTAAAGTACTTGGCTTGAAACCAAGGCGGTTGCATGGTCGATCCCCCAGTTATGCCAAAATGTGTCTGAGGTTTAATGATAGACATGTGAGAAGTACTGGTAAAAGAAACTAGTTATCTCCTTCCACTTATTTATATTTCTTTTGACCGAATCCATTACTTTGCAGAAAATATCAAGGCCCAAATAATAAGGTTCTGCACACTTCTTCATAAATGCACATTAAAATCTACCCTGGAATATACATTTCGCTTTCTCATCATTATTCTTTATATAAAATGCATTCGTGCCCGACACGACAACCCTGCGGGAATACAGTAAACATGTCAAGATCAAATTCATTCTTATCCCAGCGCTGATAGTTTTTTCAACAAAGTTATGTGGAAAAAGTAGCCAGTGGCTTGGAAACAATAATGTTCGAAGTACTAGTAGTACTGGTAAAAGAAACCAATTATCTTCTTCCACATACTGTATTAAATGTTTCACCAAACCCATACTTTTGCAGAAAATATCAAGCTCCTAAACATTAACTTTTGCACATTCCTAAATATATGCACATACAAGTCTACCATGGAATATGCATTTCACTTATCCGTCATCATTCTTAAGGAAAATTCCGGTTTTTGTTTCTTCACTACAACCTCTGGGAATAGACTAAACATGTCAGAATCAAATACTCTCTCTCCTCCAGAATGCCTTGTCCGTCTGCTCAGTCGGTAAATTACATGGCTTGAAACCTAGATTCGACCCAATAGCTATACCAATATCTGTCCAGGTTGATGATAGTCTTAGCGACATGTGCAAAGTACTGGTAAAAGAAAGTAGTTATCTTCTTCCACATACTGTATAAAATTTATCACTGAATCCAGAGCTTTGCAGAAAATATCAAGCCTCTTGAAATTAACGCCTGCACACATCTTAACACATCAACATTAAAATCTTCCCTGGAATAAACATTTCCGTTTTTAATCATCACTTTTCACAACACTGCAATTTTTTGTCCAACACTACACCCCATCAGGAATAAAGTAAACATGTAAAATTTAAATGCTCTCTCTCTGTCTCCCCTCCAGAATGCCCTGCCCGTTTAGTTAGTCGGTAACGTACACGGCTTGAAACAAAGGTGGATGCAGGTTCGATCCAGCAGCTGTGCCATTCTCTGTCCTGTCTTTGACGATAGTCACTGCAACAGGATTCATTCTACAAGCAAGAATGTTTATTGCTTCGTCGATAGTTTTTTGTTGAAAAGCAGCCAAAGCCTTGGGAAGACTGGCGTTGTGCGTAGCAATGGTGAAACAAACTCCAAAAAAGCTTAGATGTGTGCACTGGCCTCGCTATGTACCTGATATTTAGTAAAGGCGGCCTTAAAACACAACACTAAGAAAGAAATATTTCTCCACTACCGCTTTTTTTTTTTGTCATCGTCATCATCATCATCATCATCATCTCAGCATTTATTAAATAGCGTCACAATAAACTTAAACAGTTTTGCTACTAGCTTTTTGTTCACTTTTAAAATTCTTTTATAAAATCAGAAATAAAAGCTTTGTTCCACAGTCAAATAAATTCTACTTTTGTTTTATTTGAAGCTTTTCAAGAGTTTTTGAAATTTTTATCTTAAAATGAGATTTGATTCTTTTCCAAAATCAGTGAACGCTCTCTCTCTCTCTCTCTCTCTAGAAGAAATTGTCAAGCCTAGTCGTTTAATTGGTAACATAGGCACCTTTAAACTAGGGAGGTCGCATGTTCGATTCCCCAGCTGTTTCAATTTCTGTTCGATATTTCATGGCATTTAATCCGACAAGATTCATTTAATTCTCTTACCGCTGATGATTGTTTCGACGAGAGTTATGTGGAGTAGCAGCCATTAGCTTGAAATCATGTTAAAAGTACTGGTAAAAGAAAGATAAGTGCACTGGCCACCGAGATATCATTGAAATAAGGTTGAAAACCGTCTTAAAAGACCAAACAAAGAAACAAATCTCTCCACCACCAAATTCACAATCAGCATCAATCATCATCATTATTATCACCACTACAACACCACATTATCATTATAATCATCATCATCATGATCATCATCATTGTCATCATCACCAGCAAAATATCATCATCATTATCATAATCATTTTCAAAATTCCAAAATTTGCATCTTAATTTGAGGTTAAACTAATTCCTGAAATCATTGAACAGAAATTCCAACATACAGATTGAAATTCCCGTTTCTCGTTTATAAACTGAAACTCACTCGTCCATCCTCAATACGTTGGAACTAGATAAGAAATGTTTCAATTCTTCCAAATAAATTACAATGAGGACGATATATTAACCAGCATTTTCTCCCTATTTATTAATATTTTCAAAAGTCTTCCTCTCTAAGGTCCAGCGAACATAAATCGTGGACATAACTTTCATTTGTAAACGTTAACACTTGACAATCTATCTTTAAACAAATTCATCCTCTTGAAGCTGCTATCTTTACCTTTTTGACGTTTACTGTGTTAAATGATTAAACCACCACTTAATAATACAACGCCGAGGTCGGCAGCTCATTCGGAAACCTACAGAATTTGAGATCTGGGGATGCTGGTTCCAATCCCCAGCTCGGCAGATTTTTTCCGGGGATAGATGATATCATTGTGACATGATTCCTTTCTATCTCTCTCACTGCTGGTTATTTTTTCGACCATCTTAAAGTGAGAAAACTGACAGTGGCTGGAACATTGTGCGGAGCACTGGTTTAAGAAACTCCAGGCAAATTTTTTTTCTGGGGTCGATGATAGTCATTGCGACATGATTCCTTTCTATCGCTCTCACTGCTGGTTATTGTTTCGACGACCTTTAAGTGAGAAAACCGACAGTGGTTTGAATATTGTGCAGGGCACTGGTTTTTTTTTTTTTTTTTTTGCAGAAAATATCAAGCCTCTAAAATTCAAATTCTGCACACTTCTAAAAATATGCACATGAAAAACTACTTAGGATTATACATTTCACTTTTCCATGATCATTCCTTAGAACGATTGTAGTATTTCGTCCTTCACTACAACCCTTCAAAAATTAAGCAAATATGTCTAATTCAAATACTTTCTTTCTTTCTTTCTTTGCCACCAAAATAAATTCCCGTCTGCTCAGTCGGTAAATTACATGGCTTGAAACTAAGGCGGTTGCATGGTCGATCGCCTAATTATGCCAAAATCTATCCGAGGTTTAATGATAGTCATTTCGACATGTGCGAAGTACTGGTAAAAGAAACTAGTTATCTCCTTCCACTTATTTATATTTCTTTTGACCAAATCCATTACTTTGCACGAAACATCAAGCTCCAAATAATAAGGTTTTGCACACTTCTTAATATATGCACATGAAAATCTACCCTGAAATGCACATTTCGCTTTTTCATCATTATTCTTTATGAACAATCCATTTTTTGCCCCACACTACAACCCTTCGGGCATAAAGTAAATATGTCAAGATCAAATTTTCTCTCTCTCTCTCTCTCTGTCCAATACAATGTTTGATAATAGTCATTGCAGCAGGATTCATTCTACACTCAAGAATGGTCATTGTTTCGACGATGGCTTTTTCAAAAAAGCAGCCAAAAGTTTGGAAAATGCTGTGCGCAGCACTGGTAAAATTATGTAGTTCAAAGACAACACTATAATACTAGTACATTCCATGGAATTAATGATAGACATTACGACAGGGTTCATCCTTATCCCAGCGCTGATATTTTTTTCAAACAAAGTTATGTGGAAAAAGCAGCCAGTGGCTTGGAAACAATATTATGCGATGTACTGGTGAAAGAAACTAATTATCTTCTTCCACATAATTCATTAAATGTTTTACTAAATCCATTCTTTTGCATGAAATATCAAGCTCCTAAAAATTAAATTTTGCGCACTTCTTACTATACATTTGAATGCACATAAAAGTCTACTTTACAATATACATTTCACTTATCTGTCATTATTCTTAAGAAAAATTCCAGTTTTTGTTTCTTCTCTACAACCTTTGGGAATAGAGTAAACATGTCAAAATCAAATACTCTCTCTCTCTCCTCCAGAATGCCTTGTCCGTCTGCTCACTCGGTAAATTACATGGCTTGAAACCAAGATTCGACCGAAGAGCTATGCCAATATCTGTCCAGGTTTGATGACAGTCTTTGCGACATGTGCAAAGTACTAGTAAAAGAAACTAGTTATCTTCTTCCACCTACTGTATAAAATGTATCACTGAATCCACAACTTTGCAAAAAATATCAAGCCCCTTGAAATTAACATCTGCACACATCTTAACATATCAACATTAAAATCTTCCCTGGAATATACATTTCCGTTTTCAATCATCACTTTTTACAAAACTACATTTTTTTTGTCCAACAATACACCGCTTCAGGAATATAGTAAACATGTCAAAATTAAATGCTTTCTCTCTCTCCTCTCAAGAATGCCTTGCCCGTCTTGTAAGTCGGTAGCGTACACGGCTTGAAACAAAGGTGGGCGCAGGTTCGATCCAGCAGCTGTGCCATTCTCTGTCCTACCTTTGACGATATTCATTTCAACAGGATTCATTCTACACTCAAGAATGCTTATTGTTTCGACGATAGTTTTTGTTAAAAAGCAGCCAAAGCCTTGGGAAGACTGGCGTTGTGCGTAGCAATGGTGAAACAAACTCCAAAAAAGCTCAGATGTGTGCACTGGCCTCGCTATGTACCCGATATTTAGTAAAAACGGCCTTAAAACACCACACTAACAAAGAAATATTTCTCCATCACCGCTTTCTTTTTCCATCATCGTCATCATCATCATCATCACCATCTCAGCAGTCATTAAATAAAGTCATCATGAACTCAAGCAGTTTTGCTGATATCTTTTTGTTCACTTCTAAAATTATTTTACAAAGTCAGAAATAAAAGCTTTGTTCTACAGTCAAATAAATTCTACTCTTTTTTTGTATGAAGCTTCTGAACAGTGTTTCTGAAATTTCTATAAAATATGACATTTGATTCTTTTCCAAAAGCACTGAACGCTCTCTCTCTCTCTCTCTCTCTGTTTACGAGACGTTGCCAAGCCCAGTCGCTTAGTTGGTAACATAGGTACCTTTAAACTAGGGAGGTCGCAGGTTCAATTCCCCAGCTGTTCCAATTTCTGTTCTGTATTTGATGACAGTTATTGCGACAAGATTCAGTTAATTCTCTTACCGCTAATGATTATTTCGACGAGAGTTGTGTGAAATAGCAGCCATTGGCTTGAAATCATGTCAAAGTACTGGTAAAAGAAAAACCAAAGAAACCATGGATATGTGCTCTGGCCACCGAGATATAATTGAAATAAGGTTGAAGACCGTGTTAAAACACCAAACAAAGAAACAAATCTCTCCACCACCAAATTCACAGTCAGCATCATCATCATCATTATTATCACCACCACAACAATCACACCATCATTGTGATCATCATCATTATCATTATCATCATCACGAACATATCGTCAGCATCATCATCATCATTTTCAAAATTCCAACATTTGCATCTTAATTTGAGGTGGAACTAATTCCTGAAATCACTCAACGGCAATCCAAAATACAGATTGAAATTCTTGTTTCTCGTTTATAAACTGAAACTCACTCGTCCATCCTCAATACATTGGAACTAGATAAGAAATGTTTCAATTCTCCCAAATAAATTACATTCAGGACGATAAAGTAACCAGCATTTTTTCCCTGTTTAATAATGTTTTCAAAAGTCTTCCTCTCTAGGGTCCAGCAAACATGAATCGTGGACGTAACTTTCATTTGTAAACGTTAAAACTTGACAATCTATCTTTAAACAAATTCATCCTCTTTAAGCTGCTATCTTTACCTTTTTGACGTTTACTTTGTTAAACGATTAAACCACCACTTAATAATACAACGCCGAGGTCGGCAGCTCATTCGGAAACCTACAGAACTTGAGACCTGGGGATGCTGGTTCCAATCCCCAGCTCGGCACATTTTTTTCCGGGGATCGATGATAGTCATTGCAACATGATTCCTTTGTATCTCTCTCACTGCTGGTTATTGTTTCGACGAATAAAGTGAGAAAATTGACAGTGGCTGGAATATTGTGCGGAGCACTGGTTTAAGAAACTCCAGGAAAGCATGGATAGATGCACTGGCCTCCGTGATATGACTGTACTAATATTTAAAACAGCGTGAAACACCACACACACAATTTCACAATAGGGCCATAGCTCTGAATCGCTCACTTGTGTGGTGTCCGTGGTTGTGAGGTAGAGCGTCGGCCTCGTAATCAAAAGGTCTTTAGTTCGATACCCGGGAGCGGATGTCAACTTTGGGACTGTTCATTGGCCCACACATTCGGCGCGAGTACTGGTGTAGTTTCCAGGAAGCAGAATCGAGAGAGATTAGTGTTAGTTTCAAGAACTTGTTTCTCAATCAATGTTCCACAGTGTTCCAAAAAAGTTCATCTTAATTTCAGGTTTGATTCTTTTCCGAAATTATTGAACAGCAATCCCGAATACACTTTCCACTTCCTCTGTCTTTGTTATAAACTTGAATTCCTTCTACCAAAGGCATCTGTCTTGTTAATGGGTCTCTCACTTGTTGAATATGTATGGTTTTCCTATTTCTTAATTTGTCACCAGTCTGTCCGATGTAAAATTCCCTACACCCGTTACAAATTAAAACATTAATTACATTTTTAACAGTGCAGTCCATATTTTCCTTCACATAGAAAGTTTTATCATTTAATTTGACATTATTACCTTCAATAATATAATCACACAGTCCACATCGTGGTTCTCCGCACTTCTTTACGCACTCGGCGATGTCTTCATTAAACTCAGACCGCGTAATAAGGCGTTTAAGATGTGGGAGCTGTCTTTTACATTTTATTATTCTGGTGTCTGTAATTATACTATTCATTTTTTCATCCTTTGTTAGAAGAGTCAGGTTAGATTTTAGCAATCCAAATACTTCTCTGTTTTTAGGATTGTGAGTGCTCATCTAGATAAATGTTCTAAAACCTCTCCGAAGTTTTCGATCTTTCCTTTCTTTATAATGCGCAACGAAAATGTTTCAGCTAGGTTACTCAAAGAACAATCATTCATTCAAAAATTTATGCCTAAATTGAACATTAAGTAAATGACGTCATTGATTTTTGTGATTGTGTGTAGCAACGCAACGTTGCCACGTCGTTTATTGTTAGATTGCCCTGATGATTCCTTAATGGAAGAAACCGGTCGGCAATAAATCTTCTTATATTCTCCCATGTGATGTTATTCTTGTTTTTTATGTATTATCCTTGAACCGGTACCAGTTGAACTTCACATATATATATATATATACGTACACACACACACACACACACACACACACACATATATATGTGTGTGTGTGTGTGTGTGTGTGTGTGTGTGTGTGTGTGTGTGTGTCAACAAATTCATCATCAGCACTATCATCGTCACCAACTCCACAGTTATCATCATCCTCATTATCATCATCATCATCCAAACAACGATTAAGCAGCTTCACAATACCATAGCTTTGTGATAAGAAAACTCTAAAATCTCAAGGAAAACGTGGCTCTCTCTAAGATCGTATCAAAAATACTTAAAAGAAAACTTCATCAGTATAATTCTTTAACTTTCACAATTTCTTTAAAAAAAAAAGTTCCGACACGTCAAAGAGTCTAACGCATTTGATGTATGTGTGTGTGTCTGTCTCTCTCTCTCTCTCTCTCAATCAACCAATCAATCTGTCAATCTCGGTCTCTACCTCTCTCTTTCTTACTCTCTCTCTCTCTCCAAGGCACAGCCAAGCCCAATTGTTCAGTTGGTAACGTACAAGGCCAGAAACTTGGCGTCGCCGATTTGATTCCCTAGTTGTTCCAATTTCTGTCCGAGGTTCAATGGCAGCCAAAGGGACATTCTATTCTAATCAATGATTGTTGCACATAAATATGTCGAAAAGCAGCCATTGGATGGACAAATATGCAAAGTACTGGTAAATGAAACACCAAGAAAGCATGGTAGACGCACTGGTCTCTGCGATATAACTGAAATAAGGTTGTAGAATGTGTTAAGACATCAAACAAAACAAGAAATCTCCACCACCAAATTCACCAACACCATCATCATCATCATCATCATTATCTAACCCAAGACTAGCGAAGCTAGTCTATAGGCATCATAATTGACCCAGAGCCAAAGTAAACAAAAAAACCCACAGTTGCCAAAATACTGCCTCACAGTAAAATACTTCTTTCTATTAGAAATCCTAATTCTGTCATCTATGACAATTTTGACAAAAACTACTAAATCTCTACCACTCCAGTTTGAACATGTCTTCTTACAAAGTAATAGACTGAACAAGATGTCATTTATAAGGTACAAGATCTTTGTTTATATGTAAATTAAGTGACCTATGCAAAGCAGGCTATTATTGGTTATCCCTACACCACTGTAACATTATGGATGAATCTAAAAATAGGTGTATCACCTAGGTAACTTACGGCAAATCCCAGCTGCAATAACTCTCACAGGACAGGGAACCCTTATCATTCCTTCAGTCATTCATTATTTAGATCATTGTGTACAGTTAAACTGGTATGTGAAACTGTTATTTTACGTTTAGAATGTTATCCCTTTACCACACAATCCGGAGTTTTAATGACACTCGGGAAGAATCCCTGGTAACCAGCATTTTCTCCTTTTCCCACACTGTTTTCTGCTCTTTTGGAATCAAGTTTCATCAATTCAGCCACATTTAAATTGTGGTCTGTAACAGCTTTGAATTTCGTTTCGTAAAGTGTTAAATAGTTCACTACATCTTGGGCTATTGGATATTGACTTATTGATTGTATGGTGTTTAACAACGATTTCAACATTATTTTGGTGCTTTCCTGGAGTTTCTTTTACCAGCACCACCGCGACTCAGTGACCGTTTGTGGACAGTGTGTATTAAGATCAGACTGCAGAGAACAGCAGTCTTTTCTTGGATCTACACTGTCCGATAAGAAGATATATTTTCTCCAAAATGTAACTTCCAAATAGCAATATTTAGGTGTTTACCTTTGGCTTGAAAGTTTCATTTAATTTTTCTAGCAGGTTAATTGTTAAACTTTCACTAGATGATAGTCAACCAATAGCATGCATAGCCCCGGTAGCTCAATCGGTAGCATACAGGACATGATAACAGGAGGTCTCTGGTTCGATCTCCGGCTCGGCCAATTTCTTTTCGAGGACTGATGATAGTCATTGCGTCAGGATTCATTCCTCCTCTCAAGTTTCGACGGTGGTTATGTGGGAAAGCAGCCAATGGATTGGAAAGAATATTGTGCGGAGTACTGGTAAAAGATACTCCAGGAAAGCATGGATATGTGCACTGGTCGCTGCTATATAACTAAAATAATGTTGAAAATAGGGTTAAACACCATACAATCAGTCAATGAATCAAATTCGCTAGTCCGTCAGTACTTTCAGTACTTTGATTAAGCAAGTTGCGTTAATAACAATTGTTATGCGAACGTTGGTTTAGTCGGCATTCTAAAGGTTACTAGTTGAGGTTTATACAGCATTGAAAGTGATCGTCTATATTAACCCTTAGTCTGCTAAGCACGACTCAAGGACCTTTTGGGGACAGTGTAGATCAAGATCAGACTGCACAGTACTTGCAGTCTGATCTTGGATCTACACTGTCGATAAGGAGATATCTTTCCCCAAAAAATACCTTTAAAATACTAGTAAAATTAGGATTTTTACTATCATCATGAAAAATTCAGTCCACTTATTTAGCAAGATAAGGGTTAATGCACAGGGCGATTTGGCAATTTTGTTTGAAGAGACACAAGTTTATGATCTGACAAGTCTGCCTTAATTGTTCCAGCTACACCAGTAGAATCTGATTGCACACGACACACAAGATCTAATGTAGAGTTATACTTCGGACTGAGGATGCAATCTCTTAGGCTGAGGGTGCGTTTCATTCAAAGGCCCAATAGCGACCAAGAGTAAAGAATGGGGTGGTAGATGCATTCAAATTTAAACCAAACCGTTTAAAGGTATGGAAATCATTGTGAAGAGGACAATCTGTTTTTGTACGGTCGGTCCAAGTGTGAGTCAATGGCAGGAAAATGATTTTTAAAATTGGGTCAAAAGTTGCCAGGTTGCCCTACCTTTTGTTTACTTTTATTTAATTTTAGAATTCATTTTGTTTACTTTTTGCCGCTAGTGTGATTTTAATTTTGTGACAGTCATCACAAAAAGGTTCATTTCTCCCTCGCCCATGATCATTGTTTTGAACAAGTGTATGTGGGAAAGCAGCACCCTTTCGACGAAATGTCGTGCACCGACTCTATGTACAAGCTTACTAACAGCCTACAAGGGTCGATTATTTTAAGCAGGGCACAGGGCTATGGGTATATCTTACGCATAGAGTGCATCTTAAAGACTGGGGCCGAGCCCCGTAGCTCAGTCGGTAGCGTACAGGACTTGAGAACAGGAGGTCGCTGGTTCGATCCCCGGCTCGGCAAATTTCTTTCCGAGGATTGATGATAGTCAGTGCGACAGGATTCATTCCTCTCTCACCGCTGACCATTGTTTCGACAATGGCTATGTGAAAAAAACAGCAGCCAGTGGCTTGGAAAGAATATTGTGCGAAGTACTGGTAAAAGAAACTCCAGGAAAGCATGGATAAGTGCACTGGCCGCCGCGATATAACTGTAATAATGTTGAAAACGGCATTAAACACCATACAATCATACAATCATAATCAATCTTAAAGACTGGGATACAATTTCACGGACTCGGGATTTACCCTACGTAATCAAGGTACATATAACGGACTGAGTATACAACTCACGAACCAACGGTGAAGGCCAACGTATTTGGGGTAAAATGAGCGAAAGGACACCGTTTCAGGCGCTAAGGGCAGATCTACGGGCTTAGGATAGAACCTGAAGGACTGTGGGTTCGGTCTCTAGCACTGAGGGTAAATCACACTGGTAAAAGACTAAGGTACATATTTTTTTTAATGCTAACGGCTATGTCGCGCAACATACTGTTTAAGATTTTTTACTCAGTCCAGAACGTATCAGAAAATGTCAAGTCAATTACAGTTAACTTCGGCAACTGTTTAACATACGCCCTCACCTCTTTACCACACAATCCCGAGTTTTTACGACCCTGAAGAAGAAGGCTTTTGAAAACATTGTAGTAAAAGAAGAAATTGCTGGTAACCAGAATTTCCTCCTTTTACCACAATATTTCTACCCTTTCTCATACACCTTTCCCCATTTGAACTACATTTAAGTTGTCGTCTGCGAGTGCTTTAAATTTAGACAAAACGGACATTCTGTCGTATGGTAAAGACTTAAAATCTACCATGGTCCATAAATTTTGCTTTTCCATCATTATTAAGAAAAAACATTCTTGTCCGAAACTACAACCCATCAAGAATAAATTACGTGTCTAAGTCAGATAATCTCTGTCTGTCTCTCTGTCTATCGCTCTCTCTCACATCCACATTGCCGCGCCAGTTTGCTCAGTCGGTAACGAATATGGCTTGAGACCAGTAGGTTGCTGGTTCGATTCCCAAGCTAGGCCAATTTCTTTCAAAGGATAGATGATAGCAACGATAGCGTCCAGTTGCATGGGAAGAATATTGAGTAGTACTGGTAAAAGAAAATCAAGAAAGCATTGATAGGTGCACTGACTAACGCGATGTAACTGAAATAATATTGAAGATGTCTGTAACGCACCAAACAAACCAAATCTCTCTCCAGCAATAAATTTACCACTACCATCAGCAACATCATATCACCACCACAATGATGATGATGATCATCATGATCCAAGCAATAATTAAATAGCATCACAATTCCTTTAAACTCAACCAGTTGGGCTCCATAGCTTTTTTTCTGTTCTCTATAACATTTGAATAATTTGTTCTATATTCAGATCAACTCTATATCATCTTCGCCAAGATTTGCACCTATTTTTTAGGTTTGACTCCCGAAATCATTCAACAGCAATCCAAATTCACTTTGCACTTTCTGAGTCTCCGAGATTGCTTCAAACATAGTCAATCTATTTGAACCCTAACAACAAATGTTTCGCTTCTCCCATAATAATACATTTTGAGGACGGTAAATTCAATGTTAGTGGTAGGGTGTCAAAGATTGGTGGAAAGGAGGTATGAAACCAATATTGTCGCCTTTTCCAACAATGTCGTGCAAAACCGGATCGTAAACTTGTTTTATTTACATGAGCATGGTTCCTTTTAGTATATGATCAATAACAAAAGAAAGCTATATCAACATGATTCTTTCCTAACAGTGCGTCAAGGATTCCTTGACAAAGGATGTGCCCCTCTCTCTCTCTCTCTCTCACCCACACTCACTCCACACACCCACACATACAATATGAAAATCTGTATCAAAACAATTCATCCTCTTCCAGCAGCTAATTTTATTCTTTTGAAGTTTACTGTATTAAACGATTAAATTTTCATACACCAAAAGTGGCCCTGAATCGCTCACCTGAGCCTGCATATCGTTGAGAGAATTATACGAAGTGTAGTCATCGTAATAATAATGATATAGAGAATCTTACATGAGTGTTTATGTATTATTGTTTTCATCAAACGAGTCTATTAAAATCATAAATGAACCTTGGTTTATTCGGCAATCTAAGGACTAATAGCTGAGTTTGATACGGCGTTGAAATTGACGGTCCATATTAATGCTCAGCGCAATTTGCTAATTTTGTATGAAAAGATAAAATTTCAAATGTGGTTCAACAATGCCCTCAAGGTTTTGACCCTATGACCTCCCTTTTGACCAGTTTAAAACCTATCTCAAATATCATCGTGACAAAGATTCTGGCCAGCTTTCATAACCACTGGATTGAAAATGTGTCCTCTAGTTTTTTAAGCTTTGTCTCAGTCATCTACTTATTCACCTAACGGGACCTATTTGCAAACTCGCACTTGTAAGTTATCATCTACACAAACACCTAAAGAAGTTTCATAAGGACTGGACTGAAAATATGGCTTGTAGCGTGCACAAAAAAAATCTCAAAGATTAGCCCCTTTGACCTACCTTATGCTTTGAGGTGGTCCATTTTTGTCCTCATCCGTGATATCATCAAGGCAGACAGTATGACTAAGTTTCATTAGCATCGCACTTATTTTGCCTCTAGAATTTACACAAGGTCTTTCTAGGACTTCTCCATTTGAACAACTTTTCACCAAAAGTGACCTATTTCCATGATCCTCCGAAATACCATCAAGACAACATTCCTACCAAATTACACGAATAAAGGACTGAAAATGTGGCCTCTAAAGTGTAGACAAGGTTGATCTAAAGTTTGTCCAAAAGACATTTTGACCCAGCGGCATAATTATCAGGACAAACATTCTTACCAACTTCCATGAGTACTGGACTGAACATGTGCATTCTAGAGTGAACACAATGTTTTTTTCTACGATATGTCCCGGTAATTTACTTATCGACCCCGTGTGACCTGCTTTAATAGTCCTTTAAAATATCATCAAGCAAAACATTCTGACCATTTTTCACGGAGTACTGGATTAAAATTGTCTCCGCTGGTACAGTACACACGAGGTTTTTCTAATATTTGTCCCACGGCACCGACCTACTTTATGACCTGACCTGACCCACTTTCCAACCCATGCGAAATATCGTCGAGACAAACATTTAGAGAAAACTTCACGAGAGTCATGTTCTGTGAAAAGGGGGTGAACTGCATCTGCAAAAATATCGATCCATGTCAGCCTGCGCAATCCGCGCAGCCTGATATAGGTCGAAACTTTTTGGTATCTTTGTACTTTTTGCATGTCAACAGACCATTATACGTCAAGATCCAGTCAGATGTTAAACGAAATCAAAACAAAATCCATAATTATGTGATGATCTGCTTAGTGTAATGCATCATGGAGATGCAGTTAAACCCCTTTTTCACAGAGCATGGCTCATATGTATTAGACAGGACATGTAGTCCTAGAGTGCAGACAAGGTTACCATTGACGTTCGAATTACGGACTCAACCAGTTGGGCTCCATAGCTTTTTTTGTGTGTGTTCTCTATAACATTTAAAGAATTAAGAGGGGGGACTTAGTTCTGTATATCTAGACCAGTTCCTTTTTTTTTAATTGATCTGAAACTCTCATTCGACGGACACAATCCAATCACAAAATCTCACGTTCAGCACTTTTCCGGACAGGTGAACAAGAAATTCATATTCTGAACTCTAACTCTTCACCAAACGACAAAATTTTGGGCCAGTCCGTATTGAAAGAATATGCAGACAACAAAATGAATGTGACTCAAATACTGAAATTTCTCTTTGGAAGTGTTTAAAACATTGTGGGAAAAGGACAACATGCTGGTTACCAGCATGCGCTCTTCTTCTTACAATGTTTTCAAAAGCCTTCTTCCTTAGGGTCGTTGAAACTCGGGAATTTTTTCTCTTTACCAAATGACAAAAGTTTGGACTAGTCTGAATTCAAAGAAGTAGCAGACGACGATTTAAATGATCCTAACGCAATGGAATTTGTTGAATGGAACGCTGATTACAAGCATTTTCTCCTTTTCCCGATATGTTTTCAAGAAACTTTTTTGTTAGGGTCGTTAAAACTCGTGATTGTCTGGCAAAGGGTTAACAAACAATCCACATTTTGAAATTCCCTGAAGAAAGCCCTTGAAAGCTATTGTCTCCTTTTCTCACAAGGTTTTCTACCGTTCAAAAGACAAATTTCAATGTTTGATTCATATTTACGTTTTCGTCGGCGAATGCTTTGAATTTTTGTTGTTTGCGAAAGGGTTGAAAAAGTTTTGGCTGGAAATAATTTTCCCCCTTTATCACGAAACCTTTTTATATCTATCTTATACCCCCCCAACCCCAACCCACATACAAAAACCATTTTTGAACTCTTTTCGTTATCTAAGACCATTATGATTAAATTTTTAACCACCATTCGACAAAATTTCAGACGTCTCCAAATCAAAAGCATTTGCAGAAGACAATTTAAATGATACGCAAATGATAGGAACTGTCTTTGAAATGTAAGACACGCTGAGGAGAAATGGGGAAAATCTTGCTAGTAGTGTTTTTTTCCTTTTCCCACAATGTATTCCAAAGACATCTTTCTCAGGATTGTGGAAACACTGGATTGATTAGTAAATGGGTAAAAAAAAAAATGGCTTTTTCCACTTACCTTTCGTTACCGGTCCCCGCTTCAACCAGAGTTTCTTGCTGAAAATCTAACACATGCAAACAATGAAAACTAACAGAAAAAAAAGACGAAATGTGAAACAAGCATGCACATAATTAATTACGCCAGAAATCAAGTGATTGAAATGTAAGCTTACTTCTAATAGACAATAAACGTCACGTGTGTATGAAGAATTAATGCCATGATAAACTTATAAAATTCTGATGTTATAAATGAGCCATACTCTTGGAAAAGGCGGCTTAATCGATCTCCGAGATGTACATATATTATACCAAGCAAATCATCACATAATTGGGGATCCAAGGCATCCACTTTGTCTAACAATTGACAAAATTATAGGGTAGACTCGTCCTTTGACATGCAGAAAATAAAAAATGGCAAAAATGTCAACAACCCAGTCCGGGCAGGCTGACATAGTCGATACTTTTTGCAGATGCATTCAGCCCCTTTTCACAGAGCATGGCTCAAATTATTTAGGTATCATTTTTTCCCTCCAGATTTACCTGACAGATTTTTATATTGTCATAAACTCACGTTGCGAAATTCAAGCACTCGATTTTTGTCGACAAACTTCGGGTTTGGGGAGAGAGAATGGACAGAATAGGGTTACAAACTAAATTCAACCATATTATACATGTGGCCTACACGTGTCTACCAACAATCTTATGTTTTTGCTGTCTGATACTTTTCTCCGTTATTTATCCGAAGCATTGTACCAGTCATTGCAAACCAGCAGACTTTGCTTATCAAACGAACACTATTTTTCAGAAATTTATAGTTAGTACTGGAGCTGCGTTTCAACAGTCTGCGTATATTTAAGCAAAATACTTGGGAATGTATATACACACATACAATCCTTGCTTTACCAAAAACTGTGCACTTGCGTAAACTTATGCAAATATTTACCCAAGTCGTTAAGTTATGCAGTTTAAGTCGTTTTCAGACTTGATGCTCGCTTACCTAAACTACGTCTGCAAGTATCGTGCGTACGCAGTTTCGTGAGAGGCAGCTCTGGTATATTACACAGTAAACAGTTTTAAGAAAGTTATGAACTTCTCTAGAAAGTTATTTATCTTCAGAATCTTCTGAAGATTAATCACTGGAGTACAAAAAGTTCATTAAGACTCGTGAGAAAAAGCTTAATGGAGTGGAGTAACGTGTAGAATAAGATTAGACTCCACCCATATACTGGATTATCTTCGTCCATCAAGGAGCAGAGCATGACGAGATAAAATACCTAGTCCCGTATTAGCCCTTAAGCTGCTAAGCGCGATTCACTGACCTTTTGCGGACAGTGTAGATCAAGATCAGACTGCACAGAACGTGCAGTCTGATCTTGGATCTACACTGTCCGATAAGGAGATATTTTTTCTCCAAAACATAAGTTTGAAATAAAATTATTCGGATTTTTACTATCGGCTTGGAGGTTTTATTTAACTTACTTAGCAGGATAAGGGTTAGTAACGCTCTCATTATGAACGAAATTGTACATGTACTCGAAAAGCTATTTGGGGCAAAAAATTCCAGGTCATTTTTTATCAGTGTACGGTGAATCAAACATCAGACTGCACTCTATGTTCAGGCTGATCTTGATCACTTGACACTGTCAGCACTTAGGTACAGTCTTATCTTGATCTGCGCTGTCCTGAGAATTACCTAAGGCGATTATTCAGCAACCTAAATGGTCAATGCAATGTTGAAAAAACTAAGTCTCGTTTTATTATACCCTTACTCTTTTAACCCTAAGAGAGCCATTCACAATTTATGTTGCTTTTGCGAACAGTATAGATCAAGATCAGACTGCACAGAACGTGTTGTCTGATCATGAATATACACTGCACACTACATTAAAAAATGCTCTGACCAAAATAACGTTGGAATAGAAATCATATTGGCTGTTTTCCTAAACTGAAAAAGTTCATTTCATTTGTCAGCGCTAAAAGGGTTGAGACAGGTTTGACACATATGCAGTTGCAATTTTCGTAAAACATTGTGATAAATGAAACTTGTCTGTCTATCGATAACGTCGCCATTTTAATTTTGGGAACTCAATTTTGGCCACTTAGTGTATTAACTATTCAATAAATGAGAAAAAAAATACCCAATATTTATGAAAAATAAAAACATTCTTTCTCGGAAATTATCTTGTCTTTCCGGACAGAGTAGATCCAAAATCAGAATGCACATTCTGTGCAGTCTGGATTGATCTGTACTGTCCGCAAAAGCGCATCAGGTCGCGCTAAGCAGCATGATTGAATTTCGTCTTCTGATATTTTGAGCGGATCTTTTACTATTGTAATTGAACATCATTTCTTCAGAATCCAAATTCAGCATTTAAAGTATGTACCAGCTAAACATAGAGTGAACCCTTTCTATATGAAAATGGCTTTTTGCGTCTTGCAACAGAACATTGTTGAACAAAAAAAAAAAACACTGTGGCCGAGGAGAGATTGTTCGTACACCGCATATCCTTTTGCCTCGTTTATTCTAGTCTGGTTTCCAGTCCGATCACGTTTCCTTTTTTCATATTCGGACGTTATTTTGTTATTTCTAACAAAGTAAAGTACGAATATAACAAAGGAAAAAATGATCGGACTGGAACCTAGGTTACGTTTATTAATGTACAGGTATGCTATTATAAGCCGACTTTACTTTCTATACCATACAAGGCCCTTTTTAACCCTTTACCAGAACAATACCTTAGAATTGGGAGTGAAGAGACTTAATCATGGGGTAAACTGGTCCTTGAACATACAGAAAATTGACCACGAGCGAAAACTTTCGGCCCAGGTCAGCCTGCGCGGACTGCGTTGGCTGAATTGAGTCGATACTTTTCGCAGATGCATTAAGCCCCCTTTTTTACAGAGCATGGCTCAGTTCCAATGTTAGGATTTGTCCTTAAAAGGCCGAGGCTGCAAACCGAAGGTGAAAATCCTGGTTATGCGCATTCAGTTCTCCTTTTCCCACAATGTTTTTAAAAGCCTTCCTCTTCAAGGACTGGAAAACAAGAGATAGTTGGTAGAGGGTTAAAAGGGGAAGTCCTGGTTATATGCGTTTTCTCCTTTACCCACATTTTTTTTTTTAAAGCCTCCTTCTCCAAAGTCGTTAAAACACGAGATTGTTTGGTAGACAGTTAGAAAGAGATAATCTTGGATATGCGCATTTTCTCCCTTTCCCACAATGTTTTCAAAAGCCTTATTCTTAGTTACAATACTGGATTGTTTGGAAGAGGGTTAACCCTTATCCTGCGAAATAAGTTAAATGAAGCTTTCAAGTCTATAGTAAAAACCCAAATATTGCTATTTCAGTGGTATTTGTGCGGGTATGATATCTCCTTGTCGGACAGTTCAGATCCAAGATCAGACTACACGTTTTGTGCAGTCTGATCTTGATCTGTATACGCTGTCCGCTAAAGGTCTTTTAGTCGCGCTGTGCAGTCTAAGGGTTAATAACCGTCGGGTGGATAAGGCAGTCAAAACAACAGGTGCATGCAGGTGCATGGGATTGGCTCAACAAAATATGCCGTCGGAAGTGTCACCAAACGGAAATCAACCTCTGAGTTACCCTCTTTGACGTAATTTTTGTGTTGAAAAATCTTTAAAAAGAACATTGTGGCAACGTTTCTCACTGTTCAATATAAGCGTTGTATTTTTTTATACACAATGTTTTCTCTATCTGTACGAGTACATTTGACCTTTGAGATCTGAACTCTCACGTGTTTCAAATGGTAATCATGGGAAACTAGACCATCGAAGGTCTGAATAAATGAAATTGACTAATATTCTAAGCGGGGGAAAATGCTCTGACAAAAGGGGGCTTATTGCATCTCCCCGATGCATTATACCAATCAAGCCAACACATAATTATGGACTCATAATAGCTACGTTTTTTAACTACCAACTTAATCCTTTCCCAAACAAGCCCTGGTTTTCACGTCTCTGCAGTACAAGTCTTTTGAAAGCACTGTGGGAAAAGGAGAAATTGCTCGTAACGAGCAATTTCTCCTTTTCCCACAGTGTTTTCTACCCTTTTGGAGAACTTTCTGTCATTTTCATCAAATTTAAAATTGTCGTCTGCAAACTCTTTCAATTTGGACCAGTCTAAATTTTATCGTATGGGAAAGGGTTAATCATGGGGTAGACTGGCCCTTCGATACGAAGAAAATTAACCAGAAGCGAAAACTTTCGGCTCAGGTCAGCCTGCTTGGACTGCGCAGGCTGATCTGTGTCGATACATTTCGCAGATGCATTAAGCTCCCTTTACACAGGCTAAAATATAATTTCAAGCCCTTTTACCAGATTAGCTCAAGGTACTGGACAGTGCAGTTCAAGATCAGACTGCTTGTTTGGTTTAGACTGATCTTGATATATTCGGTCAGGAAAAACCTGCTGCTGCCCTTGGCATTATAAGAGTTAACAAGTAAGTGGGCTCCAAGGCATAGCTCAATGCCCTTTTCGGACAGTGTAGACCAGATCAGACTGCACAGATAGTGCAGTCTGATCTTTGATTTGCAATGACCAAATACCTGAGATTTTCTGGTGAAAGAGAACTTTGATATCGCCATAAGTGCAGTTTTACCATTGGTTATAAACTTTCATTTAACTCTTCACCAAACGATTCAGTTTTGACGTCTTAGGGACAGTTGAAAGTATTGTTGGAAAAGATGAAATGCTGATAACCATCATTTTCAACTTTTCTTTTCCAACAATGTTACCCCCTTTCAAAAACAATCACAAAAACATGAGCTACATTTTGATTTGTCCTCTGCAAGTTTTTTTTTTTTTGCTTCTTTCATTCTGTTCAATTTAGGCCGGTCTAAATTTTTTCATAACGTAATCAATTCAATCAAAGACAGCAACTATCCCCCCCCCCACACTTCTCCCCTGCTTTTTAAAGACTTGAACTGAGTTTGATTTTAGAAGCTGCGAATTGCGTTTGATTACACTTCCTTCAGCGAGAGAACTGTAACATAACGACACCATAGATATTCTACAAAAACTGAACAAACAGGTCCCAGTGAAAGGGAGAATAGGTATTTGTTAACCCTTATCCTGCTAAATGAGTTCAATGAAACTTTCAAGCCGTAACAGTCAAAACCCAAATGTTGCAATTTCAAAGTTATTTTTCGGGTGAAAAGTAGATCTATCTCTGTATCAAATGATGTGAATCCAAGATCAGATTGCATGTTCTGTGCAGTCTGATCTTGATCTGCATGTTCCACAAAAGGTCCTTGAGACGCCCAAAGCAGCCTAAGGCTTAAAGAACCTATGCGTAAACAGAACTAAATTCTATCATTTATAATGTTTCATTAAGTCATTCTAGCTAATTAAGTCTATAAGACTACACAATATGAATTTTGTGACCCATCATATGCCCTACACCCCTTCACTGTGGACGAGTCAATTATTTAAAGTAAAATTTTGTTTCAGCGTTTGTAGTATATATATCTATGCAGAATTCATTCGTCTTCAAATGGACTGTTATGATCAAACCTATTTGTTTAAACCCTTACCACACAACAAAATTTTAGAACCGCCAAATTTGGAAGCATTTGCAGTCGACAGTTTGTGGCTCAAATGCAGTTTTTCTTTGATAGGTTTGGAAAAATTGTGGGAAAAGGAGAAAATGCTGGTTACCAGCATTTTCTCCAGTTCCCACAATGTTTTCAAAAGGCTTCTTCCTCAGAGTCGTTAAAAGTTGGCATTGTGTGGTAAAGGGTTAAATACCTCAAACCACCTGACTGAGTAATATTAGCTATGTACATCTATTGTTGATGGGCTCATTATTTAGGGAGAATTGGGAATGGGTGGTGTATTAAATGATTGAAAGACAACAGCCAGAGAATGTAACAAAGTAGCAGAAAGTGTAGATTGAGATCAGACTGCATGTTCTGTGCAGTCTGATCTGAATCTACACTGTCTGCAAAAGCAACAGCTTCCAGTACTTTAACCCATTACCAAACAATCCCAAAAGTAACGACCCTGAGCAAGAATCCTTTTCAAAAGATTGTGGGAAAAGAAGAAAATGCTAGTAACCAGCATTTTCTCCTTTACCGACAATCTTTTCTGTCCTTATGCAGACAAATCCCATGGCTTAAAATGCACTTAAATGCCAGTCCAAGAATTTGTCATTGCTAAAATATAAACGTTTACAGCACCAGATAAACCCATTTTAACACTCTCAGTCAGGGAATAAGGCCCAAATGTTAACAAGAAGGTTGCTATTGTCCGGACTGTCTCAGCAAAGCAGAAAGTGTAGATCAAAGATTAGATTACATGTTTTGTGCAGTCTTATTTTGATCTAAAATGGCTGCAATGGCAACTACAGTTATGAAGGCGCTGTAATGGTTAATTTTTTACCACACATTCCCAAATTTTAATGATCTTGAGGAAGATGGCTTTCGAAAACATTGTGGGTAAAAGAGAAAATACTGGTAACAAACAAATTTGAACCAATTTTGGTTTGTCATCTGCAAATGTTTTTAAATTGGCTCAGTCTTAAATTTCGTTGTGTGGTAAAGGGCTAAGTGCTTAAAAATATCAATATCCAAACATTCTATTAGCTTGTATTCAAAATTAGTCCCTATCTATGACAAAATTTTATACTCATTCAGTTCAATTCATTCATGGCAGACAACAGTTAACTCTTTACCACACGACAGAATTTTAGATTGGTCCATATTTGCCGACCACAAATTCATAGTGGCTTAAAAAATGGCATTTCTTTCTGACAGACAGAAAACATTGTGGGAAAAGGAGAAAATGCTGATTACCAGCATTTTCTCCATTCCCACAATGTTTTCAAAGGGCCTCTTCCTTGGGGGTCGTTAAAACTCGTGATTGTATGGTAAAGGGTTAAATATGGTTCAAATGATGGTCATTGTCTTTGAAATAGTGGCAGTATTGTGGGGTTACCAGCATTTTCTCTTTTGTCCAAAAATGTTTTCCAACAGTTTTTTTTTTCTCACAGGATCATGTAACTCTCTACCAAAAGACAAAATTTAAAACTTGTCTAAAAATGAAAAGCACTTGCATGGGTCATATTAAATATGGCTCAATTGATAAAGGCCCGGTCACACCGCCCGAACTTTGCTGGAGCGTTCCTGGAACGGTGAAAAAAATTCATCACCGCTCGTAACCGTTCACCACCGTTTTACAAAAGTTGGCCCCCGTTAAAGCAACGCCGTATACGCTCGGCCACTGCTGATGTTTCTCGAGGGGCCCTCCTACCGCTCCAAAAGTTTTGAGCTGCACAAAATATTGCGAGCGGTGAGGAGGGGGCAATTTTCCGCCCCGGCAAAGTTCACCCCCACTCCACCAACGCCCATTCAAAGTTTGGCACCGCTAGACCCAAGTTCGTGGACGCTTGGGTCCGCTAGGCCAACGCAGAAATCTTGAATGCTGGACCACCGCTGCTTCGCCAGCGTTGCCCGGGCGGCGATTAAACGTTGCACAAACTTCGGTGGAGTGGTTGTAAGCGTTTTACGAGCGGACACAGGGTTGTTGGAACGGTGTCGGGCGTTGAAGCAGCGAGTGATGGCGGCGATGAACTTTGGTTTGGCGTTGGTACAGAGGTGTCGGAGCAGGACCAGAATTTGGCTATAAATATGGGGAGAAGTGGACCAGGAGCTCATTTGGAATCGAGCTGCCGTTGAGTTCAGACCTCATCTATATCGAAATTGCTCAAAGTTACAGTAAAACTGTATCACCATGGATGCTGAGAGACTTGCTATGATTGGTGCACTAGTCCAGCAGCAGAATCAGAACCTCCTCAGATTGCAACAAGCTGTTGACAGAAGGGAAGAGAGAGAAGAAGGAGAGACAGAGTTGTGTGGTTCAGACAGTGGATACTGAGAAGGCCTGAACATGGACTGTATGAGAAGCTGATGGTGGAGCTGAGGAATGAGGATCCACGAGCCTTCCAGCACTTCATGAGGATGCCACCAGCCATGTTTGATGAACTTGTACAGAGGCTGACCCCCAGATTGACCAAGCAAGACACCAACTACCGTGCAAGCCTGGAACCTGGTCTCAAAATGGCAATCACCCTACGGCACCTGGCCTCTGGTAACACCTACAGAAACATTCAGTCTGCCTGGAGGGTGCTGCTGCCTTTCCTTCTCCAGCCTTCCTCTTCTTTTGTCCACGTGGCATGATGAACTTCAACTATCGACTTCTACCAAAAATCTATCAGAACTTGTATCAAAACAATCCGTTCAGCTCCGTAGTCACAAGCGGTATGCCGCTAAACCAACTTTATACCCCCGCCGAGCCAAAGCCCGCATGCGCAGAACGCTGCTATACCAACACTCGCGTCACCGCTAAACCAACGCTCGCTACCGCTAAACCTACGCTAAAGCAACGCCGGCTTCAGCAGTGCACCGCAAAGCCAACGCCCGTGTTTTCGATTTTTTTCCCATTTTGTGCGCAGTGACGAGCGTTGTCGAAATTTGCCCCCCCCCCACACCATTCAAGGAACGCTCCAGCAAAGTTCGGGCGGTGTGACCGGGCCTTAACATTTGCTCATGAAATGGTAGAACTCGGTGTGGCAAAAGGGGAAAATGCTGGTTACCCGCATTTTCTCATTTTCCAGTATTGTTTTGAACAACAAGAATGTTTAAACCCTTACCACACAATCCCTAGTTTTGAAGGACCCTGAGGAAGAATCCTTTTGAAACATTGTGGGAAAAGGAGGAAATGCTGATAATTTGCATTTTTTTTCCTTTTCCCATAATGTTTTCTACCCCACCAGAGACAATTCCTTCTTTTGAGCCACATTTAAATTGTCATCTGCAATTTTTTTCATTTTTTAACAGGTCTAAAATTTTGTCCTGTGGTAAAAAGTTGAGCACATGATAGCTTGGTAAAGCGTTAGAATGCTAAATAAATAAAACCTGGGTCCATATTCACCAACCATTCTCAAGAACATACTTAGTCTAAATCTCCAAGATTTTCTAAATTTGAAAGTAACACTTCTGATTGGCTAAACCAAATGGTTTAGCCTATCAGAAGTTGTGTTACTTTGAAATTTAGGAAATTCTGGAGTGTAAGACTGTAAACGTTCTTAAGAATGGTTGGTGAATACGGGCCCTGTACTTTCAGGCAGATGAAAGACCTGTGTATCAATTGATGCTCTCCATGAAATCTTTTTACCAGAATAGCTAATGAGGGGGAGAGTGTAGATCCAAGATCAGATTTAGGTTCTGTGCAGTCTGATCTGTACCTATACTGTTCGTTAAAATTTGTTAAGTTGTGTTTAGTGCAAAAGGGTTTATCAATAAAACAAATTACAGCAGCCAGGTCATTGAGGAATGAATTCTGCATTTTAACCATTGTTTTCAGCTTACAGTTTCTGCTTCAGGCCTAAGTGGAACTTCCTGCTTGTGCATTTGCCATTCTTCAGACTTCATGCTATTTCTATCTCAGCTGAACTCTTGCAGATTTTGTCACCCGCAGATTCCGTCAAAGTTTTGTTTCTGTGTTAACCATCAGCCTGTAACTTATTGTTTTAAAATATAATTATTTTAACCATTTACCAAACAACAAAATTTTAGACTAGTCCAGACTCGAAAATTTGGCATACAACAAAATAATTGTTATTAAACATAAAATTAATCTTTGGAAGGATAGAAAACATTGTGGGAAAAGGAGAAAATGCTGGTTCCCAGCATTTTCTCCTTTTTCCACTATGTTTTCAAAAGGCTTCTTCCTTAGGGTTGTTAAAACTTGGGATTGTTTGGTAAAGGGTTGACATAATGCTTTGACAAGAGTATCCACTTCTTTCACCGCCAGTGTAATATTAATACAGGTCATGTTCCATGCAAATGAGCCATGCTCTGCCATAAGGGGGTTTAATTCAATTCCTTGATGCTTGATTGATTGAATGGTGTTTAACATTGTTTTCAACATAATTTCAGATATATCACAGCGGCTAGTACACCTATCCATGTATCCATGTAGTTACCTTTACCAGTACTCTACACAATGTTCTTTCAAAGTCACTGGCTGACTTACCACATAACCATCATCGAAACATTAGTCAGTGGTGAGAGATATTTCCTTGATGCATTTAACCAAACAATTCATCACATAATTATGAATCTATGAAATCCATTTTGTCTAACAACCAACTGCATAATGAGGTAGAATGGTCCTTTGACATGCAGAAAATTTACCAACAGTAAAAAGTTTGGACTCAGATCAGCCTGCATTGACTATGCAGGCTGACCTGGATCTATATTCTCAGAGCATGGCCAAAATATTTGTTCTCAGAAGGAAAATGATAGTGGCATAGATCAGATGCCGCTTTTTGGTGCATCTGATTGGTGTCCATTTTGTCTACTTTCACACAAAAGCGGTACAATGGGGATTAGCCCTCTCAGTACAAAAGCAAAAGGGGAAAGGCATAGATCATGATCAGATAGAACAGGAATCACAGCCTGATCTTGGATCTACACCATCCATTTTTTTTTTTTTTTGCCCTTTTACCAAACAGTCACAAGTTTTAACCAGCCTGAGAATGATCGAAGACTTTTGAAAGTATTGTCAGAAAAGAAGAAAATGCTGGTAACTTGCAATGTTCTCCTTTTTGCACAATGCTTTTTACCCTTCAAAAGAAACAAATCCTATTATTGTAGCCACAATTTAGCTGTCATCAGCAACATCTTTAACCCTTTACCACACTATCCCGACTTTTAACGACCCTGAGAAAGAGGCCTTTTGAAAATGCTGGTAACCAGTATTTTTTCCTTTTCCCACAATGTTTTCTACCCTTCCCAAAACAAATTTCAATTTTTCAGTGGCATTTATTTTGTTGTCTGCAAATGCTTTCAATTTGGACTAATCCAAAATTTTGTTGTTTGGTAAAGAGTTAATATGTAAAATTTTGTCGTTTGGTGAACAGTTAATTAAAGATTAAAGAAAATTAAATCAAGGTCAATCTACTGTGGATTGTATTTCCACTGTCAAAAATGAGAGAGAGAGGGAGAGATAGGGAGAGAGAAGAAAGAAGGGCAGTTTAAAAAAAAAAGGAAGTCAAAGTATGACATAGAGGTAAAGAATTAGATGACGTTTATCCCTTTACCAGACGACAAAATTATAGCCTTGTCCAAATTGAAAGCATTTGCAGACGACAATTTCAAGATGGCTCAAATGATGCAACTTTTCTTTGATAGGGTAGAAAACATTGTGGAAAAAGGAGAAAATGCTGGTTACCAGCATTTTCTCCTTTTCCCACAATGTTTTCAAAAGGCTTCTTTCCCAGGGGTGTCAAAAGGCGTCATTGTGCAGTAAAGGGTTAAACTGACTGATTTCTATGTCAATTTATTTTTAAGACATCAAAATGTAGGGATTTATTGTTATCTGCTGTAGAAAACCACTCAATTTTTTGTAATTTCCATGTTTCATGAAATATTTGGGTTTTTTTTTCCTGAACAAGGGATAGACCATATGACTAGAACTACACTTGTTTCAGATATTTTTCAACCCTTAGGCTTCTAAGTGTGACTCAGCGCATCTGCGGACAGTGTAGATCAAGATCAGACTGCGCCAAACATGCAGTCTGATCTTTGATCTACACTGTCCGATATGGTATTTTCTTTCCAGTGAAATCAACTTTAAAACCACAATATTTGGGTTTTTACTACTGATTGGAAATTTTCATTTCATGTATTCAGCAGCTTAACTCTTTACCAAACGACAAAATTTTAGACTTGTCGAAATTGAAAGCATTTGCAGACGACAAAATGAATGTGACTTAAAAATTGAAATTTGATTTGGGAAGGGTAGAAAACATTGTGGGAAAAGGAGAAAATGCTGGTTACCAGCATTTTCTCCTTTTCCCACAATGTTTTCAAAAGGCTTCTTTCTTAGGGTCGTTGAAAGTCGGGATTATGTGGTAAAGGGTTAAGGGTTATGTCAGTATTCTGCTACTGTTTCACTGACATATATCAAGATATGATTTTATGCCATTGAATTGAATATCTTTGGGCGTAATTCTTTATTTGCCTTTTTTTTTGGATAAATTCAATGCTGAAAATGCTTTCTTTACCAACAGAAGTTTTCTTTTTCACTTGAGTTTTTCAAATATTTATGCAAAAAGTTATTTCCCATTAAAAATTCAAGGCACTCTTGATACATCTGATGAAGTCCTTTCAATCAAAACATTATTTCCAGTAAACGTGGTATTTTTTTAATATTATATTGCACTCGGGACAAACACAGTCCCTTGGAATCTCTGCTGATTAGCCAAGATGTCACACACAAAAAAAGAAGAAATTTGGTGTGAGGTAAGTAAATTAGGCTTAGACCTGACTGTCGGGTGGCATAGAGTTTGAAGCATCTATTCCTTTACCACACAACAAAAATGTAGACTTGTCCAAATTGAAAGCATTTGCAGACAAATATTTAAATGTGGCTCAAATGATGCAATTTTTCTTAGATTGGGTAGAAAACATTGTGGGAAAAAGAGATAATGCTGGTTACTAGCATTTTCTCTTTTTTCCACAATGTTTTCAAAAGGTTTCTTCCTCAGGGTTGTTAAAAGTCAGCAATGTGTGGAAAAGGGTTAACTCTTTACCACACAATCCCAAGTTTCAACAAATCTAAAAAAGACATAGTGGGAAAAGGAGAAAATGCCGGTAGACAGCATTTTCACCTTTTCTCACATTGTTTTCTCCATTTCCAAAACAAATTTCAACTTTTGAGTCACATTTACTTTGTTGTCTGTAAATGCTTCAATTTAGGCAAGTCTAAAATTTTGCCGTTCGGTAACGAGTAATCCTGAATTTTAACAACCCTGAGAGAGATAGCTTTTGAAAAGATTGCAGGAAAGGAGAAAATGCTGGTAACTAGCACTTTCTCCTTTTCCCACAATGTTTTCGAACCTATCCAAGACAGAAATCATCATTTGAGCCATATTCATTTTGTTGTCTGCACATGCTTCCAAATTGATTGAGTCCAAAATTTTGTTGTTTAGAGAAGAGTTAAACAGTTTTGCCCTGACTTGCTGATTCTAGAAATGAAAAAAAAGATAAGTAAGCAGGATATGGCTATATGGTGGAACAAAAACTACAGAATTTGCACTTGCGACAAATCTGCATAACCGATTATGGCACCTATTTTCTGAAGTTGTATCAAGAGTTCCAAATGTATGATGGCAGGTAATAAACCATAAGACATTATATTTTGTCATTTACAACATGTTGTATATCTCCTGCATATAGTTGGGAAATATTACTGCTTCAAGTTAAACCAGGCTATTTCCGTTGATTGCATAAGATAGTTTTCTTTGAACAGGTAAACAGGACAAAATGCATATAAAGTACATTGTAAACTATGAGTGACTTACTGATGCTTGACACACTAGGGTTGTTTTTGAATATAATGGAATGTGTGCTTTGTGAAAGGGATCTAAAATTGGTGATACATTGAAAATGTCACACTAAAACCATTGCACTTGTGACAAATTTGGGTTAGCAGCATAACTTCAGACTGGATCAATTTCAGCAAAACTTTTCATCAACATTTACGTCAATATAATTTTGGTACAAACTTAACATAGCGAGACCAAAACTCTTCAGCTGAGCTTGTAAAAAAAAAAGTCTTTTTTCTTTTAATCACCCAGAAATGGGATGGTAACAAATTGCATGAATAGCATTGAACAATCATATCATGATGGCCAGTGCACTTTCTATTCATTCCTGGAGTTTTGTTTACCAGTGCTACCCACAACATTCTCTCAAGCCACTGGCTGCTCTTCCACTTAAACATCGTCAAATATCATTCAGAGTAGAGTAAGTAATTAATCTTATGCAATGACTATCATCAGTCTTAAAAAAGAGCATAAGAACTGGAGGGGTGGGGGGGGGGGGGGTTGTCGACTGGTTAAAAATACTGATATTCGATCTCACAACCCTTGCAGTACCAGGCCTGTAGATTACCGACTGACCTACAGGGCTCGGCAGATAAAGTACACTGGTATTCGAACTCACTAGCATGCCATTACTAGGCCTGGGGGTTAACTGACTTAGCTAACGGCTCGGCTGGTAAGAAGTACCTTGCTCAAAACAGTGTAACGATGTGCAGGCTGCAGGGAGTACCTTCTGGTTTATTGTAGGTGAAGCATCACAAAAACTTCAGATTAATGCCGAACAAAATAGTGTTCAGAAATCTTACCTTCGTGTTTGCAGTGGTTGTTTACACGGACACGTCTTGAATCGAAACCGATTTCCCCCCAGACATTGAATGATACACTGAAAACTTCCAGTCGATACATGTAGTTGGCAAGTTCATTTCCCCTGTAAAAAGAATCATCATCGTATTGAACAGTGTAGATTCAAAATCAGACTGCACGTCCTTCGAAGTCTGATCTTGGTCTCCACAGCCCGCTAGAGAGCCTAGAGTCCCGCTTAGCTGCCGAAGGGTTTATAAATATCATGACATACGTGGAATTTATTGTAAAAGAAAAATCCAAAACTTTTAAAGACGGGGCTCACTCTGTTGTTTTGACGGTGTAAAACGTCCTTAGCCTAACACATATTCTTCTCGTCCCAAGCTAAAATTGTCCTGTCTTTGTAGACAAGATCAGCCTGAACGTCCGTGAAGTCTGATCTTCGATTGGCGCAGACAGGCTCTTTTTGCGCATGGCATAAATCAATATTAGACTTCACATAATTTGCAGTCTGACCTTGGATCTATACCTTTTGCTTGTACAGCGAAAGAAGACGGAATTATTACTTTGGGGCCGTAAGAATTAATAACCTTCCGATCGTATCACCTTCCCTTGCTCAGGAAATAATAAAACTGGATGTCGAGCAATTTCGGTCTTTCTTGCCATGTAAATAATTTTCTTAAAAAAAAAAAGAGGATGGCAATTACTTTTCAGTGACAGGGAAAAGATAATAGTAGGTCTAGTATGTGGAAAAACACGGGAAACGGATAGAGACTTTAAATGAAAACAGGATTGCCTCAAACTCAAAGAAGGACGTTGAGCCAATGCCTTTGGATTCGTTTCCACACAGAATTTACGTCAAAAAATAAAAAACAAACCAGGTAAATTGTTTATAATTCCAATAATTTAAATAATCCATACCTGGAATAGCAGTATTCAAATCCTAATACATAAAAATTCACTTTTAAACAGAGAAAAAACAGGAGTGCCTATTCCATTTTCAAACGCTGCAGCCGAAAAGAATGACCATGTGCTTTGATTGGGTATCTGGATCATGTGACTATAAAGCTGTGCGCTGATTGGCTATCTAGACCGGATGATCAGCAGGCTATGCGCTGATTAGTTCCCTGGACCATGTGACCAGTATTATTATAATTAGCCTGGAAATAATAGATTACGTCTGCGCATGTGCAACCTTGAACTTGGAGACAACAGCCTATCAGTTTGTACTTAGCCGCGCCATGCTTTTTTATTTCTTGTAAACATTCCATGGGTGAATTTTAGGCTTGGGAATCGCTTTTACACAACAATTCATCAACAAAATGAAAAATTAACTTTGTAAATTAGCATAATTCCGATAAGACATGGTATCAATACCGAGAAGTCGTTTGTTAATCCAAAATAAAGTAAATTCAATTCACGGGCGGAGCAAATTAGCACTATTTCCATTATGAATTTCCGCGGCCGAAAAGTATGACTTAATCACGTGATCATTTGGTATATTTAGATATGCCATGTTTCTGTCGATTGATTTTGACAGGCCTCTGGAGCACACCGTTTACTGCATCAAGCTAATAAATTAGGATATCACAAAATTGCTGATAGGTCATTTTCCCTCTTATTTTTTTTCCCATATTCATATTCCAGCGTGACCTTTCCTTTTTAAGTCATGTAATCTGTCGAGAAAGTTTGAGAGGGAAAAGACCAACTAAATGTCCTCAAAATCTTCCAATCCAGCAATTGTTTAAAGTACATGTATTATATTTCTCGTATATGAGCCAGACAAAAGGGGGCTTAATGTATCTCCGTGATGCATGATACCAAGCACGTAATCACATTATAATAAATCCCTAAAATCCGTTTTGTACAACAATCTACTGAATCGTGAGGTACACTGGTCCTTTGACATCCAGGAAATTTACCAAAAGCGAAAAGTTTAGGCTAAGGTCAGCCTGCGCGGACTGCTCGATACTTTTCGCAGATGCATTAAGCCCCCTTTCACAGAGCATGGCTCGCATATAAACGTTTTGATCCTTTAGACAGCAGTATGGTAGACAAAATGAATATCTTCCTAATGGCTTCTCTTCATGATGGGCTACCGGTTGCTTACAATGACTGTCATCAGTCCTCGGAAAGAAATTGGCCGAGCCGGGGAACGGACCAGAAACACCCTGTTCTCAAGTCCTGTACAATACCGACTGAGCCACCGGGGCTTGGCCACCACTTCTAGTAGATATATTAACGTTTCAAACTTTTGCAGCCGAAAAGAATGACTGAACCACGTGGTCAGCACTGCTACATTTAGACATGCCATGTTTCTTTCAATGTTTGGGGACTCAGGTGTATTGTCTTTATTGCATAAAATGAGTACATAAGAATATCACAAAATTGTCTGTAGGTTCTTCTTGTCCGTATCTTCTTCAATATTCAGACTCCCAAAATGACATTTTTTTACAAGTACTCAGTTATTTAGGGAAAGTTTGTCGGGGGGAAAATCAAATATCTTTTCAGTCTTTTAGCATTTTACCAAACGATCCCGCATTTTAACGACACTTAGGAAATAAGCCATGCTCTGGCAAAAGTGGGCTTAATGCATCTCAGTGCTATATCATACCAAGCAAGATGATCATACATCAGTAAAGTCCATTTTGTCTAACAATCAAATAAATCATGATTAGACTGGTCCTTTGACATACAGAAAATTGACCATTAGTGGAAAGTTTCGGCTCAGGTCAGTCTGCGCGTCTGGAGTTTCTTTGACCCTTTGCAAAACAAGCCCGCGTTGTAATGACCCTGGACCGGAAATGAGAGCAATTGAGAACATTGTGAAAATAGCCGGGATAAAATGTTGGTAACAAACTATTACAAACTTAATATAACATCAGAGCTAGGTCTACCATCCGATTCAGGTTACGTGGGTCAAGCTGTAGATTTTCTTTTTTTCTTTCGATGAATTACAGCGAAATTTGTCTGGTAATGCAGCGTAGTTAGACAGGAACGAACCATTTCGTCCCTGGGCTTGTCCGACTGCAAGCTCTTGGACTGATTGGTTGATGGATGGAGGGATGGATGGATCCATCCCTTATAAAAGCATTTCGTTTTTAACAAACATAATAGGAAAAGGAGCTAATCAGAAAATGTTAATGCGCATAATTTCTTTAATGTAAGTAGTAATATTTAACACGTTTTTTTTTTTTTTTTTTCTTTAATTAATACCGTCATAACGAAAATTTTTCTTAGTGAAAACTTTCAAAAAACATGGTACGAAATGGTATTACCATGGTATGAAGTGGTAAAACTATGGTACGAAGTTGTAAAACTATGGTACGAAGTGACAGGTACGAAATGGTTATGGTACGAAACGTCCGTAATTCCAATGCCGAATGATTGATGCTTTATCATGTGACAGAGAACCGTTCTTGCACTCGTCACAACTCGGCCGATTCCGTACCTACATCGAATTTGATCACCGGATCACCCGAGGTATGCCGAATGCCGTTCTTGGTGTAAACTTCATAAGGGTAAAAAACTGAGGTTATCGAAGCGACTAAAATTGTCAGAGAAGGAAACTTAGAAAATTCGTAGGACGATTGATTCAATCATTTGGGAAATCCCGAGACCAATACGTGTAAGACAGCTCTGCTCCATAATAATATACGGATAACTTTCTTTCGATGAAAATTACAAAGACTAAGCATACTGTTCCTGGGTTGGTTCTTATATTCTTCAAATGTTTTATCTGGATCAACTCCTCGGGTCGGATTCTGCCATGGGTAATTTTGTATGGGAGTTTTAGATTAGTAAACTAGAGCCTTGAAATCTTATATTGACTGTAATCATTTAGAGAACATCACTGTGAAATGATTATTGATAAAATACTTGTAAGCAAGTAATAAAAAAAAATAATAGATGTCAACAGCTGACATTATAATCTCCAACTTCAATATCAAGCAAACAAACAAGCAAACAAATAAACAGTGCAATGAGTCACAAAACATAGTTTTAAACCTTAATTCTACAAAGCATTCTGATGCTTGCAAGCTAGGCAATAGCATCAAAATTAACATCATGGCTGTATTGAACTAAATCCAATACTTAAATATCTTTTCACATTCAGCACATTTACCTATTTGTGGAACTAAGTGATTGTCACATCTCCTTTTTACTGCTTTCTCTCTCTCTATCTCTCTCAAATCTCATTGTGGAGTCAACAAGATTAATAAGGCATTATGCAGACTAGTAAAAAGGTAAGAAATGGGTTAGTGAAAGAATATTCTTGCATGGTTCAAACTAGGTCGAATTACAGACTCAAAGCGGACTTTAAATGATGCATAAGCTTCACAAAAGGTAAGTTGACAACAAAGAAATAAGGCTCAAATTGATGCTTGGTAAAAAAAGCTAGATTGTCAAAAACAAGTTGAAAATCATGATAAGCCCACAAAAGAAAGAAGACTTACAGCATAAATGATTCCCTTTGTTTAAACAAACAGAGGCACAAAGATCAGACCATCTTCTCAGAATGAAAACTAGATTGGGAATGATTGGAAAAATTCAAATAAATCAAGTGGAGGGAAAAGCTCAATCATGCAGATCACAGGTAAATGCATACACTGACCAAATGGATGTGGGACTTAAAAAGTGACCCTACTGTATACACTTACGGTACTTAACTCTTTACCAAACGACAAAATTTATGGTTACCAGCATTTTCTCCATTTCCCACAATGTTTTCTACCCTTCCCAAAACAAATTTCAATTTTTTAGTCACATTTAGTTTGTCGTCTGCAAATGCTTTCAATTTGGACCAGTCTAAAATTTTGTTGTTTGGTAAAGAGTTAACTTGTCCTCTGCAAATGCTTTCAATTTGGAACAAGACTAAAATTTTGTCGTTTTGTAAATAGCTAAGACTTTCCCCATAGCTTTCTTTATACCCCCTTGTAAAGACTTGGCCATCTGTTGAATACTTGAGTATTGGTCTGTAAATGCTTTGAAAATAGATGAGTCTAAACTTTTGATGTCTAGTAAAGGGCTAACTCCTTACCAAACGACAAAACTGTAGACTAGTCCAAATTAAAAGCATTTGCAAACAACAAACGTGGAATTTGTTCTTGATAGAGTAGAAAACATTGTGGGAATAGGAGAAAATGCTGGTTACCAGCATTTTCTCCTTTTCCCACAATGTTTTCAAAAGGCTTCTTTCCCAGGGTCTTTAAAACCCAGGATTGTTTGTTAAAGGGTTAACTGACTTCAAATGACTCTGCATATTACCGGAAAGTACTTGGATTGCAGGGCTCTTTGATGTAATAGAAAGACTGTTTAAAATGGTTTAACCCTTTACCATACATTCCCGAGTTTGAACAACCTTGTTGAAGAATGCATTTAGAAACAATGTGGGAAAATGAGAAAATACTGATTCCCAGCATTTTCTCATTTTACTATGATTTCTACCCTTTTGAAGAAAAATATCTCTTGTTCAGACTAACATTTAGTTTGCTATCTGCAAATGTTTTCAATTTGGACAAGTCTTTATATGTGATTTAGGAACTAGTTAAAACACCACTTAAACCAATAACAAAGTTGACCTTTTACTTAATAAACTACATGTATACCATGCTTTTACAACCCTGAGGTAGACAGCTTTTGAAAACAGGATGAAAAAGGAGAAAAGCCTGGTATCCAGGATTTTTTCTCACAATGTCATCTCTCCTGTCAAAGAACCAAGTTTATTTTGTCATTTGTTAATACTTTCAATTTGGACAAGTCTAAAGCTATGTTGGCTGGTAAAGGGTTAACATTTTCTCCATTTGATTTTCTCACTATGTCATCTCTCCTGTCAAAGAGTCAAATTCATTTTGTCATTTGTAAATACTTTGAATTTGGACAAGTCTAATGCTATGTTGGCTGGTAAAGGGTTAACTCTCTTTGCCAAACGACAAAATTTTGGACTTTTCCAAATCGAAAGCATTTGCAGATGACAATTTTCACATGGTTCAGATGATGAAATTTGTATTTCATGGGATAGAAAACATGGTGTGAAAAGGAGAAAATGCTGGTTTTTCAAAAGCTCTTTCTTACAGGATTGTTAAAACTCGGGATTGTGTGGTAAAGGGTTAAAACATTGTATACTGGAAAATTATTTGACCTTGACCAAGGAGCATCATTTCATTACATGTGTGTACTGTTTGGTGCTGTGTTATCTATCTCTGAGGATAAACAGTAATTATTGAAACAGATGATTCAGATGATATCTCGAGAGGTAAAGTTTCTGTCATAAATTATCTAATAAACTGAATGAAAGATAGCCAAAATGGTGCCCATTTTTTACTACAAGCATGAGCAGTTTCTCACTTTGTCAAAATGTTATTAACCCTTCACCCCTTACCACACAATCTCGAGTTTTAAAGACCCTGAGGAATAAGTCTTATGAAAACATTATGGGAAAAGGAGAGAATGCTGGTAACCAGCATTTTCTCCTTTTCCCACAATGCTTCTTCTCTATCCAAGAAAAATTTCTTCATGTCAGCTACTTTTAAATTGTTGTCTGCAAATGCTTTCAGTTTGGACAGGGCTACATTTTTGTTTTGTGTTAAAGGGTTAATTCTTTACTACTGGTTACCAGCATTTTCTCCTTTTCCCACAATGTTTTCAAAAGGCCTTTTTTTTTTCAGGGTTGTGAAAACCCGTGATTGTGTGGTAAAGAGTTAAATGATGCTGAAGTGATGATTTGTGTCCTTGATATGGTAGAAAACACTGGTTATCAGCATTTTCTCCATTTGCGACAATGTTTTTAAAAGCCTTCTTCTTCAGGGTCGTTAAAACTTGGGGTAAAGGACCATTTTAATCCAGAAAAACAGCCTGGCTGGGTAGCTCAGTGGTTAGAGTTAACAACCCCAGAGAGGGAGAGTTTTGAATACATTGTGGAAAAAGGAGAAAATGCTGGTAACCAGCATTTTCTCCTTTCTCCAATGTGTTCTGCCCTATAAAAGACAGAAATCATCATTTTAGCAACATTTGTCAAATGCAAATGCTTTCAATTTAGTCCAGTCCAGAATTTTGTCGTTTAAGCAGTGGTTAACATTGTGAGAGAATATCGTGTTGGTTACCAGCATTTTCTCCTTTTCCAACAGTGTTTTCTATATAGCCATAATCCCCAGGGTCATTAACCCTTTACTCTTCTATATTGAAAGTGTGTACAGACAATAATTCAAATGTTTTTCAAGTGATGATATTTGTCCTTGAATCCTTGAATAGGTTGAAAACATAGTGGGAAATGGAGAAAATGCTGGTTACCAGCATTTCCTCCTTTTCCCACATTTTCAAAAGGCTTCTTTCTCAGGATCGTTAAAACTCAGGATTGTGTGGTAAAGGGTTAAAATACTGGATTGTTTGGTGAAAGGGTTATTGACAGAGCAGATAAGATCTTTATCTACACTGTCTGTAATGGAGGACTTATGCTGTGCATACATGTATCAGTTATTATTCCTCTACCACACAATCCTGAGTATTAACTCTTTACCAAATGACAAATTTTTAGACTTGTCCAAATTGAAAGCATTTGCAGACGACAAAATACATGTGCCTCAAAAAATGTAATTTGCTTTGGGTAGGGTAGAAAACATTGTGGGAAAAGGAGAAAATGTTGGTTACCAGTATTTTCTCCTTTTCCTACAATGTTTTCAAAAGACCTCTTTCTCACAGTCGGAATTCTTTGGTAAAGGGCTAACTCTTTACCCCATGACAAAAATGAAGAGTTGTCGAAATTGGAAGCGTTTTCAGAATGACAATGTAAATGTGGCTCAAATGATGGAATTTGTCTTTGTAATGATAGAAAACATTGTGGAAAAGAAGAAAATGCTGGTTTACAGCATTTTCACCTTTTCTCATAATGTTTATAACCCTTTACCACACAGTCCTGAGTTTTAGCGACCTTGAGAAAAAAAGCCTCAGAAAACACTGTGGAAAAAGAAGGAATGCTGGTAATCAGCATTTTCTCCTTTCCCAACAATGTCTTCTACTCTTCCAGCAGGTAATTTCAGATTCTGACTCATATGTAACCCTTAACCAAATTACAAAATTTTAGACAAGTCCAATTTGAAAGCATTTGCAAACGACAAAATAACTGTTTATCAAAAATTGAAAGCCCTTTTTCCACGGGGTGAACAGAACAGAGCATTGCTTGATAAAGGGTTAAGCCTTTACTGCACAATGCCGACTTAAACAACCCTCAGGAAGAAGCCATTTGACGACAGTGGGGGAAATGGAGAAAATCCTTCTCTCACAATGTTCCCACAATGTTGTCAAAGAAAAATCCCATAATTTGAGCCACATTGAAATTGTCGCATGCAAATACTTTCAATACAGACTGGTGTAAGATTTTGTTGTGTGGTAAAGAGTTAAACCTTTTGCGGACAGTGTAGATCAAGATCAGACTGCAAAAAACGTGCAGGCTGATATTGGATCTACACCACCTGATAAGGACATATTTTTCCCCAAGAAAATAACTTTGAAATTAACAAAATAATGGGTTTTACTCTCGGCTTGAAAGTTTCATTTCACTTATGTAGCAGGATAGGGGTTTACTGTGAAATGAGGAAATAATTTCTACTCCAATCGTGAAAATACTGTACATTGTGTTTCCTTCTCAGAACAGGTATGCTAGTTTGGCAGCTCACAGCCACAAGGTAACATTGGAGGAGAATTCACAGCTGATTATCACCCTGACATTTTGTATACATCACAACCAGAAACAGTCTTCCTTCGGTAACAGTCAAAGTAAAGATTTTGTTCTTTTGTTCATCACATTTTGGATTTTGTTGAAACTGGAAACAGTATTCTGTTATGTTGTTTCTGTTATTTACAAGTGTGTTTTTGTTATGGAAAATGGCCTTTTTTTGTTGTAGTTTTTAATACTGCACCATACAGTCAAGACTTTAACGACCTTGACGGTGAAAGCTTTTGAACACTGTGTGTGTGGGAAATGGAGAAAATGATGGTTAGCTGCAGTGCCTCTTTTCCGACAATGTTTTCCACCCTACCAAAGACAAATTCCATCATCTGAGCAACCAATGATTTGTCTTCTGCAAGTGTGTTCAGTTTGGACAAGTCTAAAATTTTGTTGTCAGTACGTAAAGGAATTAACTCAATGTCGATTGAAACAAATTTTCAGCTCTGACAGCATGGATAATCAACGTAACTTAACCCTTTACCACACAATCTGGAGTTTAACCCTTTACCACACAATCCCGACTTTTAACACCCTTGGGGAAGAAGCCGTTTGAAAACATTGTGGAAAAAGGAGAATATGCTGGTAACCAGCATTTTCTCCTTTTCCCGCAATGTTTTCTACCCTATCAAAGAAAATCGCATCGTTTGAACCACATTGAAATTGTTGTCTGCAAATGCTTTCAATTTGAACTGGTATAAATTTTCGTCGTGTGGTAAAGGGTTAAACGACCCTGAGGAAAAAAATGTTGAAAACATTGTGGGTAAAGGAGAAACTGCTTGGTACCAGCATTTTCTCCTTTTCCCACAATTTCAGTGTTTTCAAAAGCCCTCTTTCCCAATGTCATTAAACTCCAATTGTAAGGTCTGAAATGAAATTTTACCTGATGCTAGGGGCTAATAAGACAAAGTGTAGAGTGCAAGAACCACACCTCTTATTTTTAACCCTTTACCAGACAACAAAATTCTAGCCTTTTCCTAATTGAAAGCATTTGCAGACGTCAATTTCAGTGTGGCTCAAATGGTGCAACTTTTCTTTGATAGGGTAGAAAACATTGTGGGAAAAGGAGAAAATGCTGGTTACCAGCATTTTCTCCTTTTCCCACAATGTTTTCAAAAGGCTTCTTTCCCAGGGGCGTCAAAAGGCGGCATTGTGCGGTAAAGGGTTAAGTAATCTTAACTGTACAGTTATCACTCCTATATTATGTACAGGTGCAATACTCGCTGTTTTCATTACTAAAACTTTAAAGGCATGTTTATGCTTTCCAAGTACACAAAAATCAGTGGCAACATATACAAAATGCATTCAAATGCAACTATCTGAACCAAGGGAGCAGTATTTTCTTGCGATGCATAAGTATATTAACCCTTTCCCAAACGACAAATTTTGGACTGGTCCAAATTGAAAGAGTTTGCAGACGACAATTTTAAATTTGATGGAAAATGGCAGAAAGTTATCAAAAAGGGTAGAAGACACTGTGGGAAAAGGAGAAATTGCTCGTTACGAGCAATTTCTCCTTTTCCCACAGTGTTTTTAAAAGACTTGTACTGCAGACACGTGAAAACCAGGGCTTGTTTGGGAAAGGGTTAAAGCATTTATTTTTCATTTTTAACCCTTTACCACACAGTCCCAACTTTTAATGACCCTGTGAAAGAAAGCTTTTGAAAACATCATGGGAAAAGGAGAAAATGCTGGTAACCAGCATTTTCTCCTTTTCCCACAATGTTTTCTATCCTTCCCAAAACAAATTTCAATTTTTGAGTCACTTTTATTTTGTCGTCTGCAAATGATTTCAAACTGGACAAGTCTAAAATTTTGTCGTGTGGTAAAGGGTTAATTCTCGTCATGGGTTAGCTAAAGTTTTGTCTACATTACAGGCACCATTATGTGACCAAGTAATATCATGCCGTCTGACTTGATCATTTTTTTTGTGAAATATGCAGAAGAGTGCTCAAAGAGAGATAACTTTGTCAGACTGGCAATAAGAAGCACAGGCATGTCTGCAGATATCTTGGGTGATCTGTCTATGTGGCAATTAAGTCTCTATTACTTTCAGTTAAAGTTGTAAACAACAATCACATTTCCTCATATAAAGGAAGGTTAAGCTTTTATTTGTACTGTTTTGAAATCCACATGCTTTGAAGCATACCTGAAAATCTGTGTTAGGCAATAAAGAGTTCATCTAGCTTAGCATAACAACTTAATGGAAAATCAAAGGTACAGAAGTATTCAAAATGTTTCATTTGAATTGGTTGTAAATTTTCTGTTAATGGTTTTACATTAGCAAGTTCAAAGTGCATTACTTAACATGAATTAACCCTTTCACACATAATCCCGACTTTTAACGACCCTGAGTAAGAAGCCTTCTGGAAACACTGTGGGAAAAGGAGGAAATGCTGGTAACTAGCATTTTCTCCTTTTCCCCTCATGTTTTCTAATCTATCTTAGACAAATCCCACCATATATTAGTCACATTTGTTTTCTAGTCTGCAAATACTTTCAGTATGGTCAAGTCTGAAATTTTGACGTCTATTGTAGAAGTACAAAAAATTTAAACTTTGTGCATATTGAAAGCACTGGCAGATAACTAATTGAGTTTGGATCAAAGATAGAGTTTGTTTTCTGAAAGAGGGGGAAAAAAACCTGTGGAAAAGGAGAAAATGTTAAATTACCAGCACTTTCTCCTTTGCTCACAATTTTTTCAAAGGCTGTTTTTCTTGGGGTCTATTAAACCATGGAATTGTCTGGTATAGGGTTGAAAGGTGAGATGTTTAAGTTTTTACCTCATGGAACATATTTCACAGCAGAGGATTTGGAAAACATCTTCTTGAAGTAAGGAAAGTCAGTATAAATATAAATTTCCAGGTTCAGTACATCATATTGTGTAAAACACTGTGGTAGCTAGCAAAAGGATAAATTGCTCATAATGTGTTAAGTTTTCCTTTGTGCCAGGATGCTTCCAAAAAGTGGTCCCCAAGAAAAAAAAAATGGCAGGAGGGGCTTAGAAGTAAAAAATCAGAAAACCACAAGACATTAATTAAAAATTCCTCAATGGGTCTCAGTGTGTAAAAGGATTAATGCTGCCTTATAGTTATTATAATTGATATCTATAATTATCTACAGAGGATCTTTTTTATTATCTTAGGCTGAAAATAAAACATTGGAATTTCTGGCTTGTGTCATTTAGGAAATCTTGTCTGGATTAACTCCCTTAACTCTTTACCAAACGACAAATTTTTAGACTAGCCCAAATTGAAAGCATTTGCAGACAACAAAATAAATGTGATTGAAAAATTGAAATTTGTTTTAGGAAGGCTAGAAAACAGTGTGGAAAAAGGAGAAAATGCTGGTTAACAGCATTTTCTCCCTTTTCCACAATGTTTTCAAAAGGCTGCTTTCTCAGGGTCGTTAAAAGTCGGGATTGTGTGGTAAAGAGTTAACACATAATGCTGACTTTTAACGACCTTGAGGAAGAGGCCTTTTGAAAACATTGTGAGGAAAGAAGCATTTTTCTCCTTTCCCCACAATGCTTTCTACCATATCAAAGAAAAATTGCATCATTTGAGCCACATTAAAATAGTCATCTACAGGTACTTTCATACCTTTCATACTTTTCAATGCCTTCGTAAGTCTGCATTGTTGTCATGTAGAACTCTAACAGTGAAGGCTTTTGAAAAATTGTGGGTAAAGGAGAAAATGCAGGTAAAAATATGTAACAATGTTTTTTACCCTTCCAAATTCAAATAATATCCTAAGATGCACCCTTAATCTGTCACCTGAAAATGCTGTCAATTTTGAAAAGTGTGAAAGAGTTAACTATTTCCTGGATAGAAAATTTTTAGATTCATACAAATTAAAAGCAGTTGCAGAGACAAATTGAATGTAAGTCAAATGACAAGATTTGTCTTTGAAAGGGAAGAAAACATTGCAGGAATTAGAGAAAAATGCTGTTTAACCCTTTACCAGACAATCCTAAGTTTTAACAACCCTGAAAGATAAGTCTTACGAAAACAATCTGCAAAACAGAGGAAATGCTGGTAGCCAGTATTTTCTACTTTTCCCACAATGTTTTCAACCATGCTGGTAACCAGCATTTTCTACGTTTCCCACATTGTTTTCTACCCTATCAGAGACAAATTTGTCATGTGAGCTACATTTTATTTGTCATCTGCAAATGCTTTCAATTTGGTCTTGTCCAAACTTTTATAATTTGGTGAGGAGTTAATAGCATATTTTCATTTTCCACTATGTTTTCAAAAGCCTTCTTCTTCATGGTCATGATAACAAAAAGGATTTTTGGTGAAGGGTAAAACGGTATCAACACTGTCTGCTAAACTTTTTACTACACACAAACGTTTCATACTTGACCAAATTGAAAGCTTTTGCAGACAACAATTTAAATGTTGCTCAAATAATAGACTTTGTCTTGATATAGTAGAAAACATTGTGGGAAAAGGAAAAAAAATGCTGGTCACCAATCACCAGCATTTTCTCTTTTTTCCACAATGTTTTCAAAAGTCTTATTCCTTTAAGTCTTTACCACACAGTGAAGGGTTGTAATGCCTCTTGGAACTTACTTAGACTTTTGAAAACATCATGGGAAAAGGAGAAAATGCTGGTAACCAGCATTTTCTCCTTTTTCCATGATGTTTTCTAACCTTTTTAAAACAAATCCTATCATTTGAGCCACATTTAGGTTGTTACTGCTAAGTCACTTTGAATTTGGGAAATTCTAAAATTTTGTCTTCTGGTAAATACTTAAACTCGGAATTGTGTGATAAAAGGTTAACCCTTTCCCAAACGACAAATTTTGGACTGGTCCAAATTGAAAGAGTTTGCAGACGACAATTTCAAATTTGATGAAAATGGCAGAAAGGTCTCAAAAAGGGTAGAAAACACTGTGGGAAAAGGAGAAATTGCTCGTTACGAGCAATTTCTCCTTTTCCCGCAGTGTTTTCAAAAGACTTGTACTGCAGACATGTGAAAACCAGGGCTTGTTTGGGAAAGGGTTAAGCAATTCTCCTCTGAAAACTTTGCTTGCTGTTGCAGATTTTAGATCAATTTCAGATGGCACAGAATCCTAACAAGCAAAGTCTCAGTTTGCCAGTGTTTTCAAATGATGGCTGCTGTAAGACATAGAGTTGTCTGCTAGTGGACATGAACTTACTAGCTCTACCCAGACAGCAAAACTCAAGGCTTGTCCATTTTTAAAGGCACCTGCAGGTTCAAATGATACAATTTTTTATTAAAGGGTAGAAACAGTGGTTGAAAAAGAAAATGCAAGTAACCAGCATTTTTTTCTTTTTCTTGTGATGTTTGTCCTGGCAATGGGGGAGATTTTGCAACATTGTCCCATTGAATAAGAGAAATGTCCCATCGTAATGCAAACACTGGTGGGACTTTGTCCCCTTTCAATGAACAATGCTTTGTGAAAAGGGGGCTTAATGCATGTGCAAAAAAATATTAACCTAGGTCAGCCTGAGTAGGCTGACCAGGACCAAAACTTTTTGCTTATGGTAAATTTTCTGCATGTCCAAGGACCAAGTTTACCTCATCCTTTAGTGGGCTGTTATACAAGACATATTTTAGGGATACATGTATATAATACTGTGATGACCTGCTTGGTATCATGCATCACAGAGAGACATTAAGCCACCTTTTTACAGAGCATGGCTCAATTATTTCTTTTGTCTTTGGTACCTCTGTTTTACTCACTTTAACCCTTAAAGTGCCTTTCACTACTATAGTTGCATTTGCGGCCAATGTAGATCAAGATCAGGCTGCACAAAACATGCAGCCTGATCTTTGATCTACACTGTCTGCTTTGCTGAATCACTGTAGACAAAAGCAACTGGTCGTATTTCTATGATGAAAATGTCTGGCAGGTTTATTCGGCACTCTAAGGGTTAAAAGTGTCCCCTATATCTGCGAGTTATTGGACATTATCGTCCCCTCTTTAAATACCCCTCAGCAAGTGCAGGGGCCTTTTCCTGAAGGTAGGGATCATTTGGGTCAGATTAGACAAAACCATTAATCTAAAAGCTGTGCATGTGTTTACAAATCACATGGTAATTTTTGCAGATTTAATGGTACTAGTTATTCGCTTTCAGCTATTGGTGATAGCTTTTAGCTTTCAGTATTCATCAACAGCTGTAACAAAAATAATTTTTTCACACTCTAATTAACAAAAGTATTTGATCTTGAATTTATTACAAAATATTCTGGTACAAATGCTTTGTTAACCCTTTACCAAACCAACCCCTTGTTCAACAGGCCTTAAGAAAAAGGCTTTTGAAAGCATTGTCTTGAAGATGTTGGTTTCCAGCATTTTCTCCTTTGCCAAATTGCACCTTTTTCAAAATTCTACCTTTTTCAGTGAGAAATCCTATCACTTAACTCTTTACCAGACGAACATATTTCGGCTGGTCCAAACTGAAAGCATTTGCAGACGACAAATCAAATGTGGCTAAAATAATTGCATTTCTTTCTGAAAGGTTAGAAAACATTGTGGGAAAAGGAGAAAATGCTGGTTACCAGCATTTTCTCCTTTTCCCTCAATGTTTTCAAAAGGCTTCTATCTCATGGTCATTAAAAGTCAGCATTGTGTGGTAAAGAGTTAAAGTAAACTTGACTCTACAGTTTGATGAAATTTAGACTTGTCTATATGGAAAGCATATACAAACAACAAAATGAGTTATTGCTAACATGACGATGCATATCTTTTTTAGGCGAAGAAAACTTAGTGGAAAAGGGAGAAAATTTTGTGTACCAGCATTTTCTCCTTTTTTCCATATTGTTTTCAAACGTTTTCTTCTTCAGGGTTGTTTAAGGTAGGGATAGTTTGTTAAAGGGTTAATTTGTCCTCTGCAAATCACTCAATTTGAATAATTCTCATTAATTGTTTTAGCGCATTACAACAAATTTGCAGAAGAAAGCAAAGTTTCTAAATTGGGGATACTTTTTATAAACATGAAAAAATTATAGTATACATGAATTAATATGAAAAACTGGTTTCAAACTGTTGGGCAAAAGTAAAGCTTGCTGTTACAATTAACCAAACGACAGACGATAGATCGCTTCTCCCACTGATGTCACGTGACCAGCGTATCTAAAAACCTAGACAAACATTACCCAGACACGAGAGCTTAGCTAGGAGACATATGCAAGTAACCAGAAGATACTTTAACAAGAAATAATGTTCAAGATAAAATAAGCATGGGAACAATTTGAGAAAAGGTAGTTACATCTTTTGGATTTAGGTTTTTTGAAGTTTTATAGGTGAAAATTGAAATAGAGACTGTTTATTTCGAAGTCAGTTGACTTACACCTCATACGCCACTTACGTTTGATGATGTAGGTACAATACGTGTACATGTAACTCGTGCTTTCTAAATATTTCTTAAAGTCATTGGTCTTCAAATGCAATTCATCTTTTACCTGGACAAAAATAAGCTTTTTCAAAGTTACAGAGATTTTTCCATTACTTAGTCCGTGATATATGCTTCAATAATTTCACCACAAATTGCAAGACTTTTACATTACCAAATGAAATATACATGTTCTTAACAGGGCAATATGATTACCAGATGTTTGAATTGAAATTAGAAGATACATTAACAAATGATAGGTTAACCAAATTGATTTTTTCAAGTTTGAGGGAAAAACCCGAGGTGAAGAATAAAAAGAATAAAAACATGAATATATTTCTAAGCATTTGCCGGTAAATACTATGCAGTAAGAGTAATAGAAAAATAAATTGACTTACACATTGAACATGTATAATCCAAATTTCAAACACTAATAATCGTTGAAAGGGGTTATAGACGGTCACAAAGAGTCAAACTGATATGACACGTGTGTGTAATTTTACAAGTAGGACAGTACCAGATGCTTTTGGGGTGGTATACCGATATCAAAGGAATACCGCATAAACCCTTGCTCCACGTTCTGCGTAAAAAGTGACAACATGTACAACAAATCAAACGAAAACGGCTTGATTGGTACCTAATTGATTTTCGATAAATAAGTAATAGTTTAAGGGAGATTAAAAGATTGAAAATAAAGGGAGGGGAAAGATGGTTATATATATAGGGTGGCATATTGTCCTTAATTTAACAGGCTTTAAGTTTGCATTCATAGATATGTTAAATACAGAGACCAATGGGAACAACGTTTTTAATGGTTTACTGATGGAGGAAGATGGCATTTATTTTTAATTTAAACGAATGTCAAAACTGTGCCTACATTGCATTTACTTTAAAAGTGAGGGGGGGGGGGGCGCTGTTTAGTTTTGACTTCTATGAAGACTATATGAAAAGCATTGTTACCCGAATTTCGTCTACTCAAATTTTATTTAAGGATAATTTGCGTGGGAAAGGGGGGGGGGGGGGAGATTCAACAAAAGAGATGTAACCAGCATTCAAAATAACAAGTCAACTCAATTTGGTAAGAAAATGAATTACCGAGTATATATTTAAATGAAAAATAAGGTAAAGGAAATAAATAACTGAACATGACAAAATCCAATCAGTTGTCTAAAATATTATCTATACATTTCTTTTAGTAAAGAAACAGGAATCTGTTGCCAAGATTGAAATTCTGGAAATTTTATGACAATAAAAAAGCATGTTAACAAGAAGTATTCATTTATTTTTCTCTTTTTAAATCTGAATTTGTCTTCTGCAACAATAGTTTTACCTGGTGTAACTCTGCATCTTGAAATTGCAGTCGTAAGGATTAATAATGGATATCAAGTTTAAAGTTATTCATCAGTTTTTTCTCATAAATATACTATACATTTATATGTAGTTATAACTCCTAATGATTCAGAATGTCTAGGTTTTATAACGGCAAGACGGCTTCCGCTCTGGATGGAAAAATACTGATCGCTGATTGGCTTATTGATTTTTTTGATTGACAGCTGGCGTTTGGTTAATTTCTCGTCATGTCACAGTGTTTTCAAATGTTGTCTGATACAAGATTATAAAAGTGGTCTGAAGATGGTAATGTGTTAACTCTTTCCCAATAAAATATTTTTGGCTCCTCTAAATAAAAAGTTCCTGCAGACAACAATCTTGAAATTTTGATAAAAGTGAGCTGAAATTGTCTGATAAGATAGAAAACATTGTGGGAAATGGAGAAAATACTGGTTAATATTAGCATTTTCTCCGTTTTCCACAATGCTTTCCAAAACCTTTGGTGTCAAGGTTTTTAAAAAGTCGAGTTTGTGTTGTGAAGGATTAAATGCGGATATAAAAATTTTTCACTTTGTAATGGAAGGTTTTTGATAGGACATGCAGGCTTTTTTCAGAATTTTATGGCCCATATCGCTTGTAATAGGCTTGTCAGCTTTTACTTGGCCTGTTATTTTATCATGATTGGCTTAGTGTTTAATCCATGAACCCTTTCCCAAACGACAAATTTTGGACTGGTCCAAATTGAAAGAGTTTGCAGACGACAATTTTAAATTTGATGAAAATGGCAGAAAGGTCTCAAAATGGGTAGAAAACACTGTGGGAAAAGGAGAAATTGCTCGTTACGAGCAATTTCTCCTTTTCCCACAGTGTTTTCAAAAGACTTGTACTGCAGACACGTGAAAACCAGGGCTTGTTTGGGAAAGGGTTAACAAACAAGACCAAGATTTAATAATCCAGAGGACAGAGGCCTTTGAAAAAATTGTGAGAAAGGGAGAAAGTGCTACATGATGAGCAATACTTACTCCATTCTTCTAGTTTTCTACCCTTCCAAAGAGAAATCCAATCGTTTGAGATGGATCTAGATTGTTGTCGGTAAAACCCTACAATTTGGATAAGCCTTAGATTTTTCATTTGGTTATGAGTTAACCCTTTACCGCACAATGCCGCCTTTTGATGCCCCTGGGAAAGAAGCCCTTTGAAAACATTGTGGGAAAAGGAGAAAATGCTGGTAACCAGCATTTTCTCCTTTTCCCACAATGTTTTCTACCCTACCACAGAAAATTTGCCCATTTTAGCTACACTGAAATTGTCGTCTGCAAATGCTTTCAATTTGGACAAGGCTAAAATTTTGTCGTCTGGTAAAGGGTTAACTCTTTACCAAACGACAAAATTTTAAACAAGTCCAAATTGAAAGCAATTGCCGACACAGAAATAAATGTGACTCAAAATTGGAATTTGTTAAGGGAAGGACAGAAAAAATTGTGGGAAAAAGAGAAAATGCTGGTTACCAGCATTTCTCCTTTTCCCACAGTGTTTTCAAAAGCCTTCTTGTTCAGGGTCGTTGAAACTCAAGATTGTGTGGTAAAGGGTTAATGTGTTGGATTTGTAGGCAGATCGAGAGATCAGTCGCTTCTGGTGACTGGACAAATGGGATTGTCATGAGCAAGGTATTGCATTTATCTAGCCTAGCACTGGTATACACAGAAATCACACAAATAAGTGGTCTTTTGAAATACTGTTGAGGTTTAAAACAAAGCAGTGATTATCAGTGATGAATTCAGTGCTAAAGAGTCAGGTAATTATTGATTCAAGGCACTTTGATTTGGCCAGAAAAGCTACAAAATGTTGTTCATTTTGTTTTTTGAGGTGGGATGCAAAGCAAAGCAGATTGACCATGTGGGAAATTGAACCTAAAAATCTGATTCTGGGGTACCTAACATTGCAAAATCATTACCTGGAAAAATAGTACCAGTTAGAAAGCATTCACTTTGGCATCAAGGCATGACTAAAACAAAAGGGGAACTTACACGACTTGGACACTACATATGTAAACAAATACACCATTATCATAACACAAGTTAAAAAAAGAATACCTCAAGGCATGCATAGGTATATGCGTTTATGTAACAGTTCCACCAAATAGAGTCAACAAGCATCAAGAAGTGCCGTGGAAATTAGATTAGAAGCATCATAAGAACTCTTGTGCTAATTTCTGTGAGTAGGATTGCTTTATTAGTCCAGACATTGCTTAGTAATACAAATCACATCGTTTTATTTTGACATTCTATTGAACCACCCTCCCAACAAGAAAACACAGAAATTTGTCAATTTGCTCTGAGATTTAACAGAGAGATACCACTCAGCTCTTTAAATGTCTGCTTACTTTTACTTGACTCTCTCTTACAGCACTGCATGCTTATTATTTGGTACAAGAGTTTGATTTCAAGTTGAACAGGATTAAACACACCCCACCTCAGCAATGCTTTCACTGCTTTGATTAAATATGGCTCCAGTTATTTTGCATACTCAGGTCTTGATCTGAACTGTCCAGAAAAGCACATGAATTTGCTCTTAGTGAACCTAAACAGGTCTCTGTTTTGGATATGCAGATACATACAACTGAAGAGGCTATTGTGGAGATAAATGTTTTCATTTTATAAGTTAGGTTTGCTGAATTAGCCATCTGGCCATAGGGCATGTAGATTGGTTACAATTATCAATGCAGGTGATCGATTATCATGTGTATACAACAAGGACTCAAGTCACTGCTGGTGAAAGACAAATATATCTGACCACGCAAACTTAAAACCATTTTAAAAATGGTAATGAGGACATGTTGCTGAACCTTGTTCCTAATAGAAAAGTTTTAACATTTTGGGAAAGAGGAAATTGTCCATAATAGGCAACTTCTCGCTAGTATGGTATTTCTTTCTGCGAATTAAGCATATGCATTGTGGTTAGTGCTTGGATGGGTGTCCAAGTCATTGCACATTACATTAAATTTTGGTGGCAGAGGTTGCATTTCGACAACTGTTGGACTGTAGTCACCTTACCTTCTTAGGGTCCACTGGTTTATTTGTGTCTGAGGCATGTCAAGATTTCTCAAAGGGGAAATTAATGGCACAGATAGTGGCTAGATATATAGGCATTTAAAACCTGACTTGCTGTTGAGGTTATCTTTTACGTTGATGCAGTTTGCTGTATTTCTCTTAGTGCAAGTTAAGCAGCATGTGTCTTGGTAGTGCTTGGATGGGTGACCAAGTTGTTGCATATTACAGCAGAAAATGAATACATGTACTGTACAAATTATAAAAATCTGCATATGAAATAACACACAAAAATCACTTGCTTTTTGATCAACACAAGAGACCACAAGAAACAACAGTGACCTCCCCTGAATGTGAAGTAAACAAGAGTGACCTCCCATTATTCTAAAAGTAGATAAGCAGAATCCTACATGTTTTCCATAGCCTGTACTAATCCCCTTACACTTTGCTGTATGATAGGGGAGGTAACCAATCTATAGTTTACCAAGAGGTATTTATCCTTTGTCTACTTTTCACGAGTTGACCCAATGCACTGTTGTGGACAGTAAAGATCAAGAAGTGAAAGTACAGTCTTTGATCTACACTGTTAGATACAGTAAAAGTTTTTCAGGCAAACAGAACTTGGAAATCCCAGTTTATTTTGTTTTACTATTGGCTTGAAATTTTCATTTTCACTCTTTTCCACACAAAACATACGTAGACTAGTCTAAATTGAAAGCATTTGAAGACACACAAATCGAATGTCGGCAAAGTAATAGTGTTCTTCTTTCAAAGGATAGCAAAAATTGTGGGAAGTGCTGATTACCAGCATTTTCTTCGTTTTCCACAATGTTTTCATTTTCAAAATGAATTCCTCAGGGTTGTTAAAACTTGGGATTATGTCATTCATCAAGCAGATTAAGGCTTAACAAATGCCTAATTGTATTTTTCAGCATTTTCTCCTTTTGCCACAATGGTTATAAAAGCATTCTTCCCTGTCAAAATTAGGGATTGTTTGGAAAAGAAATTTAAAGGTTGTTGGATTTGTTTCCATGACGTGCAGGATCATTCTGTTCTTACCATTGGCTTTTAAGGTTTTTTAGCTCCACTGGCCGAAGGCCAGCGGGCTTATGTCATGGCCCGGTGTCCGTCGTGCGTCCGTCCGTCAGTCCATCCGTCCGTCTGTGCGTTAACTTTTATTTCAAACATCTTCTTCTCTGAAACTACCCATCCAATTTTCATGAAACTTCACAGAAATGATCCTGCCATGGTCCTCTTCAGAATTTCTTGAAAGAATTTGATTCCTTCAAAAACTCTGGTTGCCATGGCAACAAAACTGAAAAATATTGGAAATCTTTAAAAATCTTCTTGTCTGAAACCATAAGGCATAGGGCTACCAAATTTGGCATGTAGCATTATGTAGTAGACATCTATCAAGTTTCTTCAAATTATAGCCCTGGGGTCAAAATTGGCTCTGCCCCAGGGGTCACAAGTTTTACATAGGCTTATATAGAGAAAACTTTAAAAATCTTCCTGTACCTAGCCATAAGGCCTAGAGCTAGCAAATTTTGCATGTTGCTATATCTAGTGGGCCTCTACCAAGTGGGCCAAAATTTTAGCCCTGGGGTTAAAATTGGCCCCGCTGCAGGGGTCACAAGTTTTACATGGGCTTACATAGTGACAACTTAAGAAATCTTCCTGTTTGAAATTAGCCTTGCATCAGGGGTCTTATGTTTTACAGAGGCTTCATATGGACAAAACTGGAAAATCACCTTATTTATAACCATACAGCATAGACTTGTATTATTTTGGCATGTGGCTTTATCTTGTGGACCTCTACCAGGGTTCAAGTAATTATAGCTCTGGGATCAAAAATGGCTTTGCCTTGCGGGTCTCAACTTTCACATGGGCTTTTACAGAGAAAACTTTGTAAGTCTTCATTTTGAAACCATTTGGCTCAGAATTGAAATGTTTAGTATTTATGGTTTATATTTATAAGCCAGTGGAGCGATACAGGGCCATCATGGCCCTCTTGTTTTGGAGTGTCCTTTTGCAAGGCACCGCAAAGACCAAACAAAGCAATGGAACCAGGAAACACATGAATAAGTGAGTGTTCCCTTGACTGATACTACTAAAATAACTGTTGAAAGTGACTTAAAAATGCCATTCAAACATTTACAATCTAAATCCATGCATTTTGTCTCAGTTTTCAGAGTGAATCAGCTGCTGTGATAAAAAATAAATCAATTTTCCGGTGGATGTGGATGAATTCTCTTCCATTTTCCCTTTACAAAACCATTCCTATGTTATTTCCTATCTTGAGAAAGACAGCTTTTTTCAAAACATTGAGGGAAAAGGAGAAAATGCTGTTAACCAGCATTTTCTCCTTTTCCCACAATGTTTTCTACCCAAGCAAGGACAAATGCCATTTTTCATTCCAAAACTAAATTGTTGTCTGGAATTGCTTTCCATGTGGACCAGTCTGAAATTTTGTCAGGTCTGGGAAAGAAAAAGCTTGGCACCAGTCTCTGCAGTTATTGATGACTGATAGTCTGTGAGATTTTCAATCATTCTAGACTTACTCAACCGGCTCACTCACATGTTTTTTGCGTCTCTTTTTCTGGGAAAATTGGACAAAAATAACTCTTGTTATTGCACAGGCTATTTTCATAGCTGCCAAAAAGTGGTACGAGTGACAAATTAGAGAAATGTTTGGATAGGAAAGGAGAACTGATTACCAGAAAAAGAGTAATTGATTGCAACAAATAATAGAGCTCTCCTTCCCTCACTTAACTCTTTACCAAACAACAAAATTTTAGATCAGTCTAAATTGAAAGCAGTTGCAGACGACAAAATAAACGTGACTGAAAAAATGAAATTTCTTTTGAGAAGAGTAGAAAACATTGTGGGAAAAGGAGAAAATGCTGGTTACCAGCATTTTCTCCTTTTCCCACAATGTTTTCAAAAAGCGTCATTCTCAGGGTTGTTAAAAGTCTGGATTGTGTGGTAAAGAGTTCAAGGTTTTAGATGCAGTCGATTGCATGGATATTTAAGAAATAAATGGTTGTGTCGTAATGGATCATTTAGGCTTATTGGATGTTCTTCTCTTTCATGTGTTTTGAAGACAGCTATTTTTAGTATTTTTCAGAATCTGTGTTAGAATTATTTGGTTTTAACAATGTGTCTACTCTGTGTAACAGACTGTAGAATGTTAGACTTGGAGGTATTGGATGCATTAAATTTTGCAAGATTTGCTTACCGGTAACCGATATTTTCGACAATGCATTATCTCAATAACAGAAGACAGAATATTAGACTTGTCCATATGTCCATATGAAAGCATTTACAAAGGGCAAATCAAATGTGTATCAAATGATGGTATTTTTCTTTCAAAAAGGTTGGAAACATTGTGGGAAAAAGAGAAAATGCTGGTTACCAGCAAAACTTCTCAAAACTTCTTTGCCAGAGTCCTTTAACTCTTTACCAAACGACAAAATTGTGGACTGGTCCAAATTGAAGGCATTTGTAGAAGACAAAATAAATGTGATTGAAAAATTGAATTTTGTTTTGAGAAGGGTAGAAAACATTGTGGGAAAAGGAGAAAATGTTGGTTACCAGCATTTTCTCCTTTTCCCACAATGTTTTCAAAAGGCTTCTTTCACAGGGTCTTTAAAAGTCGGGATTGTGTGGTAAAGAGTTAAACATGAGACTCTTTGGTGAAAGTTTACATAGCACTGGGCACACAGAAAGCATGTTGTGTTGCTTTCAGAAAACTGGTTGAAAATTTTAAATGAAAGGAAACAAAGGTTACTGACTAATTATAAAGCAACACAAAAATAATGATTTTTTTTTTAGTGGAAATGTGTTTTAGACAAAATTGAGAGATAACTAATATTAGAGGTAAGTCTTGTTTTATAACTCTTTTCATTGTTTATTTAACCCTTTATCAGACAGCCTCCAATATTAACCGACCTGAAGATGAAGAAAAAAAAAAGCTTTTGAAAACACTACTTGAAAAGAAGAAAATGCTGGTAACTAGCATTTTCTCCTTTCCCCACAGTGTTTTTTAGCCAATCAATGACAATTCCTATCTTAATTTATTGTCTAAAGAAGCTTTTTTAAGACTAATATTTGTTTTATGGCAAAGAGTTAAACAGCACTTTTGCCAGAATTGAAATTTCTTTAGCAATTTGGTACATAGGTTTAACGTCTCTTCCAAGAGACTTTCTGGTAGTTTTAGGTGGCCAGCTGTGGGGATCGAACCCACAGCCTAAAGTGGGCACTGCCTCAAGTGGCCCGAGATTTGATGTTCACGTATCTCGTGCACCACCACCTATTCATGGGGCTGCAGGTTTCAACAAAGACAAAGGAATTGTTAGTTTAACTCTTTACCAAACGACAGAATTTTAGACTGGTCCAAATTGAGAGCATTTGCAGACGACAAAATAAATGTGATTGAAAAATTGAAATTTGTTTTGGGAAGGATAGGAAACATTGTGGAAAAAGGAGAAAATGCTGGTAACCACAATGTTTTCAAAAGGCTTCTTTCTCTGGGTCGTTAAAAGTCGGGATTGTGTGGTAGAGAGTTAAACCTGTTTGACTTCTCGCTAGAAACCTTAACCCTCTAACTCTTTACCACACAACAAAATTTTAGGCCAGTCCAAATTGAAAGCATTTGCAGACGACAATTTCAGTGTGGCTCAAATGATGATATTTTTCTCTGACAGGGTAAAAAATATTGTGGAAAAAGGAGAAAATGCTCCCCAACAGCATTTTCTCCTTCTCCCACAATATTTTCAAAAGGCTTCTTCCTCGGGGTCATTAAAAGTCGGGCTTGTTTGGTAAAGGGTTAACATACAATGATGAGGTTTAACAACCCTGAGGAAGAAGCCTTTTGAAAATATTGTGGTAAAAGGAGTCACAGATATTTTCTCTGTTTCCCCCAGTTTTTTTTTTTAACCGCTATCAAGGACAAATTTCATCATTTTGACCACCTTAAACCCTTTACCACACAACAAAATTTTTGCCTTGTCCAAATTGAAAGCATTTGCAGATGACAACTTAAATGCTACTCAAAACATAAAATTTATCATTCATAGAGTAGAAAACATTGTGGGAAAAGGAGAAAATGCTGATTACCAGCATTTTCTCCTTTTCCCGCAATGTTGTCCAAAGCCTTCTTTCTCAAGGTTGTAAAAAGTCCATATTGTGCGGTAAAGGGTTAATTGGTTGTCTGCAAATGATTTTAATTTTGAACAGTCTAAAATTTTATCCTCTTGTGAATGGTTAACTAGTACCCACCCTGTGATGCGGCTTATTTTCAGAGGTTGACCAGGATGATCACGGGATCTGATTCCAGAACATTTTATGTAAGGGGCAGACACTCTACACCTGTATCAGTGTCTCCGCTCATGATTGTTTGACCTCAAAAAAGTTCACAATGGACAAGTCTAAAATTTTGTCATCTTGTAAAGAGTAATTAAACTCTTTACTCTTTACCAAACAACAAAAATTGAAAGCATTTGCAGAGGACAACTTAAATGTGGCTCAGATAATGAAATTTGTCTGTAATAGGTGAGAAAACATAGCGGAAAAAGGAGAAAATGCTGGTTACCAGCATTTTCTCCTTTTCCCACAATGTTTTTTAAAAGGTTTCTTTCCCAGGGTAGTTAAAACTCAGGATTGTGTGGTAAAGGGTTAAAGAAAAAACAAAATTTTAGACTCTTCCAGTTTAAAAGAATTTGCAGAGGACAGATTTAAAGTAGCATAATTAACGCTTTAAAAAAATACAGAATTTTAGATGTGATGAAAATGGAACTATTTGGAGGCAAAAAATTTAAATGGTGCTAAAATAATGCAAAAGTGGTGGGAAAACTGATTTCTTTGAAGGCCTTCAGAAAATGAAATGCATTTTCTATCTGTCATAATCTGTGCAACCATGCAACCTTCAGTGGCAACATTTGGCATGAAGATGAAGATACAAGAATAAAATAATGATGAAATGGGTTAAAGAATGGCTGAAAACGAGTGTAGATGTATCTTTAAGGATCTAAATTCATATTATGTCCTTTATTTGTTCAGGACAGGTGGTCCTCCAGGGCAAAAGCTGCAAGTGCGCAATTATGTAATGAACTGCTATCTTTTCATCTAGTATATTGTAATTGGTTTGTCAAGGGATACATTAAATTTTTGACACCTTGGGCTTATTTGATGATGTAACAGATACACAAACTTTTGTTACCTTTTTACCAAACAGTCCCATGGTTTACAATCCTGAGGAAGAATATGCCTTTTAAAAACATTGTTGGAAATAGTGATGGTGTGGTGTTTAATGCCGTTTTCAACATTATTTCAGTTATATCATGGCGGCCAGTGCACCTATCCATGCTTTCCTGGAGCTTGTTTTACCAGTACTCCGCACAATATTCTTTCCAAGCCACTGGCTGCTTTCCCACATAACCATCGTCGAAACAATGGTCAGCGGTGAGAGAGGCATGAATCCTGTCGCGATGACTATCATCAATCCTTGGAAAGAAATCGGCCAAGCTGGGGATCGAACCAGCGACCTCCTGTTCTCAAGTCCTGTACGCTACCGACTGAGCTATGGGGGCGTGCCTTGTTAGAAATGGAGAAAATGCTGGTAACTAGCATATTCTCCTTGTCCCAAAATGCTGTCGAAGAACTTCATTTCATTTGGTCCAAAATGGAAGACTTCTATAATGAGAAGGATTTGCAGACGATGAAATTTTTCATTGGTAGAATAGAAATCATTGAAATAAAAAGAAGATATGTTAGTTACCAGGATCATCTCTATTTACCGCAATGTTTTCATGGGCCTAATTCTCCCAAGGGTCGTTAAAACTCTTGATTGGCTCTCAAACTTAGTAAAAGAAACCAGTTATAATGTGTAAGAATTCATGATAATTAACTTAACAAAGTCCAGTTTGCATGCAACTGTCTACCTACTGTGAGACTGCCTATCACAGTTTAACTCTTTACCACAGGACAAAATTTTAGACTGGTCCAAATTCAAAGCATTTGTAGATGACAAAAATGTGGCTCAAATGATAGGATTTGTTTCCGAAAGGTTAGAAAACATAGTGGGAAAAGGAGAAAATGCTGATTACCAGCATTTTGTCCTTTTCCCATGATGATTTCAAAAATCTAATTTCCCAGAGGCATTAAAGCTTTAGATTGTGTGGTAAAGAGTTAATTTTCATTTTGAAACAAGTGCAGGTCAAAATCAGACAGTGCTATAGAGAAGAGTCTGACAAAGCTTTTTACCATTTATCAAGAAATTTGATTCATTTGAATGTAGGATGTTTTGGCAACAGATATTTTTGCCAGGATGTTTTTGCCACGGACATTTTGGCCATGTCCTACTTTAACTCTTTACCAAATGAGAAAATTTTAGACTTGTCCAAACTGAAAGCATTTGCAGACGACAATCTAAGTGTTGCTCAAATGATGAAATTTGGCTTTGGATAGGGTACCAGCATTTTCTCCTTTTTCCACAATGTTTTCAAAAGCCTTCTTCCTTAGGGCCGTTAAAACCCAGGATATTGTGGTAAAGGGTTAAACTTTCAGCTGGCCAAAACATCAGTGGCCAAAATGTTTGTGGCCAAAACATCTGTCCACTGAATCATTCAAATTGATAGCATTTGCAGACAACTTACTCATTTCATAAGATTTGTCCTTGATTGATTGATTGAATGGTGTTTTATGACGTTTTCAACATTATTTCAGTCATATCACGGCAACAGTCTGCATATTCATGTATATCCTAGGTTTTAGAAGTAGTACAGTGTAGGTTGACACTCTGAAATATCTTGTTGTGGACACGGACCCACAAAAAACCAAGTGTGCCCAGTGAGGCTCAAACCCATGGCCACCAGGTTACAAGTCCTACACTCTCTACTGACCCATGCAAGACCACAAGATTGTAAAAAAACAAACATGAAAAGGCAGTTTATCAGCATTTTCTCCTTTTCCCACAGCTATTATATTATAAAGCCACCTTTTCCAGGGTCATTAAAACAGGACTGTTTGGTAAAGGATTAACCCTTAGACTGCTGAATGAACCCAACAAACATTTCAGGTCTAGAAATAAGACGCAAATAAATGCAATATTAATGTCTCAGCAAAGTGGGCAGTGTAGATCAAAGATCAGACTGCATGCTTTGTGTAGTCTGATCTTGATTTACTCTGGCCGGAATAGCCACTATAATAAGTGAGAAAGGCACTTTAACCCTTTACCAAACAATCCCTGGTTTTAACTACCCTGGGGAAGAAGCCTTTTGAAAATTTTGTGGGAAAAGAAGAAAATGCTGGTAACCACACAATGTTTTCTGCCCTTTGATTAATATTTAATTTGTTGTGTGCAAAATGCTGTCGATGTGAGTCTTAAATTTTTTTGTTTGGTAAAGGGTCAAAGGTAAATGGCTAAAGTTTATTAGGTGATGGAATTGAAAGAAAATCAAATAAAGCATTTGAGCCATGCTCTGGCAAAAGGGGGCTTATTGCATCTCCATATTGCATTATACCAAGCAAGTCATCACATAATTATGGATCCATAAAAGCCACTTGTTTTCATAATCGACTTAATCATGAGGTAAAGTGGTCCTTGGAAATACAGAAAATTCACCAATAGCGAAAAGTTTCGGCCCAGGTTAGCCTGTGACACTGGATTGCACAGGCTGACCTGGGCCGAAACTTTTCACAGATGCATTAAGCCCCCTTTTCACAGAGCATGGCTCATTTGTTATGTCAGATATTGGATTTTTTATTACCTTTTCTCTCCTTTGAGTTCTGTTGAGCAGAGACTTACTGCGTAATAAAGATTAAACCATCACCACATAAATACAGCTTTTTATGTCCATACTGTATACAGTTTATTCAGGGCATTGTTGGAAAATGTTGTACTTGTAATTTACATCAGTGAATCCTTTTCTGTATCATGAGAGGAATATAGACAAAAACCCAGTAAGACAAAACTCCCATAGGATGACAGTCCCACGGACAAGAGCCCTATAGGATAAAAGTCCCATGCACTTAGGGGGTGTAGCAGCCTCAGTACCCAAAAGCACAATTGTGTACTCTTTTGCAAGAAGAAGAAAAAAGAAAGACAATTTTTGTCAAAAAACATCACCAGAGGCCACCTTATAGCTTCTACTATTAAAAACTTTTCCGGCATTGCGCCTCGCTGTATACGTCACATATTACTTTTGCATATACTTTCTTTCGGGCTAGCTAGGCTATGCCCCTAATGAGTTACAGATTCTTTATACAGACGAAAGCTCCATGATACTTTATTATGTGTATCGTCTTAATGTATTTGGCATTCCACCGTATGTTTATAAAAAAAAGAGAGTAATAAAGTTTTAATTGGCTTATTAAATATTTAGGAACATCAATCCTATCCAGGATCACAGAATACCACCAAAGATTAAAAGATTTATTACAGTGAAATAACAGCACTTAATTGATTTGCAAGTATATGTATGCTTATTCACTGTCTTTTACCTCTGTCATTATTAACCCTTTACCAGACGACAAAATTTTAGCCTTGTCCAAATTTAAAGCATTTGCAGACGATAATTTCAATGTGGCTCAAATGGTGCAATTTTTCTTTGATCGGGTAGAAAACAATGTGGAAAAAGGAGAAAATGCTAGTTACCAGCATTTTCTCCTTTTCCCACAATGTTTTCAGAAGGCTTCTTTCCCAGGGGCGTCAAAAGGCGTCATTGTGCGGTATAGGGTTAAGTTACATATTTGAAAATATCCTTGTCGAAATGAAATAATATCTTTTGGCCACTATTATGCCATTAATTTTCAGATAAGAAAGCACAAGGTGCAAGCAACTACATGATCTCATTTTGTACATTCTTAGGTGAGGACATCAAACCATTCATGCATGGCTAGCCATTGACTGTTACCCTGTAATTATAAAAACACCATCTGGGACCTCATGCCAGTGTAGGCCCAGGAGCTAGAAAATCACATTATTGTAGAATGTAAACAAGGTGGGTAGATCCCGGTCACGGTCACGGTCACGTTTGGACCAACCATGTGTATTTTGGGACCTGAAGCATTGAACCAGAGTAATTTCTATTGGCTTTCCTCAAGGTCGGGTAAACCCTATAAAAGTTTGGGCACATGTGTCATTACAGTAAATCCCTCATGTGCTTCACTTTATGCCTAATTGTTAAGTTTAACTTTATGAACTTTTGAAGTAGTTGGAGAAGGAACACATTGAAATAGTTTGAGAAAGAAAACTAAGACATTTTGATTTAGACCACTGTTTTGTTTTGTATTATATTTTTGAGGGATTATAAGAATAGAAAATAAAAAGTTGACTGTCTAAAGGTGAAAGAAGAGTCAATTCGAGTATCAAAAATGGACAGGTAATTGTTTCATTTAAACAGCTGAATCTACTGATGGTGCCTTTCTAGCGAGAGAAATCTTGTTTAACCTCTGCCAAACAATCTCTTGTTTGAACAACCTTTAGAAATAAAGCTTTGAAAACTTTGTGGGAAAAGGAGAAAATGCTGGTAACCAGCATTTTCTCCTTTTTCCACAATGTTTTCTATTCTTTCAAAGATATCATATGTCATTTGAGCCACATTTACTTTCTTTGTCAGGAAATGCTGTTGAAGTGGATTTTGAAAATTTCGCTTGTTTAGTAAAGAATTTGAAAAAATATTGTATAGGCAACCAGTAGTGTAACCCTTTACCAATAGACAAAATTTTAGACTGGTCCAAATTCAAAGCATTTGCAGATGACAAATCAAATGTTTCTACAATGATGATTTTTGTCTTTAAAAGAATAGAAAACATTGTGGGAAAAGGAGAAAATGCTGGTTACCAGCATTTTCTCCTTTTCCAACATTGTTTTCAAAAGCTTTTTCTTTCAGGGTCGTTAAAAGTTGGGATTGTGTGGTAAAGAGTTACAGAAATTTTGCTGTTCCACATTTTCAGCTTTTTCAGAAATATGATGCTGACCAATATTAAACTGCTTTTTAATTTTTTTTCCCAATCTGTTCAAAAGTCTGACTATGTTTGGTTAATAAGACCATAATATAGTAACCACCTGCAATAGAATTTTTTTCTTACAGCTAGCAGACCACATCTTTAAAACATTTTAGCAAAAGCAAAAATTGCTTCTAACAGGAGATAATATTGTTTACCCTTTCAGTGTCATATATAGGGCATAGAGCTTTCACAGTTGATATAGATCAAGATCAGACTGCATCTAACAAGTAGTCTGATCATGGATCTATACTTTCCTTTCATTTAGATCTTTAAGATGTTGTTTCTGAGTTTCAGATGATTGCATTTTTTAGCTGTTATTAATTACAAAAGAGGTCGAACTTACATAATTGGCGCTGAGCAGATTTACTGAACCCCTTACCACATAGTCCTGATTTTTTACAACCCTGAAAGAGAATGCTTTTGAAAACATCGTGGGCAAAGGAGGAAATGCTGGTAACCAGCATTTTCTCCTTTGCCCACTATATTTTCTACTCTGTCAAAGACAGAAATCATCATTTAAGCTACATTTATTTCTTCTTTTGCAGTTGCTTCCAATTTGGGCAAGCCCAAAATTTTGTTTTGTAAAGGGTTAAAGTCAATACATGTATTTTTCTAAACTGACCAAGATTGACCTACAAATGACACACAGAATTTAAATTAATCCTTTACCAAATAATGGCATGGTTGGAGGAATATTTAGGTTTTTGAAAACATTTTGAAAAAAGGACTGATGCTTGTACCCAGCAATTGTTCTTTTGCCATCATGTTTTTTTACCCTTTCAAAGACAATTCCTATCATTATGGAGGTTCCGGTTTCGAGGTGCATTGGACACACTGGGTTTTTTGTGTCCCTGGACACTTCAGAGCAGGTGACATACATGAATGTGTGAGCTGTCACAGAGATACGACTGAAATAATGTTGAAAGTGTCATTTAACACTGTTCGTCGGTGTCGGGAGAAATCGACCCGTGGAGAAATCGTCCCCTGGAGAAATCGTCCCCAAACTGCTTGGGGACGATTTCTCTAGAGAAATCGTCTACTGGGGACGAACTCTCTGGAAAAATCGTCCCCATATTAAATTTTGGAGAAATCGTCCCCACATTCAAAATGTATATATATAGGTGTTAAAGTTGTCTTTGAAAAATATTTTTGAAGTGTAATAGCATGTACCTTGTGTCACTTTTGATGTATATTGCATTGTTAGAAAAAAAAAAGTTTGATTTTTTTTTTACGTTGTGTAACTTTAGACGTATATGTCATTGTTAGGTAAAATTTTGACCTTTTTGCTCTAATTGAACTAGTACTGTACTCGTATTTACATTGCGTGTGTTATGATGTTATGTGTCATCAGGGATCGTATATTACAACAATATACGATCCCTGGTTTCATAGATAGAAAAAAAAAAGTTGGAATTCTTTTTGCTTTTGTATGCACATTGCGTATGTCCTGATTTTTATTTCATTGTATTAACCCTTTACCACACAATCCCGAGTTTTGACGACCCTGAGAAAGAAGCCTTTTGAAAACATTGTGGGAAAAGGAGAAAATGCTGGTAACCAGCATTTTCTCCTGTTCCCACAATGTTTTCTATCCTTCCCAACAAGAAGTTCAATATTTGAGTCACATTTATTTTGTCGGCTGCAAATGCTTTGATTTTGGACAAGTCTAAAATTTTGTCGTTTGGTAAAGAGTTAAAATATACACAGGCCGGTAGATAATTGTCACTTTGTAATATTATGCGTTTTTATGTAATTATTACTGAAACTTTGGTAGTTATACTTTGTATCTGCTCGTAGCAGATAAGGAAGGTGAAATTGCGGAATTACTCTCAATGCGCAAAAATTGCAGCAGCCGATAATGATAAAACTGAAGTTTGCTAAATACTCATGAGAATGTCTTGAGTATTGAATCCAATTCTTGAGTACTGCTTACAAACACATTTTGAGTTAATACATGTAATTAATAATGTGTTTTATCATCAATTATTTTGTATCACCTGCACGCGTTGAATGGCTATGGTACTAAAGTCGCTTAACCCTTTACCAAAAGACAAAATTTTGGATATGTCCAAATTGAGACCATTTGTTGACGACATATTCATTGTGGCTTGAATGAAAGGATTTGTACTAAAAGAGGTAGAAAACATTAACATTATGGGAAAAGGAGAAAATGCTGGTACAAGCATTTTCTCCTTATCTCACAATAATTTCAAAAGCCTTCCTTTTCAGGGTCGTTAAAACTCGGGATTGTGTGGTAAAGGGTTAATAACCACTTTAATTATCATTCAAACCATTTAGTTAATCCCCTTTATTGTTCCGCGGGTGTTTTATTGAATTTAGTTATCAATTAATAGATTATTGTATATAATAAGGATAAACAATTCACAAGTTATACGATTCAAAGCTGTTGTAGATAACGACTGTGGCTAAAATGGAAATAAAAAAATCACCCCATTTTTACAGTGCAAAAAAGCATTGGTGGGAAAGGAGAGAGCTCTGTTAATTAAATGTATTTCCCTCTTTTCAGAAACTTTTTCAATAGAAAATATTGTTGGGAAATTTACGTTTACAAGGGGTGAAAAAAATGTTGAATACGTTGCAATAAAAACCTTTTCAGTCCATGTTTTCAACATGGAATTGTCTAGAAAATGTGTACTTAATGTGTACTTATACATAATATAGGGATCTGATTCAATCAACACCCTCCCAGGGATCAAACCAATTAACACAATCACGATCGAGCGGCCGGAATCGAACTATACAGAACAGAACAGAACAGAACTTTATTCTTTCAGCTTGAACTACATAGCAGTTCATCGTTATATACAAATGACAAAAAAGCATACATGCAACAATGACATAATAAATTTTGAAAGGAAAAGAAAAAGAAATGATTTTTGATAATATTTGTTCTATCTGAAATGTTGGGATTTAAATTTACTTTGATTTGGTTCGATCCGCGGAAGTAACGCAAACATCAAATCGGAGGTTTTAGAATACAATAATACAATACAACACGGTTATTGCATAAAACATCAATACAATGTTTATAGCAAGAAGAAAACATTTATAAGATAACAGAAAACCAAAGAACAAAGCCACCACTAACGCTGGAATCGGACTCAAACACCATGAAACATAAATCCAGCTACATGTATGTATTTGGAAAGAATGAAACTTTTGAAAAAAAGAATATTGATTACCCATACCTAGTGATACAGGAAATCACCCATGTACCAAGTGACACAAAAAAGAAAGAAATTTCGAGATGATAAAGAGAGCGAAAGAGAGATCTTCAGACGGAAAACAATTATAAAACATATATAAATACCCATACAAAATGATTGAGACAAAGAGAAAGGAGGGGGCTGTACAGAGAAAGAGAGATCGAGATCTACAGACGAAAAATCAAAATCAATAAACACAAAAATTAATTTCCCTTGCCGAGTGATTCAAGAGAGAGAGAGACAGACAGACAGACAGACAGAGATCTACGGACGGCAACCATTATAATACATAAAAAACATTTACTTAGTCGAGTGAGAGAGAGAAGAAAAAAAAAAAAAAAACAGAGAGAGGGAGAGATGCAGACTCATTATGACAGCATAAAAATACATTTTATGATCGAATGACTCCTGGCACATTTTACGAATGTATTTATGAAATTTGTATAATTGGATTTAGATCAAATTTAAACAAAATAAAAATCTTACAGGTGTAAGCTACCTGTAACAGCCGTGAAAGGTGTTAACAACACCCTATTAGCGTGAAATTTGCTGTATAAACAATGACAGTGTAATAAAAAAAAAACACTTGAACTAAGAAAACCTTAACAACATGAAACTACTAAAGCAAAAAAACTTCAAAGTTTTATTTTCAAGGACAACTTTAACAACTGTATTCATAAATTCTGAATATTGGGACGATTTCTTCAAAATTTAATTTGGGGACGATTTCTCCAGGGGACGATTCTCTGACAAGCAGTTTGGGGACGATTTCTCCAGGGGACGATTTCTCCAGCATTCTGTTCAACCAATTAGTCATGTAATTGGTTTTGTTTCTTACCGATAAAACAAATCTTAGATTCCTTTACATTCAAGAAAACACACACACACACATATATATATGTGTGTGTGTGTGTGTGTGATATATATGTGTGTGTGTGTGTGTGTGTGTGTGTGTGCGTGAAGAGAAACTCAAACATGAATAAGAAAAGGGAGGCAATTAGAGTTTGTTGCCGGCACTGTTTGACAAAAATATGTTTGGCCTAACCTTTTCAGGAATCATTGGCTGAGTGGAAATTTTAAGCGTAGGGTTAACACTACCAAACAACAAAAATTGTTAGCTTGTCCAACAAAGTGACTTAAATGATAGGATTTGTCATTGAATGGTAGAAAAATTTTCTCTTTTTTCACAATGCCTTTTAAAGCATTGTTGTTTACACAGGGTTGTGTTGATCATAATTATGTTGAAATTTTTCTTCAACTTTTATTAAATTTTAGGCTGTTAAAAGCAAAGCAGGGACTTTTGAATTGAAAAAAATAAAGAAAACCATGGTGCAAACTGTGAAAGAAAAGATGACTGGACATTTCGGTCCATAACAATTTCGGCCTATAACGATTTCGGCCCATAACGATTTCGGCCTATGGATGGTCATCTTCGCAAGCCAAGGATACTAAGGTAGTACCCTTGGCCGCTCGCCTCTTTAAAAATCGGAACTCCCGCTGCGCCATTTCATTGGATGCGATCAAAACCCATCGCGTCCGATCAAACCATCCGTAACAAGAAATCTTCCGCGAAACAGAGAACAATAATGGCGGCGCCCGTCAAAAACGAAAGTTGTCGTGTTTGTGACGAAAATTTGCCAAAAAAGAGTAGACGATCGATATTTAACAAGTTTTTTATAGTTCATGATCAATTATGTTAAATATTAGGACGGGTTCCACAGCCAAATGATTGCGAATCATCGTGTGTCTGATTAATTTCAGAAAATTGTGATGAATCCGAAAGCGCAGCCATATTTGATGCGTAGCCTAACAAATTTTATTACGAGCATTTTGATTGGTCAGAAATAACATCAGCAAAGGTTACGCAACTCGTGATATTCGATCGGTGGCGCAGCGGGAGTTTCGATTTTTAAAGAGGCGAGCGGCCAAGGGTACGTAACGAACAAAGTGGAGTTAGAATCCTTGGCTTGCGAAGATGATGAATCAGAATCAGAATCAGAATATTTTATTGACTTAAACTACAGAGTTTTTCGTCATCAACCACAAAAAATTGACATAATTCTATTTCGGTATAGGTCAGTGTCACATATAGAGACTTTTAGCGTAAACAACATTGCTGCTCTAGATACTTTTACAATGTTAGAAGAGAAGGAAAAAAGAAAAAAGTGAATACATGGTGAAAAGTAAGGTAAAGACATGGGAAAAAGTAGGGTAAAGCAAGAAAAAAAATAGGGCAATAGGAGGAAGAACAGAATGTCATTTGAAAAAAATAATGGAAGTATTAAGTGAGAGATTTCCTTAACTTAAAGGACTCATCCACATATCGACCTAGTTTCTTCTGGACAAGAGTATTAGCACTGCTCATCAGACAAACAAACTTGTAAACGCTTGGCCTGACGAAACAGAATTTGTTAATATACTTTTTTCTAATATCTGTATAAACTGGACAAATAAGTAAAAAATGATATTCATCTTCCAAATCTTGAGAATTACATAATTGACATTTCCTTAGGGATCTTTCAATTCTTTGCTGCTTATATCGACCAGTCTCAATTCTTAGCTTATGATGGATGGTGTATCACAAATATTGCACGACCTGACGAGTCCTTTTACTAACTGTTTGGTGGATAAAATTGCAGTTTATGAATATTGTTTGTTTTAAATCAATAAACATTTTGGATATTTGTTTTACGTCCTGATAGAATGTTTACACATGGTAAAAGAGTATGTACAATATAAGCAAAGGAAAGCCAATATAATCATACGGCAGACGTTAAATCTTAGTTTGTATCGAAGATCAGACTGTAAATATCATGTGTAATCTGGTGTAGACCTACGCCATCCACAAAAGATACTAAGTTGCCATCGACAGTGGAAGAGTTGAGACTAAATTTCCCATCTCCTAAATTTTGAATTATCTAAGTTTAGCATCAGGTAGCGAACGTTATACGCTGATTTTCAATAAGTAGGTCCATTTCAAGAAAACAAAAACCGAAAAATGAACTTTCTGGTAAGGTTATATCACCAGTGTCAAACAAATTTTATACCTCTGTGGAATGTTGTCCGAAAATTTTGAATGCCGCATGATTGCTTGTCTGGTTTAGGAGATATGTGCATTTAATGGAGGCCATATCTTTTCCTAAATTTCTGTTTAAAATAACCTTTATGACTAGGCGCTTCTCTTTTAAAATCCCGCTTCTGACATCAAATATTGTAAAACTTGGTTGTAATAAGTTCCATACCACGGAGACACATATTTCTTCCGACAAAGGGAAATTAAACATATCTTTTCTCCGGTACAGTTCTGCTATAACTTTCAAATTAAAGGGTCTCGTTTTAAATATAACAACCGATGACTAACTTATAAATTCATCTATTCTTGCAGAATCCATACTAGAGAATATTTCAGGCTTAAAAATATTCTTTGCCTTGTAAAATCAACATTTAGCATATATTATTCTGAAAAAAAGTAAATTCGCGGTACTTTACTACGACACAAAGTATGCAGCGTAATTAAAGACTCGTCAGACTGAAGTAACGAAAGTTTAAGACGAATTTGAAAACAACTGTAAAAGTCTTTGAATGTAAATTAAACAATTGCCCGTATCTGGTTCAGTGCAATTCTACACACACACACACACACACACACAAAATAGATATATTTTTAAGTGTTTTATGTCACAGCAGCTCATTTTTCGATCTTAAACCTTCGTTACGCTGGCAAAACCTTCGTTACACAAGGAAATGCATGTATTTCAGATGAACTATGTTTCGGAAGAATCGTTGGACTGCTTTAAACTGTAATCGACCATTCTGACAAATAAACTAGATGCCTCTTGGACGGCAGGATACAAACTACAAAATATTAACAATAGCAGCATGACACTAAATGAAATCATCGTTTCATCATTCCGAGTAATTTTCATTTGCTATGGTTTTTGTGGATGTAATCGTATTAGTCATTAAGTTTAGATCTAGTATATTTCATAAAAACCCAACAGACGAGAATGTGCTTGAACTTCATGGACAATTTTATAAAATCTTCGTTACACCACTGTAACGAATGTTTAAGTTTAGTCTAATTAATAGTAGAAGTAAAGCGTCTTAGATGTGGTACTGGTTTTCAGGTAATCATAGAATTTGATTTAGTTACAAACATAGAAGATAACTTTTAAAGAAGAAGTATGCTTTTATGGTGAAAAAATAAGCCATGCAAAAGTACGCCCTCTCTCATGAATGCCTATTGGTGAATGTCTCAAATCAGGTTTAAAAATCGTGCGTCATCGACCTTTCTTGTCTGTGAAACACCACGATGATAATGTAACAGTGATATCAGCGTTAGAGTCTTATTTGCCTTTGAGAACATGTCTTTTCATGAAGTTCCGTATATTTGGTAACGAAAGTTTGAGTAACGAAGAATTTATTTGCCCACTATTTCATCAGTAATGCTTTAAAACAAAGTTGAATTCCCAACATCACTATGTTACATGTTAGGTAGCTACTGGAAATAACGCGGAAACTCGGAGGGATCAGTGATTGTTTGAAATGTGCGATAACGAAGGTTTCCAAGTTTACCTTCAGACCAGACAACGTTACTAAAGTCGCTTTTCTTTTCGACTAAGTGTATCACCACTACAAATTTTGCTATTCTAGATGCCTTATTGAAGAGGTCATTAGACCTCTCCAACTGTGGTGAGTTTAAAAGGCAGACTGCCACAGAAATCGCTTTCTAAATCCATTTGTTTTTGCGAAATTGTTCTGATACACAGTCTTTTTCGTCATGGTTTTATAAACAAACCGTAATCAAAAAACTGAAATAGGAAATAAAAGTTTTTTTGTCATATGACGGATTTCCAAAAAGATTTATTGTGCTATATTGATTGTAAATGATCTCTCCAATAATTGTAATTTTTCATTAAGCAAATAAATCTAAGCAAGGAGAAAAAAATTCGTTAAAAAAAGAGAAAGAACACCGCGGGAAAAGATCACGTGACTTGATACTATTTGGAGAATTCGTACCATGGAGAACTCGTACCCTAATCTCGAAAGCATGAGTTCTCTGGAGAACTCGTATCCCACAAATAGATATAAATAGGTTGATCAGTATGTTTTCAAATTCTATTTTTCAAAACTGACTAGACTCTAGCATTTTCCTCAGTTTTATACAAAAATTCTATGGATTTATAATGATATAGATTTGATGAAATAACAGACAGACAGACAGACAGACAGACCATTTTATTGAAAGACTTGTACAAAGTACATTGTTATCCAAAAAATACATATGTACAAAAATTATTATATACAACAATAACACACAGAGTTGCCTCTATTATGAGGGATTGCGAGAAATCCCGCGAAAATCAACTTATGAGCGGAAAAAAAAGTCGTGCCTCTTCGCCCTACGTACCGCACACCTCAAAAGAGTCTGTAGTCCTTTGCTTTGGGGCGGATTGCGCAGGCTGACGTAGGGCGATACTTTTTGCAGATACATTAAGCGCTCTTTTCTCAGAGCATGGCTCATTTATCTACTTTCTTAAATTGTTAACGTTTAGACAAAAAACCTTTTCATTTTACATGTCTGCAGCAGACAACTTTTCAAAATATTGTGGGAAGAGGAGAAGCTGCTAGTCACTGCAGTTTCTGTCACAATGGTTTCCATCGCATCAAAGCACCATCTTCCACATTAATTATCATAGTTTGAATTGTCGTCTGCATGTTTTTTCTGTTTGGGACAGTCCAAAAATTGCTGTTTGTTAAAAGATTAAAAAATGTTACATTTATTTTCAACATGTCTGGTACTAGTATTATGTATAGGCCACCTTTATATATTGTCATCAGGTAGGAGTCTTGCCTATTCAGTGGAATTAAAATATTGTATCAAATTTTAATCGAACGATTTCTCCTTTCCAAAAATATTTTGGCTTATCTGAGCACACATTACAAGCATTCATTAGAGGTTTGTTCCTTTTCAAAAATGAGCCAAATGGGTCATTATCTTCACTTTTGTGTCCTTGAATTTTGAAAAAATATGCATTTCTGAGCATGTTCATAGCATATGGCCTACAATTCCTAGAATATTTTAACAATGTAGAGCATGTACTTTTTTGTGCCTTTACCCCAGCAAAATTGAAAAAAAAAAGAAAGATGTTTTTTCTCATTCATTTAATTCCTAACTTGTTTTTTTTTTACATCTACCAAAATATATTGAAATTAAAAGCCAATAAACTATCTGAAAACATTGATGCCGACCTCTCCTGGCTTCTTTTTTAAAGAAGCCAACTTGTATATTCGTTACTTATCAAATTCACCTTATCCTTTCAATAAATCCGTGTATAGGAAATCAGTAATCAGTACACAAAAAATGTATAACGAAGGTTTTGTGGTTTTTTAGCTCACCTGAGCACAAAGTGCTCAGGATGAGCTATTGTGATCACTCACCGTCCGTCGGCGTCCGTCGTCCGTCCGTCTGTCGTCCGTCCGTCGTCCGTCCGTCCGTCGTCCGTCCGTCCACATTTTTTTTGTTTACACTCTAGCATCTACAAATATTAACCAATCAGCACCAAACTTGGTCAAAATGTATATGACCATAAGATCTCGGATGAGTTCGATTATGGGCGTAATCGGACCAGAAAGACTGGAGTTGTTTGCCCTTAATGAGAAAAATTGCTATATTTGACTTTGTTTACACTCTAGCATCTACAAATATTAACCAATCAGCACCAAACTTGGTCAAAATGTATATGACCATAAGATCTCGGATGAGTACGATTATGGGTGTAATCGGACCCGAACGAGTGGAGTTATTTGCCCTTGAATTAGAAAAATTGCTATACATGTATTTGACTTTGTTTACCCTCTCGCATCTACAAATATTAACCAATCAGCATTAAACTTGGTCTAAATATATATGACCATAAGATCTTGTATGAGTTCGATCATGTGTCTAATCGGACCAGAACGACTGGAGTTATTTGCCCTTGAATTAAAAAAATTGCTACATTTGACTTTGTTTACACTCTAGCATCTACAAATTTAAACCAATCAGCATCAAACTCGGTCAAAATATATATGACCGTAAGATCTCGAATGAGTTTGATTGTAGGTCTAATAGGACCAGTTATTGCTGTGTCATGGAAAAAGGGGGCTTGACGTATATTTTCATTGTGGACCAATATCTCTTTCACTACAGGACAATATGTCATGAAACTTCATCTTTTTATTGTTTATTGCAAGCCGCAGACAATAGTTATTTGTTTTTATTTCATGAAATGCCTTGTCATGAAAAAAGGGGGCTAAATGTTTAATTTCGTCATGGACCAATGACCATGTGTTTGTCCATCTTTCAGGACAGATATCTTCTAAAATCCTTGACAAAAACTAATAGAAATTCATACAGGTGTTCCTAATGATGTCCGCTGATATTTATTGTTTTTTTTTGCCTTTTTGATATCAAATACTGTCTCATAGGAAAAAGGGGTTTCATGTATATTTCTGTTAAGGATCAATATACATGTATCTTCAACTCAAAATCCTGGACAAAAATTTGTGAAACTTCATATGTGTGTTCCTTATGATAGTCCGCCAATATCATTAGTTTAGCTTTTTAGCTTCCCTGAGCACAAAGTGCACAGGATGAGCTATTGTGATCACTCACCGTCCGTCGGCATCCGTCCGTCGTCCGTCCGTCCGTCGTCCGTCCGTCCACAATTTTAGCTCACCTGAGCACATAGTGCTCAGGGTGAGCTATTGTGATCGATCGTTGTCCGGCGTCCGTCCGTCCGTGAACAATTACTTAAAAAATCTTCTCCTCTGAAACCGCCCAACAGATTTCAATGAAATTTCACAGAAATGATCCATAGGTGATGCACTTTCAGATAACTTCAAAGATTTGAATTCCATGAAGAACTCTGGTTGCCATGGCAACCGAGAGAAAAAAACTTTAAAAATCTTCTTGTCCCAAACCGTAAGGGCTAGAGCTTTCATATTTGGCATGTAGCATCATCTAATAGCCCTCTACCAAAATACTTCAAATTATGGCGCTGTTGTTGAAATTAGCCCTATGTTGTGGGTTCTCGGATTTCACAGAGATAAAGAGGGAAATCTTTAAAAATCTTCTTGTTTACACTCTAGCATCTACAAATATTGACCAATCAGTACCAAACTTGGCCACAATGTATATGCCCATACGGTCTCGGATGAGTTCGATTTTGGATCAAATCCAATCAGAACATCAGGAGTTATTTGCCCTTGAATTTGCAAAAATTACTGAATCTGACTGTTTACACTCTAGCATCTACAAATATTACTCAATCAGCACCAAACATTGTCAAAGTGTGTGTGATCATAAGATCTCAGATTAGTTCAATTATGAATCTAATCGGACCAGAACTGTCTGAGTTGTCTGCCCTTGAATTAGAAAATTTGCCATATTTGGCTTTGTTTACACTCTAGCATCTGCAAATATTGACCAATCAGTACCAAACTTGGTCAAAATATATATTCCCATAAGGTCTCGGAAGAGTTCAGTTATGGGTCAAATTGAACCAGAACATCCAGAGTTATTTGCCCTTGAATTGGACAAAATTTCCATATTTGACTTTGTTTACACTCTAGCATCTACAAATATATATCAATCAGTACCAAACTTGGTAAAAATTTATATGACCATAAGATCTTGGATGGGTTTTGATTATGGGTCTTATTAGACCCAAACAACATGAGTTATTTGCCCTTCAATTAGAGTTGCTGTATTTGACTTGGTTTACTCTGTAGCATCTACATGTATATATAATGCAAACTGAAAAATCTTTATGTTTAAACCCAAAATGCCTAGAGCTATGATACTTTGCATGAAGCATCACCTTGTGGACCTCAAGAAATTTTGCACACAAGATGCCCCTGGGATCATTACAGGTCCAGCCGCGGGGCTTAGACGTTTGTGCTTAGGTATCTTTCGTGCAATTATAAGAAAATTTTCTGGGTAACCAAAGGCCTAGACCTCTGTTAAAGTTGTGAGTTGTCTCTCTTTCATAATCATTTGGCCTTGAACTTCAGTATTTGGTATTTATCTTCATTGTTAACCTGTACTGCTTATTACTCAGGTGAGCGATATAGGACCATTATGGTCCTCTTGTTTTTAAATTTCAGCGACAGCTAGACATTGCTTCAGCACTACTTTTTTATGAACGTTGGGGCAGGTTGCAACATTATTTTAAACAGAACAATATCAAACATCGCCTTTACTTTGAATGGTTTCCATGTAGTAATTATTTATTTGCCAAATATGAACAGCTAAAAGTTCAACTCTCACTTCGGCGACGGTAACGAACATTTAAAAATGAATACTCAACTCAAATTTTCTCAGTAAAATATTTTTCAGGATGCCAAAAAGTGTCGATTTCTTGCACACCTGATTGTACTCAATTGTTTTGTGCAAAAATACTTACTCATTTGTATTTGAATTAAAATTTCAGAAGGGAAACACTAAATGGACCTACTTATTGAAAATGAGTTTATAGAGTGAAGAGTTTTCATCACTTTAAAAGTACAATCTGATCTTGATCTAAGCTGTCCACGACGGATACTTAGGTCTCCGTCGGAACTGAAATGGTCAAGTTAAATCCGTTGTTTAATGATCTTTTTACCTACTTTCTTGCAGGCAAACTTAATCATACTCTCTTTTTTGGGTCCTCCAATCTGGGTTAAGGGTTTAAACCACCCAGTATCCGTAATGTCATAATATCCGTTTAAGATATCCGTCGAATTTAGGTACACGCTTCGTCGCGTTTTATTATCTTGGTTGTTGTGAAACGGGTATTTTATAATCATATTGTGCCAATTAGAAGTACGGAGCAGTGTAATTAGTCATAACACTGTCATAATTGCCCTAAAATGGTGTTGATCAAAGACAACTGATACCAATAGACCTTCCGAGTTCCTGACTTGTATACTGTAAGAATTTTGTGCTAAATTTCTCCTCCAAATCGTTTTTTCTGGGTCTTGAAATACATGTACTTGTATCACAATGTCATTCTGTTTTTCAATTCCTAGTGTGTATGTGAAAACGCGCTGTTCTAAATGCTTTTTTAAAATACTACAAGGCATGGGTTTAAAAAAAAAAAAAGATGAAAACCCATGACAAACATAGTATCAAATTGACATCGTCCGATCATAGCTTCTTCAAACTGACTTTTTTAAAACCTAGATAACAACTTAATATAGCTATATAATTGATAATGTTGGAGCTGGGATATCAATTACTACGAAACGGGTCAGAAAATTTCTTAAGAAATAAAGTCTATTATCGAACAACGTAGATGGGAAAGAGGGGGGGTGTTTACTCGTCGGCGTGATTACTCTAAAATTTGTGTTATTTAAGACGGGGGAAAATAATTGAATGGATGCAACTTCAGTAATTATTTTTAATAATAATTGGCACAATAAGTCTTGTTTGTTGCATTTTTTTTTTATTCGTGATAATGGATTGTTTACCAAGGATTCCTGTTTTTAACCCTTTACCACACAATCCCGAGTTAAATAACGACCCCCAAGGAAAGAGACTTTTGAAAACATTGTCGGAAAAGGAGAAAATGCTGATAATCAGCCTTGCCTCCTTTTACCACCATGTTTTCTACCCACTCAAAGACAGATTTCATAATTTGTGCAACATTTACTTCGACGTCTGAAATTACTTTCAATTTCGATCAGTCTATAATTTTGTCGTTTGGTAAAAAGTTCAAACAAATGGTAAGGTAACTGTTTTTCAATTTATTTCACTATAGCATTCAGATCAGAGAAGAATTTAATTGCTTGGTTAGCACTTAATTTTTCTCCTGACCTCAGTTAACCCTATCGATGTTGTGGGTACTAACTCATTGTTTACATGTAATAATTCTAAACAACACGGGGTTTTTAGAAAAATTGCATATATATAACGTTTTTCATGCTGAAGCCCAAATTAACACTTTCATCTGTTCCCTGGTAAAATTGGGGAAAAAACTGGATTTGTGGTATTGCCGAGGTATATATAACTTCCCAAATTTTCATTAAAAAAAAAAAAGAATTTTAAAGTGGCATGTGAAATTTCAAAATTCCTAGAAATTAGTCCTTAATGAAGGCTCAGCATAATGGACTATCCTTAGAAGACATACGTTCTTCAGCTAAAATTGAGTTTGAAATTAGTTATGATTGGCAAATTTACAAGTCTGGAAATGCCTTTGTGTTATTTCAAACAATGACACTAATCTTGCCTTGCCCAATACACAACGCGGCTGTTTTGTTTGGCAAACCTTCGAAGGTGTAGGACCAGCGGCTAAAACAATGTCATATAAAAGCAATCAGTCAACACAAAGAGTGGTAGCAAGACAGGTCGTAGCATGCAAGCTGACAGACAAACAAACAGGGAAACATTCAAGTGTCGTTCAATTGGTATTTAGACTATGGGCCGAAATTGTAATTGGCCGAAGTTGTTATCGGCCGAAATTGTAATGGGCCGAAATTGTTATGGGCCGAAATGTCCCGGAATCAAAGAAAACATGACAAATGGAGAAACAATATACTTTTATGTGTTTATCCATCTGGCCTATTATTTGCAAAATTCTGGCAATAGGGGTATGTGAAAAGGTGGGATCACCCAATTGTACATGTATACTGAAAACTATTAGAATAACAATGGGTTGCTTGACCTTACCTGCCTTCATAAACTACCTTTGTACTAGATGACTTACAATTGACCACAGGGATCAACCACAGGAATTATTTTGTAAACAATAGAAAAAAAAGGAGCAATATTAGATTTAGAATAAGAAATGTCTCCATTTAAAATATTTATGTATAGTAATCATGCCATCCCATCAACACAAAGCAGTTACCCAAAAACAAGTTTAAAGCATTTGCAAACAACAAATCAAATGGGTCTTATTTGGCCGGAATCTATCTTTGGTATTTGTAGAGGTTATTTGTGGGAAAAGGAGAAAGTGCTGATAACCAACATTTTCTCCTTTCTTCACAATGTTTTCGAAAGCTATCTCTGGCAGGGTCTTTAAAACTAGGGATTGTGTGGAGGAGTAATTGTTTCTGAACAGAACAAACTCATGAAATCCAGGCATGGGGAAAAGTTCATCAACTTGGAAAAACTAATGCGAAAAAAATAAGCACTAAGCTTCAAACTTTGCTGAGGGCAACCATAATAGTTAATTTTGTACACCAGTGTAGATTAAGATTACAATGATGTGAAATTCAGCCAAAATAATCTTCGCAGTGAAATTTATGCCAGGAACTAATTGCACCTATCAGTTATAAATTATATTACCATCAGTCCTGTTGACAGTGTTTGGCATTTTGCAGATGACATTCTTTCGAAAAACCTTTTCGTCAAATTTCTCCTTTGGTCGGTATGGTTTTTCATGTATTCAGCCTCGGTAGACGTTAACCCTTTACAGCACAATGATGCCTTTTAACAACCATGGAAAAGAAGCCCTTTGAAAACATTGTGGAAAAAGGAAAAAAATGCTGGTAACCAGCATTTTCTCCTTTTCCCACAATGTTTTCAGCCCTGTCAAAGAAAAATTGCAACATTTGAGCCACACTGAAATTGTCGTCTGCAAATGCCTTCAATTTGGACAATGCTAAAATTTTGTCATCTGGTAAAGGGTTATAATTATTCACATTTCACTGTGGTTTTCAAAGTCTTCTGCATAGGAATTGCTCCATGAGATAGGGAGTTATGTACAAATCTTTTGTTTTATTGCAGAAAAATTCAAGGTTAGAAACAATCACAAAGAGAAATCTTAAACCAATTTACAACACATGAAAAATGAAATTACATGTATTTCAATAGGAAGTTGTCCTGAATTCCTTTAAAGAATGTCAGGTTTGCCACAACTTAGTGATTAACCTTTTACCATACAATCCTGTGTTTAACTCTATATCGACTGCTGAGGGCAATACTGTTGTAAGTCATTTTTGACAAGTTTTCAGGAAAGACAAAAAACTATCTCAATTTGAAAAGACTTGATGAAAAGATCTATGACTGTCGCATTACTGAACTAAGTTGAAAGTAACATCATTAACCCTGTACCAGACGAATAAATTTTAACCTTGTCCAAATTGAAAGCATTTGCAGATGACAATGTCAAAAGTTTTGATAGGGTAGAAAACATTGTGGGAAAAGGAGAAAATGCTGGTTACCAGCATTTTTTCCTTTTCCCACAATGTTTTCAAAAGGCTTCTTTCCCAGAGTCGTTAAAAGGCGGCTTTGTGCGGTAACGGGTTAATTCATTCAAACTCGCATACAAACTTTTAGGTTTGATAAATAATAATTGCAGGTTTGAGCCCCAGAGCTTGCCATCTAAAATTACTGAAAGTTTTTCATATGAGACATTAAACTGAGGTCCCATGTGATGGCGCTATACACGAAGTACTTTAACCCTTTCCCAAACGATGAATTTTAGACTGGTCCAAATTGAAAGAGTTTGCAGACGACAATTTTAAATTTGATGAAAATGACAGAAAGTTCTCCAAAAGGGTAGAAAACCCTGTGGGAAAGGGAGAAATTGCTCATTACGAGCAATTTCTCCTTTTCCCACAGTGTTTTCAAAAGACCTGTACTGCAGACACGTGAAAACCAGGGCTTGTTTGGGAAAGGATTAAAGAACCTGGCATAACTTTAGATGGGTTTTGTCCTGTATCTTACACTATTCTGCAGTAACATATCTAATAGCTGTTAGAGGGCATTGCCCATGTGGGCAACCGATGCCGATGATAAATAAGCGGAAAATTCAATCAGGTCAAACATGCAGGGAAAAGAACAGATGGAAAATGGAACACCTGTCTTAAGATCTATGTAAAAATTTTAGCACAAAATCATTTTGATCAGGAATTTGGCCATAAACTCAGCAATATAACTGTGATAATTGCAATTAGGCTACTCCATAAAATAGTTTGATTTAATTAACTTTTTTCTAAGCTATCCTGCGTTTGTACAACATTGAGAATGATGGCCCTCAAATACTTAGGTACAAAAGAAGAAAATTGCAGTAACTAGCATATTTCGTTTTCCCCTAGGAAAGATGGCATTTGAAAATATTGTGGGAACTGGAGAAAATGTTAGTAACTACCATTTTCTCCCTTTTCAACAATGTTTTGACTCATTCAAATACAAATTCTATCACTCAAATGACACTTGATTGCGATTTGCAAATTCTTTCAATGTGGACAAATCTAGTTTTGCCATCGAGTATATCAGTTAAACCCTTAACCAAACGACAAAAGTTTGGACTTCACTTATTTTTTTTAACTTTGTATGGTGTTTAATGCCGTTTTCAACATTTTTTCAGTTATATCACGGTGGCCAGAGCACCTGTCCAAGCTTTCCTGAGTTTCTGTTACCAGTACCACGCACAATGGTCGGCGGTGAGAGAGGAATGACTCCTGTCGCAATGACTATCATAAATTCCTGGAAAGAAATTGGCTGAGTCGGGGATCGAACCAGCGACCTCCTGTTCTCAAGTCCTGTATGCTACCGACTGAAATACCGGGGCTTGGCAGGACCTGGACTTGAGCAAATTGAAAGCACTTGCAGATGACAAGTCAAATGTAAGTGATGATTTCTGCCTTTGATAGGGTAGAAATCATTGTGGGAAAAGGAGAAAGTGCTGGTTACCAAAATGTTTCCAAAACTAAAGCCTTCTCTTAAAACTCCAAATTGTTTGGTAAAGGGTTTAAGGGCACTTCTTGATGTGAGGAATGCATTTTTATTATTAGGACAGTGACCCCGCAGCAAGAGTAGGAAATGAGAATGAAATAGTGCAATATCCCTGTTTCAAGCAGCAAAAATATGAAATCAGAACAAAGTAGTGTGGTATCACTGTTTCTAAACATAGCTACTGTACTGATAAAATAGTGATAGGTGGAACACTGTTGGAATAATTTACTTTTATCACTTTTGCCCGAATTCTGTGCTTTGTACCTGTTGCACCAGAAAAAAACATGAACCCTTTACCGGACAATTCTTATTGAAATTATCCTGAGAAAAGCACCTTTTGAAAACATAATAGGAAAAGGAGAAAATGCTAGAAACCAGTATTTTCTCCTATTCCCACTATGTTTTCTAACATTTCAAGAAACCTGATTCTCAACATTTGAGCCACATTTGATTTGTCCTCTATCATTGCTTTCAATGTTGACAGGTCTAAAATTAATGTGCCTGCCCAGGTAGCTCAGTGGTTAGTGCATCCAACTTGTGACATGGTGGTTGCTAGTTCGATACCCAGTTGAGGCAAACTTTCTTTGCAGCGACTTTTTGCCTATGACCTCTGATGCATGTGAGAAAAGTAGTCAGTGGCTTTGGAAAGAAAGTTGTATCAGTACTGGTGTGAGAAAGCCAGGAAACACATGGGTGTGTCACTCAGACAGCCATGATAGACCTGAGCTGTTAAAATGGTGTTAAACTCCAATACAAACCTAACCAAACTAACGTTAATGTTGTTTGGTTAAATACCAGTGTCAGGTGAAGTTTTGTTTGAAAGTAAAAGAGTTAGATCTACAGTTATTGCGCAACTTTTAATTAAAACTAATTTTCTTGGGGGCATAAACTCATTATCACCTGCAACGATGAATTTGTCTCTGAAATTGCCATTACAGCAGACCATGATTGCGGCAGATGATTGAAAAATTTGCAGCAGGCAGCTTTGAAACTATTCTTTTAACCCTTTTCCAAACAAGCCCTGGTTTTCATGTGTCTGCAGTACAAGTCTTTTGAAAACACTGTGGGAAAAGGAGAAATTGCTCATAACGTGCAATTTCTCCTTTTCCCACAGTGTTTTCTAACCTTTTTGAGAACTTTCTGCCATTTTCATCCAATTTAAAATTGTCGTCTGCAAACTCTTTCAATTTGGACCAGTCCAAAATTTGTCGTTTGGGAAAGGGTTAAAATATGAACAATCAGCATGTACATGTAATTGAATATATTTAACCCTGTATGAAATGACAAAATTTTATACTTGTCCAAATTCAAAGCAGTTACAGATGACAAATTGAATTTGCTCATTTGAAAAAACCTTACTCGAAAAGGGTAGAAAAGACTGTTGGAAAGTTAGAAGAAAATGCTGGTAACCAGCATTTTCTCCTTTTCCCAAAATGTTTTCTAAAGGCTTCTTCCTCAGGTTGCTAAAATTCGAGATTGTGTTGTAAAGGGTTAAAGTAACGTGAATACTGGCAACAGCAGAAACTGTGACTAGGGATCTGCTGCAACAGTGGCTGCATCTCAGTACTATGTAAACTTTTTTGTTCACCCTTGCAGTCAATGGGTTTTGAAAATATTTTGGGAAAAGGAGCCATTGCCTGTCAATGAAGTTGTTGCCTCTATTCCATCCATGAACTCCTTACAGTCTCTGTACTCTTTACCAAACAATCCTATGGTTTAACATTCTTGAGGAAGAAGGCCAGAAAAAATGCTGTTAATTAAAACTTTTTCCTTTTTCAACAGCCACTACTATTGTTTCCTGTCTTTGGTAAATAATACAATGAGTAGCATTCAGTTATTGTTTTCTTCAAATACTTGCAGTTTTGACAAGCATACTGTATGGTTTTGTTGTATAGTAAAGATTTTAACCCTTTACCAAACAAGCCCGAGTTTAAATGACCTTGAGGAAGATGGCTTTTGGAAACATTGTGGGAAAAGATGAAAATGCTGATAACCAGATTACCAGCATTTTACCCTTTTCCCACAACAGTTTCTACCTTTTCAGAGACTGTATAATTTTTGTTGTCTGCAAGATACTTTCAGTTTGGACCAGTCTAAAATTTTGTCATTTGGTACAGAGTTGAATTGCCTGTACAGTAATTTTTCAACCCTAAACATCCTTGAGCCATTAGATGCTTTTAAGACAAAAGATACATGATGTAATTGTACAGAATCTCCCTTTCGATCATTGATATTTATTAATAATTTTGCCTTTCAATCATACTGTTACAATGGCCTTGTCTGTTTATCATTTTGTTTGCAGTCCCTACTGCAGCTAATTTCTTAGGGATAGATGACAAAAAGCAGATGCTGCATAATAATGGTCTGTTAGTGATAGGCTAAGGTCAAGGTCACTGTTACTAAGGAGGAGGAAAACAAAATGGTCAGCAATAAATTCATTGTCCTATGAGAAAGGTTTATAAAACTCTATCACTTGCTGATAGATGTTGATAGTAAGAACATATATGCAGGTTATTCAAGTTCCTTCATTTTATTCACTAGCTGTTCTAATTCTTAAATCAAAGGCTTACTGCCTCATTTTCAGAGACATCTCAGCCAATGATTCAAATGGCTGGTCTTGGAATATTTCAGTCATGTAACAGTGACAGCTTAGTTGTGCATTATGCCTTGCCTAGGGACAATCCCACATAACCCAGCTAAGCCCCTCAAGTAAAAAAATCAACTTCAGGGTTTCCTGATTAGGAACTCTAACAGAGATGACAGAAAAAAGATGTTGTCCAATGGAGACCAAGATAACTTCATTTGTCTGATAGAATCAGTCAAATTATGCCAAAAATCTCAGACTTACAGTCTCTGTCAGTGTCCAAGTATACATCACTTTGCTTGTTATATCAATGCCGAATCAATAGCGGATTATTTTTTCGTAGGAGGTGGGGTTCTGGTGAAGTTTGTTTTGGACTATAAAGATAAACGTATGAAAAAATGCTGAAGGGAAAGACACTTGGAATTAATTTTTTTGCTTGGATAGTGCCATGTAATTTGTTGAAATAACAAGCACATCTGGCTACATGTTATGCTTTGCACTAGACAGTTTTTCCAATAATATGGTAAATGGAGAAATTGCAAATGTTTAGAAATGAGCTATGCCCTGGCAAAAGGGGGCTTAGTGCATCTCTTTGATGCATTAACCCTTTCCCAAACGACAAATTTTGGACTGGTCCAGACTGAAAGAGTTTGCAGATGACAATTCTAAATTTGATGAAAATGTTAGAAAGGTCTCAAAAAGTGTAGAAAACAGTGTGGGAAAAGGAGAAATTGCTCATTACGAGCAATTTCTCCTTTTCCCAAAGTGTTTTCAAAAGAATTGTACTGCTGAAATTGGGGGTACAGTTCACAAAAAGTAGAAGTGAAATTATTACTGGTATTTCGCATCAAAATATTACAAAATGATTGACTTATAAAACTGCTATGATCATAAAATATTATTAATTTGTTACCATGCTTCAACTTTCAACACTTAACAATATGATTATGTTATTACCATAATAAAATAGGATGTTTGTTAGACTTGTCATCATACAGATTAAAATTTAAAAGATATTAAATTTGCTTACATCCTGGTCACTTAAGTTTTAATCTTTTTATCAGAGCGAGTAATTTTTTTCCTAAATACAATTTACACCATTCACATAATCATATGATGGGAACACTACAGTCCAGATAAATAATCAACCAATAATCACAATATCTGAATGGAAACAGGAAAACTGTCTTACAGTCATAACAGGGCTTTAGTTAGACCCGTAAACCCGGGTTTTGACGCGCAAAAATCTCCAAGTACCCTTTTTTGACGCACAGAAATTCCGAACAAGGGGTCATTTTGACCCCCCAAAATTTTCAGGGATGCGTCAGAAAATATATAAAACAACAATCATATCAAAAGATAATCATGTTAAAGGCGTGAAAATCATCAGAATGGTGTTGAACATCAATTAAACTGCTGCATATAATCAGTGAAGTGTGACCGGAAGGTGATAACAGGAGATACAATGGGTACCAGTTTATGGTTACCGATGATAATCGTACGTTTACAACTGGCACTAACCTTGTTAAAAGTGATAGACAAGGCAATAAATTCAATATTGGTGTATTCTTTTGAAGCTTAACCACTGATGTATGGATGTTGTAAAACATCTTCACTCGCCGATGTCCACCATTTTTCTCAAAATTTGTACCCAATAATGATCGTACTTTGCATTTTATTAAAAACCGTCAGTTGAAAAAAGTAACCTATAAAACATATATCTGCATCTCATTTCACACACACAAAAAAAACCTTACACTGTCCTTATGAATAAAAATAACTTTAATTATTCAGGCCCAAGAAAATTATTATACTTTACATATATCTGGATGGTACTAGAAATTGGATGGTACTAGAAATTGGATAAATAAGTCTTATCTTTATTTCAGCAAAGTTTTAAAAAGGAGTTCTGAGTGAAATTTATAAACCATAGTTTTCTTATTGATTGCTTAGGTTGAAAAGGTTTTAACCTTTGCCTCCTTGAACATACTGTGCGAAGTGGGGGGGGGGGGGTCTTCTTTGAAATGTAAAATTTTACAAAATGATTAATAACTTCGCATCTTTATTGCAATATTAATAATTAATCCAACAACAACAATAAATTATTGAGTAAATAAATGGGGGGGGGGGGGGGGGTCTTCTTTGAAATGTAAAATTTTACAAAACGATTATTAACTTCGCATCTTTATTGCAATATTAATAATTAATCCAACAACAACAATAAATTGTTGAGTAAAAATTCTTAAATTTTCCATTCTGACTCTTGAATTTTTTTGGTTTGACTCTTGAAAAATTAGATTTGACCTCTAAAATTTTTGGGTCAAGGGGTCAATGACTCCTGATTTTCAGAGGCTAGCTAAAGCCCTGTCATAAGTCTTTAATCACCTTATGTACATAATTACCTTCATATGAAAATTGTGTTTTCAGTCCTAAATTTCAAAGATATTTTGAATGCAAGTCAGCAATTATTACCTAACAATTAGTGCAAAAAGCAATGTCAACACAATAAACACAGCCAGATGAAGAATTGGGGACGAATATTCTTCTCCTCGGGCCTAATCTTCTTTGGGCCGAATCTTCCTTTCTATCATGTTGCATTGGGACGAAACTTATAGGGGCCGAATCTTCTTCCATCCATTTGAAAATATCCCCGATGGTCAGCGAGATGAAAGCCATGCACGTGATCGAATTCAACGAAATTGTTTATTTAAATGCAGGACTATTAGGTAGGATTTGGTTCTGTGCAATCGATTTCATTAGAATGTAAGCCGGCGATTTTACATTTCCCAACCAAATAATCGTCGATTTCACCTTGTACGTTGTGCTTCTTTCAATTCAATTCCATCAAAGTGTCAACGTTTCATTGTCCGATACCCAATCTACCAAAAAGCCACTCTCATCACTCGATTTCCTATATTCGCTCGCCATTTTTCTAAAAAAAAATGAAAACTTTCGGACGATTAAACAGTTATTATATCGATTCCTGGATTTTCAAATATGCCGCTTCACACTGCGCATGTCAGACAGGAAGTTTTACACTATTCTTTGTCTTCATTTCTAAAGAGTGTATGCGAGGCACTCTCTTGCACTAAGGATCATTCCCATTCACCTCTGTAGTTGGCTCAGAAAGTAGTCCGTCATCACGTGATATTTTCGTCACATGACCATGACTCAAAATGGCAACACAAACGCCGGTGAAAGAAAGACCAATCGATTGTTTTGTGTGCTGTTCAAACAACATACGGCCAATCAGACTTAGTGGTAGGAAATGTGAAAAAGAGGGATTTTCTGAAAAGCCTAAATGTCTTTTAAAGGACGATAACTTGTTTTTTTAATTTTGTTTAAATTGTCATAATTCATGGGCGCAGCCATTATTTTTACAATTGGCGTAAGATTCTGATCAGTAAAGAAGCTTGAAAAAATAGTTCCATTGTATACAGGTAAATTCATCAGTTTGAATGCACCTATAATGTATCCGGAATCATATTTCCTTTGTTATTATGTTACACATGAAACAGTTAAACAATAGCAAAACATGTTTTCCTCGGTTTGACAAGATTCTTGACATTTAACCAGTTGCAGAGATGTATAATGAGAGTAACGAACGACAACTCTGCTCGGCGATTGTATGCGAGGGGAACGGGATTTTTCGTCCCTTTGCTTGTTCGCTTTGGCTCGTTCGTCCGGACTTGTTCGTTCCAAATGAATTTAACACAGTATAAACAGATGTATTGAAGTTCCCTCGATCCAGGTTATTCATATTTCATAGATTTATGTAAAAGATATGAAAATATGTTTTTATTGTTATATCCTTTACACAGTGAAGGGTTAGAAGCAACTGGTGTTGATAGTGATATAAATTTATCAGAAGGTGTCAAACCAATATTGGGCAGGGGTGTGGAAATCTTAGAAATTTCTACTTGTCCACGGACAAGTAAATTACAAAAATTTACTTGTCCGCCAGTGTGGCTCACTTGTCCAAAACAAAACAATTTTAAAAGGTATACATAAAGTGACATGTCCGCAACATGGGGATACTCTCGAGAAACTTAAAAATTATTGTTACGATCGTCTGCATTCAACCACGGGATTTCTTTCAAGCACGCCTCGTTTAAAAAAAAACAAGTTTTTGTCATATTTCTTGTCATGGTCCGTTTTACGTTTGAAGCCTCCAAATGGTTCGAAGTCTCAGACTTCCCACTTCCGTTTGCATCGCAAATTTGATTTAAAAAAATTTTTTTTTCTCCGATTTTACGCACCAATTGATCGCTGAATCGAAAACTTTTGGATGTTGAGACAGCTTCCGGCAGAGGTGTTAAATCACGGCCCATTTCATACCGAAGTTGTTTAAAATCAGATTAAAGGCTAAAATTTTCACGTGTGCGACATTGTCATCAAAGATTTCTGAATCGGTATTAAAATGATACTAATAAAATTATTTTAATCCATAATGATGATCTTGACGGTGTTTAGACATTTTCAAAAAAAAAAATGCCGTACAAACTCAGCCGCATATTTTACCGATCTTGTCATATGCGGTGAAAGCGGAGGTGGACCAAATGTGTATTGTGGGTTGCCAGAAATCAGGGATCATCTCAAGACACTGTTTATCATTCGAAATGTCATTTTGTACGAAGTGAGAGCATAATGTATTTCACTAGATATGTATGTACAACAGATTTTTTGTCTCAAAATTGTTCTCATATTTTCTGCTTGTCCGTGGACAACTAGACTGAAAAAAGTCACTTGTCCGACGCTGAATTTTCCCGAGTCGGACGAGTCGGGCATAGTATTTCCACACCCCTGTTGGGCACTTTTCATTGTTCAATATAATTCACAGACTCTTCAATACATACACTATATGCAAAGCCTGTGCAATGTATACAAATTAAGTATACTGTAAAGTTGAAAAACCCAAAGAAATTTTTACAAGTTCTTTCAGTGTATGTCTATGGAGTGTACTGCAGAGTTGAGAAAAAAAAAAACAACTTAAGTCAGGATGCCAAAAGAAATTGTGTAAGTCCATGTAGTGTGTATGAAGTGTACTGTAGAAAATACTAAAGTTGTTCTAGGGTAGAAAAGATGTAATAGTAGAAAAATAAAGTTGTTGCTATGAACATTAAGCGTACTCCACTATCTGAAGGTAACTTTGCAAGTTTCTCTCGCATTCTGATATTCTGGTGCAGCCGTCACAAGAGGGCCAATGGCCGCCATGACACTAATCCATCCTTTTCATCGCGCTTCAAAAACTTAGGATTATTGACTCAGAGCTGTTCATTTTCATTGTTTAAACCAGTCCCTTGTCATGATAGTTAACACCTTTGATGAGTTTTGGTGTATATGATGATTTGCAATTCTTTATTTGTGAGCTATTCTACAGATATTGAAAGCCACGAAATGAGGGCATGTTTTCCCATGCGCCAATTCAGCTTTATGAACAAAATTTGAAGGGTGAAATATGTTGTTGCCGTTGAATATGCATGATTCAGACAGGATTTGTGGCTTCATATGCATTTAAATTTAATTTTTTGTATATAATATGTTTTTTTTTTTGTAATCAGTTCTTCATTTAGATATGCGTAGGCTAAACTTGTCAATTTAGTCCCACGAAAACTGGTAAGACAGCCATACGAATATTCTTGGGTCCGATGGAGTAGACAATCAATTATCGGTCTTTTGTTCATCTGTTGACTATGGTAACACAATCGTGTTAAGTGGTCAAGGTGTTACCTTACATAATCAAATGACCAATGAATTAATAATTCGGCTTTTATTCGGTAATCAGGCGTTTATCACACGTTGCTGATCCGTGTGAAAAACGTGTTGACATCCGGGTAATTACGATTTGTGTTGTACATCAAGCTTTTGTAATTTGAGATGCTTGGGTTAACATCTAATGATCGGGATGGGATAATTATTTGGTTTTTGTTACACATTAAAGCCATACTTGTATCGTAGATAATATGCGATTTTTGAACTGGCGAACACTTCAACTTTGGATCGACGTTTAGTAGGACTGTTCGAACATTGAACTCGAATCAAAATGAAGGGAAAAAAATTGTAAACTTCAGGCTCTTCAATAATATTCGAAATTCTTTGTTTAAAAATGAAAATGAGCACGTGGAATAGGAGTTCTTGAGACTACACAAATAAAAAAAAGCAGATTAAAACAGGGAATATGACAAGTTCTATCAGTTACATTAAATTATGTAGTCTTTAAGTTCATATTCTTAGTTAATGTACATATCTTGCTGTAAGAGTTTAAATAGGCAATTATGAATGGACATGCACTGCCATGTGGATCTATTCACAAAATTCAAGCAACATATTAACTTTTCAATGAACATGAAATTTTTCTTGTTGTCATTTAAATGTGTGGGCATAGGCTTCTCTGACTAAAATACATGTACATTACTTGGCACATAATTTAAATCTAAATAAGTCTGCACAGAGTCCGGGTTTGATTAGAAATCTAGGTGGGTTAAACCTGGAAATCAGACCACCCCACTAGTAAGACCAATTTTCAAAAGTACTACGGGTGGTCTTAATAGAGGGGTTTTACTGTATCTGCAGGCAACAAATTAATTGTGACTCAAATGGTAGAACTTGCCTTTGAAAGGGTAGAAAATGGGGGGAAAAGGAGGAAATGATGGTTAGCATGTTTTCTTTCTTTCTCACAATGTTTTCAAAAGCCCCTTCTTTGTAAAGGTCTACTACAAATTTGTCTTTGGTCATATAATGAAAGTTACAAGGTAAAAAGTTAAACTTGAATAAGAGAAAATAGAAACACTTGTTACAGCTACAAAGCTTAGATGATGCAATATACAATGCTGTAATTATTTGCTTTAGTTGTTTTAGTATAGATTGTCCTAATTTGTTATAGAATGTGTCATTATGATGATAATATTTCCAAATTTATTGGTTTCAGGTCACACAAGAACGACAAGGAGGACAATAATGGTATCATACTACAGAGCATAAAGCCTCATTTTGGGAGCCACACAAACCTTTCATTCTCTATGGAGTCTGAAACTGATGCCCCGCCCCCTTACTCCTCCCCAAAAGATAGATATAGAAAGAGAGATAATTCTGGCAGTAACCCTGCCCCTGATAATATGCTGGATGTATCTAGTAGTAGCAAGGGGGTTGCCTTCCAGAGCTTAAGCAATGGCAATGTGGATAAAGATGTGGAAAAAGTGGACAGTTCCTTATCTGGGGAAAGCAGTCACTTGGATATCAGAAAGAGGCACAAAAGTGATGGAGCAGTTCCAAATTCGCCCGCCAGTAAGACGTTTCTGGATCCCAACTATCGGAAGAACTCTATGTATGAGAGTAAAAGCACTATAAGTGGTGCAAAGTTTGAAGACTCATTTGTTGGTAAGTCGGCTTCAATATTTTAACTGTAGTAAGTAGTGATGCTATTTGAATTGGCCATGTTCTGGCAAAAGGGGTTTAATGCATCTCTGTGATGCATTGTACCAAGCAAGTCATCACATAATTATGGATCCATAAAAAAATCTGTTTTGTCTAACAACTGGCAGAATCCTGAGGTAGACTGGTCCTTTGGCATGCAGGAAATTGACCATTGGCAAAAAGGTTGGGCCCAGGTCAGCCTGAGTGGACTGCACAGGCTGGTCTGGGTCGATACTTTTTGCAGATGCATTTATACCTCTTTTCACAGAGTATGGTTCAAATGTAATGGTTATTCTCAGTCAGTACCAAAAATGCTGGGCAAATTCAATGGCAGTTTTTGGTGGAGTATTTGGCAAAGAATCAGAGGGTGTGGGTACAAGATCAGACTGCATGTTCTGCCATAAATTTCCAGTCTTAAAATTTTTCCACCCTTTACAAAACAATACTGAGTTTTAAGGACTCTGTGAAAGATGGCTTTCGAAAACATTGTGGGAAAAAGAGAAAATTTCTCTCTTTTTTCCCACAATTTTCTCCCCTCTGTTAAAGACATATCCTAACATTTGAGGTATGGTCGACTTGTTTTCTGCAAATGCTTTCAAAATGGACCAGTATGAAATCTTGAAAAGGTTTGACATCAAAATGAGATTTTTTTTAAGTGAAATCACATCTGATGTTAGCAGTTAACCTTGGCATTGACATTTATTCTTGGTTCAGCAACTAGAGTGATTCAAATGTCACTTCACATGTCTCGTGATCAGTGTTTATGAGATACCTTAGGTTGTCTTTCAGAATTTTTTCTTATAACCCTTTACCACACAATCCTGAGTTTTGATGACCCTTTTGAAAACCTTGTGGAAAAAGGAGAAAATGCTGGTAACCAGCATTTTCTCCTGTTCCCACAATGCTTTCTATCAAAGACACATTCCATGACTTATTTAAACTGTCATCTCCAAATGCTTTCCATTGTCATATGGTAAGGGGTTAAAGGGAGAAGAAAAAGGAAATAGCAAAATTACAAGTCAAAAAGTCCCTAAAGAGAGTTGGAACATAGAAAAAAGTTTGAAAAGAGATGGTGACTAAAGGAGAATTTGCCCATTTTGACTTACTGTAAACATGCTATTTTCCAAGCAGTTTCACCATTTACCACAATGTTTTCGCAAGTTGTCTGTAACAAGAGGGAAAAACGTCTGTAAGGGGGCAAAGTATCGGCAGAAAAGCTGAACTATTTTTGGAACGTAAGTTATAGAAAATGATACTGATATTTTGATAATGTGTGTGAAAATAAAAAATTTCATCGCAAGAAAAAATCTCGGACACCATTGAGAAATTTGAGAGCTGTTTCCTGTCACATATTTTTTTCAATGTCAGGTTCTTTGTAGGAGTATTTTTTATCTCACTTTATGAAATAGGAAAACACACCTTGCAGAAACAGTTTCACATGGAAAGAATTTGTAACAGATGGATTATTAGATAGCAACATACTTACCTCCTGCAGACAACTGATTTGAGTCTTAAAGCAGACTACAAATTCAAACATGGTGGCTGAAGGAGAATTTGCATGTAATGAGCAATTTCTCCTTTTGCCACATGTATTCTTGTATTATAGCTTACTTATATGAATAATCCTTGTGTTACAGGATGTTTTTGAAGTCTGCAGTAAACATACAGCACCTCTTACTAAAACCTTAACCCTTTACCACTTAAACCCAAGTTTAACCCTCTACCAAACAACAAAATTTTGGATTCAACCAAATTGAAAGCATTTTTAGATGACAAAATAAATGAAGCTCAAATGATGACTTCTGTCTTTGATAGAGAAGAAAACGTTGTGGTAAAAGGAGAAAATGCTGGTTACCAGCATTTTCTCCTTTTTGCACAATGTTTTCAAAAGCCTTACCTTCTTTAGGGTCGTTAAAATTTGGGATTATGTGGTAAAGGTATAAGGACCCTTTGGAAGACAACTTCTGAAAACGTTGTGTAACCAGCATTTTCTCCTTTTCCCACAATGCTTTCTACCCGTTCAATAACAGATTTCATTTTTTGAGTCACATTTATTTTACCCTTGAAATAACAGATTTCATTTTTGAGTCACGTTTATTTTATTGTCAGCAAAATTAATGCTTTTAATTTGGACAAGTCTAAAATTTTGTCTTTTTGTGAAGAGTTAACCCTTTCCCACATAGCAAAATTTTGGACTCGTCCAAATTAAAAGCATTTGCAGACAACAACTTAAATGTGTCTCAGATTGTGATATTTAGCTGTGGAAAGTAAAAAAAATTACCTGAAAGTGAGAAAATGCTGGTTTTCCCACAGTATTTTCAAATGCCTTCTTCCTTAGGGACGTTAAAAGTGGTGTTTGTTTGGTAAAGGGTTAATGCCTTTTTTGTCCACTTTCAGATGAGTCTGGTACAACACTGATCTATTCCAGACATGAGGTAAGCATTATAGAGACTTGTAGAACTACCCTAGATAAATGTACTTCTAGAGTTTGCTCAGAATATGACACAAAATATTGGACAGCAGGGATCCAAGATCACATTGCACATTCTGTGCAGTCTGATCTTGACCCACTGCCAGCAAGAGTGTATTGTATTGGTCGCAGCAGTCTCGGGGTTTAAGTCTTTAACCAGACAGTCTCAATTTTAACAACCCTGAGAAATATGGCCTTGGAAAGTATAATTAATTTGTGGCTGCAGGAGAAATTAATGATGGTTACAGCTATATTCCTCCTTTCTCCATAATGATTTCCATCATCTTGTGAATGAGTCTGTTGTGCACAAATGCTATCAGTCTGGTTAACTGATTGATTGTATGGTGTTTAATGCTGTTTTAAATATTATTTCACATATATTGCTGTGGCCAGTGCACATATTCTTGCTTTCCTAGAATTTGTTTTCCAGATGACAAACCTTGACCTTGTTTCAACTAAAAAAACATGAGCAAATAATAAACTAACTGTGGCTCAAATTGTAGGATTTGTCTTTGAAAAGGTAGAAAACATTGTGGGAAATAGAGAACAAAAAAACATTCGCATTTGACCAAAAAATCTACTTTTCATTCTGTCCACACTCAAAGCATTTGCCAAGTAGTTGATTTTGGCTCAAACATAAACCCTTAGGCTGCTAAGCGCGACTTGCTGACCTTTTGCAGACAGTGTAGATAAAGATCAGACTGCACAGAATGTGCAGTCTGATCTTGGATCTACACTGTCTGATAAGGAGATATTTTTCTCCAAAAAACAAGTTTGAAATAGCATTATTCGGGTTTTTGCTATCGGCTTGAAAGTTTCATTTAAAGTATTCAGAAGGATAAGGGTTAAAATAGTGAACAAAATAAAAGGATATACAACATAAAGAAGAAAATGCTGGTAACCAGCACATGCGCCTTTTCCCATAATGTTTTTATAGCCTTCTTCATCAAGTTCGTAAAAACACAGTAATTTTTTTGTGCATTTAGAGTCAAAAATGATCTGCCCTAAAAAGGTCTGGTAGAAGATAACCATATATTTGAGCCATGCTCTGGCAAAAGGGGGCTTAATGCATCTCCGTTATGCATTATATCAAACAAGTCATCGTGTAATTATGGATCCATACAATCCGTTTTGTCTAACAACAGACTGAATCCTGGGATAGAATTACACTTGGACATGCAGAAAAATTACCATTAGCATAAAGTTTCGACACACTTCAACCTCTGCGAACTGTGCAGGCTGACCTGGGTCGATATTTTTGCAGAAGCATTAAATGCCTTTCCACAGAGCATTGCTCATTTCTAGGTGAAATATTTCACTATGTAATGGTCACGTGCCAAAATGTTATTGTATAGGATTACTTTTTTATGAAGCCTGACCTATTTGCATAATTTAAAAAGTTGTTATATCATCGTTGTTTATTCATATTTTTAAAGTAAGTCAAGTTCATTAATTTACATAATATTTGGAAAGTTCAACTACCTGTGAACCCTTAAAGCGCCTTTCAAAACAATAGTTGCCTTTGAGGCCAGTATAGATCAAGATCAGACTGCACAAAATGTGCAGTCTGATTTTTAATCTACACTGTCCGCTTTGCTGAAACACTGTAGACAAAAGCTTCCTACTAACTTGCTATTTTCTGGGACTTATTCTAGAATGAAAATGTCCTTTGGGTTTATTCGTGGTTTAACCCTTTACCACACAATGCCGACTTTTAACGACCCTGAGGAAAGGACCCTTTTGAAAACATTGTGGGAAAAGGAGAAAATGCTGGTAACCAGCATTTTCTCCTTTTCCCACAATGTTTTCTACTTTGTTGTGTGGTAAAGATTTAAGGATTAAGAAAAAAAATGGTATGATTTAGACAGAAAAAATCAGAAAATTTCCTTGCATCTATTTCCTTTTTGGAACACTATCAAATTATTAATGTTCATTGAATAATATTTCCCCCATATCAAACAATCTTATGGTAAACTCTTTACCACACAAAAAAGGTATTTGACTTGTCCAAAATGGAAGCATTTGCGTACGACAAATTTAATGTGCCTCAATGATGGAAATTGTCTTTAGTAGAATACAAAAAATTGTGAGAAAAGGAAAGATATGCTGATTACTTCTCATTTTGCCATAATGTTTTCAAAAGCCCGCCTCCTCAGGGTCTTAAAACACAACATTGTTTGATAAAGGGTTATATGACCCACCTGTACTCACTAACCATTCTGAAACTATTCTGAGTTTCATTCTTAGTCTTATTCTAGATTTTGAAATAACATAACTTCTGATTGGCTAAACCAAGTCATAAAAGAGCCGAGCTGGGATTTGAACTCGAGACCCTGACCCTAGAGATCACTGGCCCTGTATGTAACCGACTAAGATTAAGGGCTTGGTTCAAATCAAGATACTGACAGGCAGTATAAAGAAAACAAATCATATATTTCTTTTTTTTTTTTCATTTTTGTGGAATTTCTTAGTCTGTTAGTCATATTATTCCTGCTATATAATTGGCAGCTTTTAAAATATAATTATTTTAAACACAGCAGGATTATTTTTTAAGTCACATGCTGCAAAATTGTATCAGAAGGCAATGCAAAAAGTCTTGAAATTACTATAAGAGGATTTTTTTCTATCAACTTAACTCATTACTGCACAGTGCCGCCTTTTGACGCCCCCGGGAAAGAAGCTTTTTGAAAACATTGTGGGAAAAGGAGAAAATTCTGGTAATCAGCATTTTCTCCTTTTCCCACAATGTTTTCTACCCTATCAAAGAAAAATTCCACCATTAGAGCCACAATGATATTGTCGTCTGCAAATGCTTTCAATTTGGACAAGGATAAAATTTTGTCGTCTGGTAAAGGGTTAAAACCACTGTTTCATATACTTAGTTACCAAGAGTTAATGTCAAGCAGAGCACAGCTATCTGGTAGGCCACAAAGTAAGTTGTACCAGAGCTTGATAGCATTAAGTAATGACTGCTAACCCAGTCAGTGAAATTAACCTAGGTATTGCAGTTTCATGGATGACTTCAGGTTAAACATTTTACCAACTTTTCCAAATTGAAAGCATTTGAAAACAACAAAATACATGAAGCTGAAATGAAGATAATTGTCTGTGAAAACCTTATGGGAAAAGGAGAAAGTGCTTGTTACCAGCATTTTCTCCTTTTTCCAAAAGTTTTCAAAACTTTATTTCCTGAGGGTTGTTGAAACTTGGGATCGTTTGGTTAAAAGTTAATATCTTACAAAATGGTGGATAGTGTAGATCTTTGCCTAAGTTGCAATCTGATCTTGATCTACACTGTCCAGAAAGGCAACCGAAATTCATGTATGGTACTATCAGGCTTGTTTGTTTTTAGCTCACCTGAGCACAAAGTGCTCAAGGTGAGCTTTTGTGATTGTGCTGTGTCCTTTGTCTGTCATGCAGCGTGCGTTATCCATCATCCAGGCATCAACAATAGCCTTGTGTGCACTCTAGAGGGAACATTTTCAGTCAAATACTCGTGAAACTTGGTTAGAAGGTTTGTCTTGATAATATCTCGAGCAGGATCTTTTCAATCTTATCAATCCTAGATGACCTTACTTAGGTGAGCGCTTTAGGGCCAAGGGCCCTGTTGTTCGGCTGTAATGATGATAATATTGCCCTTGTTTATGAAAAATGATGAAAAGAATACTTCAAACAAGTACATCTGTATGTCTGTTTTACAATTTTGATCATACTTTATCCATAGGCAGACTAGACATTTTTCATTCTATCACATAATTTGTTAATTCACAAAAATGTAAGTGTAATAACAAATAGAGCAAAGATAATTAAGTAGATTAGAAAGTTAGGGGCATCATTAATTGATAGCATCAAGTAATGACTTTCTTTTTATTTATTATATCAAATAAGATATTAAATAAGCTTCATAGGCTCTAAATATTAAATAAGCTTCATAGGCTCTAAACATCTGAGTAAAAGGGAAGTGACGTTTTTTGGATAAGGCCAAAACTAAACATATATGTGTTTCTGGTCACCTGACCATGTCCAATTTCTATGCCCGAGCCTAAACATTTTTTTCGCCAGTTAATTGTTTAATATTTAACACATCTTTGAAGAATCAGAAGTGTTTCTTGGTGCTTCATCTGAGGACAAGAGATCACCTAAACAACAATGACATGGTAGATCTAGATAAAAAGAATATCAAAAAAAGAAAAGTAAGCTGAGCAAAAGTGAAATAACACTTTAATATCAACTGTTTATGCTGGACAATATGGCAAAAGGAACTTTTACAACATATGAAACCAGAACACATGTTTAGGAAAAAAATATTTTGAAAAAACCTACCTCATTTCTCAAAAGGAACCACATATATATTTTGTTTTGGCCTAATAGTGGGATTATTATTATTATTATTATTATTATTATTAGAGAAATAGTGCTCGCCGGTGGCTTGCAACAAGCAGTTGCTTCTTTTCCTACAATTTTTTTTAGAAGTTGTCATTCAGAAGCTGAGACCAAGTAGTTCAGTGGTAAGGCTGATAACTGGGGATTGGTACCAAATAATGGCCAGCCCAAAATGATTTCTATGATTGATGAAAGTCAGTGTGACCTTTTCTGTTGTACTGACTCATGGGAAAGAAGTCAGTGGCTTGAAAAAGCTTTTTGCATAGTATATGGTGTATTAATACCTGAGGGATACACAGATAGGTTTACTAAAATGATTGATTGTATGGCGTTTAATGCCGTTTTCAACATTATTTCAGTTATATCACGGCGGCCAGTGCACAGTAACCCATGCTTTCCTGGAGTTTCTTTTACCAGTACTCCACACAATATTCTTTCCAAGCCACTGGCTGCTTTCCAACATAACCATCGTCGAAACAATAGTCAGCGGTGAGAGAGGAATGAATCCTGTCGCGATGACTATCATCAATCCTCGGAAAGAAATTGGCCAAGCCGGGGATCGAACCAGCAACCTCCTGTTCTCAAGTCCTGTACGCTACCAACTGAGCTACGGGGGCTTGGCAGGTTTACTAAAAAACTCCTGGTTAGATAGGTGTACTGGTAACTCCTACAGTGATGGTTAAGATGCACTATCATGCCAAAAATACAATAATTCACCCTGTAACATACAATCCCAAGTGCTGATATTAGCTTTTTCTCCTTTTTCTACAATATTTTCAAAAGGCTTTTTCCTCAGGGTCATCAAAATTCGGAATTGTGTGGTAAAGGCTTATTCCTGAAATTCCAGAAATTTACCAATTTCAGTATGGAAACTGGAGAAAGGAAACAAAGAAAAAGCAGGTTTTTTTTGTGTGTGTGGGGGGGGGGGGGGGGAAGGAGAAGGTGTTGTCTAAAAATTGTGAAATCAGGAGTATACATGGAAGTTTTCACCCTTGACTACTACATGCTTCTTAACCCTTTACCACACGACAAAATTTTACACTTGCCCAAATCTAAAGCATTTGCAGATGACAGATTGGACATGGCTCATATGGTGAGATTTGTCTGTAAATGTACATAAAGCATTGTGGGAAAAAGAGAAAATGCTGGTTACCGACATTTTCTCCTTTTCCCACAATGTTTTCTAAAGGCCTCTTTCTCAGGGTTGTTACAACTCGTGATAGTGTGGTAAAGGGTTAACTTACTGTGGCTAAAATTATGTCTTTTGGCAAAGACTGTAGGATAGTGAATGTCAATTAACCCTTTACCACACAATCCCGATTTTTAACAACCCTTAGAAAGAGGCTTTTTGAAAACATTGTTGGAAAAGGAGAAAATGCTGGTAACCAGCATTTTCTCCTTTTCCCACAATGTTTTCTGCTCTATCCAAAACAAATGTCAATTTTTGATTCACATTTATTTTTGTCATCTGCAAATGCTTCGAATTTGGACAGGTCCAGAATTTTGTCGTTTGGTAAAGAGTTAAGAGGGTGTTTGCAACTTTTATGGACAGATTAGATTGTTTACCGAGATATATAAGTTCCTACCTTGGTTCAACCAAGTTCAGACCTGCCTCCAGGCACCCAAAATGAATTTGCATGAAGTAAAATGATAATTTGAGGTTTTAGTTGTATTGGGCCTTGTAACCAAACCATCCTGTGTTTTAAATGACCCTGAAAAAAAGTAAACTTTGGAAAACATTGAAAAGGAGATAACGCTAGTAACCATTTTCCAGCATTTTCTCACAATATTTTCTACCCTATCAAAGACAAATCCCACTGTTTGAGCCACAACTCAATTTGTTGTCTGCAGTTGCTTTCAATTTGGTTGAGTCTAAAATTTTGTCAATTTTGTAAAGAGTTAATTTGTTATGAGGCAACAGTATTTTAAACTTGTCCGAAATGAGAGCATTTACAGGAGGTAAATTACATATGACTCAAATGACAAAATTCATTTCTGAACAAGTAGAAAACATTGCAAACAATTCTTTCAACAATTTTTTTCAGAAGTCTGCTTCCTCATGGTAGTTAAACAAGGGATTGTTTCATAGAGGTTCAACATAAGAATTCAAAACTGTTGTTTACTAAATTAGCCCAGAGAAAGATTTAGAAGGTTTGATTGGTACAAGCTCAGTCATTACAATTTTGCTACCAGAAACAAAAAAAAAAACAACAATGCATCCTGGTAAAAAAGATGAAGCAGTGTGAATTATGGGTACAGTTTTATTGATAAATATAGTGTAGAAACACTCCGATAACAGGAGAAATTGCCACTATAAGATTGGTTCACATCTGTAGGAAGACAAAATACAAATATTTAATTCATTATAAGTTCATTTAAGGCTTAACCAAGCCCTGGTAGCGCAGTAACATGATCATTGTTTTGACAATAGTTAATTGGGAAAGCAGTCACTGGCTTAGAATAATGTGCTAAGTAGCGGTAACAGAAAGTCCAGGAAAGCATGGATAGGTGCACTGGCTGCTGGGATTTAACTGAAAAAATGTTGAAAACGGCATAAACACCATACAGTCAATCAATGCAATCTTACAAGGCTTTTGCTGCCATGAACAGAATTAACCTATAAATCTAACAATCCAGTCCTATGTTTGACATACAAAAACCTTGCACAAATGTCACAGGGGAAAGTATGTTTGAGAAAATAATATGACATGAAAAACATTGCAAGAAAAGAATCAGGTGCGTTTTACAAACAATGTTTTCAAAAGCTGTCCACTACATTTGCATGTAAGTCTTTACCGAACAGTCTAAAATTTTGAAAGTCTGACCCATGGAAGTTTGCTTTTGAAAACATTGTGATAAAAGGAGAAAATGCTGGTAACCAGCATTTTCTCCTTTCTTCACAATATTTTTTCTCCTTTCTAGCCTTTCAATAACAATATCTGTCGATAGAGCAGGATTTAATGTCATCAGCATAATTGTTTTTGATTTGCACTAGCCTGAAATTGAGTTGTCTGGTAAAGTGTTAAACTTGTACCAATCATAAGTGTGATGGGTCATTGTAATGAACTAACGACAAAATTTTTAATGTTTCCTAATGCAAAATCACTACTCAAATATGATCTGCATTAAAGATGAGATGCTGATATAGATAATTATCTTGATGGGATGACCATCTTAAAGCCATGCCAGTGGCTAAAAAGTCAGTGACCAGTTCAAATGAACAGTTCAAGGTTAAACTGTAAATAGCCCATTGTTTAAAAGTAAATGTTTTTCATTTTGGTAGCTTTATTTCTCCCACTGAAAGGGCAAGGGTACTCGTTTCTGCCCTGGTACAAAAGTATGCCACCTTTGGCTGGGGATATCAGTTTAACCCTATACCAAGTGACCATGATTGATTGACTGAATAGTTTTTTTATGCTGCTTTCAACATTATTTCAGTCATATCATAAAATTTTGGACAGCTCACATATTCAGATATTTCCTGGGTTCCACTGGTACTAAGGCTAGGGCTTTGAAGTGTCTTGCCCAAGGACACTCCCATGGAAAGCCCAATGGATCCAGTGAGGCTCAAATCCAGGGCCTCCATGTCAGGAGTCCTAGGGACTTTACCACTGAGCCACGTAGGCCCCCACCAAATGACAAGATTTTAGATGTGTCCATATTGAATGCATGTGCCAAATCTGATCATTTGAATCATTTATTAACTGTCATCTGTAAATGCTTTCAATTTGGACAAGCTGGAAATTTTGTTAACCAGCAAAGATATAACAGAATTAACCCCTAATACCACACAATCCCAACTTTTAATGACCTTGAGGTAGAAGCCTTTTCAAAACATTGTTGGAAAAGAGAAAGTGCTGGGAATTAACTTTTTCTTTCCACGATGTTTCCTACCCTTTGAATAACAAATTCCATGCTTTAAGTAATATTTAATTTGACGTCTGCAAATGCTTTCAATTTGGACTTTAGTATGTAATCTTTTTGTTTGGGAAAGAGTTAACCCTTTACCACATGTTACTGAGTGTTAAAGGCTTTTAAAACAGGAAGGCATTTGAAAACATTGTAGGAAAAGGAGAAAATGCTGGTAACCAGCATTTTCTCCTTTTCCCACAATGTTTTCTGCTCTTTCAGAAAAAAATTATTATCATTTGAGCCACATCTAAATTATTGTCAGCAAATGCTTTCAATTTACACTTGTCCAAAATTTTGTCGTTTGGAAAAGAGTTTTAAAAGAGATGGAGATTCCATTCAGAGACAATCATTCAGTCAGATGAAAATAACTAAATGTTATGCTTCTGTCCTCTTTCAGAAAGTTCCGCTCAAAGACTTTTCCATGGAGGTTCGAGCCCATATGGACATCAAAAAGTTCCTAAACAACACAAAGTTATTGTTGGACCTACACCAGATCAGTCTTGATGCCATCATCGACGAGATCCTCCACAAGCTCTTGGACGACAAGGAGAACAAAGTCGCATTCGATCAGGCCCGTTCTGCACTCTTCACGCATGACAATGGTGAGTTAAGCTTTTACCAAACAATCCAGTTTTCCTTTTATGGCCATACAGAAGCCTTTAGCCTGCCTGGGTAGCTTAGTGGTTAGCGTATCTGACTCGTGACCTGGTGGTTGCCAGTTCAATACCTGGTTGAGGCAAACTTTCTTTACGGCGATTTTTCACCTCTGATGCATGTGAGAAAAGCAGTCAGTGGCTTCGGAAAGAAAGTTGTGTCAGTGCTTGTGTGAGAAAGCCAGGAAACACATGGGTGTGTCACTGACTCCCATGGTATGACTTGCGCTGTTAAAATGGCGTTAAACTCAAATACAAACCAATACAAACAGAAACCTTTTGAAAACAATGTGGGAAAGGTAGAAAATGCTGGTACCAAGTATGGTCTCCTTGTCCCACAATGTATTCAACCATTTCTAAAACAGACCCCAACATTTTAGCCACATTTATGTATTGTTTTTGCAAATTATGCTTTCAGTATCAGGTTAGGTCCAAAAATTTGTAATTTAGCAAAGAGCTTATGAATGTATTGCTTTGCACTTGTTCAGTATTAAAACATTTTTAACTTGTATCTCATCGTAAACATTAATAAAAGCACTATAGCAGAGAGTTGCTATATCACTTGGGGCCTGCTGTCAACCCCTACCCATGCCATAATAATACATTATTTCAGCTTCTGCAATTGTGTAATTATGTATTTTAAAATAGAGAGGAAATTGGACTCAGATCAATTCTTCCGTAATAAGCATGCTAGTCATTTACCCACCCCTATGAATTCTTCCAATGTTATAAGGGTGAAGGCAGGGCATTGAACTCAAGTTTTTTGATTAATTGCATCAGAGTACAATCCACTTGAATAGTAAGCACATGGAGCAACTGGTTAACCATTTACCAGACAACATAATTTTAGACATGCCTGTAGTGAAAAGACTTGAAGAGGACAAACTAGGTGTGACTCAAATGTTATGGTTTGTCTTTGAAAGAGCAGAAAACGTTGTGGAAAAAAGAAGAAAATGTTGGTAAAGTACCAAGATCACTTAGAAATTTCTCTAATCAAGTTTTTTGCCATTGGCTTGAAATTTCATTCATTTTAGCAGTTAACCCTCTACCACACAATGAGTACTTTCTACCACCCTGAGGTAGAAGGCTGTTGAAAGCATTGTGAGAAAGGGAGAATATGCTTATAACCAACATATTCTCTTTTTCCCACAGTCTTGGTTTTCTTAGTGCTTTCAAAGGCAGTCCATTGTTTGAGTTACATTTAGCCCTGACAAAATTACAATTACGTGGGAAAGCAGCCAGTTGCTTGGGAGGAATGTTGAATGAAGCACTGGTAAAAGAAACTCCAGGAAAGCATAGATAGGTGCACTGCGGGTGATGGCGCCTCAGTATACTGAAATAATGATGAAAATAGCATTAAACACCCCACTAACAAACAATTTTTATGAAAATATTGTTAGAACAGAAGAAATTACGCTGGTAAACAGCAATTACTCTGTTTTCCCACAATGCTTCCTACCTATTTAAGGACACATACTATCATTTGAAAAATTCAGAATTTTTGCCTATAAATTCGTACTATATAAACTGACTCAGTCCCAAAATTTGTTATGTGGTAAATGGTAAACTTTTGGGTGATTTTTCCTCAGGAATTTATGTCTCTTTGAACACACCCAATTTTTTGTTAAAATATTTACTTGCCAATGCATTTACTGACATAATACTGACATAATTGTATAGACATTTCTTCTAGATTTCGTTTTCCCACATTTTTAGCCATATTTGCCCTTTCCAAAGCTCTGCGTGAGTGTAAAGTAAATGTTGATTATTAATTATATTTGAACTTTTATGCAAATCAAATATAATCTGGTATTTCATCTCCTATCACAGACAACAGTTTTGTCTTACAGTAGATCAATGTTTATTCTTAACTTGACAAGAAGATTTTTGACCTGTCCAAATTGAAAGCATTAACTATTGTGGAATACATCGATAATGTGGCTTAAATCAGATGGGAAATATCTTTGAAATTGTGGAAAATATTGTGGGAAAAGGAGAAAATGCTGCTTACCAGCATTTTCTTCTTTTCCCTCAATGTTTACCAACATCTACTTTATCAGGGTCATTAAAACATTAAATACCTTGGTAAAGTGTTAACCCTTTCCCAAACGACAAATTTTGGACTGGCCCAAATTCAAAGAGTTTACAGACAACAATTTTAAATTTAATGAAAATGGCAGAAAGTTCTCAAAAAGGGTAGAAAACACTGTGGGAAAAGGAGAAATTGCTCGTTACGAACAATTTCTCCTTTTCCCACAGTGTTTTCAAAAGACTTGTACTGCAGGCACGTGAAAACCAGGGCTTGTTTGGGAAAGGGTTAAAGGAGGGTTTTGTATGCAAAATATGAGAAAGTGTAGGTCCATAGTCCGTGCGATTGTCTTGATCATGCAAATATATTTGCAGTTGATCAATCCTGATTTTCCAAGGATTAAATATATGAATCAAGAGTTCTCATGACGCACAACTTATGAAATGTAAACTGAACTTTTTTATATTTGTGACCTCTTAAACTGGTTCAATTGGATTAATCTTTAAAGCACTAAAAAAAAAAAAAGCTGGGCTCTGGCAAAGGGGGTTTAATGCATCTCTGTAATACGTGATACCAGGCAAGTCATCGCAAAATTATGGATCCATAAAGTTTGGTGTGTCTAACAACGGACTTATTCAGAATCATGAGGTAGAATGGTCCTTTGACATGCAGAAAATTTACAAATAGCAAAAAGTTACAACTGGGGTCGGCTTACGCAGACTGACATTGGTTGATTCTTTTTGCAGATTTATTAAACCCCCTTTTCACAGAGGATGGCCCAAATAAAATGGACTTTCCTCAGTTAGGAAAACAAACCACATGAAAGGTATTTAACAAAATAGCAGCGCAGATTCAGGATCAGACTCCCATGTTCTATGCCGTCTTATCCTGATCTACACTGTTGGCCAAAGGTCCTCGGATCTTTATCTACATTGTCTACTAAAACAACTCTTAAAAGTTGTGCTGGGGGCACTAAAGGTTGAGATTAGCACTACTTAGTACCTGTAATCACTTAATTTTAAATCGAGATAATCTGCCATACATTTCCTTATCCTAAATCCTATCCCTGTCCCCTCTGCAAAAGTTCTTTCATTAGGCTATCTTCCTTTTACCCCTTTAGCAGAGAAGCAAAACAACCCTGAGAAACAAGCCTCTTGAAAATATAGTGGGAAAAGGAGAAAATGCACCATAACCAACATTTTCTCCCTTTCCCGCTATTTTCACTGCCCTTCAGTAATCAAATTCTAATTTTTTTTCTAATTTTGAGTGATATTTGTTTTGTTGGGTGGCTGCAAATGCTTTCAGTTTGGAGGTCAGAAACTTTGTCGTTTGGTAAAGGATTAACCCTTTACCACACAATCCGGACTTTTAACGACCCTGAGAAAGAAGCCTTTTGAAAACATTGTGGGAAAAGGAGAAAATGCTGGTAACCACCTTTTTATCCTTTTCCCACAATGTTTTCTAACCTTTCAGAAACAAATGCAATCATTTTAGCTACATTTAATTCGTTGTCTGCAAATGCTCTCAATGTGGACCGGTCCAAAATATTGTCGTTTGGTAAAGAGTTAGGGGGCTTTTCAGGACTATAATTGCCCATGATGCATCAAGTACAGATTGAGACCGAGACTGCCCAAAATGTGCATTCAGATTTTTCTATCAACATTGTCCACTTTGTTTAGACTTTCTGGACAAAGGAATCTTGAAATTGGGACCATTCTCTAGACCATCTTTGTTTGTTTGGATTATTTGACTCAAAGGTTGAATTCTTTTTCATAAATGAAAACTTTTAATTTTGGTACCCTGTCTCATAATGTTTCATGTGAAGACGAAATTGTAGACTTGTCCATATTGAAAGTATTTCGAAGACGAACATACTAAATGTTGCCCAAATTGTGATTTCTTCTGTGAAAGGGTAGAAAACATTGTGGAAAAAGGAGAACAGTTGGCTATCAGCATTTTTTCTTTTTTGCACGTTTTCAAAAGGTAACTTCCTCAGGATGGCAAAAAAAAACGCAGAATGTTCTGGCGAGGGTTAAAAGTTGGTAACACGGTTATTTGCCGAGCAAATAATTTCATATTGATTTATTTACATGCATTGAAAGCATGTTCTTTTAGTTCAACAAGGTATATTTGCATTAACCCTTTAACACACAGTCCCGAGTTTGAAAGACCCTGAGAAAGAAGCATTTTGAAAACATTGTGGGAAAAGGAGAAAATGATGATAACCAGCATATTCTCCTTTTCCAACAGTACTTTCTACCCAACCAATGACAAATTCATCATTTGAGCTATGTAACATTTGTCTGTAAATACTTTCACTTTGAACAAGTCTACATTTTTATCCTGTGGTAAAGAGTAAAAAGATGTTTTTGAGAAAAAGTGAAGAGTATGTTAGACTGGGTCAGAATATATGTACACTAATGGTTTGCACACAATGAATTGTCTGTTCGTACCTGAAAGTTAGCATGTCTGCTCGAGGACATGACATCCTTCATATTGACCTTTTAGAATCTTTCATTTTCCTTACCTGTGGCACTGATTTTCTGTGGGAGTTTCCTTTGGTAAAACTGCAGAAAGCCAGCCCAGTACTGATAAAACCTGGGAAACACATTAATCAGGGAGAGTGATGTTGCCCTGATATAGGTGAAAGTGGCAGGAATAGAACAACATCCAAACTGACTTATATAATATACATCTAAATAAATGTAACATCAACATTTTTATAACATGTCCACATAAAAAAGTTGATTTTTTTTACACAGAGTTTTTGAAATAGACTACGCTTTGTAGACGGGTTTCTTTATCTCCATATGGTCTAGGCCTTGGAGATGCAAGCTTAATCCCCAAATAAGGCCAGTGAGGGTAAACACATCACCAAATATTCCATGTTTTTTTGTCTCTGAAGGGAGAAGGCTTTTGAAAACATAATGGAAAAAGAAGGAAAATGAATGCTAGTGAACTCAGCCATTTTTAATGGTGTGGGAAAGTTTACAGTAAAACAACAAAAATCTCAAATTTCCCCGTTTTTGCATGTACCATATTTCACCTAATTAACGCTCCCTCCCTAACTTATTCCAGAGGCCTCCGGACAACTCCCACCCAACTGACCTTACCTTAAATTTGATGACTGGAGTGACTAACTTCCAAATGCAAAATAACTGACTGACAGACTGACAAAAACTATTAATGACCGATATTTTATAAGTAAACTTATCCATATGGCATTGACATAATCCTGATTACTTCACAAACCGATGTCATTAACACCTTACTATCTAAATAGACATACACTTCTGATAACATTATAAACTTCTGGTAACACAAAATTTGTCAACTAACTTGGGAAAACTTTAAGAAAGTACATGTATTGAGTACCAGTGAATGCTATTTAATGTCCAAATGAATCATGACCAGCAGTAAATTCGACAGTAGGCTTTTCAAATGGCGATTGCTTCGCAGTCGGCACTGACTAAAACCCAGATCAAAGTACCATTCTTACTCTACTATATGACAGCACTTAAATTTCAGGAAGTTGGCCATGAAATAAGAGCGCCCTGTGGGTGTTTCGCATGATGCCTCAGTGTCTTAACTAAGTGAAGTGTGGTATTTCTATCTAGGTTTAATTCTAGAGCCAATATTAGTACACGCATGAAAATAAGCAGTCTTTGATGAGATTTTCTTATAAACTTATATGACAAAATCTTGTTTAATGCCCCTTTAAAATTGTACCAACTGAAAATTCCTTGAAGACATATCACAGTACATGTTTATACAGAGATGAATGAAAGATTAAAGCCTTAAATGCAGCAGATATGCTTGTTATCTTAAATCTTTTAACTTATTTTGCTCAAAGTTATTTTCTTGTTTACCAATTGACAAAGGTCATGAACTATGACAGGGGGTCCTTAACCCTGTACTAGATGACAAAATGGTAGCCTTGTCCAAATTGAAAGCATTTGCAGACAAAAATTTCAGTGTGGCTCAAATGGTGCAATTTTTCTTTGATAGGATAAAAAACATCGTAGGAAAAGGAGAAAATGCTGGTTACCAGCATTTTCTCCTTTTCCCACAATGTTTTCAAAAGGCTTCTTTCCCAGGGTTGTTAAAAGGCAGCATTGTGCGGTAAAGGGTTAAACTAGCAAACACCTCTATGCTCAATGTCATATCTTTTTTTTGCAAGGTCTCACCTGGTTTTGAAATATATGGGCAAAACTGTAACCCTCAGCCTTTGACCTGGTAATTTAATACCACTTCAACAGGTCAAGATCGAGATCTTTTAACCCGTTAACTCTTTACCAAACGACAAAATTTTAGACTGGTCCAAACTGAAAGCATTTGCAGACAACAATTTAAATGTGGCTCAACTGAGTATTTCTCTTTGATAGGATCAAAAATATTGTGGGAAAAGGAGAAAATGCTGGTTACCAGCATTTTCTCCTTTTCCCACAATATTTTCAAAAGACTCTTTCCTCAGGGTCGTTAAAAATTAGGATTGTGTGGTAAAGAGTTAACTCGTTACCAAACGACAAAATTTTAGAATGGTCCAAATTGAAATCATTTGCAGACGACAAATTAAAGGTGGCCAAAATGACAAAATTTGTCCTTGATAGGATAGAAAACATTGTGGGAAAAGGAGAAAATGATGGTAACCAGCATTTTCTCCTTTTCCCACAATGTTTTCAAAAGACTTTTTCTTCAGAGTCGTTAAAAGTCAGGATTGTGTGGTAAAGGGTTAACAAAAGTCCTGTGTTTTAGTAATCCTGAAGATGGAAGCATCGAAAAACATTGTGGAAAAGGAAGATAATGCTGGTTACCAATGTTTTTCTCTTTTTCCCACCATGTTTTCAAAAGCCCTTTGTCTTAGGGTCGATAAAGCTTGGAACTTTGTTGTAAAGGATAAACAGACAACAAAATTTTGAACTTGATTTTGGTGAAAAGTTAATCGCTTTGTTAAAAATACAACTTCCATGCCCTTGCAGGTATAACTTATAAAACATGGCTGGAAAATGATCTATTCCAACCTTAAAACTCACAAATTATATTTGATGTTTTTTAGCTCCACTGGCCGAAGGCCAGTGGGCTTATGTCATGGCCCGGTGTCTGTCGTGCGTCCGTCCATGCGTTAACTTTTATTTCAAACATCTTCTTCTCTGAAACTACCCATCCAATTTTCATGAAACTTCACAGAAATGATCCTGCCATGGTCCTCTTCAGAATTTCTTGAAAGAATTTGATTCCTTCAAAAACTCTGGTTGCCATGGCAACAAAACTGAAAAATATTGGAAAACTTTAAAAATCTTCTTGTCTGAAACCATAAGGCATAGGGTACCAAATTTGGCATGTAGCTTTATGTAGTGGACCTCTATCAAGTTTCTTCAAATTATAGCCCTGGGGTCAGAATTGGCTCTGCCCCAGGGGTCACAAGTTTTACGTAGGCTTATCTAGAGAAAACTTTAAAAATCTTCCTGTACCTAGCCATAAGGCCTAGAGCTACCAAATTTTGCATGTAGCTATATCTAGTGGGCCTCTACCAGGCAGGCCAAAATTTTTGCCCTGGGGTCAAAATTGGCCCCGCTGCAGGGGTCACAAGTTTTACATGGGCTTACATAGTGACAACTTAAGAAATCTTCCTGTTTTGATTTTTTTTTGAAATTAGCCTTGCATCAGGGGTCTTATGTTTTACAGAGGCTTCATATGGACAAAACTTGAAAATCACCTTATTTATAACCATACAGCATAGACTTGCATTATTTTGGCATGTGGCTTTATCTTGTGGACCTCTACCAGGGTTCAAGTAATTATCGCTCTGGGATCAAAAATGGCTTTGCCCTGCGGGTCTCAACTTTCACATGGGCTTTTACAGAGAAAACTTTTTAAGTCTTCATTTTGAAACCATGTGGCTCAGAATTGAAATGTTTAGTATTGATGGTTTATATTTATAAGCCAGTGGAGCGATACAGGGCCATCACTGGCCCTCTTGTTTACCTTTCATCACTTATTATGTATTAGGCTTGAACAAAGGCCATCTTAATGAAGGCACAGATCTGTACCATGTACAACTTACAATTTATTTGTGGATATTGGAACCTGGATACGACATCACTTTGCCAAATGGAGAAATCACAAAATTAAAAAAAAGTTTTATAATATTAATTTTCTGATAAACCCTTAAAGCGCCTTCTACAACTATAGTTGCCATTGTGGCCAGTGTAGATCAAAATCAGACTGCACATTTTGTACAGTCTGATATTTGATCTACATAATGTCTGCTTTGCTAAATTTTTACAGACAAAAGCAATCATTGTTTTGCAATTAATTGGGTCTTATTTTTTTACTGAAAGTGTCTGTTGGGTTTATTGTGTTCTCTAAGGGTTAAATGCCTGTAGGTCAGTAAGATAGATGTTTTCCGGTTGGAAATAATATATGGTAGGAGAACCATTACGACTTGACTCTCTCATTTCCAGATAAGTAAAATTCACCTCTTTCAACTGCAGAAATCATGATCAACTAACACTCATAAAGATTTTTATCATATATGCTGGAATACTCAAGTTGATGGTATGTATCAAAGATCAGACTGCACAGAATGTGCTGTGTGATCTTGATATTGTCTGCAAAAGCCCATAGTGTTTATGCCTATGGCTCTGAAAGGGTCTAGGGTTGTGACAGGTCATTAGGGTGACATATTTGGCTATGAATCCATGATAACCAACTTTTCCTTTGTTGTGTTACCTATAAGGGTATTTAGTTTCAGACTTATTTATAAATAACATGAAAGCAGGACTTTCACGATGCACGTCTGTGATGATGGGATGTTACAAAGCAGTGAACCCTTTAGCACACAATCCCAAGTTTTACCGACCTTGAGGAAAAAGGCTTATGAAAACATTGTGGAAAAAGGAGAAAATGCTGGTGACCAGCATTTTCTCCTTTTTCCACAATGTTTTCTACCCTTCAAAAGACAAATTTTTGTTTTAAAGTCACATCTATTTTGTCATCTGCAATTATGCTTTCAGCATAGATAAGTCTGAAGTTTGTCGTCTGGTAAAGAGTTAATGATGGTAGTTGGCGACCAATGACTTATAATCCTTATATTTTGTAAACTCTGAACCAAATATAAAAATTTTGGACTTTTCCGAATTCATAGCATTTGAAGACAGCACATTCAAATTTTGGCTCAAATGGTGGAAATTGTCTTTGATAGGCTAAAAGGCAAAATTAGTATTGAATTGGCCATATCTGGCTTGCTTCTTTTGGCAAGAGAGGTTTATTTGACCTTTTATCACACAATCCTGTGTTATCACAACCCAGTGGGAAGGAAGGCTGTCTGAGAACATTGTCCATAAAGGAGAAAATAGTGGCTATCAACATTTTCTCCTTTTGCCACAACATTTTCTACCCTATGAAAAGAGAATTTCCTGTTTTGAGTAAAATCTAATTTTTCGTCTACAAATACTTTCAGTCTAAAAGATTCAAGTATTTTTTTTTTGTCTGAGTATAAAGAGTTCACTTTTTAGCAGTCTTAGTTTGAAAAGAACACTTGTACTTGAAATTGACAATTTAGGACACAAAGGATATAAAAAAATTACAGAAAGGATTGTATTTCCTTATTTTAATGTATTTGAATAAATTAAACTCTCAAAACTGTGAATTTTTTTGAAGTATGTCACTTTTGTGAAATGATACTCAGGATATTATGAAAAACTGAGTAGCAATTTAATATTCTGATAAAATTTGAAAAGTAGTTAACCCTTCACCACACAATCCTAAGTTTTAACGACACTAAAGAAGAAGATTTGAAAACATTGTGGAAAAAAGAGAAAATGCTGCTGGTAACCAGCATTTTCTCCTTTTCCCACAATATTTTTTACTCTATCAAAGACATGAATCATCATTTGAGCTTAATATTTAATTTGTCGTCTGCAAATGCTTTCAATTTGGTCGAACTAAGAATTTACTCATTTGGTAAAGTGTTAAACACAAACAAAAGCTCATTTCGCTTACTCCTTAGCAAACAACAAAAATTTAGACTGGTCCAAATTTAACCCTTTCCCAAATGATGAATTTTAGACTGGTCCAAATTGAAAGAGTTTGCAGACGACAATTTTAAATTTGATGAAAATGACAGAAAGTTCTCCAAATGGGTAGAAAACAGTGTGGGAAAAGGAGAAATTGCTCGTTTCGAGCAATTTCTCCTTTTCCCACAGTGTTTTCAAAAGACTTGTACTGCAGACATGTGAAAACCAGGGCTTGTTTGGGAAAGGGTTAAAGCATTTGCAGAAGACATTGAATGTGGTATAGAATGATGGGATTTTTCTTAGCAATGCTAGAATACTTTGTGGGGGAGAGAGAGAAAGTGCTGGTTATTAGTATTATCACCTTTTCCCACATTTGTTTTGAAAAGCCGTTTTCCTCAGCATCATAAAAAAAATTTAGGACTCTGACATAAGGGATTAACCCTTTCCCAAACAAGCAGTACAAGTCTTTTGAAAACACTGTGGGAAAAGGAGAAATTGCTCGTAACGAGCAATTTCTCCTTTTCCCACAGTGTTTTCTACCCTTTCTGAGACCTTTTTGCCATTTTCATCAAATTTAAAATTGTCGTCTGCAAACTCTTTCAATTTGGACCATTCTAAAATTTGTCGTTTGGGAAAGGGTTAAATGCCCTGAAAACGAATGGGAAGGTGGGTTAGAGAAACTTTTATTTTTTTAGCTTGGTTGTTTTCAAAGAAAACATCAAGGTATTGTTGTTGCCATGGCATTGTCGTCTAAGTCATTGTGAAAATTTGAAATTTTATAATATCTTTGTTATTACTGACGATATTTGCTCCAAACTTTGACAAGTTGTTTATTATCAAAAGGGGAAGCTATACAACAAGAGCAGGCAACCATCAAAGTATTTTTGACAATCTATGCCCCTTTCTTGACTTGAAAGTTGAAAATCAAGGAACCGCAGCCAAGATTTGGCACCCGCATACGGTGCTCTTGTTGAATTTTACATTTTTGTTGAAAAATACAGGGTAATGCAGAAAAAATCCTTGGATTAAGCAACAAACATGAAAGGGTTTGGCCTTGTAATTTTTATTAGCTCAAAGAGAGGGTCTAAGTATTGTTCTTGCATTTTCTTCTTTTCCCACAATGTTTTCAAAAACCTCATCAAAGGTCATTAGAACTTCAGATTGTGTGGTAAAGGGTCAAGCTTGGGCTTGTTGTTAGCTATCAAATAGGGAACTTGTACAACAAGGGCATATACTGCTGAAGTATTTTTTACACAGTTATATCCCTTTTTGGAGCTGACAAATTAGGGATGTCTCAAACAATGGGATTTTTAATTGATAGAGTAGAAAACATTCTGTAAAAATGTGAAAAAAATTCTGGTAACCTGCATTTTCTTCTATTCCTATCACTTTTTACCATCAGGGTTGTGAAACACAGTATTGTTTGTCAATCCTTAAACAAACGACAAAATTTTTAGACCTGCAAAATTGAATGCTTTTGCAGATGACTAAATAATTATGATTCAAAATTAGAAATTCACCTTTGAAAGGGTAAGAAACATTGTTGGAAAAGGGGAAAATGCTGGTTACCAGCATTTTCTCCTTTTCCTTAGGGTTGTTGAAACTTAGGATGCTGTGGCAGAGGGTTCATGTGTTATATATTATAGAGATCTGTATTAGTACAAGACTGATTCTTTATTTTCAGTCCATCAGCTCAGCAGAACACTACAGTGTACCAGTATATCAGAAGGTGGTGGGTTCGACTATGATCAGAGCTGGGTCTGTGCTATGTTAGTATCTAGAATTATCTCTCATTATCTTCTGAAACATGGTGTCCGTTGTAGACTTTGTAATTGATTGATTGATTGTATGGTGATCAATGCTGTTTTCAACATTATCTCAGTTATATTATGGCAGCCAGTGTACTTATCCATGCTTTCATGGAGTTTCTGTTTGTAGTACTTGGCACAATATTGTCCCAAGCCAGAGGCTGCTTTCCCACATAACCATTATGGAAAAGTGATCAGCCGTGAGAGAGGAATGAATCCTGTTGCAATGACTATCATTAATCCTTGGAAAGAAATTGGCCAAAGCCCAGTGACCCCCTGTTCTTAAGTCCTGTACACTACGGACTGCCCTACATGGGCTTGGCTGAAGACCTTGTAAATATCTTGTAAGATAATGGATTGTTAGCTGGTAAAACACTGAAAATCTAATTTTTGCAGTTCCATGGTCATTTTGGCCAGAAATCTCACAAATATCTGACAAAATAGATACTAAATAAGATTTCCGTAGAAGTCTGATCTTGATCTACATTGTCTGCCAGAGTTGAACTTTACACTGTGCAATCTGACCTTCATCTGCACCATCTGTCAGGGTAGTAATAATACAGAATTTTTTCCCAAATATGTTTACAGTGCAAGTGTGCCGTCAATCAGCCGGAGACATGTTGGCATTGCCAGACTGCGACATCCAGCCAACTTCGGTACTACCAGTCAGGAAGTCTACTTTGTCATTCTTATTCTCACCCCAACAAAAGAGGTAATCTCCCTTTGACATTTCTATAGATCTAACTGTGTATGTTTACTGTAGAATCTTTATTTTTGGAATACTTCAAATAATATCTTGACTGATCTGGTCCTATTCAAATTTAATTTTTTTATGCTCTTGCAGATAAGGTGTTCTGAAATGGAAGTGGTGCTGCTCTATATATTATAGACATGTCATTTATTCACATTTGACCAATGTCTGACAAAATAGGGTTTAATGCATCTCTATGTTACATCATACCAAGCAGTTCATCATATAATTATGGATCCATAAAATCCATTCTGTAAAACAAGTAACTTAACCCTTTCCCAAACAAGCCCTGGTTTTCATGTGTCTGCAGTACAAGTCTTTTGAAAACACTGTGGGAAAAGGAGAAATTGCTCGTAACGAGCAATTTCTCCTTTTCCCACAGTGTTTTCTACCCTTTTGGAGAACTTTCTGCCATTTTCATCAAATTTAAAATTGTCATCTGCAAACTCTTTGAATTTGGACCAGTCCAAAATTTGCTGTTTGGGAAAGGGTTAATCATGACGTAGAATGGTCCTTTGTGACACGACAGGCTGACCTTGGTCGATGCATTTTGCAGATGCATAAAACCCCCTTTTCACAATGCATGGCTCTTAGACTTGTCAGTGAAGAAATGACAGAGCAGATTTCTTTAACATTTGCTTGTCCATTCTGCCATTGAGACAATATTAACAACATGGACAGCTGAATTTGCTGCCCCATCTGTATTAACTTTTTACCTGGTGATGAAAAATTGGACTTGTCCGTATTGAAAACATTTGCAGACAACATATTAAACATGGCTCTAACGATGATATTTGTCCTTGAATGTGCCTAAGACATAGTGTGAAAAGGAGGAAATCCTAGCAACAAGCATTTTTCTCCTTTCCACACAGTGTTTTTAAAGCTTTATTTCACAGGGTCTGAAAAAAGTGTGATTGTTTGGGGTAGTTTTTATATGTAATTATATTTCTTTTTTTATTCAGAAAGGAACCAAAAATGACCTGGAAACTGGGAGAACTTTTTCCACAATATTTTCTGACGTTGATCATAGGACTCGTTTACTAGCCTGTCACACAGAGGAGGAATTTAAGAAAGTTCTGGAGGAAAATACCAACAATATGATGGAAAAAATGAACCATGCGGACGAAAAAGCACCGCTGTTTGACAGTGAAAATGTAAGCCTTGCCTGTCACTTTCTATCGAACATGCCATGCAGTGTAGTGCTGACAATTGTGAAAAGGATTACATGATAGGAAATCTCCATACAATCCCCACTCATTTTCTATGCTGTTTTCTTGCTGACTTCTCATGATGCATGATTTATGTCACATGCACATGCCTCATACGTCAAGCAAGTCGTGTAGCTTTACTAGTATATGCAGTAAATTATTGACAAGACTCACCTAAATGAATACGGACTATTATGTTGTAGTGTGTTTCCTGGGGCTTGTATTTACTTCTCGCTGCGTGGGAAAATTTGATATCGCGCAAGACCAAAGGTCGAGCGCGATATCAAAATTTTCCCACGCAGCGAGAAGTAAATACAAGCCCCAGGAAACACACTACAACATAATATTCCATTCATTATATACCTAAACTACCAAAAACCAAAATACAAGCATTTAATGACAATTTTATTTGAAAACGAAGCATAGTTATAAGAAAAATTGGTTTAGTAGGCGTTAACATCTTTTTTTCATGAATGGCGGATGAATTTTATTTAGTATTATTTCCGCCACGCCCATTGTGTTAACATATAAAACAATCAAAATGGCTGCCGTGTTCACGTGGATACAGTGTTTTCGTTTAACTTTAAATGAAGTTGCAAAAAGTAACACACAGATCTTCACACACAGAAAAATAAGATTTGGCATTACTAAAAATAGATTGAATACGTCTTGAAATCATGCTTGATTTTACTATGTTGCGTAAGATCAAATCGAGAATGAGGTTGAAAGTACTTCGTTCATGGATACCATATTTGGAACCGTATTCCACTGAGTGGAATACGGATTTTTTTTCCGTCGTGTGTGATTTTAGCCACGTGCGGAGCATGTATTTAACCCGGAAAACTTACAGGTATATAATAGTAAGATTTATTTAACTGTCTACCACATGACAAAATTATAGACTTGCCCAAATCAAGAGTATTTACAGACGACAAATTATCTGTGGCTCAAATGGTAAGATTTTTATGTGAAAGGTTAGAAAACATTGAGGGGAAAGGAGCAAATGCTGGTTACAAGCATTTTCTTATTTTTCCACGATGTTTTCAAAAGTTTACTTTCTCCTCGTCCTTAAAACTCAGGATTGTGTGGTAAAGAATTATATCGTTTCACTGAGTGTGTCTGATAGAAACTACTTGATGGCTAAACCTGTATGTACAGTATTTCTTCTCTTGTGATTCAAAATACCATGGTGATACGCACTAGAAATTGCTTGTGCTACAGATTTGTCAGAAAGAGCACATTTTCACGACGTGATATGATGATCTCTTGTGTCTAAAGAATATTTCTTGAAAAACGCATGATATTCCTTTGTATTCTCCAAGATAAGTCCTATTGTGGCAGTTGCGGATTTATCATGGTATCTTGCAATAGGTTGTGTAAAACTATGTAATGGCTGTGCTGCGCTTGTACTTATAACTGGCTTGCCTGAAAATTTAGATTTAAAACCATGTATTTTTATTTTCCAGGAGAAGGTGTGCTGCAGATTCATGAATGGAATCATTGGAGATGTGAAAAGAAGATTTCCATACTATTGGTCTGATTACATAGACGGTAAATTAAACAGACATATAATACTTACAGTACTGCACCATTTACCAAATCATTTATTTTGTACACAAAAAAATATCAATACCTGTGTCACATGACCTTTATGGACTCTAAATACATTTATATTAACCCTTTACCAAACAATCCTATGTTTTAACTCTTTTTACCAAACAACAAACTTTTAGACTGGTACAGATTGAAAGCATTTGCAGACAACAAATTGAATTTGAGTGAAAAAACTGAAATTTCTCTATGGAATTGTAGAAAACATTGTGGGAAAAGGAGAAAATGCTGTTTTCAAAGGCCTTTTTCCTAAGGCTGAGTTAAACTTGGGATTGTGTGGTAAAGGGTGAACAAGGCTTTAAACAAGCATTGTTGGAAAAGAAGAAAATGCTGGTCACCAGCATTTTCTCCTTTTTCAACAATATTTTTTTTATTCTTTCAAAGAAAAATCCCTTCATTTAAGCCACTATGGACTTATTGCCTGCAAAGGCTTTCAATTTGAACAAGTCTAAAATTTTGTTTTCCGTAAGGGTAAGATATAGATAATTTAACTGAAGCAAAACTTAATACATTGTATTAAAAAACATTATGTTTAAGGGAGAAATTCCTTGTTATAAGCATGTTTTTGCTCACCTGAGCACATTGTGATTTAATTTCAACCTTTTTCATGCATAAGGTGAATTAGCCCATAACTGTCCATAATTGACTTTTCACGCCTTTGCATTTGACAGCTGCTGAGAGCACATGAAAAAAAAATGCAATTGTTTGTTAGGACAATTGATCCTTTTTCCACAATGTTTTCCATAATATTCCAAAAAAGATATTTTCCGTTCAATATTTCTTCTTCGTGGCACTGCTTGAATAGGAATGGGATAACTTTATTTGTCAACATGTTTTCTATTTCAACAGGGATAATTGGGCCCAAGTCCATACAGAAGACGTTGTCTACCACACTGTTTTTGTACTTTGCCTGTCTGATGCCTTCCATTGCTTTTGGTGTGCTGAATTCTGAAAATACAAAAGGATCTCTGGGTATACCATCCTTTCAGATACATGTATTGCTGTTTGAGATTGGTACAGTTTTAGCCATTATAGTGGTAAAAGATGGAATGAAATTTTTTGTCAGAACTAGAGAACAGATACTACGATTCCAAAGTGGTTTTGTCAGAATATCTAGCACAGAAGCAGACATTGTAGATTCAAGATCAGACTGCATGTTCTCTGCAGTCTGATCTTGATCTACACTATTTGCATAAGTAATTGAATCAGGGTTCAGCTCTACATGGATTGAAACTTAATGAAGAAATTAATTTTTAGCTCCTCTGGCCAAATACCAGTGAGTTTATGTCATGGCCCCCATGTCATTTGTGTGTGTGTGTGCTTTAACTTTTATTTCAATATCTGCTCTGGAACTACCCTTCCAAGTTCCTTGAAACTCCACAGAAATGATCCTGCCATGGCCCTTTTCAAAATTATTTCAAAGAATTTGATTCCAGTAAACCAGTAAAAACTGGTTGTCATGGCAATAAAACTAATAATTATTGAAAATCTTTAAAAATCTTCTTATCCAAAACAATAAGAACTAGCTAGGGTTGCCAAATTTGGCAAGAAGCTTCATCTAATGGGCTTCTACCAAAGTTCTTCAAATTATAGCCTTTGGGGTCAAAACTGGCCCCACCTTGGCAGTCACAAGTTTTACATGGGTTTGTATAGTGAAAACTTTAAACATCTTGTTCATAACAATAAGGCATAGGGCTACCAAGTTTGGTGTGTAGCTTAATCTAGATAACTAAAGTTATTCATATTATAGCTCTTGGGTCAGAAATTGACTTCACGAAATGTGCAGTCTGATCTTTGACCTACACTGTCTGCTTTGCTGAAAGACACGGACTAAAACCAACCATGGAATTGTATTTATCTGGGTCTTATTCCTGACTGAAAATGTTGTTTGGGTTTATTTGGCACTTTAAGGGTTAATCATATGATATGTTGCAACTTTTCAGTTAAGTACAAAAGATTATCTATGATTGAAATTTAAACTGGCTTTTGACAGCAATGTCTACTGCCAAAGAAAACTGCATTTTGCAAGTCAAGTGTTCTTTTGGGAGATAAATGCAGTTTTTTTTACAGTGTCCCACAAATTGGTTACAGAGAATAATTTTTTTTTTTGTTAACCCTTTACCACACAATCCCGACTTTCAACAACCCCGAGAAAGAGACCTTTTGAAAACAATGTGGGAAAAGGAGAAACTGCTGGTAACCAGCATTTTCTCCTTTTCCCACAATGTTTTCTACCCGATCCAACACAAATATTAATTTTTGGGTCACATTTATTTTGTCATCTGCAAATGCTTTCAATTTGGACTGGTCTAAAATTTTGTCGTTTGGTAAAGAGTTAAACAAAAGATTAGGGATAAATTAGCTTGAATTGAATTACGTTTTTATGCAATGTTTTCCAGGTTCAGTATCCATCTGAAACCTTCACTGTGGTTGTGTCAAGTCATGGTATACAATATTTTGCTGAATATGATAACCACTAGACTTGCACATAGCAAATGATATACATGTACTGTCTAACCCATTTGACATATTCTCAATGGTCATATTTGTTTAACCCTTTACCACATGATAGAATTTTAAACTTGTCCAACTTGAAAGCATTTGCAGGCAAAATATCAAATATGGCCCAAATAATGTGGGTTCTTAGTGAAACTCAAGAAAATATAGTGGGAAAAGGAGAAAAATGCTGGTTACCAGCATTTTCTCCTTTTCCCACATTATTTTCAAAAGACTTTCACCTTGGAGTTGTTGAAACATGGGACTGTTTGGTAAAGGGTTAATGGTTTACAGTGGGGAATGTTACTGCAAATATTGAATTTGACAAAATTCTATCCTTATGGTTCCTTGTTTTACATATTGATGGAGATATATCCTATAATCTAACAAACTCCATGGATGACAAAATTAATTTTAATATTTTGATTTTTGTTTTCAGATGTTGAAAAAGTGTTGTACTCACAAGCATTTGGAGGTCTGTTTTTTGCCTTGTTTGGAGGAACACCCCAGATTGTACTGCTGACCACTGCACCATTGGCTCTTTACACAAAAAGTAAGAATCTAGATTTGAGCCTTGCTCTGCAAGAAAGGGGCTTAATGTATCTGCGAAAAGTATCAAATCAAGTCAGCCAGCGCAGTCCATGCAGTCTGACCTGGGCCGAAACTTTTTGCTATTGGTCAATTTTCTGTATGTCAAAGGACTAGTCTATGATATGATACAGTCGGTTGTTAGACAGAATGAATTTTATGGATCTGTAATCATGTGATTTCTTGCTTGGTATGATGCATCACGGAGATGCATTAACCCTTTCCCAAACAAGCCCTGGTTTTCGCGTGTCTGCAGTATAAGTATTTTGAAAACACTGTGGGAAAAGGAGAAATTGCTCGTAACAAGCAATTTCTCCTTTTCCCACAGTGTTTTCTACCCTTTTTGAGACCTTTCTGCCATTTTCATCAAATTTAAAATTGTCGTCTGCAAACTCTTTCAATTTGGACCAGTCCAAAATTTGTCGTTTGGGAAAGGGTTAAGCCCCCTTTGGTCAGAGCATGGCTCATGTATTTGTTTCCAAATATCAAAAAAAAAAAAAGTTAAAATGTGCTGGTTCCTAGTAGCTAAATGAGTGTCTCACAGGGCTTGTCCTTAGCATACAGCATTTACTATAATTTGTGGAGGACAAAGTTAGCCTTTCTTCCTGCAGATGACTTTTCAGCTTGACTGTTTCTGAAGAAAACATCAAGGTATTATAGCCCTGTCATTGTCTGCATCTTTGTGCAAAACTTTGACATTTTATAATATCTCTTTCATTACTGAAGATGTTAACTTCAAACTCGGACTGGTTGTTAACTGTTAAAAGTGGAACCCATACCACTATGGCAGGTAACCATCAAAATATTTTGACAGAGTTATGCCCCTTTTTTCAACATAGAATTTAGACTGAAAGTCAATTAATTTCTAAAAGCAACTGCAGCTAAGAACTGACACCCACATACAGTCGTCTTGTTTCTACTTTCAGCGGGCACATTTTATTATATTTTCCCTGTACCACACAATCTGGAATCAAGACAACCTGGCAGAGAAGGATTTTGAAAACATTGTGGGGATAGGAGAAAATGCTAGTAACTAGCATTTTCCCCTTTTACTACAATGTTTTCTACTTTTCATAGACAAATCATCTTGTTAGCTATATTAGATTTCCTGTCTGCAAAATGTTTTTAATTCAGACAAGCCTAAAATCTTAGCCTCTGGTAAAGGGTCAAGGCAAAAGCAAAAATTATTTATTTCAAACAGTAAGGTCTTTTGTTTCACTATTTTCACAATTATTTAGGTGTAAGGTATAGACCATTGTCATAGCTTGTAACCATTTTTAGTGGGTCTGAAAACTAGCTTGCATAGTAAAATGTTTGATTATTTGATTTCAGTTATCTACAGCATTGCAGATGACTTTGATTTAAATTTTGAGGCCATGTTTTGCTGCGTGGGCCTGTGGAACTCGTTCTTCCTGTTTTTGTATGCAACCTTTGACCTCAGTATTGTTATGAGGTGGTCAACCAGGTGGGTAAATTTCCCTTCTACCCTTTATCACAGGATCCCAAGTTTTATGATCCATAGGAAAAAGGCTTTTCAAAAGATTGTGGAAAAAGAAGAAAGCTCTTGTAACCAGGACCTTTAAAATTGTCTGAAGTAGCTAATGAGAGGAACAAACAAAACACTTCCAATTTGGTTTGAAAATTTTAAATGATTGTTGTTTAATTCAGGTGACTGTTGAACACGGATGATGTTTAACACAGGCTTAATCCTTTACCAAACAATCCTGTAATGACCCTGAGAAAAAAGGCTTTTGAAAACCTTGTGGGAAAAGGAGAAAATCTGGGTTTAACCCTTTCCCAAACGACAAATTTTGGACTGGTCCAAATTGAAAGAGTTTGCAGACAACAATTTTAAATTTGATGAAAATGGCAGAAAGGTCTCAAAAAGGGTAGAAAACACTGTGGGAAAAGGAGAAATTGTTCATTATGAGCAATTTCTCCTTTTCCCACAGTGTTTTCAAGACTTGTACTACAGACACGTGAAAACCAGGGCTTGTTTAGGAAAGGGTTAACTAGCAAAAGGAGAACCTATACAACAAGGGTAGGTAACCATCAAATTATTTTTGACTGAGTTATGCCCCTTTTTAACTTAGAATTTTCACTGAAAGTCAAGCAACCGCAGTTGAGCTGTAGCACCAGCATGTGGTGCGCTTGTCTTCTTTTCACATGAGGTTTTTTACCCTATCAAAAAAAAGTCTTATCATTTGAGCCACATCTAATTGACTGTCTGCAAATGCTTTCAATATTGACATACGTACAATTATGCTGTCTGGTAAAAGAGTTTACCATTTTTTATACCATTTCAGGTCTTCTGAAGAGATTTTTGCACTCTTTATTTCCATTGCATTCAGTGTTGATGCCATAAAAGACACTGTGAGAAGTAAGTAAAAATTTTCTGAAATGTCACACTTGTTGAGCTTGGTGTGTCAGTGCAGCATTAGATTTCAATTGATCAGTGGAGGATAGCTGTAGATTATATCCTTTGTCATTATAACACATACCCGTTTTTTGTCTTTGAACAGATAAGGGTCAGTCTAGATTAATTATTTATTTACTGCAGAGTAATTTATCCTGATACAGCATGTCATTTTTTCTAAACATTGAGGAAAATAATTTACCTGACAATCAAAATCTCTTTTTGCATGCATACAGCCTTGATTCAGGTTTGTTATCCATATCTTTCCAGAATATTTTCAAAGTTGTCTGCCATGAATTTGTTTTACAGGGTAATTAGTTAACTCTTTACCAGACGAGAAAATGATGGACTTATCTAAATCCAAACCATTTGCAGATGACAAATGAAATGTGGTTCAAATAGAGGGAATTGTTTTTGAAAGATTAGAAAACATTATAAAAAAAAAGAAATGCTGGTAACCAGTATTTTATAAAGATTAGAAAACATTATAAAAAAAAAGAAATGCTGGTAACCAGTATTTTATCCTTTTCTTACAATGTTGTTTAAAGTCTCCTTCCTCTGGTTAGTTAAATCTTAGGAATGTGTGATAAAGGGTTAAAGAGATATAGGTCAGTCTAGTTCCATCAGTCACTAGAAGGCATAGTTTTTAGCTCCACTGGCCGAAGGCCAGCGGGCTTATGTCATGGCCCGGTGTCCGTCGTGCGTCCGTCCGTCCGTCCGGTCGTCCGTCCGTCCGTCTGTCCGTCAGTCCGTCCGTCCGTGCGTTAACTTTTATTTCAAACATCTTCTTCTCTGAAACTACCCATCCGATTTTCACGAAACTTCACAGAAATGATCCTGACATGGTCCTCTTCAGAATTTCTTGAAAGAATTTGATTCCTTCAAAAACTCTGGTTGCCATGGCAACAAAACTGAAAAATATTGGAAATCTTTAAAAATCTTCTTGTCTGAAACCATAAGGCATAGGGCTACCAAATTTGGCATGTAGCTTTATGTAGTAGACCTTTATCAAGTTTCTTCAAATTATAGCCCTGGGGTCAAAATTGGCTCTGCCCCAGGGGTCACAAGTTTTACATAGGCTTATATAGAGAAAACTTTAAAAATCTTCTTGTCTGAAACCATAAGGCATAGGGCTACCAAATTTGGCATGTAGCTTTATGTAGTAGACCTCTATCAAGTTTCTTCAAATTATAGCCCTGGGGTCAAAATTGGCTCTTCCCCAGGGGTCACAAGTTTTACATAGGCTTATATAGAGAAAACTTTAAAAATCTTCTTGTCTGAAACCATAAGGCATAGGGCTACCAAATTTGGCATGTAGCTTTATGTAGTAGACCTCTATCATGTTTCTTGAAATTATAGCCCTGGGGTCAAAATTGGCTCTTCCCCAGGGGTCACAAGTTTTATACATAGGCTTATATAGAGAAAACTTTAAATATCTTCTTGTCTGAAACCATAAGGCCTAGAGCTACCAAATTTGGCATTTAGCTTGATCTAGTTGGAGTCTACCAAAAGTGTCCAAAGTATAGTCCTGGGGTCAATTTGGCCTCATACTTGGAGGGGGGGGTTCACAAGATTTACATAGGCTTACATAGGGAAAACTTTTAAATCTTGGTGTACACAGCCATAAGGCTTAGGCTACCAAATTTTGCATATAATTATAGCATTATTTAGTGGACAGTTACAAAGAGGGCCCAAGTTACAGCTCTAGGATCAAGTTTGGCCCTGCACCAGGGATCACAAGTTTTACATGGGTTTATGGAGTGAAAAGTTCAGAAACCATCTTGTTACCAGCCATAAGGCCAAGAACTCCCACATTTGGCATGTTATTCTTCTAATACAATATTCCCCATTTAGTCAGACTGTAGCCATGAGGTCAAAGTTTTATAAAGGCTTATATAGTGAAGACTTTTCTTCGTGGTTTATATTTATAAGCCAGTGGAGCGATACAGGGCCATCATGGCCCTCTTGTTTGTTGTCCTTAACCCTTTACCAAACGACAAAATTTTAGCCCTGTCCAAATTGAAAGCATTTGCAGACGGCAATTTCAGTGTGGCTCAAATGGTGCAATATTTCTTTGATAGGGTAGAAAACATTGTGGGAAAAGGAGAAAATGCTGGTTACCAGCATTTTCTCCTTTTCCCACAATGTTTTCAAAAGGCTTCTTTCCCAGGGGCATTAAAAGGCGGCATTGTGCGGTAAAGGGTTAAACTGACTTGAAGAAAATATAGCTGAAGGAAAGAATAGTGATAACAATCTCCTGTTTCCACCATGCTGTTTACTGCAAAACTTTGAATTTATGCACTTACGGATGCTACAGTGGTTGTTTTGTCTTTTTTTCATCAAAGCATGTTTCCCAAACGAGCCCTAGTTTTCACATGTCTGCAGTACAAGTCTTTTGAAAACACTGTGGGAAAAGGAGAAATTGCTCGTAACGAGCAATTTCTCCTTTTCCCACAGGGTTTTCTACCCTTTTTGAGACCTTTCTGCCATTTTCATCAAATTTAAAATTGTCGTCTGCAAACTCTTTCAGTTTGGACCAGTCCAAAATTTGTCGTTTGGGAAAGGGTTAAGTCACAATTCATGACAATTCTATATCTTATATAAGGCACAAATATTCTTGAACACTCTTTTTCTATATTATTCAAGACATTTTGTCAGGACAAATTTCATTTTCGATGGATTTCATTTTCACATTTGCCCAGGTTTTGACAATCACTACACCATTCCTGAATGTGAACATGGGTACAACAGAACTGCTGCCATGTTGTTGTCTAACAGCACTTTACCTCTGAAAGACTGTGAGAGAGATGTTGGTTTGTTATACTTGTTGTTATTACTGGGAACTCTATGGTTAGGGGTCACCCTGTATACATTTACTAAAACGTAAGTACTAGTGTACAACTGTTAATAGTAAATTGAGTCTTAACCCTTTCCCAAATGACAAATTTTAGCCCCTTCCAAATTGAAAGCATCTGCAGACAACAAATTTGAAAGTGGTGCAATTGAACTTAAGGTTTTTTGACAGGGTAGAAAACATTGTGGGAAAAGGAGAAAAGGCTGGTTACCAGCATTTTCTCCTTTTCCCACAATATTTTCAAAAGGCCTCTTCCTTAGGGACGTGAAAACAAGGGATTGTTTGGTAAAGGGTTAAACAATTTCTACAATTTAACATATTCCAACAAATTTTTGGGTTCAATATACAATGGCAGATATATTATTATGACTTAATATTTTGACTAATCAGTTTGACCACTCTTTACATATATATGTCTACCATTCATGAATAATGTTTTCACCCACCTAAACAATGTTTGTTTTAATTTCTTACCATTTTCAAATAAAATTGAAATACTTTCTAGGTACATAATAAAAGGAATAATACATTGTTGTAATTTTCCATGGGCTTGCATGTTCTTCTTGCTGAATAGGAAAGTTTTTTTCATCCTACTGTAGCTCAACTTTTGATATTGTTGGATATCAGAATATTCTCATGAATTTCAAACCTAATACAAATTTCCCGCAAAAATAGTGCAATATAATTTTCCGCATTTATACCAACAAATGCTCATGATTTGGAAACATAAACAGTACCTGCACCATCATGAGAAGAGTTTCAAAGGTTGGCCCATTTATGTTGGATACTCAACTCTTTACCAAACGATAAGATTTGAGACTTGTCCATATTGAAAGCATTTGCAGATGACAAATCAAATAAAGCTGAAATGATAATAATTATATGTGAAAGTGTAGAAAACCTTGTGGGAAAAGGAGAAAATAATGATTACCAGTATCTTCTCCTATTCCCCATGGTTTTCAAAAGGCTATTTCCTCAGGGTCGTTAAAACTCATGATTGTGTGGTAAAGAGTTAAAGCTAAAATGTTTGATGCCTGGGGCTAATGCTCTACCCCTGCAATCTTTTACAATATAAGGGTATTGATGTACACTTTTACTAAAACATTAGTACTCCATGTTGCACGACAAATATTATGACAAATATCGAAGTTTTTAACTTCATTCGTCTCATGGAATATAGTTCTGTACCCGACAGTCAATTTCTGTCATTCAAATAATAAAAGCACTGCTATGAGATTTCGACTACCGTGTTCTTAAGATTTGTGAACCTGAAATTAGTGTAGAGTATTTTTCTCTGAAACCATCCTATTGTATTGATATGTTAACCCTTTACCACACGGTCCCGACTTTTAACGACCCTGAGGAAGGAGCCTTTTGAAAACATTGTGGGAAAAGGAGAAAATGCTGGTAACCAGCATTTTCTCCTTTTCCCACAATGTTTTCTGCCCTATTGAATACATAAATCACAATTTCAGCTACACTTAATTTGTCACCTGCAAATGCTTTCAATTTGGTCCAGTCTAAAATTTTATTGTTTGGTAAAGAGTTAATGAACGTATTGTACAGCCACTTCAATTTAGCATGTATAAACATAATCTACCAAAATTAATAAGCATTTGAATTTATGAATCCTGTATTTTAACAACCCTGAATAAGAAGGCCTTTGAAAACATTACAGGAAAATAAAATGCTGATAACACATATTTTCTCCTTTTCCCGTTTTTTGATCCTATCCACCATTCAGCTCATTTATATTACTGTAACTTTTCTTCTGCATATACTTTCCACTCCGTAGAGTCCAAAGGTATTGTTATTGTATACATTTTTTCTCCCAATTTCAGGCCATATTTAAATGCAGGGAAGAGAGAACTACTGGCAGATTATGCCCTGCCTGTTGCTGTTCTTTTGATGAGTGTTGTTGGTGCTCTGGCATTTAAAGATGTCAACTGTAAGTTACATTATTGTTTTTTTATTGTTATTGATTGTATTTAACGCTGTTTTCAACATTATTTTAGTTATATCGCGGTGGCCAGTGCACCTATCCATGCTTTCCTTGAGTTTCTTGTACCAGTACTATGCACAATATTCTTTCCAAGCCACTGGCTGCTTTCCCACATAGCCATCATGAAACAATGGTCAGCGATGAGAGAGGAATGAATCCTGTCGCAATGACTATCATCAGTCCTCAGAAAGAAATTGGCCAAGCTGGGGATCAAACCAGTGACCTCCTGTTCTCAAGTCCTGTACGTAAGTTACATAGGTATAGATTATTGGTATAGGAGATAATTGCTGATTTATGATAATTGTAAAGAAAGACCAATATTATTTTTCTGTTTTCGTTTTCTTCAAATTTCTTTTAAAAGGGGAATAAATCTCAACCTTAGCAAATAGCAAATAGATGCTTTTCCTTTCACTCGACTTTTATAATTTTGGACATTGTCCCATGATAATGTCCCATTGATGACATTAACCCTTTATCACAAAATCTCGACTTTTAATGACCCTCAGGAAAAGCCTTTTGAAAATATTGTTGGAAAAGGAGAAAATGCTGGTAACCAGCATTTTCTCCTTTTCGCACAATGTTTTCTACCTTCCCAAAACAAAAATGATTTTTGCATCAGGTTTATTTTGTCCTCTGCAAATGCTTTGAATTTGGACTTGTGTAAATTTTTGTCGTTTGGTAAAGAGTTAATGCAGTAGGTCTTAAAAATGGTAGCATCATTTTGAACATTAAACCTTAATAGATAGATAACACAGCTAAAGTGGATTTTGCATACCAAACAGTTCACTTGCTGATCTATTTTTATATAACTTGCTAAGACTTTACCAATATCAATCCTAAAAATACCATATTATGGTCTTTAATTTCTTGCTGGGCATATCCATTTGAGCCATACTCTTGCAAAAGGGGGTTTAATGCAACACTACAATCCATGAACTCTTTACCACACGACAAAATTTTAGACTTGTCCAAATCGAAAGCATCCGCAGATGACAATAGAAATGTGGTAAAAATGATAAGATTTTTCTCTAAAAAGGTAAAAAACATTGTGGGAAAAGGAGAAAATGCTGGTTACAACCAACTGAATCATGAGGTAGATCTGTCCATTGACAAGCAGAAAATTGACCAATTTCGCAAAATAGCTTGCACCCAAGTCAGCTTGCACTGACTGCTCAGGCTGACCGGGTAATTTTTTTTTCTCAGTTGCATTATACTCCCTTTTCGCAGAGTGTGGGTCATTTATTTTGAGCTCTGAATCTTTAGAGTACTGCTGCACACTTCTACATTGAATTTGGTGAAATCTGCATGAGAATTGAATGTAATTTCTAGATAAATCCAGAACTGTACAGGCTATTTTGAGACCTTTCAAATAAAATACCAGTAATCACATTACACAAAGGTCAAACTTATAGAAAAGGAAAGTATTATATTTCAGAAGTATGTAACAGAGTAATTACTTGTTATTTGCTATTGTTCCTTTTCTCACGATGTTATCCAAATTAAGAAGGCTTGTGTGGCTTTGTGCGAAAAGCTGGGTTTTTCATGGAAGTATGCTTTGACAAGAAACTGAAGAGTGCTAGCCTAGTACTGGTGAAGCCAATCAAACTGTCGTCATGGTATGACTGAAATACTGTTGAAATATGCTTAAAACATGATTCATTAATATCCATATCAGTCCACTGAAGGGACATAAACAGTCATTGTCATAATGCCATTAGATTGAAGCACTAAATAATGTCATCATCTTGTGTATTTCAGTGGGTAAAAGTTTTAAAGGAGAAAGACGAAATGACCTGTTTAGAATTGTACCCCTAGAAACTTTACCTTTGGGTGCTATATTTGGTGGTATGGGGCTTGGATTTTGTCTCTCCCTTCTGTTCTTCATGGACCAAAATATTTCTGCTGCATTGGTGAATGCTCCACAAAACAAGTAAGTTGATGATACATAGGTGTATCAAAAAAAGCTGTGCGTCCCTTATCTGAATTTCTTTCCAAGGGTTGATGATGGTCATTGCAACAGAGTCATTGCAATAGGATCCAATCCTCTCTCACCGCTTGATCATTGTTTAGATGATGGTTATGTTGTAAGGCGGCCAATGGCTTGGGAGGAATATTGTGCAAAGTTCTGGTAAAAAAAAACTCCAGAAAAGCATGGATAGTTGCACTGGTTGCTGCGATATAATTGAAATAACATTGAAAACAGCATTGAACACCATAAAGAGAAACAAATTTTCTTGTATATCAATATGGATATACTTTGTGGAGAGTGCAGACTTGGATCATATTGTACAGAGGTGCAGTCTGGTATTAGTGTCACATGTACTCACAAACTATAAGTACAAAAGTTACGAGATTGAGATATATAAGCTAGTCTATCCAAGAATTGATTTCTTTATTAACCCATTCAGCCCCATTATAGTCTGATATTGGATCTATACCATCTGGGTCCATATTCACCAACCATTCTGAAGAATATTCTTTGTCTAATTCTCCAGAATTACCAAATGGTTTAGCCAATCAGAAGTTGTGTTACTTTCAAATGTAGAAAATTCTTCAGCATAAGACTAAGAATATTCCTAAAAATGGTTGGTGAATACGGACCCTGCTTGTTCAGTCAAGCCAGTAAGATAAACTACCATCATAGTTGCAGTGAATTGTATCTTCAGCAGTTGAAAGTGTTTGAGTTTATATGAGCATGCTCTGGCAAAAGGGGGCTTAATGCACCTCTGTAATGCATTATACCAATCAAGTCGTCACATAATTATAGATCCATAATAGCCACTTTTTTAGACAACCGACTGAATCATGAGGTAGACTGGTTCTCTGGCAAGCAGAAAAGTGACCAACAGTGAAAAGTTTCGGCCCAGGTCAGCCTGCATGGACTGCGCAGGCTGACCTGAGTCGATACCGTTCACAGATGCATTAAGCCCCGTTTTCACAGAGCATGGTTCATATATTTTGACCTTAAAGAGAGAATCAATCCATTGCTCATTATGGGCACTATTTCCCTTTTGCCACATTGTTTTCAGAAGTTGTGTGCTGTTAGAGGAAAAATGTTGTCTGTAGGAGTTGATTAACTAGAAGAGAAAAGTAACCAAAATATTGTGGTAAAAGAAGAAAATATTGTACACCAGCATTTCCTACTTTTCCAAGAATGTATTGTAGACTTTCAAGGACAATCACATCATATCAGGCAATTATTTAGACTTCATTGTTTTAGTATATCATTCTCAAAATGATGCAATACTTGTATTTTAGGATGAAGAAAGGAACAGCCTATCACTGGGACCTGGTTGTTGTTGGTCTTATAAACGCTGCTCTGTCAGTAGTGGCATTTCCCTGGGTACATGCTGCCCTGCCCCACTCGCCCTTACACGTGAGAGCCCTGGCTGATGTGGAAGAAAGGGTGGACCAAGGCCATATCTATTCCATGTATGTCACTTCTCATTCTCCTTGAAAATGATGTTATGTTCCTGTTAACCTTTTACAACGCAGTCTCGAGTTTTAATGACCTTGAGGAAGAAGGTTTTTTTAAATCATTGTTGGAAAAGGAGAAAATGCTGGTGACCAGCATTTTCTCCTTCTCCAACAAAGTTTTCCTTTCTTATAGAAATAAATTCCACGATTTGAACCATATTTGATACATTGTCCTCAAATGCTTTGGATATGGATATATCCAAAATTGTGTCATGTGGTATAGACTTAATACTGTGAAGAACATTTTTGTCTCCTAAAATAAAATCTGGAATGTCCGTCTTGATTTTTCTCTAACCCTTCAATGGCTTAACCCTTTACCAGACGACAAAATTTTAGCCTTGTACAAATTGAAAGCATTTGCAGACGACAATTTCAATGTGGCTCAAATGGTACAACTTTCTTTGATAGGGTAGAAAACATTGTGGGAAAAGGAGAAAATGCTGGTTACCAGCATTTTCTCCTTTTCCCACAATGTTTTCAAAAGGCTTCTTTCCCAGGGGCGTCAAAAGGTGTCATTGTGCAGTAATGGGTTAATAAAAAATGTGCAGCATTTCAACAGTAACTAGAGTAACAAAGGGTAATACAGAGTTAAGTTATTTTGAATATGTATTCTAATAACCCTTTACCAGACAACAAAATTTTAGCCTAGACCAAATTGAAAGCATTTGCAGACGACAATTTCAATGTGGCTCAAATGGTGCGATCTTCTCTTGATAGGGTAGAAAACATTGTTGGAAAAGGAGAAAAAGCTGGTTGCTGGTTACCAGCGTTTTCTCCTTTTCCCACAATGATTTCAAAAGGCTTCTTTCCCAGGGTCATTAAAAGGCGTCAGTACATGGTAAAGGGTTAACCTTTTTATTGATAAATGAATGAAATAGACTTTTTCAAACAGAAAATGCTGAAATATAATAATTCCATTGTTCTTTTGGCCCTAATATCTCTTCAAATAGTAATCAATGTAAACCCCAAAACAGACCATTGCTCTGTGCAGTCTGATGTAGCTTGTCCACTAAAGCAACATAAGTTATGCTTAGAGCTTATTTAACTCTTTACCACACAATCCCGAGTTTTAACGACCCTGAAAAAGAATGCCTTTTGAAAACATTGTGGGAAAAGGAGAAAATGCTGGTAAGCAGCATTTTTTCCTTTTCCCACATTGTTTTCTACCCTTTCTGATACAAATCTTATCATTTGAGTATCATTTTATTTGTCGTCTGCAAATGCTTTGAATTTGGACCAGTCTGAAATTTTGTTGTTTGGTAAAGGGTTAATGCTATTACGATATATTTCTGAAGTTTTATGAGATATTCCATTTCATTGCTGGCCTGTTTGCTTTATATTTTGTTTGTCCTTTTTTTTTGTTTTCAGAATAGTAAGAGTAAGGGAGACTAGACTGACATGCATATTTTCCAGCATTATGATTGGTCTGTCCTTGATAATACTGTCTGTACTGGCATACATCCCCACCCCTGTGTTATATGGACTGTTCCTGTATATAGCTGTTACAGCCCTGGGTGGAAATCAGATGTTTGAGAGGATTATGTTACTGATTACAGAACAGGTTTGTTTACCCTTTTACACACAATCCTGACTTTAATGACACTGAAAGAGAAGACCTTTGAAAACATTTTGGGAAAAGGAGAAAATGCTAGTAACTAGCATTTTCTCTTTTCCCACAATATTTTGTCTTTTCACAACCGATTTCCTCTGTTTGAGCTACATTTGAATTGTTGTCTGCAAATACTTTGGATTTGGACAAATCTGAAGTACTGTTGTTTGGTAAAGCTGTAAATGGGGCTTTATACCTCTTTGTTTTACTTCAATATCATTATTATATAGGGTTTTATAATTTTTTATTTTTGTCATGATTTACGTATTCAGGCTAAACTACTGAGCCTCGGAAGACTGTAATTTCTAAATTTCTACACACATATGACTGAAATGTGAAGACAACAAATGAAATATTTCGGAGCTATTGTTTATTTTGTCATGGAGTGTCATTGAAATCATACCTTAGGGCCCCAAAAAGTACTAAAACCATAAAAAGAGAAAGGCATTTACTGGTAAATTGGAATTAACAATGGAACAATTCTCGACTTGAGTACTTTTGACTTAACCCTTTACTAGACAACAAAATTTTAGCCTTGTCCAAATTGAAAGCATTTGCAGACGACAATTTCAGTGTGGCTCAAATGGTGCAATTTTTCTTTGATAGGGTAGAAAACATTGTGGGAAAAGGAGAAAATGCTGGTTACCAGCATTTTCTCCTTTTCCAACAATGTTTTCACAAGGCTTCTTTCCCAGGGGCTTTAAAAGGCGGCATTGTGCGGTAAAGGGTTAAGGACATGTATGGACAGTTTGGTCTAAATTACTTTCAAGTAACATTTGTTAAACTGTATAACAGATCTACACCTTTCAGTTGCACGGGATTTTGAAGGTCACATTTAAACTTCCCCAGCCTTTAACCCATATCATGCAGTTTGTGAATGTATGCATTTTGTGGAGAGTATAGTGCAAGATCAGCCTTCACATATGTGCAGTCTGATCTTGTTCTACACTCTCCATTGTTCTGTCAGTAGTTTTGATTATATGGATCCAGTGCAATGCCATTTAATAAATCTATTTGTGTAATCATCAACAATTAAAGTTTGGCATTATAAGGGTCAATAATTATAATCTTTTTACCTTTCTATGCATGCTAAATGACTTTCGCTGTTGGTATATACCCTGAAACAAAATTAACCCTTCCCCAAATGACAAATTTTGGACTAGTCCAAATTGAAAGAGTTTGCAGACGACAATTCTAAATTTGATGAAAATGGCAGAAAGGTCTCAAAGTGGGTAGAAAACACTGTGGGAAAAGGAGAAATTGCTCGTTACAAGCAATTTCTCCTTTTCCCACAGTGTTTTCAAAAGACTTGTACTGCAGACACGTGAAAACCAGGGCTTGTTTGGGAAAGGGTTAATTCATTCACCATTATCTGCTGCGAAATAAAATAGTCCTTGATCCATTACCACACAATCTGGAGTTTTAACCACCCTGAAGAAGATGGCCTTTGAAAACACTGTGGCAAAAGGAGAAAATACTGGTGACCAGCATTTTCTCCCTGTCCGACAATGTTGTCTCTTCAATCAGTGACAGAAATCATCAATTTAGATAAACTGTTTCTTGTTGTCTGCAAATCCTTTCAATTTCATTGAGTCCAAAATTTAGTTGTTTGGTCAAGAGTTAATTTCTCTCTATTTCAGAGCGCATATCCTCCAAACCACTATATTCGTCGAGTGCTTTGTTTGGTCAAGAGTTAATTTCTCTCTATTTCAGAGCGCATATCCTCCAAACCACTATATTCGTCGAGTGCCACAACGAATCATGCATTTCTTCACCCTACTTCAGTTAGTTCAGTTAGCTGTACTGTGTGCATTTGGATTTGCTCCCTACCCCTACCTGAAAATGTTCTTCCCAGTTCTGATTTTCATCCTTATTCCTCTGAGGTATGTTTTTGTGTAAATACCCATGAGCCATGCTCTAGCAAAAGGGGATTTAATGCATCTCTGTGATGCATTATGCCATGCAGGTCATCACATAATTATGGATCCATAAAATCCATTCTGTCTAAGAACCGACTGAATCATTAGGTTGACTGGAGCTTTGAATTGCAGAAAATTTAACTCTTTCGAAGCCAAACAAACAAAAACTCTGTCTCTTTTGATGGCTGTAAATACAATCCACTGAGTCTCTGGAATATTTATATCCTATAGGCTTGACCAAACAAGCGGAGGGCATAGATCAAAGATCAGACTGCACGTTCTGTGCAGTCTGATCTTGATCTATGCTGTCCGCAAAAGTCCCTGTTTTCGCCTATGGCACTGAAAGGGTTAAAGAAAGCAAAAAAGTTTCTTTCCAGGTTAGCCTGCGCGGATTGCGCAAGCTGACCTGGGTCGATACTTTTTGCAGATGCATTAAACCCTCTTTTCACAGAGCATGGCTCCTATCATTTTCCATTTAGATCGCTACAGCAGAGTGTCACCTCAGTCCCAGTACTGTCATATTTTCGGGGGGCTGCCAAATTTATTATAGTATACTATATCTTTACCAAAAAGAGCCTGAGGAAGAGGGCTTTACAAAATATTATGGAAAAAGGAGAAAATGCTGGTTACTAGCATTTTCTCCTGAGACGATTTCCACTATTGGAGCAACATTTACTTTGTTGTCTGCAAATGCTTTGGATTTGGACAAATCCAACTTTTGTTGTTTGGTAAAGAGCTATCTATTCAAAGGATAAACATCTGAAGGCAAGGAAAAGAAATTGTCTTTCAAGGGTGTATAAAACATTGTGATAAATCAAGCATTTGATTAGAAGAAGTCGGTTTCTACTTTTTCCACAATGTGCTATAAAGCTTTCAACTACAGGTGCTTCATTTGTTGTATGTAAGCATTATGCGTTAAGTTAAATATACTTATGTTATTTTGCAGGCAAAAAGTGATCCCCAAGATAATTCAGCAGAAATATTTAAACGCCATGGACAGTCACTGATTCTGCCATACATGGACACCTTAGAGACTAATTACAACAGGAAGAAGGATCTGGGACCTGCAGAATTTTACAACAGAAACAAGGATCTGGGACCTGAACAATTTTTACTATAGGAAAATGGGTCTGGGCCCAACAGAATTCTTACTACAAAAACAGACATCTGGGGGCCTACACATTTTTAACAACAGAAACACAGATATGGGTCTCTATTTATGGACTGGGATAACTGGGATCTGGGACCCATGTATATATGTGAGCCATGCTCTAACACAAGTTACCTTATCACTTTACCACACAAACCACAAACCACACTTTTAATGACCCTGAGGAAGAAGCCTTTTGAAAACATTGTGGAAAAAGGAGAAAATGCTAGTAACCAGCATTTTCCACAATGTTTTCTGCCCTTCCCTAAACAAGTTTCAGTTTTTCGGTAACATTTATTTTGTCGTCTGCAGATGCTTTCAGTTTGGACCAGTCTAAAATTTTGTCGTTTGGTAAAGGGTTAACTCTTTACCAAACGAGAAAATTTTGGACCTGCTGAAATTGAAAGCACTTGCAGACGAGATATTGAATTTGGCTCAAATAATTTTACCCCTGTTTCAAAGGTTAGAAAACATTGTGGGCAAAGAAGAAAATGCCGGTTACCAGCATTTTCTTCTTTTCACACAATGCTTTCAACAGCTTTCTTTCTCAGGGTCGTTAAAACCCGGGATTGTGTGGTAAAGGGTTAATGCATCTCTGTGATGCACTATACCAAGCAAGTCATCACCTAATGATGGATCCATAAAATGCATGCTGTCTCACAACAAGCTGAATGAAGAGGTAAAATGATCCTTGGACATACGAAAAGTTTCAACTGATTTTGTTTCCTCTCTGGGTTGATACTGTTTGCAGATGCATTAAACCCCCTTTTCACAGTGCATGGCGTATATAAATGACATATGTTGTACTGAGGTTTTTTTTTTTGGGGCCTTTTACAAAAGAATCCCTCTTTGTAACAATTGTCAGGAAAAGAGCTTTTAAAAAAAAACATGTAGAAACAGTAGGAAATGCTTGTAAACAGCATTTTCTCTCTTCTGTGAAATGTTTTCAACCTTTCCAAAGAAAAATTTCATAATTTTAGCCATTTTTGAATCGTTTTCTGCAAATGCTTTCGATATAGACAAGTCTAAATTCTTGTTGTATTGTAAAGATTTAAGTAAACAGATAGTCAGCTGTGTTCATGAAAGAATTAAAAGGAATTGTGCAAAAACTCAACTCTTAGAATGGTATAAAGGATCTGAAACGTGTTGGCATTTGAGATAATGTTTTAATAAAAGAGTCTATAATTAACCCTTTCCCAAACAACAAATTTTGGACTAGTCCAAATTGAAAGAGTTTGCAGACGACAATTTGAAACTTGATGAAAATGGCAAAAAGGTCTCAAAACGGGAAGAAAACACTGTGGGAAAAGGAGAATTTGCTCGTTACGAGCAATTTCTCCTTTTCCCACAGTGTTTTCAAAAGACTTGTACTGCAGACACATGAAAACCAGGGCTTGTTTGGGAAAGGGTTAAGCAAGTCTTTGGCAAGCATAATAACATTTTTCTGTGGACAAGATTAGTAAAATTTTACCTTAAAAGCCAACAAGTGTCATATTCTTTTTATCAGATGACTGAATATCAAGAAGTATAAATCATGACGTATAAAACATAGACCTACATGAACATGTGTATTAAATTAGAAAGGTATGTTACGGATCAAAATAAAAAGTTCTATTTAATCTTGGCATATAATGATTTTGTTTTTAATCTAAAGCTGACAGAATTCACAGCTTTGTCATAGTCACCACTTTTGACAGACGTGGCTTGGTAAAGGTTTAACTTAATTCTTTATTCATTCCTAATTTTGATAGTCAAATCATGCGACTTGTGGTTTATGTTCAAGCCACAGAATTAAAACTTTACTAAATAATCCTAGGAGTTTTAACAACTCTGGCGAAAAAGAGTTTTCACAAATTATTTTCTACCCATCTAAGGACAAATGCAATCATTGAAGACATACTAGTATCTGATTTGTCATCTGTAAATCCCTTCAATTTGGATAAATCTTATCTCTTGTTTTTTGGGTAAAGAGTTAAAGGTTATAGAAACTGGGTCCGTACTCACCAACCATTCTTAAGAACGTTCTTAGACTTATTCTTCAAGATTTTCCAAGTTTGAAAGTAACACAACTTCTGATTGGCTAAACCGTATGGCTAAACCGTTAGCCATACGGTTTAGCCAATCAGAAGTTGTGTTACTTTCAAATTTGGAAAATTTTGGAGAACAAGACCAAGAATATTCTTAAGAATGGTTGGTGAATATGGATCCTGATCACATGGCTCACATGGCTTTCAGAAAGAAATTATGATTATAGAATGAATAAAGTAACAGGTGTATATGTTTATTTACAACTTTATTTTGTTAATTTTCTCATTTTAAGATTACAAGTCCAATTACATTCTAATGGAAAAGGTGATATTTGCCCTCTACAATGGTAACTCAAACAATATTTTCTGCCTTCCTACATTTCAGTGATATGGTGCTGATTTCTTTAAAAACTTACACAATATCAGTTTTTGAAATGTTTGTGTGAATTTTCGTATTATTGTATTTTTTCTTAGCCTGAAATACAACTAGCAGTTGTATCAAGATATTCCAATTTCAATTTCATTTTTTTTTTTTTATTAAAACATCTAACCAAATGTTTGACAGTAAAGATCCATGATCAGACTTCTCATTCTGTGCAGTCTGATCTTGATCTACACTTTCCTTAATTAAAGTTAACTGGATGCCAGACGATCTTGATGTACACTATCCTCAATTAAAGTATATTCCATGCAAAAAGAGATAGTGTACTTTTGCCCCTCAACAAAGTCTTAGTCACTTTTAAGTCAATCGGTTTTGGGAAATTAGTGATAATACTCAGGGATCAGAAGTTGATCTAAAATAATGTGTTTGCATGTTTGTAGATTTTGTCTATGTCGTAGATATATGATAATTGATTGTACAGACGAGTCATGCTCTGTGAAAAGGGAATGTGAATGCATCTGCAAAAACTATTGATCCACGCCAGCCTGCGCAGTTTGACATTGGCAAAAACTGTTTACTGTCTTTTAAATTTTCTGGATGCCTAGTTCATGATTCAGTCAGTTGCCAAACAAAAACAGATTTTATAGGTCCATAATTATTTGATGACTTGCTTGGTTTATTGCATCATGAAGAAGCATTAAACCCCCTTTTGCCAGAGCTTGACTCATTTATTTCCCCTTTGTGGTCTTAAGGCAAGCATAATAGTAGTGTTGCAAAAAATACTCCAAAGACCAGACTGTGACATTATTTTTATGTTAAATTGTTATAAAACATCTTGTTATATTTTAAATTTATTTTGCAGTTATATAATTAGTTATTTTTAAGAGAAAGAATTACCTCCTTCAGAAAAACTTTTGTTCCACAGCAGACTACTGTGGAAAACACAATGACAAAAGGATAATCGCACAGAACTATTAATTCCTTCTCTTGGCACAGTGTTTTCATTCATATTAAATCTTAAGTCCTGAACATTCACATACATGGATTTTATTGGGTGTTTTCAAAATCAGCAGCATCAAACTTGTTTCATGATTTAAATGTAATCAGTTAAAGGCCTAGTGGTGGAAAAAGTGAACAATGCAGCTGTTAAAATGCATTTAATTTTAAATCATACCATTTAAAAATATGGAAATTATTGTGAAGATGACAAAGTATTGGTTGCTGGCAGAAACATCAATTTGAAAACTAAGTAAAAAGTTTCCAAGTCGCTCTATCATTTGTTGACATTTTACCTGATTTTAAAATTCATTTTTCAGCCAGTGACAAATACTTGGACTGACGCACATTAACAGATTATTATCTTCACAATAATTTCCATACTTTTAAAAGGTATGATTTGAATTTTGTTACATTTTAGCACTGGCATTGTTTACATTTGGCTACCACTGGGCCTTTAAAAGTGTGAAAACCAATGCTGTTTGTAAGGAAAGTTTTATGTACTTTCAGGGTTAGGCTTATATAAATACACATTTTTATCTTTTTAACCCTTTACCGCACAATGCCACCTTTTAACAACCCTGAGAAAGAAGCCATCTGGAAATTATTTTGAAGCTGGAATGGTAACCAGCATTTTCTCCTTTTCCCACAATGTTTTCTACCCTACAAAGGAAAAATTGCACCATTTGAGCCACTCTAAAAATTGATGTCTGCAAATGCTTTCAATTTGGACAAGGCTAAAATTTTGTCATCTGGTAAAGGGTTAAAGCAATATATAAACTGGTATACAGTAAGAATACTCTACACTAAAGGTGCTACTTTAGAAATATTAATTCTCTGCGGCACATGTAGTCACTTTTATGCCCATTTGCAGATACTCTATTCATTATTTTCCCCGAATTTCACTCAGAGATACTCAGATTTTCAAATCCATGTAGGTATTTTGTAATGAATATTTGCATGTCCTTTGTTTACCTTCAACTTACTTCAAGGTATACAGCTTGTGAAACCATGTTGAAAGTGATATTTTCGTCATGATTGCTATAGACACATATGAGCTGTGCTCTGGCAAAAGGGGGCTTGAGGCATCTCTGTGATTCATTATACCAAGCAAGCCATTACATAATTATGGATCCATAATAACCAGTTCGACTTAATCATGAGGTAGACTGGTCCCTGGACATACAGAAAATTGACCAATAGCAAAAAATTTTGGCCCAGGTCACCCTGCAGGGACTGTGTAGGCTGACCTGAGTTGATTATTTTTGCACATGCATTAATCCCCCTTTTCACAGAGCATGACTCAAATGTATGTTGAATCTGAAATACTCATTTTATTCTAAGATCAAAATAATTGCATAATGATTTATATATTGACAATGTCTTTTGTAAGTTTATATCTTGTTTAAACTTGACTTTTTGTTCTAAGCTTCATTTCTTGATACACAGTTGTTTTGAAGGAATCACACATTGCTCTCCAATAATACAGGATTTTTGCCCCAGTAAGTAAACAGAATCTTGTAAATAAATCGCCTAGGTAATTGCAGAGAACTACTTGGATGACATTTCCATACATTCATGTTTTTGTAAGAGAAAATAGCTTTGTTTTATACTACACACTTGCACTGTGTTCATGTATGTTCACTGGCTTGAAATTATTTTTACTCCAGAGTCCTTAAGTATATTCTTACAAATTCATTGTTAAAAAATGGAGGCAAAATATATGAGGCATTCTGTGTGAAAAGGGAGCTTAAAGCTCCTGCAAAAAGTATCGACCTAGGTCAGCCTGCGCAGTCTGCGCAGGCTGACCTGGGTCGAGACTTTTCACTATTGTTCAATTTTCTGCATGTCAAAGGACCAGTCCTCCTCATGATTGAGTCGGTTGTTTAAAAAAGTGGGTATAATGGACCTATAATTATGTGATGTTCTGATTGGTACAATACATCAAGAAGATGCATTAAGACCCCTTTTACCAGAGCATGGCTCATATGTTACTTTTCTGGAAATCCATGACTCAGTTTGTACAAACAAATTTTTAATTCATTTTCATAGCTTGTACAGGAATCCATGAACACATAACTTTATATTGCTATAGAAATCCAGACACATAATGCAGATTCTCTTTTTATAGAAATCCATTAACCCTTTACCATACAATGACGCCTTTTGATGCCCCTGGGAAAGAAGCCGTTTGAAAACATTGTGGGAAAAGGAGAAAATGCTGGTAACCAGCATTTTCTCCTTTTTCCACAATGTTTTCTACCCAATCAAAGAAAAGTTGTAATATTTGAGCCACATTGAAATTGTTGTCTGCAAATGCTTTCAATTTGGACAAGGCTAAAGTTTTGTCGTCTGGTAAAGGGTTGACTTGGTACATGACTATGGTTACACTTTGTAAAAATGTTTTCAGCAAGAAGCCCAATATAAGTTGCTTTTGCAGATGATGTAAAATAAGATTAGACTTTACAGAACCTCCAACCGATGTTGGATCTGCACTGTCCAAAGTTTTAGATATTTTAGCAGAAGCAACACTGAATTTCCAGTATACCATTTTTTTCCCCAATGGTAGAATGTTTGTTCTTTATCTTGGCCTGGTTTCACGAAACAACTGTTATTTTACTCAAATCTACCAACGGACCCAAGTTTTGATTTAAGTTGAGTTTGTTATTTGAGACACATTGCAGCAACATTAACAGACTGTAGTAATGTTTTCAGATCGTGAGTCGACACCAGCGTTTAGACTTAACGAAGCAAAATAAATGGACTTCAGTCAATTAACTGACTTAACTCTTTACCACACAATCCCAACTTTTAACGACCCAGAGAAAGAAGCCTTTTGAAAACATTGTGGGAAAAGGAGAAAATGCTGGTAACCAGCATTTTCTCCTTTTCCCACAATGCTTTCTACCCTTCCCAAAACAAATTCAATTTTTCATTCACATTTATTTTGTCATCTGCAAATGCTTTCAATTGGGTCCAGTCCAAAATTTTGTTGTTTGGTAAAGGGTTCAGTCCATTATTTTGCTGATTTGAGTAAGAAACGTTGTATCAATACTGAACTTGAGAATGTTACATAAGTCTGTTAACCCTTTCCCAAACAAGCACTGGTTTTCACGTGTCTGCAGTACAAGTCTTTTGAAAACACTGTGGGAATAGGAGAAATTGCTCGTAACGAGCAATTTCTCCTTTTCCCACAGTGTTTTCTACCCTTTTTGAGAACTTTCTGCCATTTTCATCAAATTTAAAATTGTCGTCGGCAAACTCTTTCAATTTGGGCCAGTCCAAAATTTGTCGTTTGGGAAAGGGTTAATGTTAGTCAAATGCATCCGGAATAACAAACTCAAGCTGGAAAATAAGTTTGTTTGCAGATTTGAGTAAAATGACAGAGTGAAGTTTTTTCGTGAAATCGGGCCCTGGTGAATTTTTTTTTATCTATGAATTGATGTATCTTTTTAAATCACTCATACGAGAACCTCTAGATCTCGATAAAAAGTGACATAGACCTGCTTATCAAGAAAAGGCAATAGCTCTGATGTTCTTAGTTCTATCCAACGTTTTACTTGTTTCATACACGGGCAGATCTGATGTTTTTCTTTTACGTGATTTTTGTTATTTTTAACTCAGTTTGTTGTTAATATTTTGTTACATAATAATTGTTACATCATGTACAAAGATAAATTGTTGTTAATCGGAATTATTCTTTCATTATTTCTTATTTCTTAATCAGACTTTGTGTGCCACCTAATATATATCATGTGGGTCATGCTGTGTGAAAAGGGGGCTTAATGCATCTGCAAAGAGTATTCACCCAGGTCAGCCAATGCAGTGCGTGCAGGCTGACCTGGGCCGAAACCTTTTGCTTTCGATAAGTTTTCTGCATGTCCAAGGAATAGTCTACCTCATGATTCAGTGGATTGTTAGACAAAGTGGATTCTGTGGATCCCTGATCATGGGATGTCTTGCTTGGTACAATGCATTAACTCTTTACCAAACGACAACATTTAAGACTGGTCCAAATTGAAAGCACTTGCAGACGACAAATTAAAGGTGGCTCAGGTGGCGAAATTTGTCCAAGATGAAGTAGAAAACATTGTGGGAAAAGGAGAAAATGCTGGTTACCAGCATTTTCTCCTTTTCCCACAATGTTTTCAAAAGGCTTCTCACTCAGGGTCGTTAAAAGTCGGGGTTGTGTGGTAAAGGGTTAAGGAAATGTATAAAACCTCCATTTACCAGAGCGCTGTTGAAATGTTTTTGTTATCACTAACTTATGAATTCCTTCAAGAATTCGGCTCCACTCAGAACTCCCCTTTTTTATGACAACACTACTAGAATCCCCGGAATCTTTTGCATTGTAAATTTCTTTGACTTTGGAAGTATGTTAAGTTTCACAATTTGTGTAATGCATTGTTTGAGACTAGGTCAACCCTTCACGAAAGCCATTACCCAGAGTCCATCAATGATCTTTGAGTGGATCCGGTAGACAGCAGCCTTACCAAATCTAGGCTGCCTTTCACTAAACTGCATACGCACGAAATTTGCGTTCACAGTTTAACTCCTTACCAAACGACAACATCTTGAACGTTTCCAAATTGAAAGCATTTGCAGGCGACAAAATAAATGTGACTCAAAAACTGAAATTTGTTTTGGGAAAGGTAGGAAACATTGTGGGAAAAGGAGAAAATGCTGGTTACCAGCATTTTCTCCTTTTCCCACAATGTTTTCAAAAGGCTTCTACCCCAGGGTCGTTAAAAGTCGGGATTGTGTGGTAAAGGGTGAAGTAAGCAAGCATCGTCTGAAAGCAATGTTCACTTCACTCTTACCCTGCCGAGCCCCCGTAGCTCAGTCGGTAGCGTACAGGACTTGAGAACAGGGGGTCGCTGGTTCGATCCCCGGCTCGGCCAATTTCTTTCCGAGGATTGATGATAGTCATTGCGACAGGATTCATTCCTCTCTCACCGCTGATTTCGACGATGGTTATGTGGGAAAGCAGCCAGTGGCTTGGAAAGAATATTGTGCGTAGTACTGGTAAAAGAAACTCCAGGCAAGCATGGATAGGTGCACTGGCCGCCGCGATATAACTGAAATAATGTTGAAAACGACGTTAAACACCATACAATCAATCAATCAATCTTAACTCTTACCCTGCTAAATAAGTGAAATGAAACCTTGAAGCCGATAGTAAAAACACTGATGTTGCTATTTCAAAGTTATTCTCTGGAGAAAAATATCTCCTGATCAGACAGTGTAGATCCAAGATCAGACTGCATGTTCTGTGCAGTCTGATCTTGATCTACACTGTCTTGCAAAAGGTCATTTAGATTGTTTTTCTCAAAAGTAATTTGTCTTAATTCAGAAGTTTAAATTACCCCGTAAAAAGAACTGAAATAAAAAAATCATTACATTTATTGGCAAACAAATATCAAAGAGGAATGACTGGGATTAGTCAGCACGTCTTCTTAACCCTTAAGCTGCTAATCGAGACCCACTGACCTTTTGCGGACAGTGTAGATCAAGATCAGACTGCACAGAACGTGCAGTCTGATCTTTGATCTACACTTTCCGATACGGTGTTTTCTTTCCGGTGAAATCAGCTTTGAAACTGCAATGTTTGGGCTTTTAGTATTGAGTAAAAATTCGCGTTTCATTTATTCAGCAGCTCAAGTGTTAACCCATATTCTGCTCTATAAGTTAAATAAAACCTTCAAGCCGACAGTATAAACCCGAATAATGTTGGGTTTATTCGGGACACTAAGGCTTACTACTAACATAATACTCAAAATGTGCGTAATCAAAATGTGCGTCATACGTATCTGACAGTAAAGATTGCATGGAACTGTATTTTAACAAGACTTTAACCCGTGTCCTGCTAAATAACACTTTCAAGACCATAGTAAAAACCTGAATAATAATATTTCAAACTTATCCTTTGGAGAAAAATATCTCCTTATCCCGCTAAATAAGTCAAAAACTTTCAAGAAGATAGTGAAAACCCGAAAAATGTTATTTCAAAACTTTTGGGGGGAGGGGAGGGGAATAATATCTCCTTATCGGACAGTGTACAATCAAGATCAGACTGCACGTTCCGTGCAGTCTGATCTTGATCTACACTGTCCGCAAAAGGTCAGTGAGTGGCGCCTAGCAGCTTAAGGGTTAAAATAGAACGTGGTGCATCGTATGTTAACATTGATGGATGATCGTTCTTCGTTCTTGACCAAGCGCCCCCCCCCCCTACCCCCCCCCACACACACACACAAAAAAAAACATCATTTGAGTGCAGGATTCAATTTGTATTTCCACAGCAAGAGAAACGTGCTCGAACTAGGGAAGAGAAGTTTGTTACAAACAGTTATTCCTTTTCCCCCGTGTTTTCAAATATGTACATTGTTTTGGTTTTTTTTTCTGTACCACAGTGGATCAGCTAGCCTCCAAAAATAACTGTTGACACTCTGAACACGTTTACGCCCAATTTCATATTTCTTTGGTTCGTATCATGGTTTTGTAAAGTACATGTAGGTTTGGGTGGGTTTTTTTGTCGCTCTCAATATGATTTCAGTCATAAGAGGTGAAAACACTTCCATACCTATCCAATACCAAACTGGAACTCTACAGTGCCTTACCAAAGGACACTCGCATTTATGCAACAACAGATTCTTTGAACACCCATCACGCACACGAAAATTGTTCACTTTCATCGTTAGATTTAATTTCAAATAGGTTTTTATCATCCTCAATGAGGTCTTCACTGATATTTTCCATTACACTTGAACGATGAGGTTTCTCTTTGCCCATACTGTCAACAATCCTGAACGCTTCTAGGAACTCGTTAAAGTCTATATGTCCGTCTTTGTTGATATCTAGACTGCGTGCAATGTCTTGTATCTCCTTCTGTTTGATGTCCAGGTTTAGTTGTCTCATTAAAATGACGAGCGCGTCTTCGAACTCTTGCATCGAGATATAACCTGACAAATATAAATAAGCCATGCTCTGTGAAAAGGGGTTTTAATTCATCTGCAAAAAGTTTCGTCCCAAGTCAGCCTGCGCAGTCCGCGCAGGCTGACTTGGGACGAAACTTTTTGCTTTTAGTAAATTTCCTTCATATCCCAGGACCATTCTACCACAGGATTTCGTCAATTGTAAGACAAAATAGATTTTATGGATCCATAATCAAGTGATGATTTGCTTGGTATTTATAACGTATTAAACCCCCATTATACAGAGCACGGCCTAACCCTTTACCAGACGACAAAATTTTAGACCTGTTCAAATTGAAAGCATTTGCAGACGACAATTCCAACGTGGCTGAAATGGAGCAATCTTTCGTTGATAGGGTAGAGAACATTGTGGGAAATGGAGAAAATGCTGGTTACCAGCGTTTTCTCCTTTTTCCACAATGTTTTCAAAAGGCTTCTTTTCCAGGGGCGTTAAAAGGCGGCATTGTACGGGAAAGTGTTAAATACATAATATTATTAAATTAAATACTGCAGTCCAAAGGTCATCTCTCTTCAAAGTGCAGACAGTGTATATCACGTTCATAAGAACATGCTGCGTGATCTTGGCACCACACTTTCCAAATGTTCTGTGAAATACTGAGGCCCAGGCAACATTCACCAATCAAATCTGCTGCACTCTTTTCCAAGATATGTTTGCCCCAACCAACATTTTTATTGGCCGATATATTCTAATTATTGCATGTTACAATAATACATCATGCATTGTACAGATTACCCATGTACAATATTTGGGGCCAAGCCCCCGTAGCTCAGTCGGTAGCGTACAGGACTCGAGATCAGGAGGTCGCTGGTTCGATCCCCGGCTTGGCCAATTTCTTTCCGAGGATTGATGATAGTCATCGCGACAAGATTCATTCCATTCTCACCGCTGACCATTGTTTCGACGATGGTTATGTGGGAAAGCAGCAAGTGGCTTGGAAAGAATATTGTGCAGAGTACTGGTAAATCTAACCCCAGGAAAGCATGGATAGGTGCACTGGCCGCCGTGGTATAACTGAAATAATGTTGAAGACGGCGTTAAACACTTTACTATACAATCAACAATATTTGGGAAAGGCGTTCTGAGAAAAAGGGGTTTAATGCATACTCGTGATTTATACTAAGCAAATTATTGCATGATATAGACTGATTGATTGTATGGTGTGTAACGCCGTTTTCGACATTATTTCAGTTATATCTCGGCGGCCAGTGCACCTATCCATGCTTTCCTGGAGTTTCTTTTACCAGTACTACGCACAATACTTTCCAAGCCACTGGCTGCTTTCCCACATAACCATTGTCGAAACAATGGTCAGCGGTGAGAGAGGAATGAATCCTGTCGCTATGACTATCATCAATCCTCGGAAAGAAATTGGCCGAGCCGGGGATCGGACCAGCGACCTCCTGTTCTCAAGTCCTGTGCAATACCGACCGAGCTACGGGGGCTCGGCTGCATAATATAGAACTATCCATTTTATCTACAAAACCGACCGAATCATGCGATAGAATTGCTCTTTGAAATGAAGAAAATTTACCAACAGTAAAAAGGTTCGACCCAAGTCGGTCTGCGCTGACTGTGTAGGCTTACATGAGTCGTATTTTTGCAGATGCTTTAAACCACCCTTTCACAGAGCAGGATTCACATGCAAAATTCTTCCAGCAAAACAAGTCCAACATCTCACCTGAATGATCTGTATCCATCAATCGGAAAATTGTCTCTAGATTGTCTTTGTGTTTATACAGACTTTCTGTCACAGACGGTCCGTTCTGTAAATAAAGATTGATGGACTTAATGAATTTTGTCTGTATTGATAGGGTTAGAAACAGTATTTTTAAAATATCACACTTATCTGTCAGAAGTAAGCGGTGTTTTACATACCACTTATCTACCGGAAGTGGTATAACTTACTGGTCAGAAATACATGTAGTATTTTCTTACCACATGTATAGTTAAACTGCAGTCCTTGATATTTTAATTGATTCTATTTTCGGTTCTAGGCTATGCTGTCAAACAACAGATACGACCATTGTATTATATTCTACCATTTATCTGTCAGATATAATATTTTTCATACCACACTTATCTTTCAGAAATATATAAAATATTACGATAGTCCGTACTTTTCTGTGATCGGATCACGTCGAATTGCCTGTATAAAAAGGTGCGTATCGGATGAGACCAAAGGTCGAATCCAGTGCGAACCTTTTAACATGGGCAACAAGATCTGGTCTGTCAACACAGAATTGTAGACTGTAGCTGTAATGTTCCCTTTATGCCTTCCCTGTATAATCTAAACATTATCACAAAATAAATTGAATAACCAAAAACGTCAGACAGCCGCACATTTTTGGGGGATTTGACGGAAAGAGGCGAAGGTGAATACATAAAAGTGGTCCGTGAAACACGACGATGTTCTATACATACAATGTACATGCGTAATACGGAAACCTACACAGATAACATGAGTAATTTGGAAAAGGTATTCTTGTCTTCTGTATATTTTTTTTTTTACAAATAACGCCCGTATTTAAGTCCGATCATAGATAGGTGTATAAGAGAGTACTTCGCATATCGCATTTATCTGTCAGATGTAATATTTTACATACCGCACTTATCTGTCAGAAGTAGTATTTTACATACCACACTAATCTTTTCAGAAGTAGTTAGATGTTACACTTATAGATCTGTCAGAGGAAGCTCTTAACTTACCGCGCTGTGTCGATGCCGCACTTGTAGTTGCTCGAAGCTTGTTTCGTATAAAACCTCATCGTTGTCGTTAGTTTGTACAAGTTTGGATCTCAATGTTCTCCATGGTAACTCCATACCTAGCACTGTTTCCATGGCAACACACCAGTGATAACAGGATATATGACCTGCAATAATATTATTCTGTTATCATACAAGGGAATTTCAACCTGTCGAAAACTAATACGAGTGACATGGCAGGGCAAGAAAAAAGAAATATTCGTCTATTGCGATTCGTGTTTTTTTTTTTTTATAGACCTACCTAAAACTAATGCAGGTAGCACAAAGGACCAGCATTACAAGAAAAGGGAAGTAACTGTACGTAGAATTAATTTATTCAAATATAGACTAATTTCAGACATAACAGACTGACTACTAGTAAAGAAAGAAAAAAAACAAATTTTCAACGAAACGGAAGTTACTGTCTTCGGATTTATTTCATTCTAATACAGACTATAATAGACCTAACAAAACAAATACAAGCTACACAAACGAATATATTTCGAGAAAAAGGAAGCAATTTTCATAACCTTTAACCCTTTACTGCACAATGCCGCCTTTTGACACCCCTTGAAAAGAAGCCTTTTGAAAACATTGTGGGAAAAGGAGAAAATGCTGGTAACCAGCATTTTCTCCTTTTCCCACAATGTTTTCTACCCTATCAAACAAAAATTGCACCATTTCAGCCACAGTGAAATTGTCGTCTGCAAATGCTTTCAATTTGGACAGGTCTAAAATTTTGTCGAGTGGTAAAGGGTTAAGGAACACACAACCACACTCTCTCGAGGTTTTTAGCAGCCGTGTATTTCAGGTAGGTTAACTCGTACCAACTATAGACTTCCACAACAAAATATTTCGTTAGAACTTTAATCAGTGGAAGAAGACTTTCACAACAATATACTTATTCAGAATATCAGAAAAGTAATGGTGAACATTTGACTAAACATATTTAAATAGAGAAACGGAGAGTGTGGAGCGAGATCAGACTGCACGTATGTGCAGTCTAATCTTACTCTACACTCTCCGTAAAATACATCTAAAGCCACGTATGGCAGAAAAAAATGTGAAACTGAGGTAATGAACTAAAAAAAACCTCGTCCTCGGCGAAGATAAAAGATCAACGTTCTTTGCTAAATCTTTTCAATTCTCTTTAGAACGAAATCGATTTTGTTACTTGTAAGTGAATTTCAGATCAGATTTCTATTCAACTCTAATGAAATAATATTGATTGGTGCGAATGGTTTGGTTTAAAATGTGGTGATATTCTTCATTGAAAAATGACTCGACCGTTTTACATCATCTTTCATTTATTCCTTGCTGAATGTCGGAAACATTTCAGTGCTAACTCTTTACCAAGCAACAACATTTTAAACTTGTCCAAATTGAAAGCATTTTTTTTTTTTTTTTGCAGGTGACTAATTAAATGTGTGTCAAATAATATTTTATTTTTTTTCCCTGTAATAAGAAGGAAAACATGGTGGGAAAAGTAGAAAATGCTGGGACCAGGGTCCGTATTCACCACCCATTCTTAAGAATATTCTTTGTCTTATTGTCAAAGATTTTCTAAATTTGAAAGTAACACAACTTCTGATTGGCTAAACCAAATGGTTTAGCCAATCAGAAGTTGTGTTACTTTCAAATTTAGAAAATGCTGGAGAAAAAGACAGGGAATATTCTTAAGAATGGTTGGTGAATACGGGGCTAGGATTTTCTCATTTTCTCCACATGTTTTCAAAAGTCTTTCTTCTTCGGGTGTGAACTCAAAACATCAAGGCAATGAATGCTACTCCAAGCACTTAATGTTATATGGACTGTTTTGTATAGTTTTAATACGACTTTCAAAAAACAAAACATAAATACAAAAAACATATGAGTTCAGAAATGCACGTAATATTAGTCATGCTCTGTGAAAAGGAGATTTAATACATCTGCAAGAAGTATCGAGTGCGAACTGCGCAGGCTGACCTAGGTCGAAACGTTTTGCTTTTATCAAATTTTATGCCTATGAGACGACCATTCTACCTCAGAATTCAGCCGGTTGTTAGACAAAATGGATTTTATGGATCCATAATTATGTAATGACTAAAACCCCCTTTTGCCAGAGCACGACTCACATAAATGACTACATGTAATTTCCTGCAGACGACTTTTAAAGATTGTGCAAACGGGTTAACTATTTACCTCACGACAAAATTTTAGACTTGTCCAAATTCAAAGCATCAGCAGATGACAAAATCATGGGTGGCTCAAATGATGTAACTTGCCTTCAGTAAAAACATTGTGGGAAAAGGAGAAAATGCTGACTTACCATCATGTTCTCCTTTTCTCACAACGTGTTCAAAAGCTTTCTTTTTCTGGGTCGTTAAAACACGGAACTGCGTGCAAAGGGGTTATATAGCTTATAATTGCAATTTCTTCTTCTCTTACAGTGTTTTTCACATAATTATATTCGTATATTAACCCTTTACCACACGAGAAAAATTTAGACAGGTCCAAATTGAAAGAATTTGCAGACGACAAAAAAAATTTGACTCAAATAATGGAATTTGTCTTGGATGGGGTAGAAAACATTGTGGGAAAAGGAGAAAATGCTGGTTACCAGCATTTTCTCCTTTTTCCACAATGTTTTCAAAAGGCCTCTTCCTCAGGGTCGTTAAAAGTCGGGATTGTGTGGTAAAGGGTTAATCTTGATTCTTCTTTCGTTTCAGAAGAGTTCGGTTACTTAGAATCTTTACAACACGACAAAATCTTAGATTTGTACAATCAGAAGGCCTTTGGAGAACTATTTATTTTTGTTTGGCTCAGATGATAAAATTAGTCCATGAAAGAGTAGAAAACACCATGGGAAAATGAGAAAATGCTGGTTACCAGCATTTTCTCCTTTTCCTATGGTGTTTTCAAAAGCCTACTTTCTCACGGTCGTTACGGTCGAGATTGTTTTGTAAAGGTAGATCAGTACAGAGTCCTTGTGTCCCTGCCTGTCTATGTACACATTGGAAAGACAAACCTGTGTTTTGAGGGTCATATTTCAGAAATTCTGACATCAGCTCGGATTTCCAAGCTATCATTCTCTCCTTCAGATCTAAAATGGCGGACTGTTCGATCTTGTTAACTCTGGAATAATACACAATATCATCTTTCACCAATTGGTCGTGCCGAGTCTTGGTAGCGCAGTAGGTAGCGTACAGGGCTTGAGAACAGGGGGTCGCTGGTTCGAATCCCCATCTCGGTCAATTTCTTTCCGAGGATAGATGATAGTCATAGCGACAGGATTCATTTCTGTCTCACCACTGATCATTGTTTCGACGATGGTTATGTGGGAAAGTAGTCAATAGCTTGGATCATAGGCCACTGAAACTCCATTGGTCTGTTACCGGACAACGAAATTTTCCTTATCGGACACCGTTACTATAAATAGCACATTGGCAACTGCCTCTATGTTGTATATAGTAAGTCTTATTATATACAATATAGAGACAGTTGCCAATGTGCTATTTATAGTAACGGTGTCCGATAAGGAAAATTTCGTTGTCCGGTAATAGACCAATGGAGTTTCAGTGGCCTATGCTTGGATAGACTATTGTGCGAAGTACTGGCAACGGAAACTCCATGAGAGTATTTATAGGTGCATGTGCCGCCGTGAAGTAACTGAAATGATTTTGAAAACGGCGTTAAACACCATACAATCAATCAGTCAATCAATGGGTTGGTCGAAGTTTGAGCTTTAAAAATACATTACAACCGAGAGACAACTATGCCATACAGCAAATGAATTTGGAAAACAAGAGAAATTGCCCCTTTTGCCACAACGTTTTCACTTGTATTCGTGTCACTCAGACCTTAATTAATAATGTAACTATTTACCAAACGACAAAATTTTAGACTAGTCAAAATTCAAAGCATTTGCAGACGACAAAATAAATGTGACACAAAACTAGAAATTTGTTCTGGAACGGGTATAAAACATTGTGGGAAATGGAGAAAATGCTGGTTACCAGCATTTTCTCCTTTTCCCACAATATTTTCAGACGGCTTTTTCTTCAGGGTCATTAAAACTCGGGATTGTGTGGTAAAGGGTGAAAGTAAATGTATATTACAAGGATGTCGATCGCAGTAACATTTGCAGAATAGAGACAATGTAATTGTACAAGAATGAGGGGACCACACTACAACTGTTAACACCTCAGCTGTTTCCGTGACACGTCTGATATACTGATAAAATAGACTTAAGAGCCAACAAAAAATCGCAGAGTTAAACAAATGAGCAAAACACGATACAAAATGCCAACACCACACCTTTGAGTGAATGTAATTTTCCTGTAAGCCGGACTTCGATCAGACATGTACTGCACAACATGCAGCCTGTGATCAGGTCCCTGTATACGTACAAACGCTCCTCGATTGCTGCCCTCCTCATAGTAACTGGAGGCCGAGAAAATGGTCAGTACCTGGAAATAGCGTTCGTGGTTATTTCATTGTCAATTTTCTGATTCCGAATGGCCGAAAAGAAAAAAAAATCTGAAGACAATTTCCGGTTAATTCGACAACAGCGCCCATGCGAAGCACTGCATGCAAGACAACACACTAAAGGACCGACATTTCAACAGACATTATTCAGTCCAAACAGTATTTCTACACCTGGATATGTCGACAATTTAACCCTTTACCAAACGACAAACAATTAGACTTGCCCAAATTGGACGCTTTCGCAGACGACACATTAATTCTGACTCAAAAATTCAAATTCACCTTTGAAGGGGTATAAAACATAGTGGGAAAAGGAGAAATTGCTGTTACCAACATTTTCTCCTATTCCCATAATGTTTTCAAAAGGTCTTTTCCTTCGGGTCGTTAAAACTCGGGGTCGTGTAGTAAAGGGACAAATAAGTTAATCTCACATATCATCAATCTAACCATAAGTGCCATGCTCTGGCAAAATGGGGTTTAACGCATCTCCGTAATGTACTATACCAAGTCAGTCATCACATAATTATGGATCCATAAAATATATTATGTCTAACGACCGACTGAATTATGAAGTAGAACGGTCATTGAACATGCAAAAATTTGACCAAAAACAAAAAGTTTCGTCACAGGTCAGCCAGCTCGGACGGCGCAGGATGACATGGGGCGACACCTTTTGCAGATATATTACGGCCCCTTTTCACAGAGAATGGCTCTATAGAGGTGGTTGGAGCGCTTGGCTTTGATTGGATTGAGTATTCAGTTATTTACATTAGTTTTCTATATAACTGAAATGCATAAAGCAAGCAGAGAAATTTCCTAATGGGGCTTTATGTCGCTTTCTACAGTAGTTCAGCCAAATGACTCCTATAGTTCACTAATTCATGTTTCCTGGTTTCATCAGTACTGGTAAGCCAAAGTCTCTGAGGTTTACTCCTACGCTGTCAAGCATCCCCTAGCTGGAAACAAATCCAGACTTTCTGGTCACAAATCCAATGACTCAACCAGAGTAGATAGAAAGAGCGAGAGACAGAGACAGATAAACGGACGGACAGACAGACAGACATACGTGTTGGTTTAAAAGAGCTCAGTACCTGGTCACTATGTGTGTATTCAAAGCCCTCCGCCTTACATTCATGGGAACGAACTAATAACTTAAACTTGTTTTTCTGTAGAAAGTCTGAGGTGACGTCAGGACCAAAATAACTTCCGCCTCCTCGGAATGTGTTTGGTTGACATCCCATGGCGGCTTTCGGGTCGCTCCATAACAAATCTAGAACCTGTCAGTGTATAGAGGAATCAAAAAGAAAGAGGAGAGACAGATAGTTTGAGCCATGCGCTGTGAAAAAGAGGGCTTAATGCATCTCAATGATGCATTGTATCAATAAAGCCATATCACATAATCATGCATCCATATTAGTCACTTTGTTAACAACACACTGTATCATGAGGTAGATTGGTCCTTAGATATACAGAAAATTGACCAATAGCGAAAAGTTTCGGTTCATGTCAGCCTGCACAGACAGTGTAGGCTGACATTGGTCGATACTTTTTGAAGAATTATTATGCCCCCTTTTCAGACAGCATGGTTCATGCTTATTTTTGGGGGCCTTTATCATCGTTTTCAACTCTTATACGGGTACCAGTGCGCTCCTGTAGTTTCTTCAAAACACTTGGGACCTAGTAGCGTATATATAAACTTAGGGCTTTGAAACTCCATTGGTGTATCATGGAACACCGAACTTTTCATTTGTTGATCATTGAAAACTGTTACTAAAAATAGCACATTGGCGCAATTACGTTACATACGTTACCGTAAACTGGGAGTCTGTTATCGATCTGCTTATCAACGTCTATCGTACGGTTACGAGAGATACGACGTTCACCAGTTTAACGTTACAGAGGTGTGCGCTAATGTACTATTTTCAGTAACAGTGTTCAGTGATCGACAAATGAAAATTTCGGTGTTCCATGATAGACCAAGAGAGCTTCAAAGGCCTTTGATACAAGTAACGCAGTTTCAGATATTTCCCACAATGTTTACCCCATTTCTTACAATGCCATAGCCGAAAACACGGGCTTTTTGCGGACATGCAAAGATCCGACTACACAGAACGTCCATTTTTCGCCCAATTTTCCACAATATTTGGTAGCACAGAAAATCGAAGTTTTAATTCCACCAGACTTTGTTTCTTTGAGCATTTAGCAAAGGATTAGTCCGTGCAGCTATTAGTTAAATACTTTCTCTACTTTGATTTTCCATGTAATCAGCTTCATTAAGGTGTTAAGGCTAATAATGAACTAATTTTGTACTGGCTTATGAACCCTTTCAGTGTTAAAGATAAATTACAGGCTTTTGCGGACGACATAGATCAAGATCAGTTCTGTGCAGACTGATCTTGGGTCTATACCGTCCGCTTGTTTAGTCAAGCCTGTGGACGACATAGATCGAGATCAGACTGCACAGAACGAGTAGTCTGATCTTGGGTCTATACCATCCGCTTGTTTAGTCAAGCCTGTAAGGTTAAGATTTTTCCGAGTTTCAGTGGATTGTATTTTCTGCTCTCGAAAGAGGTCGACTTTATATAAGCCATGCTCTATGAAAAGGGGCTTATAGCATCTGCGAAAAGTATCGACCAGGTCAGCCTGCGCAGTCCGCGTAGGCTGACCTGAGCCGAACCTGGTCAATTTTCTGTATGTCAAAGGACCAGTCTACCTAATGATTCAGTCGCTTGCTAGAAAAAAATGATTTTTTGGATCCATGATCATGTGATGACTTGTTTGGTATCATGCATCATCATGCATCACGGAGATGCATTAAGCCCCCTTTTATCAGAGCGTGGCTCATATCCATGGCGCTGAAAGAGTCAACACTTTACCACACAGTCCAAAGATTTATCGACTCTGAGACAGACAGCTTCTGAAAACATTGTGGGGGGAAAAAGAGAAAATGCTTGTAACCAACATTTTCTCCTTTTCCCTCAATGTTTTCTACTCTTCTAATGGCAAGTTTCATCATTTGAGCACCTTTGATTTGTCGTCTGCAAATGCTTTGAATTTTGGATGAGTCTAAAATTTTGTGGTCAGGTAAAGAGTTTACTCTCCGTACAAAATGAAAATCGATGTTATAATCATCACCTAATTACATGAGAAATTTCTCGGTCTGTTTCACTCCTTTAGTATGGCAAAAACAAGTTTATACGCTTTTCTGGACAAATCCGAGATAATCTGATGATTTTCAACCAAAACAGTCATGAACCTATAATTCTCTAATGAGTCCTTGCCAACAGAAATGTTCTTGAAGTTTTATTATTATTAGTCCAAGCGTCCCGGATTAATTTAAAGCAGAAAATGAAAAAGATGATCTTACCCTTTTATCAAATGACAAAAGTTTACACTCGTCCAAGTTGAAACATTGTTTAGATAACAAACTCATTGTAGCTCAAACGATGGGATTTGTCTCTATAAGGTTAGAAAACATTGTGGGAAAAGGAGAAAATGCTGGTAACCAGCATTTTCTCCTTTTCCAACGATGTTTTCAAGAGCCCTCTTTCTCAGAGTCGTTGAAACCATACCAGGATTGTGTGGTGGAGAGTTAATCTAGTTTACCTGTTTCCACTCATAGAGTTCTTCTTGTGTCATAGTCCCAATGTCGTCACATCCGCCCGGGGGTTGAAGGGCGGACATGTACTGTAATACAGAACAGGAACATTTGCAAAACTTAACTTTATTGTAAACAGATATTTGTTTAATGATTAACTGATTGATCGTATGGTGTTTAACGCCGTTTTCAACATTATTTCAATTATATCGCGGCGGCCAGGGCGCCTATCCATGCTTTCCTGGTGTTTTTTTTACCAGTACTACCCACAATATTCTTTCCAAGCCACTGGCTGCTTTCCCACAAAACCATCTTGGAAACAATGGTCGGCGGTAAGAGAGGAATGAATCCTGTCGCAATGACTATTATCAATCCTTGGAAAGAAAGTGACCGAGCCGGGGATCGTAGCAGCGACCCCCTGTTCTCAAGTTCTGTACGCTACCGATTGAGCTACAGGGGCTCGGCAGATATTTGTTTAAATGTAGTATGAATTAATATCATAAAGAAAATGAATACAAAGTTTGGGCAATGAACATACATTAGAATTGCTCACTTTGACAGAAATTATTGGTCAGACTCTCTGAGAATAGCCCTGCAGTTAGAAATAAGCACTTCAGTTAGATAGTTCATATCAAAAACAGTTTTTATACTATAATCAGTGGCGAAAACTGAACACTATTCTTAAATACTGAAAAAAAAAACCCATAAAACACACTACTGTTTAGGGATTTGCCATACCACCAAAAGCTAAGAAAGGTTCTAATACAAGTCTCTCGCTGTACCTTTGTAAATATGTCAATGATGTATCTATACATTTGAATACAACACCTGCGATTACCTAAGCAATGTACTCATAGATTGGAATACAACACCTGCGATTACCTAAGCAATGTACTCATAGATTGGAATACAACACCTGCGATTACCTAAGCCATATACTAATAGACTGGAATACTACACCTGTGATTACCTAAGCAATGTACTCATAGATTGGAATACTACACCTGCGATTACCTAAGCAATGTACTCATAGATTGGAATACTACACCTGGGATTACCTAAGCAATTTACTCATAGATTGGAATACTACACCTGCGATTACCTAAGTAATGTACTTATCGATTAGAATACTACACCTGCGATTACCTGGGCAATGTATTACAGGTCACAAAACTACATTTCTGATTACCTATGCAATGTACTCATTGATTAAAATACTTCACCTGCGATTACTTAAGCAATGTACTCATCGAATGGAATACTACATCTGCGATTACCTAAACAATGTACTCATCCATCGGAATACTCCATCTGCGAATAACCTGAACAATGTGCTTATAGGTCGCAAAATTACATCTACGATTACCTGCGCAATGTACTCATCGATTAGAATACTATACCTGCGATTACCTGCGCAACGTACTCGTCGATTAGAATACATCTGCGATTACCTGCGCAATGTACTCATCGATTAGAATACTACACCTGCGATCACCTGCGTAATGTACTCGTCGATTAGAATACATCTGCGATTACCTAAACAGTGTACTCATCGATTAGAATGCTACACCTGCGGTTACCTCTGCAATGTACTCATGGAACGCAATACTACACATGGGATTACCCAAGCTATGTACTCAACGAATTACAATACTACACCTGCGATTACCTAAGCCATGTACTAGTCGATTAGAATGCTACACTTACGATTACCTGCGCAATTTACTCATCAATTGGAATACTCCATCTGTGATTACCTATGCAATGTACTTATAGATTGCTAAACTACACCTGCGATTACCTAAGCAATGTACTCATTGATAAAAAATACTTACACCTGCGATTACCTAAGCAATGTACTTATCCATTTGAATACCACATCTACTACACTTGCTATTACCTGACCAATGTACTCATAGAAAGGAATACAACACCTGCGAGTACATGAGCGAGCAATATTGACCAATGGCCTGATTATACACTTCCTTTTAATGTCTGTATTTAGAAAGCGAGTTCATGACACTGCATTTGTATGACATTCGTCCCTTGTGACGATGATGTTGTCATTTCATTATTTCAATCGACTGTCAAAGATACATGCTATATAACTCAAGTAGCTTTGAATATTGTCATTGCATGGTTACAGTTCCGGACTATTTTGACACTATTTAGCCTATCAAATGAGCGTTACTCTGACAAAAAGAGGTTTATTGCGTATTCGTGATCCATTATACCATTATATAATTATGGATCCATAAAATTAATTTTTTGCAACACCCAACCAAAATCATAAAGTAGAATGGTCCTTGGACAAGCAGAAAATTTATCTACAGCAAAAAGTTTCGACTCATGTCAGCGTGCATAAACTGCGCAGGGTGACATGGGTCGATACTTTTTTTTATGCATTAAACCCCTTTTCACAGAGAATGGCTCATTTAGTCTTAAGTTATAGAAGTTGAAAACGCACCAAACTGTCAATTAAGACAAAGACATGTCGAAACCAAGTTATTTCTTAAAAAAAAAGTCTTAAAATAAACACAAACCCTATGCCTGTCGACTTTTGAAATGGTTTCTAAATTGGTTGTATCGGAAATTCCTCCATGACACACGAGAATTTCGTCATCTATCACAGTCGCTAATGGTAACCAACTAAATACGTCTTCAAACAGTCGAATGATCTTCGGCGAATGTTTCTGAAGATAATAATAATTACAATAAAATAACAGCTTCAGCAATGAAACGGCGGCCAGTGCATCTATCCACGTCATCCTTCAGTTTCTTCGATCAGAATCACGCACAACACTTCTTTCCAACACACTAATCTCTAACGTAAACGAGGTTAAAACTTTGTTCAGATTTGAGGAATAAATAAATGTTGTAAGTAATGGCTTTCGCCATTTTCTGAATTGGTATTTTCCACACCAGCATTCGATCTTAAAACCAATAGATTTACAGCCCAGCGTGCTACAACTGAGCTACCAAGACACGGCGAAACTGGAAGACAGAAGCAACTTACCGAATTATTTTCCTGCAATTTCACTGCGGCACTCTAGTATTTAAATAGGGTATTTGACTAATGAGATTCCAAAAACTCTTTTGTATTTTTCAGAGACAAAAAATATCAGCAATAAACAGTACAAACATTTTTACAAGTGTACAAGATGCAGCAATTAATCTACGGCTATTTTTTATTCTTTGGATAAGAACAGTTTTGATACGAATGGTTGCAACAGTGAAAAACTGAAGAAAGCAACCAGTAAATTGCGACAGTAGCTCTGATTTTGGAGCGACGATTGCACAACATAACAGCTCAGAGCAATTTTTATTTCTCTATTTGAAAGCAACCGTTCTTCATCACAAAACAGTCGGATATACATGTATGTTACATGTATGTGTACGTAGCAATACAATCTATGAACAGAAAAAGTGAATTATTGGTCAAACAGGTTGATCACTTGAAATAATATTTAGCAATATGCATAGAAGTTTGTGTGCAAAAGTGACTTCTTCCCCAAAAGAGTAAACAAGATGAAGTTTTTACCTTGTATTTATTCTGTAGTTCTTTTACAAACCCGTATCTGAAATAAACAGATAAGTCAGCTTAATCTACTTATCTCCTTCTGCAGGCAGACGACTTAGACATACCTTTCGTATGAAGTAGAAATTTCAAAATGAAATGGTAGGAAATCGAAAAACTGGGCTGAAAAGTAGTTTGAGGATTTGATTCTTAAAAACCGACAGTGCACGTTTCTTCCCGCATAAAACAATCAAACAGAAACTCTTGGAAGAAGAGTCTATGGCAGTCACCACTGCAAGTGCTCTTCCCGCATAAAACAATCAAACAGAAACTCTTGGAAGAAGAGTCTATGGCAGTCACCACTGCAAGTGCTGTATTAATTAATCCTTTCCCAAACAAGCCCTGGTTTTCACGTGTCTGCAGTACAAGTCTTTTGAAAACACCGTGGGAAAAGGAGAAATTGCTCGTAATGAGCAATTTCTCCTTTTCCCACAGTGTTTTCTACCCTTTTTGAGACCTTTCTGCCATTTTCATCAAATTTAAAATTGTCGTCTGCAAACTCTTTCAATTTGGACCAGTCCAAAATTTGTCGTTTGGGAAAGGGTTAAAAAAGCTAGGCAGTGAAAAAATGCTTTTAGGACCTATTTCAACAGTATTTCTATATTAGATATCTATGTATTTCCGGAGTTCATGTACCAGTACCGCACACGACACTTCTTCTAAGACATTGGCTATTCTCAGATTAAACACAGTCGACACAGTTTAGCTATCAAAGAGGAATTATGTTCCGGAGATAGGAATCTCTTCAATTCTCTAAAATAACTGATGCAATAAATAAAATTTCGCCAATAATATTCACCCGGTGTGAAAGACAGACAACATGCTTACACAGAATAAAATACACTGTAATTTGAGTACAAAGCATTATAGATCACTAATAGTTGTTTGTATGTTCTTTCAAATATCTTCGTTCGTGTGCAAGATCAACCCAAGGCCTTTGGGGGGAAAAAAGCACCAGCGTCTGTTGAGATAACCTTTATTCTAACTTTTCATCCGCAAAATAAGAACTTACCTCTGACCTTAAGTTCATCACGTAATCCTCATTATTTCCCCGGTTAATAAATCTGAGTACAAAGTAATTGAGATCACTTGTTAATCTTTTTTTTTTATTCTCTTTCAAATATCCTTGTCCGTGTGCAAGATCAACCGAATGCTATTGGACAAAAACAGCGTCTGTTAAGGTAAACCATTATTTCAACTTTTTCACCTGCAAATAAAAACTGACTTCTGACCTTAAGTTCATCACGTGATCCTCATGATTTCCCCGGTTGATAAACACTTCATTGATGTTCATAAGGAAACAGGAGAACAAGATGACGGCCACCTCGGTTGAAAACAGACCTCGATCAACAAAGTCGCCGTTAAATATATAAGGATTGTCTATGGCTGGAAGACCGTTCTGAAAAAAAAAAGAACAACATTTAAGTTTAGTTTATTAGCTTCTAACTCAAACTTTGTGCGTTGTCTGCGCATGTCCGATATTCTTCGAAGATTTTACCTGTCTGCTATGACGCATCACTATTCTGTATACATGATAAATTAATACGCGAAATAGCAAGCGGAAAATGGCTATAAATAATACGTCTTTGGAAAAATCAAGCCAGTTTTTTGCTACAAATTTCTTGAAAATATAATGATTTCAAACGGGGAAAATAATTTTACAAAATACCATTGTTTACTGCAAATCTCTGTACACAGTTTCTGAATATAGACATGGGGAAACCGGGATTTGTGCAACAGGCTGACAACAAAGTTAACGTCCCCACCTTGCTGGGCTTATTCCGAGGCCTTTTCTCAAACTTGTAGGGGCTATGTTTTAAATGGCTGGTGCATAGGTTATATGCTAGCTAACCGTGCAAGGTAGGTTTTAGAGAGTAAACGAATATTTTTATTTTGAAATTCGCTGGGGACTTGATTGACGCTTTCAAAATAGTCCGGTTCTGTACCCAGAATGCGTGTATCAGATAAGTGATGTATTTGAAAAATGCCACCTAGCGGAAGATAATGAAATTTTGTACAGAAGATGACTTTGAGAATATCCTTGTAAAGAATGGACAATCAACATAAACTAAGTATCAACCCGTTAGCTGTTTCATTTAAAGTCAAAATGTTTTCAAAGTATTTGTTAGATGAAAGAAATCGCCGGTTCCAAATGGCGTGGCATGGTTGACTCAAAACTCTGTCATGGCTTGCCATCTTCATTCTTAGATTTCGTTAGTTGTTTTTATAGCTACCATGTGATGTTTATCTGTGGCATACCGTATGAAGGCGGTTATGAATTAACATGGAGACTGCTAAATAGATGGACCGTTTCAAATAGCACCATGTCCATAACCAGAAAATTTCAGTATCACTTCGAAGAGGTCTGAGTAGGATAACATGTTCAGTCTAGACCGATTCCAAGAATCTAAACTTTCAAAAAAACAATCTGATGATGTTAACAGAACGGTAAACATTGTCCAAGAGCTATTTACATATATAAACCCAACTCCTTTCGGCGGTTAAAATTACGACCCACTGAAACTCAGAGATTTTTTTTTTTATCTTTAAGGCTTTACTTTATCCTGCTTAATAACTTAAATGAAACTTTCAAACGTTCAAGCCGATGGTAAAAACTAAAATGTTGGTATTTCAAAGTTGTAGGGGTTGGGAAAATATCTCCTCATCGGACAGTGTAGATCCAAGATCAGACTGCACGTTCTGTGCAGTCTGATCTTGATCTAAACTGTCCGCAAAAGGTCAGTGAACCGCGCTTAGCAGCCTAAGGGCTAACAGAAATGATTTTATTTTGTCTTTCACAGGCAAAACGTTTCTACAGAAAAGTACATACAGAGTACACAAGCAAACCTTGAATATACACTGATAATCAAAGAAATATTTGCTGTAGTTGTGCACTCCTTGCTGTGAAATCGACAGATTCATGCTGAGTTATATGAGCATAAAAATATGATAACCTGTCCAAATGATAACTGGACCTTGACCTTCATGAAGTATCAAATTCTACTGAATCTAGAAAGTGACCTCATTACGTTCTATCGCGGTCAGCCTTGGGCGAAACTTAATTATCTGCTTGGCCGGAAATAAAACACATGGTGGAAGTGATCGGTAATCGTTTGCAAAATATGACCTCAACAGTGCGCTGGCTATTTCTTAGAAATCCATGACGAATATTCTATTAAGTATTGTATCACAAAATGGCGTCGCAGAAATATTCTTTCTTTTTTTGTGTGTGTGTGTAATTACATATCCTATTTAAGAGATTTTCAATTTACGGACATGAAATGAATAAAATATGTCACTCTACTGTCCATTCCATTCCTTCTCCTACTGTTTTAAAGAACTATACAATTACAAAAAAATCTCTGCAAAACTGTGAAAAGTATTTTGTTGTTACAAAACAATATGTGCCATGTTCTGTGAGAAGAGGACTTAATTCATCTGCAAAAATACCGACCCATGTCAGCCTTGCAGTCCTCACACGCTGGCTGTCCAGGACAAATTTGCTTCCAGATCCAGTAGATTGTTAAACTAAATGGATTTTATGAAACCATAATCATGTGACGATTTGTTTGGCATGATGCATCGATTACATGCATCAAATTTGCCAGCATGGCTCGAATGTATAGATTTAACGAATGTAGTGCGATGGCAAAATAGTGTACCTGTCTTTGAATATCTCCCTCACATGTTTTTACACAAATATTGGGTGGGATAATATGGAAATATGCAGCATAAATTTCCAAGTTGGAGGTGACAGTGACATCAGAATTAACAAGGAGAGTCAAAGGCATTTTTTTTTTTTAAACTTCTGACTCGACCTCTTTGTAATTTCATTAAAACCGCTTAATATGTTATAATGCTGACACAAAAGAAAAGGTCACATGTTACATGTATTTGTTTTCCCAACCACTTCTCTAGGAAAGGCAGAATCACTTTTTCCTTTGTTTCTATTATGTTGCTTGGAGAAGAGAGCCGTCAGCAGAAAAAGAATGTCGTACAATGTAACTTACTTTGTAGAACACCATGTACAAATCTGTCAGCTTGCCGTGAAAGTCTCCACACACAGTTATCTGTTTAGAGAGAGATGTCGATGCATACCGAATGTTTGCCTGAGTTTTGAGCACTTTTCGTACCTCTAGCAGCAGTTCTATTAAATACTTCGCATGTAACACCTAGATAAAAGGAAACTTTAAATTAAGATTTCACGGAACACATATTTTAACTGTATAGCGTTTAACCCTCTAACAATCCCTTGTTTTAACGACCCTATGGAATATTGCTTATTAAAACATAGAGGGAAAAGAAGAAAATGCTGGTAACCAGCATTTTCTCGTTCTCCAAAAATGATTTCTACCTTACCAAATAAATATCTCATCATTTGACCTAATTCAATTTCTCGCTTGCTAATGCTTCCAATTGGGATGATTCTACAGCTTTGTTGTCGAGTAGAGCGAATTAGTTATCGTTTTGGAATATCTTTATTCATTTTTTCTCTAAAACATCCATCACAAACGCAGCTATCATTGCTTCAAATGTGCAAAAAATATGGAAAAGTCCAAATAATAAAAAAATTCTTACAGTTTTCTTTTTGAATGTCTGTACCAGTTGATGAAACTGGTTCAAGGTCAGAGGAAAGGTCAATCGCGGACCTTTGTATGAGTTTTCTACCACAATATCCGCCAGAAAATCTTCAAATACTTTAACATTACTATCTTCTTGAGCATGGGTATCTGAAATAAACAAACAGAATATCAAAGCGAACGCATTCAGCAATATTAGATAATATCAAACTATGTAGATCCAATGCACAAGGTTTAAGTTAGAGCCATCAAACTTACTAACAGTGACCTACAAGGAAAATGCCCACATCGTCTCCTACGGCTGAATTACATATTTTCAAAAGCTGTCTCCTTCAGGGACATAAATGCGCATTAATGTTATAATCTGGATATAAGTACAGGTCCATCTGCTAGATTAATGTCTTGTTTAAGTTTGTTGTCGAGTCAACTTAAGACTCATGACGATTTAATTCAGTATCGCTCAGATGATAAGATTATTCTTTAGGAAGGTAGAAAGCATTATTAAAACAACAGCACAACATGCGGATGCCAACGCTTGGCTGCAGATGCTTGATTTTCAGTGAAAATTCTAGGATGAAAAAGGGGCATAATTCTGCCAAAATACTTTGATGGTTACCCACTCTTGTCGTATAGCTTTCCCTTTTGATAATTAAAAACTTGTCCAGATTTGAAGTAAATATCTTCAGTAATTACAGAGACATTATAAAATGTCAAAGTTTTCGCACGACGACCCAGATGACGGCGCCAGGGCTACGGCAACACCTCGACATTTTCTCCGGTAACAGCCGAGCAAAAACGGTAGTTTAACAAAACTCCTACGTTTTGATACAGAGAAAAGTGTGGAGCAGCTATGCACCAGAGTTTAACCCTTTACCAGACGGCGAAATTTTAACCTTGTCGAAATTGAAAGCATTTGCAGACGACAATTTCAATGTGGCTCAAATGGTGCAATTTTCTATTTATAGGGTAGAAAACATTGTGGGAAAAGGAGAAAATGTTGGTTACCAGCATTTTCTCCTTTTCCCACAATGCTTTCGAAAGGCTTCTTTCCCAGGGGCGTTAAAAGGCGGCATTGTGCTGTAATGGGTTAATATCTGTTGTGGCATATAGCGTATACATACCATAGATTGAAAAGTTTTTGTTGACTTGGAAAGCTTTAATCAGCGGAACCTCTCCGTCGTCATCCTGTGTCATATTGATCAACATGTTGTTGAAAAAGTTGTGTAACTGGAAAATGTACCAGAAAAATAAAGTTAACCATTTTCCACACAATCCTGACTTTTACCGACCCCGAGGAAAAAGTGCTTTTGAAGATATTGTAGGAAAAGGAGAAAATGCTGGTGATCAGCATTTTCTCCTTTTCCCACAATGTTTTTACCCCACCATGAACAAATTTTGTCATTTGGTCCACCTTTGATTTGTTGTCTGCTAGTGCTTTTAATCTTGACCAGCCTAAAATTAGTAAAGAGTTAATTCCCTACCACATGACAAAAATGTTGACTTCTCGAAATTGAAAGCATTTGCAAGCGACAACTTAAATGTGCTTCAAATGATGGAATTTGTCGTTGATAGGGTAGAAAACATTGTGGGAAAAGAAGAAAATGCTGGTTACCAGCATTTTCTCCTTTCCCACAATGTTTCCAAAGGCTTCTTTTTCAGGGTCGCTAAAAAGGGGATTGGTTAGTAACGGGTGAAAGTACCCAAATAATTAGTGGGATAGCTGTTTGTGTGCTGTAAAATTATCTTTTAACAGTGTTCAGCTAGGTCACGGCCAGTGTATCCACCTACACCTGCCTTTCTAGTTTTTCCATCCAACTCTACATACATAACGCTTTCTAAAACACAGGCTGTATTGATATATTTCAGAAATGAGAAAGGAAGTAATCCTGATAAATTTCATCAATTCTAGGAACATATCTTAAAGTAACAGTAGCTGCCAAAAGCAAATAAAGCGGATGTTAAAATACATTTAAATTTAAATCATACCATTTAAAAGTATGGAAATTATTGTAAAGATGACACTCTGTTACTGACGGTCGGCCCAAGTGTTAGTCGCTGAGAGAGAAACTAATTTTAATTAAAACTACATTTAAACCTGCCGGGTCAGTCTATCTTTTGTTTACTAACACATGGACCGACCACACAATCACAGGTTGTCATCTTTACAATATTTTCTATACTTTTCATGGTATGATTTAACCCTTTCCCAAACAAGCCCTGGTTTTCACGTGTCTGCAGTACAAGTCTTTTGAAAACACTGCGGGAAAAGGAGAAATTGCTCGTAACGAGCAATTTCTCCTTTTCCCACAGTGTTTTCTACCCTTTTTGAGAACTTTCTGCCATTTTCATCAAATTTAAAATTGTTGTCTGCAAACTCTTTCAATTTGGACTAGTCTAAAATTTATCGTTTGGGAAAGGGTTAAATGCATTTTACCATCCTATTGTTTACTTTAGGCAGGTATTGAGCCTTTAAACGACCAAGGCAGTGTAGATAGCATTTTAGACTACACGGTCTGTACTTCTTGCTTTACACAGAGCGTTCGGGTTCTTTCATCAGCGTTTAAAAGCTTTGGTTATGTCATGCAACTAGATGCTATCTGAAATCATCCGGTGCATATTTTCAAATAATAAATAATTTACCAATCTACTGTAGATTCAGTTGAATTTTAACCTATGGCGATTTTCGCAATTATCAAATCGAACATTTGTTCAATAATTGCTAACAAACTATTAATTTTCAATCATTCATTTACCCAGATATAACAGTGTTGTAGGATTGCTTCACAGCCTAGTCTTATACATAAACAGACCGCATCCTACAGAACAGACGACTGTTCAAAATACTTTGGCAAAAAAAAAAATGAAATGAGAAACAGGTTTTTTTTTCGAATCTTTTCAAGTATTATTCACTCTTGATATATGATGATTATTCTCATGCACTATGAACGCTCTGACAATCAGAAAATCGTCTGCTTCAGATTTATAGCTGACATAAGGTGTCAATGTACTAGAGTTGCAGCAAATTTAAGTGGTACTGAATTGCATTATCAAGCTTTTTGTCAAGATGCATCAATCTAGCGTTTTTAATATTTGAGTTAATCCAGCGTTTTGTCGAGCGGTGATTGTAACGGACTCTAAATTTAAACGGTTATTCTCTAATTTTCTGTTGTCTAATAAATCAACATAACAAACACATTCCACCGCTTATTTCTCTGGGTGAAATTTATATGCTTCCAGTTTGTAAGGAACCTTACATCCATTCACAGTGTGGTCGAGTTGAATTAATCTTGTGTTTTGTAGAGAGGACTAAAGCGTTTAGCTGAAATGAGCCTATCCTACGTTTTGCCTCGATGTAATCATGTTGAAAGCAGCGTAAAAACATTTAATGAAGCAATCAGTCGCAAGTTCGAGTATTACGAGTGACTGCTCTGGCAAAAGAGGGTTATTGTATCTTCGTGATGCGTTGTACCAAGAAAGACATCACGTAATTAGGGGTACATAAAATCCCCTTTGTCTAACAATCGAATGAACCATGAAGTAGACTGGTACTTTGACACGCAGAAAAATTTGCCAAACACGGACCACGCAGGCTCGTCTGAGTCGATATTTCTTGCAGATATATTAGGCGCCCTTTTCACAGAGCATGGCTCAATTATAATCTACCTTGAGTTGGTCCTGTTCTCCGGCGTATTCGATGGATTGAAAAATATTCCAGGTGTATCGTCTCCTCACCTCCATTCGTGCTCGATAGTTTCGATACCATTTCTGGATTAAAATGGCTGCTTTAATACCTGCCAAATACATGTAATTAAGAAAGTTATGATAAGCAATTTGACAAAATGAGAGATAATATCTGCAACATAAAACAGAAAGGAACAAGAATTTCTTTAAAAAGAAATATCTTTAAAAAAAGATAGACAGCGTAAATTTGCCAGCAAATGGACAGGGGCCCTTCGATTAAACTTGCCCACATTTTTTACAATCACAAATTTCTACTTATTCATTACATGTAGTTATCAGTACCAAAAAGTTGGTCAAAAGTCAGCACATTCAGCTACGCGCCGAAAAAAAAAAGATATAAGACGTAAGAAGTATTGGAAAATGAATATCGAAACTCTTTTATTGCACAATATGAATAGAAATACTGAAAATAATTTCATGCTTTGCGGTAGTTTATCGAGAAATGATGGTGGATTATGGTTTGATATTTCATGGCTACGACCAGTGAAAATACCGATTTTATATTTTCTAACTCTTCAGTTGAAGGGGGAAATAGTTCCCTAGGTAATCAACGCGTTTCATTCAAATGGAGGGAAATATGACATAATTTACGCTATATTTCTCGAGTTTGACGTAACATTTACAAGTTACATGTACACGTACGTGTAGCACACTACTTTACTACAACGGTGTTAAACGGTGTCATAAATGTGCCCACAAATAGGCCTGTAGGGTCCTTCGAATAAACATGTCCACATTTTTGACCAATCGCTAACTACTATTTATTCATTTTGGTATATCAGTACCTGGAAGTAGGTCAAAAGCCAGCGTAGTCAGCTACCCCAAAAGGAAAATTGTACAAAAACTGGTCTGTTAAAAGAAGAAGAGTTATCTACAGAGGGTCTTTAAGTTGGCCTAGATGATGTCGGTGGAGTGTAAGCTATAAGATAACGTAATTTGCATTTCCAGGAAATTGCCTTTTGTTTCTTTGAAAACAAATGTTACATGGGGCATGAGTCGCCATAGATTGAGTCAGCATCTCTCTCTCTCTCTCTCTCTGCCATTTTAATTCTTTCATCGCCAAATATGTAAATTAACCTCCTTCGAATTCAGTCAAACTCGAAAAAAAATTATCTGATAGGTTTTACTAAGGAGCGGACGGTATAGATCCAAGATCAAATAGCAAGTATGATCTTGACCTATGCTGTCCACCAAAGCCCACGTTTTCGCCTATGGCGTTGAAAGATTTTTAAAAAAGCGTAATCCTGTCATCTAAATTGTTGCGTGTTCCATTTACAGGGGCAGAAAGCTTTTGACTCATCTAACTGAACAATTTGCATCGGACAAGTTTGTAAAATCCTTGCTAACATGATATGCCACCATGCACATAGGCCTATCATTACACGAACACATGCAAACATGTTGTTTCAAAAGGAAATTCTCGTTTCAAGTAATATCTCCTTTTGGTTACCTGGGTTCATTTCCGATCATTTTTCCGTTTGTATAATCGGACGTTACCTTGTCAAAAATGGCGGCAACCGATCAACAGTTTTGCCATAGATCGGTGCAGACCGTGGAAGAAGGCCGCAATAAGGGGTAACTAACCCTTAAGCTGCTAATCGCGACTCACTTTTTGCGGACAGTGTAGATCAAGATCGGACTGCACAGAACGTGCAGTCTGGTCTTTGATCTACACTCTCCGATACGGTATTTTATTTCCGGTGAAATCAACTGAAACCGCAACGTTTCGGCTTTTAGCATTGAGTAAAACTTTGTGTTTCATTTATTAAGCAGCTTAAGTGTTAAAACATCATTACCGCCGGGACCAAGGATACCTTTCGGTATGAGTTCAAAAATGGTTTAGCAAAAAAACCTGCGCGGACTGCGCCTGGGTCGATACTTTTCGCAAATGCATTAAGCCCCCTTTTCACAGAGCATGGTTCGTATGTATTGCTATTAAGTGAAATATTATGTTCTATATTTATAATCAGAACGTGTTGAAATATTATGATTTGACTACATTTAGATAAAGATGAATTGCAGATACATTAAACCCCCGTTTCACAGAGCATGGCTCTTATTCTTGACTTTAGCAATACTGATGCGGTGTCCGTGTTTGTGAGGTACAGCGTCGGCTTCGTAACCATATGGTCCTGAGTTCGATTCCCGGGAGCACGTATCATTGGCCCACACATTCGGCGCGAGTACTGGTGTAATTTCCAGGGAGCAGAATCGAGAGAGATTGGTACAAATTGTCAATCGATGTAAAATAAATATGTTTACACTAATAAAATTGATGATGGTCAACATTTTCAATTTAGATGTCTCTTTTCAAAGTATCTACGACTAGGTTACATAATACCATATTTTTACAAATAGTCATCTAACCTGATCAGTTTCTAATCAGTGAATATACGCAAGTTAAGGTTAGCAATAAATGAAAGAAATAAACTTCAGAGTAAAACCAGTGTTATTATTTTGTATTATAAGTAAACTATCCTTTATTAATGGTTTGTCTTATGCACGCTATGCACCGTTTCCCTGTTATTTGTGGGCACATAGAATTGTTTTGTATCAAAGAATCCAAATTAAGTGCAGTTGTTTTCCATTATACTTCAATAAAATGTAAAAAAGCTTCAGACATCGGGGCAGCTGTTTCGATATTTGCAAATTTGTTTTCGTCGGCTGACAGAATATCCTGATCTTTTGGGAAAATTGGAAATAGTTGAGACACAAGCTTGCTTTCCAAAAACTATCCAGCGAGCCCTCCTTGTCTCTATGTTGAATGCTCAACTAATCAATCCTGAGTATGCAGGAAAACCTAGTGAAAAGGCATTTAAAACGTATATGGGAAAAAGAGAAAATGCTGGTAACCAGCATTTTCTCCTTTTCCCACAAACGTTTTCTACCCTTTAAAAGACGATTCATATTTTATGAGGTTATATATTAAGGGTGCAAGACACGACAAAAGAGCAGAGGCTTTTGAGAACTAGGACAAGCGGGTTGTAAATTTCTGTCTTAGACAGAGGTTGACAGAAGTTATTCCTATCCCACGACTGAGAGTTTTCCTATTTATGCATTAAAGCAACTATTGGCTTGGCTGAAGTTCTTTTAATTATTTCACTGGCAAAAAACTGAGTGATAAGAGTGACCGTTATGCCATTTCTGAAATATTAACGGCCTTGTCAATGTTGTTAACACTATCATAGTGCAGACGGAAACTCTGTCTGTCGGTCGTCTGTCGGTCTGTTCTGCGTGCATGTCTGTCTGTCCTCCTGTCTGTCCCTCTGCCTGTCTGTCTCGCTTTTCTCATGTTTCACTTGTACAAGGTTGACACATTCAGTACTTTGCCAAAGGACACTCCACATGGCCAATGCCGTCGATAGGGATCGTATCCAGAGCCTCTAGATTACAAATCCAACGTCTTGCATAGAACCTTTTATTAAGTACTGAGCTATCAAGAACCTAGACAAGGTGTAAGTATTATCATCAATACGTTGAGTCCCGGTAGCTCAGTCAGTAGCGTACAGAACTTGAGAGCAAGAGGTTGCTGGTTTCGATCCCCGGCTCTGCCAATTTCTTTCCGAGGATTGATGATAGTCATTGCGACAGGATTCATTCCTCTCTCACCTCTGACAATTGTTTACACCGTCTATCTTTTGTTAAAGATATTTCTTGTTATTTCATGCTTTTCGGTAGTTTATCGAGAAATAATGGTGGATTATGGTTTGATATATCATGGTAACGACCAGTGAAAATACCATTTTTTGTTTGTTTTCTAACTCTTCAATTGAAGGCGGAAACAGTAGTTCCCGCGCACTAATTACCTTGGTAATTTACGCGTGCCATTTGAATGGAGGGAAATATGACGTATTTTGCGCTATATTTCTCGCGCTTTACGTAATATTGTAATATGTTGTTATTTGAGGGCACGGAAATTACCGAAAACAACTGTACTGGATTTTGATGAAAGTTCCAACAAAGTAGGGGTTAGAAGCATGAAATAAATAGAATATTTCTTTTTCTCCGGTGAAAGATCGAAATTTATTTTATCGAATGTATTTCATCGGTAATATTTTCACCTATGGCTGCGCCACTCGTGAAAATATTACCAATGATGTTCACTCGATGAAATAAATTTCGATGTAAATTTCGATCGAGTGAACATCATCGGTAATATTTTCACTCGTGGCTGAGCCACCCGTGAAAATATTACCGATGATGTTCAAACGATGAAATAAATTTCGATCTTTGACCGAAACAAAACTCAATATCCTCTATTTATCATATGCATCCGTAAACTGAACCTTAACTTCTACTCATTCATGATAATAATCCTTATTTTACAAGGATCTCTTCAAAGTATATTACAAATTTGTAATAGGGTGCGACAATTTAAACCCTGTAAAATTCATTCAGTAGTTCAGTAGGTATGTCATCCTATCGTAATTAGGGAGGTGACAAGTGGCTCAAGAGGAACATTTTTGAAAACAATGTGGGAAAAGGGAAGAAAATTGCCACTTCTCTCATATGTATGTAGTTAACGTTAATATATGTTGACTATACAAGTATATACATACATGTATTTTACAATGATGTGATTTTAAAAGTCTTCAACTACAAGTCAGCAAGCCGTATTACGTGAAACCCTATCATCAAAGATAATTGAGCTATGCTCTGGCAAAAGGAGGCTTAATGCATCTCCGTGACGTGTTACACCAAGTAAGTCATCACATAATTAAGGATCCATTCTATCCATTTTCTCAAGCAAATGACTGAATCAGGAAGTAGAATGGTCCTTGGACATGTAGAAAATTCACCTGCGGACTGCGCAGGCTGACCTGGGTCGATACTTCTTGCAGATGCATAACGTCCCCTTTTCAGAGAGCACGGCTCATATTAATGAATACGGTACCTGAACACAATTGTATTCTATTAACGTCTAGATTGCAACATGGTTTAAACAGGTATCTTTTCGCCATATAAAGGAAATGCCTAATTGCTGCGGTATCACGAATGTTTTGGCAACAATATCTTGTAAAATTTCGGACAGTGGAGATTCAGGATAAGAGTGCACGTTCTGTGCAGTCTGATCTGGATCTATGCCGTCTGCAATAGCACCCAAACTTGTTCGAAGTGTTAATCAAGTCACAGAGAGCAAGATATCGGTAATCCCTCCTCTAGGTCTAATTAGATTTCACACAATTCGAGAAAATTCGCGTACAATTACAATAGAATTATACAAGAATAAATATGCTCATGTGAAACTGGGTGCGCTTTTCTCATTCTGGTGCCATGCTTTACGAACGAACTTGTGATAGAATCGAGCCAACTTGGCATATCAGCAATGGATGTAGATCTACTGCTCGCTCTTAAAATGATCAACGATCTTTGTCATTTGTTCTTTATTTTCCTAATTGGGAAGTTCGTCTTTCGATCTTTAACCATTGAAGCGCCTTGCACAACTAGTGTTGCCAGTGTAGATCATGATCAGACGGCACAAAACGCGCAGCCTGATCTTTGAATTCCTGTACGCATTTATGAGATATTCTGAACGAGAGCAACCTTGAAATTATAATTATTTGTTATTTAATTTCTAGACTGGAAAATGTCTCGAACTTTTTCGGCGCCCTATCGGCGCCACCCTTTACAACAGAATCTCGAAAACGATTATGATGTGATAGCACACTGTACAATGGATAACACATCTATATTTCTTTTCTACTATACTTTGATTTAGGCGAAAGTTCCGAAATATTGACTCTGCTCATCATAGGATTTGAACCCATAACCTTTCAAGTGAGAGGCCGCCATTCTTCTATGACACCATTATCTCCAACTGAGATTTTCTTTTTTTGAAAATGTATATTCGACCCCAGCTGATGTATGTGTGAGTATCCGTGGGCAAAGCATTACGGAATTCCAGTCCCTAACACTGAAAACCAGAGGGATCTTGAATAGGCGTTATGTCCTCGTGATACGACTGAAACTAAAGGTCCATTATTTTCAGAAGATTTATACAACATGTTTCTTTAAATTTATTTACTGCACTTCCAATGGTGATAAGTCCATTTTAGAAAAATAATTTTGTGATATATACTTTGAACAATATTTAAGTGACGCATTGCATTTGGAGAAAAACTCTTAAGGTGTTTAATGTTTGTTCTAAAACTTTCCATTTACATGATGTGATTTCAATGATACAATACATTATAGACAGAATAAGCGTAAATGGAATTTACAAATTATAAATATCACCCGCAAGAGATGTACTTTTCATCACTGCGGCATAATTTACTTATGGTAATTCGTCTTGCACTTCCGGCTGAACACTGTTACAATAACAGGCATTGCATAGACTGATAGATGAAAAAGCATAAAATAAAGGCAGTGCTTTCTCCAGGGCACTTTTTTTTTTTTGCGTTTTTGACGCGTTTTTAACTCACTTTTCCCACTGAAATTCTTTAATTACGTTTTTTTCTATGAGCTTTAATTGAAATCTCCCCTATGCCCCATCGCAAAAGCGGGGTCCAGTTACAAAGTTTATCGTTTGCATGACTGAACATATTGATATTTGGTAATGTCAATCAAACACAAACAAAAGATATTGAAAATTTGTTTATTCGTCCTTTACATGAAAATCCCAAAAAGGAATTTGACTACAGCTTGACTTTTGACCCCCTTATTTCTGGATAGGGAGTCAAAAATGACTCCCAAAATTTTACATCTAGAGAAATCACTGTAAAAAAGGAAACTAAAAAAGATGACCTACACAACAATACTATACAGACATACGCAGCCATTCAAGTCACTACCATTTGTACACAAATCTTTCACCGAGCAGTAGACCAATTTTGAGCACATTTATGGCAAATGGAGAAATTGCTTTGGCAAGCAAGTTTTCGTTTTATCACAAGGTTTTCTGATGTATTTATCTATCACCCTTTAATTTGTCTTTGTTATTTCTACATTATATGGGGGTGCTTTCAAAGATGCAGGCTGCAATAAAATAGTTTCTGGTGAATAATAAGTTAAGCGAAATAATAACTTCAAAGTTACTCACTGTTTGTGGCACTTTTAGAAGCTTTCTTCCTCTTAGTCGGCGAACATCCCATTACGTGTCCAGTACTTGCAATCACTGTCACATTATCTCACACCACTACACTATTCATTTTACGTCTACTTTCAATTTAATACAGGAATGAAACCTTGTCGATGTATATTGTTGACTGTAATGAAATATACAATAAATGATATTATACGAGCTAAACTAGTTTAGCCGCCCTTTAATTCCTCGTTCAAATGTTGATTCAAGATCTTAGCGTAATTTTCCACAAAATATTGTACTAATTCTAAATTCCAAGACTAACTATCTGATTGGCTGAGACGTTACGTCTCAGCCAATCAGATTGCTAGTCATGGAATTTATAAATATCAACGAATATAGAATGCTTGATACATACGGCTCCTGGTTGATGTTTTGTATACTGTAACGGAATATATAATAAATGATCAATGACGAGCGAGAATAATTCAATAGGCCTTTATGTCAGCTGGAAAATGAGAAATGGTATACAACAGCGAACTTGTCCGTCTTTTGTCAGCTCGGGAATATTGGAAATATATCTGCCGCCACAGAGGAGGAACTGATAGGAAAGTTTAGCGGAGGGATACATTCTTTCTATTACTTCCTTTTTATTTCTCTTTATGTGTCTCTCTTTTCCTTTTTACCAAAATGCTGTCGATCCTGATGGCGCAGTCGGTAGCGTACAGGACTTGAGACCGCAGGGTAGCATGAGCTTGTTCAAATCCCAAGCTCAGCAAATTTCGTTCCGAAGATTGATGATAGTCTTTGTGACAAGAATCTTTTCTCTCTGGCCACCGAAAATGGTTTCGACGAGTTTTGGGAAAGCAGTCAGTGGTTTGGAAAGAATATTGTGCGAAGTACCGGTTAAAAAAAAAAAAAAAAAATGCAAGAAAGCATGGATAGGTGCACTGGCCGCCGCGACGTAACTAGAATAATGTTGAAAAGGCATTGAACTCCGTGGAAATAATCATGGAAAATAAATCTGAATTCAGTTTCTTTTAGCTCGGCTGATTCCGACGAAATCGTCGAAGTATTGCCATGGCCCTGTTGTGGTCTGTGTCTGTCACATGCCTTAGAAGCTTTATTGTTCTATCACGGAACACCGAAATTTTCATTCTTCAATCATCGAACACTGTTTCTAAGAATCGCACATTCGCACATCGCCCCTATATTGTATGTAGTGTTGCTGTATACGATATATAAGCGATGCGCCGATGTGCTATTTTTAGTACCGGAGGTCGATGCTCAACAAATGAACATTTCGGTCGTCCATAATAGCCCAGTGGAGCTTAAAAGGCCTACGGTGTCTGCTTCGCGTCGTGCAAAAACTTGTGACATTTTCTCATATCTCTTGTCATTACTGAAGATATTTACTTCAAGTTTGAGCTGGTTGTGAACTATGAAAAGGGTGAGGGAATCCACACAATAAGGGTAGGTAACCCTGAAATATCTTCGACACAGTTATGCCCCTTTTTCCCCTTTTCATTGAAAAAAGCAACCTAGTCGACCGCCCTTACGCTCATGCTTTAATCTTCTTCTTTTTTCTCACAGAATTTGTTATTTAGCCTTTTATAGAACAATCCCATGTTTGAACGACCCAAAGAAAATAAGAAACTGACAACAGTCTGAGAAAAGGGGAAAATGCTTTCATAAGCCTTTAAGCGGGCTCGTTAAACACGGTATTACTTAAAGAGTTACGTGTTATTTGCTGTGATACTCCACACTCTTTAACCCATTGCCAGAGAATACCATGATTTTCCAATCCAAAAGAAGACGGATTTTGAGAACACTTTTACGTAATCAAGACAGAGGCTACCACGAGACGACAAGGGGCGTAAAACATCATTTAAACAACGAAACGAACAAATCAATTTGCAGACCTACGTCTATATAACAGTTTTTTTTAACCCTTAGGCTGCTTATCGCGACCCACCGACCTTTTGCGGACAGCATAGATCAAGATCAGACTGCACAGAACGTGCAGTCTGATCTTTGATCTACACTGTCCGATAAGAAGATATCTTTCCTCCAAAAATACCTTTGAAACAAGAAAGTTTTGGGCTTCTACTATCTACTATAAAGTTTCATTTCTTTTATTCAGCAGGAGAAGTGTTAATGAAAAGTCATGTCAGTAGTTCGATAGCACTAATTATAATGACTAATTATCTATCCAGTCAGCTTAACCCCTTACCAGACAGTCCCGAGTTTTAACGAGCTTGAGAAAATAAAGCTTTTGTAAACATTGTGGGAAAAGGAGAAAATGCTGGTTACCAGCATTTTCTCCTTTTTCCACAATGTTCATTACCCTAGTGAAGACAAATGTCGTCAGTTTAGCCAAGTTTCATTGGTTGTTTTACAACTGCTTTGAATTTGGACCAGTCTAAGATTTTGTCATTTGCTAACGACTGAACTCTTTCGTCGCCAAGTTAATAAATTCGACTAGTATCTAGGTAAAAAAAAAATTATTGCAACTGAAAACGATTTGGATCACAGTGGCGGACGATGTAGATACAAGATCAGAGTGCACTTTCTGTTTATTCTGATCTCGATCCACGTCCTCCCCATAGTTTTTTCAGTAGCCATTTGCAGAGTCAGGGGTAAATTCTAGAGTAATTCCACTAATGAACTTACTAGCTCTAGAGTATTATCGTGTATGGTTTGTAAGTTGTAACTCTACTACATTTAATACATTAGTGTAATGAGTAATGATGATATTGATTGTAAATTCTGGGTGAAATATTGCAGATAAATCAACAGCACAGACCATAGAGAATAAATATCGTACATAAATTAAGGTACTCTTTTTTTTTTGGCGTAGGTGATGCTTTGGCTTTTGACCTACTTTTTTGTTTAATGATATTGCATTTATAAATGGTCATTTGCGATTGGTGAAAAATGTGCGTATGTTTATTCGGCAGGACCGGCTGCCTATTTGCTTGCTCATTTAGAAGCGTTGGTACCACTAATCGATACCCATGGGCCTTTATTCACACCATAGTAAAGTAATATGACAGAAGATAATCCTTGTCTTGTACTATTTAGTAATTGACATTTTTCCAAGCGTTATAATAACCAAATACTTTATATCTACACGCGTGTCATTCGACCAGACTCGTTAGATTTCGGAACCGGCAGAATGAGTGCACGCAGGCTATGTGTCATGGAGAACGGTCATCTACGAAACTACTTTAACCCTTTCCCAAACGACAAATTTTGGACTGGTCCAAATTGAAAGAGTTTGCAGACGACAATTTCAAATTTGATGAAAATGGCAGAAAGTTATCAAAAAGGGTAGAAAACACTGTGGGAAAAGGAGAAATTGCTCGTTATGAGCAATTTCTCCTTTTCCAACAGTGTTTTCAAAAGACTTGTACTGCAGACACGTGAAAACCAGGGCTTGTTTGGGAAAGGGTTAAGGGTAGTAAATGGTCAAGTGGCTGTCACATTGTTACGATATGATGCGCGGCTGTCCGACGACGTTTAAAAGCGACGTGCACTTAGGTAAGTGCTTGGGTCAATTACCAAATCGTTGATGCGATACTGAGGTGTGTCCGAACTATTTTCAACTTTTTTTTTCTTTTTCAACGATTATTGGGATTAATCTGTTATCTTAAAATATATATCTAATTAAAAATTCCATTTCTCATCAAAATGAAAAACAATGAGGAAAAAGAGGTAATCGATATCGAGGTTCTTTTCTTTTTTAATTATTTTTCTTCATATTGAGCCACAAAAAGACTTTAGATATTTATTTTCCAGTCCCTCTTACGCCGTTTATCTTTGTAGAAAATATTTCTTGTTTCCAAAATTTCGACCCTCGGCCTTAAAGAGAAAGGAAACTTGACACATACACACACGTACACACAAAAAAAAACTACATATACGAGTCATGCTCTGCCAAAAGGGGACTCAGTACATCTGCGAAAAGTATCGACCTAGGTCAGCTTGCGCAGTCTGTGCAGGCTGACCTGGGCGAAACTTTTTGCTATTGTTCTATTTTCTGTATATCAAAGGACCAGTCCACTTCATGATTCAGTCGGTTTTTTTGACAAAATGTACTTTATGCATCCATGATCATGTGATGCCTTGCTTGGTAGGCTATGATGCATCACGGAGATACATCAAGCCTCCTTTTTACCAGAGCATGGCTCAAATGTAACAACGTCATTTGGGTATTTAGCACCTTCTAATCAACGGTTTGACGAGTAGTCATATTGCAGCGATTAACCAAGCTTACAATGTCGGCATTCAGTGCTAGGTGGCTTGAAAAAAGCAAAGGCCGGCAGAAGAAGGTATTGAACTTTGGTCATTCAGGTTACAAATCCTGCCTTTTCCAGACGACAAAAATTCAGACGTGTCAATATTAAAATTATTTGCAGACAAAAAATTAAGTGTTGCTTAAACGATTAGGCTTGTCTTTAAAAGGGTAGAAAACATCGTGGGAAAAGGGAAAATACTGGCTACCAGCACTGTTTCCTTTAAACACTGATCTGTGTTTTTAAAAGCCTTCTACCTCAAAGACGTTGCTCGTTAGAACACAAGTTAATTAATATTGTTAAAGGATTAATCATTACTCTACGTCTATTATGTATTCCTGTAGATGCATGACTGAATAGTGTCAGGATGTTACATGAGCAATCATGGAACTCATTTTAAATGAGTTATCTAGCACAAGGTAAGAACCAGGCTTACTGAGTTTAATAATTTCAACAACGTAAACACGAGTGTAAAATAGGTAAGAGTGTAAGATTCCCTACTCATAATAACATGACCATAAATCATTCGAAAAAACCTAAAATTTAAAGTGGTCTTACCTGGATTCCCTCAAAAGGGCATCTAAGAAGATTAATTTTATTATGTGGTTTCTTTAGGACACGTTGGAGAAAAAACAGTAGGACACGTTGGAGAAAAAAGAGTAGATCCTTACCTAAAATTTATTGTCTAATAGCCCTATTTAATACTAGATCTAATCTAAATTTGATTCGTACAGGATATTAACAAGGAGTAAGAATTTCAGCAATTGAAGTGTAGATCTACTGTCGACAAACTTCATAGGAAAAGCAATACCTCTCTGGATCTAAATTTCAACGAATCTTTACGTTTACATCATATGTGTCATGAGGTCATCGTTATGTCACAATTACTGTGCATACCTTACATGCAAAGTTTATCGGATCGTAGAAGGCGCAGAAATTTAAACTTTTGAGGTCGCTTTTCGCTTTCAAAGTATATTAAACGTTTCTTTCTTGCCGAAGCTGCTTCTATAGGAGGAGTTGCTGGCTCAAGGTGAATTTTAAATGTGCCTGCATGAATGAGAGCGCTATGACTTAGCAACCTAAGGGTTAAGAATAAAAATCTCATACAGCCCATAAAGCAAAACAAATGCCACTCCTTGACTCTGTACAGTTTACAATTAGACGACACAAATTTAGACATGCCCAAATTAAAAGCATTTGCAGACAACATTGTTACTGTGGCACAAATGATGAAATATGTCTTTGAGGGGACTTAAAACATTGTCTGAAAGGGATAAATAAATTACTGGTCACCAGCATTTCTCCTTTTCCCACAATGTATTCAACATTCTTTATAATAGTCATTAAACATCGGAATTGTTTGGTTGAGGGCAAGAGACGGTAACAATAACAAGAAGCTCAGTTTGGCTCCAGTACCGGCCGTAGAGATAGTCTCAAAGGAGCTTCCGTATAATTGCCTTTACCAGTAAGGTGTAGAATGATAACAGGCTAATAGAGCAGTTTTGCTAGCCATTTTGCTGAGTCAGTGGAATACATATCGACTTTATGAATCTTTTTTTGCTGACTTCCGAGAGAAGTTTGTGAAAAATTGGTTTGATTGGTTTAATTCCTACATGCCGATTATCTAGACTGGTAGATTAATTAGCGGATATACCGTGCTTGAGCAGACAAGTTATATCATGACTGGTCTTGGATCAAATTCGTTCGACCTTTCAGTCGTGAAATTACGATTTTTTGTTCACTTTCTGAAAATGTCGGTCCTATTTATTTAGAAGTCCCTTGGGTAACAGATCATTTGGTCGACTTGCTTTTACAAAAGCCAAAAACCATGGACAAACAAGAGCAACAACATACGGAACAACAACAATAACATTGTTTTTGACACAATACATTGTATTTAATTAACCCTTTCCCAAACGATAAATTTTAGACTGGTCCAAATTGAAAGAGTTTGCAGATGACAATTATAAATTTGATGAAAATGACAGAAAGTTCTCCAAAAGGGTAGAAAACACTGTGGAAAAAAGAGAAATTGCTCGTTACGAGCAATTTCTCCTTTTCCCACAGTGTTTTCAAAAGACTTGTACTGCAGACAAGTGAAAACCAGGGCTTGTTTGGGAAAGGGTTAAACAAAGGGACAAATCATTTCAGGCATTAGAGCAAAGTCGGGTATTATCGACACTTTAAGAAATCGGGAGGCACCATGTCGATCAAAGCCACTATAAATACGAGCGAAAGTTATCGGTGGTTTATTTTGCAGGTATTCCATTGATCTGAGGATGAAAAATAATTGAAACAAATTGCGTATCATAGAAAAAAAACATTAACATTACATGATTGTATGTCGGGTGCTATGACAGAATTCACCAGTTTTCGATATTGTATACAATTCTTATAAAACGAACCTCAAAATCATCATCTAACTCGTTACTACGGTTTCATTCCATTCCCTGGCTATATTCAAGTACAACTACAGGCATTTTATCAAACAACAATCCCAAAAGGACCGAATAAGTTGTTTGTATCATGGACCCCTAGACATTAAAAGTTTTTGCACAAAGCTCAACTCTGCACATAGTTTTCGCCATGAAAAAGGATAGTTTTCTAAGTTATCTACTGTTCTCTCAGTGAAAATGAAAGAATATTCTACGTTTAAAGTTTGATCTTGAATCTAAATTGATCGTTTTGCTGTGAGATATTTCTGCACACAGCAGACAGACGACTGTTTTTCTTTTATTTCGTTTCCCAGCAGAACACTTTTAAAAACAAAATTGATGAAATAGAAATACGCGGCTCTCTGGAGCAGCGTGTTGATACATCTTCAAAATACGTTATCCCTTTACCAGACGACAAAATTTCACTCTTGTCCAAATTGAAAGCATTTGCAGACGACAAATTAGGTATGGCTCATATGGTAAGATTTGTCTTTAAAAAAGGACAGAAAACATTGAGGGAAAAGGAGAAAATGCTGGGTACCAGCATTTTCTCCTTTTCCCACATTGTTTTCAAATGGCTTCTTCCTCAGGGTCGTTAAAACTCGGGACTGTGAGGTAAACGGATAACATCAAGTCGTCTGATGGATCAATACTGTCTGAACACCGGTTTCATAATGTGATAGACTGGTCCTTTGACATGCAGAAAAAAGTACAAAATAGCGAGAAGTTTCGACTCATGTCAGCCTACGCAGACTGCGCAGGGTGACGTGGGTCGATTTTTTTTTTTGTTTTAGGTAAATTTTCTGCATGTCAAAGGACCAGTGTGTCTCGTGAATCAGTCGGTTGTTAGACAAAATGGATTTTAATGGATCCATAACAATGTGATGACTCGCTTGGCATCATGGATCACGGAGATGCCTTAAGTCCCCTTTTGCCAGAGCGCCGCTCAAATGCGTATTGATGGCCAATGAATATTTTACAAGAGTATATTTCAAAATGCTCCGCCGCAAATTTCCTCTTCTAGATATGGAGTTAACGAATCTTGAAATTGCAATTTCTGGGTCTTCATATTCATTATACTTATTTGTAGCTTAAAGGGCTGAGCAGCTTCCAATTAACCTGTAACCTTTCATCAAACAATCGCGGTTTTAACGACCCTGGAGAAAACGGCTCTGGAAAACCTTGCGGGGAAAGGAAGAAAATGATGTCTACAAAAACAACTCAGTTGTGCGTAAACTTTGTAAGGGTCAAGGTTGGTGGAGAAATTCTTATCTACCCGATTACCATTCTGAGAAATACTCTCTCATCGTGATTAGAAGTATTCTGTGTTAATCAAAGAAGTACTTTTCGCAAATATTTATTGCAGTTCGTCCTGTTAGTACAACAATATTCCGACAAAAAGATAATTCTTTATATAAAGCAATTTCTTTATCTACCATTATTCTATCTTTAATATTCCTACGTTGTCAATGAATTGATAATTTTTTTTTATCTTCGTTACTTAGATGCGCTTCTAGTATACAAAAGTATAAAGAATAGATGTAAAGGGTTTCTCTAGTATGAAACTTACTAAATAAAACAACCACGGTTCCAATACGATATAGGTATATCTAATCCTTAAGCTTCTAAGGGCGAGTCACTGACCTTCTGCGGACAGTGTAGATCAAGATCAGACTGCACAGAACGTGCAGTCTAATCTTGATCTACACTGTCCCATAAGGATATATTTTTCTCCAAAAAATTAGTTTGAAATAACATTTTGTGTTTTTACTATCGACTTGAAGGTATCGTTTAACTTATTTAGCAGAATACGGATTAAGATTCCTCCAACTGAGATTATTTAAAGACGACAAAATCGAAATATGTACAAACAAGTTGGCTTCTTTAAAAAAGAAGCCAGGAGAGGTCAGCATCAATGTTTTCAAATAGCTTATCGCTTTTAATTTCAATATATTTTGGTACATGTAAACAAATACTAAGTAAGGCATTATTGTAAAAAGAAGGAACCTCTCATGCATTACATGACAGACACGTGACCTTCTTCCCACGTTTTCAAGTTGTGTGATCTTTTCCCGCGGTGTTCTCTTTTTTAACGAAATTCTTTTGTGTGTGTGTGTGTAGCTTTATTTTTTTAATGAAAAATTACAACTACTGGAAAGGTCATTTGCAATCAAATCGATATAACAAATCCTTTTTGAAATCCGTCATATAAAAAACAAAACACATCCATTTCCTATTTCAGTTTTTTTTTTTTTGATTTCGGTTTGTTCATAAAACTATGACGAAACAGACTGTGTATCAGAACAATTTCGCAGAAAAGCATGGAGTAGGCAGCAATTTCTGAGGCAGTCTGCCTTTTAAACTCACCACTGTTGGAGAGGTCTGATGACCTTGACCTCTCCAATGAATTGCAAAGCGCCATGCTCTTTCATCACGGGCTTTAATGCATCTCCCACTCTCTTGCACTACGGATCATTCCCATTCACCTCTGTAGTTGGCTCAGACAGTAGTCCGTCATCACGTGATATTTTCGTCACATGACCATAACTCAAAATGGCGACACAAACGCCGGTGAAAGAAAGACCAATCGATTGTTTTGTGTGCTGTTTAAACAGCATACGGCCAATCAGACTTAGTGGTAGGAAATGTGAAAAAGAGGGATTTTCTGAAAAGCTTAAATGTCTTTTAAAGGACGATAACTTGTTTTTTAATTTTGTTTAAATTGTCATCATTCATGGGCGCAGCCATTTTTTTACAATTGGCGTAAGATTCTGATCAGTAAAGAAGTTTGAAAAAAATAGTTCCATTGTATACAGGTAAATTCATCAGTTTGAATGCACCTATAATGTATCCGGAATCACATTTCCTTTGTCTACTTTTATTATGTTACACATGAAACAGTTAAACAGTAACAAAACATGTTTTCCTCGGTTTGACAAGATTCTTGTCATTAAGCCCGTTGCAGAGATGTATGGTGAGAGTAACGAACGACAACTCTGCTCGGAGATTGTGCATCTCCATGATGCATTATACCAAGCAAGTCATCATGTCTTATAGATCCATTAACCCTTTACCAGACGACAAATTTTTAGCCTTGTCCAAATTGAAAGCATTTGCAGACGACAATTTCAATGTGGCTCAAATGGTGCAATTTTTGTTTGATCGGGTAGAAAACATTGTGGGAAAAGGAGAAAATGCTGGTTACCAGCATTTTCTCCTTTTCCCACAAAGTTTTCAAATGGTCTCTTTCTTAGGGGCGTCAAAGGGCGGCATTGTGCGGTAAAGGGTTAAATCCATTATATCTAACAACAGGCTGAATCCCGAGGTAGACTTGTCCTTGAACATGCAGAAATTTTAATAAAAGCAAACAGTTTCAGCACAGGTCAGCCTGCGCCAACCGTGCAGGCTGACCTTGGTCGATACTCTTTGCAGATGACTTAAACCCCTTTTTTACCGAACATGGCTTAAATAATATAGCAGGGTATAAAAAATTTTGGGGAAAAGGACAAAACTATGTTACCAGGATTTTCTGCTTTTCTACAGTGCTGTAAAAACGCTTCTTCCTCAGGGTCATTGAAACACAAATTTGTTTTGTAACGGGTTAACTTAATATCAGCATATTAGATGGTCCCAAATGCTGTAAAGTTCTATTCCAGTCTCCAGTCTGTTTTTTGGGAAGAATACCCTCAAAACTGCCCGACAGGGACTACTCAACATCCAGGGCAGAACCAAAGTCAGATAGCACCTTCCTTGCATTCTGCTGTTTCCGTAAAAGCACTTGAAGGCGAGACCAGCAGGCTAAAAGTCAACATTTGGTTACCCTTTTAGCACAATAGGAGAAAGCAGGGGCTTTTGCGGACGGCATAGATCAAGATCAGACTGCACAGAATTTGCTGTCTGATCTTGGATCTATACCATGCGCTTGTTTGGACAAGCATCTACCATAAAAATTTGTCTGGGTTTTAGCGGATTGAATTTACAGCCGTTGAAAGAGGTCGGGTTTATATGAGCAATGCTCTGCCAGAAGGGGGCTTAATGCATCTCCGTAATGCATCGTACCGATCAAGCCATCATCTAATATGAATCCTAGTTACCTCTTTTTTTTCAACAACCAACTGAATCATGAGGTAGACTGGTCCTTGGACATACAGAAAATTGACCAGTAGCGAAAAGTTTCGACCCAGGTCAGCCTGCGCGGACTCTGCAGGCTGACACGGGTCGATACTTATCGCAAATGCACTAAGCCCCCTTTTCACAGAGCATGGTTAATATATTTTACTCTGAAAGAGTTAAGCAGACCTAATTGTATGTAATTATGACATTGATTCTGCTATCTTCCTTCCCTTGACAGATATTCTGATACTGTAATAATCAGATAGGCATAAAAATGTAATTAGGTTAATAACGTTCACGGGTAATGTCGCAAAGGTTGCAATGTAGCGACCAGGGATGCCTATTACTAAACTGCGCACGCACGAAAGTTGCGTACGTAGTTTAGGTAAGGAAGCATCAAGTCTGAAAACAAATTTCACAAAACTGCATAATTTTACGACTTGAGTAAATATTTGCCTAAGTTTAAGCCATGGCATACCTTTGGGTTAAACAGGGATCGTATATGTGTATATACAATTCCAAATATTTTGCGTGAGTCTACGCAGCTTTGTGAAAGGCAGCCCAGTTTGCCTTTCTCTAAATTGCGTACGCACGAAATTTACGTACGCAGTTTAGGTAAGCATGAATCTAGTCTGAAAACAAGTTTATTTAAACTGTACAACTTTACGATTTGAATAAATATCTGCATGACTTTATGTCAGCTCATACTTTTGGGTGAAGCAGCGATCGCATGTGTTTATATACAATCCAAAATGGTTTGCGTAAATCTACGCAGTTTAGTGAAAGGCAGTCCAAGTCTCTAAATAATTTTAGGGGAGTGTGGGGTAAAAAGTCATTTTGATAGTCAATAATTTCCATTGGTTCCATTTCCCCCCTTTCTTTTCTGTGTAAAGTAAAATCGCTACACAATTTAACGCCCTGCTCTCTGTGCAACTTGCGACGCATAATTATAAGGATTATTTTAAACCCTCACTCATATCCACTGCAACATCATGTTTTTTTTTTTACAATGTAGATAACCATTGATCTTCACTGTCTCAAAGGGTATTTTGGAGAAACTGGCAATGGTTAAAGAAAAATATATATAATCGAAAAGTATCCTCCTCCTAACACCCGGAGCACTAAAAACGTTTTACTGGTGTTCTGACACTTATGAAGTTCATATGGGAAAAGTTCACGTTTGCACAGTTTACATTAAGTAACGAAATATATGCTGAAGCAGCTTTTGTCCCACAGATCGCTTATGAATATGCCCAGTCGTGCAACAGACTTAAAATTGGAGTTTTCAGACTCTTTGGGCAAGACTACCAAATCAAAGTAGGAATGGTGTTGATCCAAGACCACGACCACTGCTATTTGATCCGGGTCTACACTGTTTTCAGAAGCATCTAAATGTTTGCTTAGCATTTTAGGACTGCTTTGACCCTTTGAGCGCCAAATATAGACTCCACCTCTTTCGACGGCATAATATACAATGCTCTGGAAAACACACACACACATTTTGAGCTTAAAGGCTAGACAAAACAAGCTGACATTGTAGATTGAAGATCAGAATGCACGTTTTATGCAGTCTGATCTTGATCTATGCCGTCCGCGAAAGCCTCTAGTTTGCTTACAGCGCCGAAAGGGTCAAACAAGTGATAAATAACATAAAATCCTTAAAAAAAAAAAGAAGGAAACCAAGTCAAGAAACAAGTTATACAAAAAACTTATTCCAGGTCATGCCCACAATTTAATCATAGAAACATGGTCTAAGATAATGAGTTTTGTGTCCATGCGGATACGCAATGGGATAGAAATCAGATTTCAGGCTTCGGGAACCAGTTTGAGGGATTACATATAATTTCCGGTTCGATTTGAGTCCCAAGTTTAGTGTAGAAATTGAACCTGTCAGACTTTCTAATGAAGAAATTCGCTCTGTAAATAATGGGACCTCACTTTTGACGCTTGTTGTTCGGAGAATGGTAGTTCTCATTGTGTGGGAAACAAGTATCGCTTTTCTTTAGGGAAAAATAATATACAATTGATGCTTACAATCCTCTTTCTCTATGTAAATCTTGTGAAAGAAAGACAAACTGGTATTATAAACTCATAATTTACAACTGGATGACTGGCCGGAGGCCTTATTTGTCAGTGAAACATATCGTTTCTCTCAATGATAAAATGAATTAAAACTGTGGCAGTTATCATAGGTCTGACGATCCTTACCAACATCAATTCTAGTTTTTATATTTATTTAAGCACACTTTTGACAGTTTAACGGATCGCCAGACTTATAATAATCATCATAGTTTAAAATGGTATACATGTAGATGAAATCTACATGTATTTTACACACAGAAATGTTTACACTTTGCCGCTAAGGGGTCTTTAACACTTTAACGTTAACTTTAAAACATTAAATGTGCTTCCTTAAAGCAGTCTTTTTCGTATTGAAGAAGGCCACTTGAAAATGCATGTATCAGTAAATCAAAATTTGCGCTTAGCTGTTATATGTGATACCTCGACTGTATCAGTTGATTGGAGTCATGGGCATACACGGATATGCCTTTCGATATTTAGTTGAAATAGAAATAAATGTTGATTGTCGAGTAATTATTATTTGCAATAAAAGATACTCTCACTTTTTTGTAAGAGAAGGCGGTATACCCACAACACAACAACCGATATGATATAATCACGAAACGTAAAAGATGTCTCCTTGTTTTTATCTTTTTAAGTATGCAAGTTTCATAAATTGACCAAAAACTGTATGATTACGCCACCCATCAATGAACTTGTGATTAGTACTTTCTAATATATTTTAACTGAAAACAAAGAAACTAGAAGAAAACAAATTAAATTATGGATGAAAGATGAATACTTCTGCACTTAAAAAAAACCTTCTCTACCACTTAGATACCTAATGGAATAGAAATCCTTCGAAAGCACATTGTAATTTTCAATTGTATACATTAGAAAACGAAAGCGTACTGATAATCCGAAATAGTCTTGTGGCCGACATTTATCATTTGTCGAGTTGACGTATTCGACAAATGTCGAATTATCGGTGTTTTACTCAATCTCATAACCACCAGGAACTCATCTTTTAAGCGTGGAACTGAGGACGGTCTGTAAAGGGTCATTTTCTATAGACCTTACTTCCAGCTAAAGAAACTGTTTCCAAGTCTTTATTTCAAAATAGGCATATATAAAACTTCCAGATTGTGGTACAGTATTATTCTCGGTATTTCAAAGCATGAATCGAGAAACTTTTATTTTGAACCGCTGCTCTGATTGACTGAGTTATAATTACCGATATCTATGACTTTACCACGCAATCCCGACCCTGATAGAAAAGACTTTTGAAAACATTATATTTGTATTCAAGCTGTTGTCTGGAGATGCATTCAATTTGGAAGAGTCTAGAGTTTGTCGCTTGGTAAAGAGCTATCATAAGACCAAAGGACTGCAGTCGTAATCAGGGCCCTTAATGACATTCTAGTCTATTAATTTTCTGAAGAATTTTCTGAATTCGAGAGTAACGCTATTTCTTATTGGCTTCTTATCGCGGATGAATAAGTGAGAGGAGCAACCCAAAACACCCTAAACAATTTAAAAACACCCCAATAACACTGTCATTTCGCCTCCAACCACTTTCTTACACCTAAAACCTCATGCAAAACGGTCACATACACGATTTTATGAAAAAATAGTCATAAAATAATGCTATCAATCTTTGGAAAAAATGTCAACCATCAGATGAATGAAGTTTTAATTAAATGTTCCACTGTTAAAACGTATTTGCTGGCAAATTTCTACCATCACCTTCTATTAGTACTTTCAGTACTTTGATTTTGATATCCAAAACAGTTTGAATAGGATAAGTGATCTATTACCATATATGAATTTTTTATTTCCCTGTAGTGCCAAAAAATTCTTGTTATGCTAATTCTTTGCTTTGATACCGTTAAAAAAAGACGTTTTCTTTTTATGATAATGATTGACTTTTTTTTTTTTTTTGTCTTTTGATAAAAAGTTTTATTTTGGAATTTTTGAAAACACCCTGAGTTGAAAGATCGATAGATAGCCTTTTAAAAAATGCGGAAGTGTAATTTGTGCATTTTCTACTACGGTTTCTTAATTTTTCTGTATACGCGTAGAATTAATTCGACCTTGTTTCTTTTTCAGAGGACCAAAAGTACATGTATACACAAAACATTGAGGGGTACGGTGACGAATTACAAATAATTTTTCGTAAAGTCAGAGCTAAATATGCCAGAGTAGTAAAGAATACGTCAGTCCGTCCGCACAGGCATTTGCTTAATTCAGAATTACAGTATTTAGCTTAAGGCAGGTTGCAGCCTCCGCCTATGAGACAAAACTATTTACACACTATCCTTTTTTGCAAAGAATTTTGACAGAGGTCGGCCTGCAGGGACTGCGCAGGCTGACCTCGGTCGATACCTTTTTTTTTTTTTTTTTTCTCTCTCTCTCAGATGCATTAAACCCCCTTTTCACAGAGCTCATGTATTTAGTCAGTAAACTGTCAAAGACATTCCAATTTAATAACTTTTTTGTCCAGAGCATTTCACAAAATATCTGAAAACGGATATCGCTCATGATCTTCAGTTTTAAAAACTTTAATTTTAATTGCAATGGTTCTACATATCGAAATCGTCTCCCTTTCTACAGCGTAAAAACCACGACACCTTTGGACCAGATTAATTTCCAATGTAAGTATCTCTATTTGATTCTTCCACTGATATCACGTGGTAACTACGAGACTGTGAATGCTCTTCGTAGTTCCAATAATTACAGCTTTAAGTGACATTGTAGGCGTGTTCGTGTCTATGACCTCTTGGTTTATTTGTATAGTTTGTATATAACTTGTTTTTATTTGTTTGTTTGAATGCGGTTCAACGTCACGTAGGCCTATAACTGTTGCTCAATCATGGCATGCCGGCCGCTCACATACTCTTGTATTTTCTGGGTTTCATCAGTATCTGGCTCAGGGAGCTGAAGTGCACGCTATGCGAGGATCAAACCACAGGTACATTGATTACAAATCTGGTTCATGGGAACATTGATTACAAATTTGGTAAATGGGTACATTGATTACAAATCCGGTTCATGGGAACATTGATTACAAATTTGGTACATGGGTACATTGATTACAAACCCGGTTCATGGGTACATTGATTACAAATTTGGTACATGGGTACATTGATTACAAATTTGGTACATGGGTACATTGATTACAAATTTGGTACATGGGAACATTGATTACAAATTTGGTAAATGGGTACATTGATTACAAATCTGGTTCATGGGAACATTGATTACAAATTTGGTACATGGGTACATTGATTACAAACCCGGTTCATGGGTACATTGATTACAAACCCGGTTCATGGGTACATTGATTACAAATTTGGTACATGGGTACATTGATTACAAATCCGGTTCATGGGAACATTGATTACAAATTTGGTACATGGGTACATTGATTACAAATCCGTTTGATGGGTACATTGTTTACAAATTTGGTACATGGGTACACTGATTACAAATCCGTTTCATGGGTACATTGATTACAAATCCGGTTCCTTAACTCTTAACAATACAATCAAAATGTAGATGTGTCTGAACTGAAAGCCCTTTCAGACGATAATTCGAATTAGGCTCAAATGTTTGAATTCGTATTCCATAGGGTACAAAACATAGTGGGAAAAGGAGAAAATGCTGGTTACCAGCATTTTCTCGTTTTCCCACAGCGTTTTCCAAAGGCTTCCTCCTCGGGGTCGTCAAAACTCGGGATTGTATGGTTAAGGGTTAACTTCCAGTGCCAAATATATAAACCCAACCTCTCTCAACGGCTGAAAATACAATCCGCTAAAACTCAGAAAAATTTTTATCGTATATATGCTTGTCGAAACAAACGGATGGTGTAGATCCAAGATCAGACTGCACGTTCTATGCAGTCTGATCTTGATCTATGCCATCCGCAAAAGACCCCTATTTTCACGTATGATGCCGAAAGGGTCAACCTCTGTACAGAGGAAGAGTTTGACATCCATAATATCAGTGCACTGTTGCTTGTAAATGACGCCAAGAGCAAACCAATTAATCAGATCGGCATTCCCTCATCTGTAACTTACTCACGGTTTAATTCCGATGGTAACTAGAACCCTGATTATTGTCACAAGGTGGTTGTTAATGATTCTTGTCGGACATGGACACGAATTTTGTGAGAAAATCCAATTACCGACACGAGGAGGATTTTAGTTAATTCGCCATCAGATTTGATTTAGTATCATTTGTTGAGGTTAACTGTGTCACTCGCTTCTAATGAACTCTCTCTAAGCTCGTAAATGCCACTCTGTTTGTGTTTGTCTGTTTGCCTGTCTGTTCTTGTGTCTTTTGTTGTCTATGTAGAAAACCATAGTGTAGGGAGAGGGGGGTGGAGCGTTAGCATATCAAATCAGAGGTTGTGGTGTCGAAAACCGAGATGAACGGGTCAATCTTTACAACTACAAGTATGATCGCACAATTCTTTGTTACAATATTGGAAAGGAACCATCGAGAACGAATGATGTAGACTGAAGAACATACTTCACTATCGATGTAGAGCGTTAGTCTCTTGCATCAGAGGTGGTGGATTCAAAACCCGAGATGAGCGAGAGCAGTCTTTGGAGTTACAAGAATCAAGGCACAATTCTTTGCCACATTGTTCGAAATCGACTGAAGAACCTTTTTCGCTATCGATTTAAGATGAAAATGTATAGACTAAAGTATGTCTATCTGTCAGTCCGTCCGGCCGTCTGTCTCTTCATAAATCTGTCTCCCCCGTCTGTCTGTCTGTCTGTACATAAATTTATCTTCCCCCTCGTCTGTTGTTCTACTTATGTATCATTCTGTATAAATTTGCCTGTTTTTTTTTTCCATCAACAACATGAGTTCTGCTGTTTGCCCTGACACAAACGCCAAACTGTCATGTCAGCCGATAGGCAGTATTCCATACATGTAGTCTAAATAAACTTTCACAGAGTTTGTTGAAATCTGGAAAATCTCTTAAACAGACCAGGGTTCGGTTCGTATTCACCAACCATTCTGTAGAACATTCTTAAGTCTTATTCTTCAAAATTGTCCACATTTGAAAGTAACACAACTTCTGATTGGCTAAACCATATGTTTTAGCCAATCAGAAGTTGCGTTACTTTCAAATGTAGAACATCTTTGAGAATAAGACTAAGAATGGTTGGTGAATACGGACTCAGAAGTGTAGACCATCTCTTACAGACCGTGTAGAAATAGCAAGAAAGTTCAACAAACTATTGGCGTTCAACAATGCCATACCTCCCGAGTCCATTCACCTCACTTTTGTATAACTATCTTTATGGGGTGCGAGTTTAACAATTACATAACACCGTTAAGCAGTTTTTAGGCCACTAACCTGAATCATCATCCATAGTTTATTGACCAGAAATAAATACATTTTGATGTTGAAATATTACATATAGACTGCCTCTTACGAACATCTGCCATAACGAACTACATGTGCATGGCCCTTGAAACCAACAAAATGAATACTCTGGTAAAGGAAGGTTAAAATAATGCGTCTACATGATGCATTGTACTAAGCAAGTCATCAGATAATTATGGATTCATAAAATCCATTTTGTTTGACAACCGACTGAGTCATGAGGTAAAATGGTCCTTTGACATGCAGAAAACTGACCAGTAGCAAAATATTTCGACCCAGGTCAGCCTGCGCTGACTGCGCAGGCCGACCTGAATCGAAACATTTTGCAGATGCATTAAACCCCCTTTTTTACAGAGGATGGTTCAATTATGTGGTTTGAAACGCCCTGAAGCTATTCATTTGCATGTACTCTTTGCCCGCCCGGGTAGCTCAGTGGAGAGCGTATCTTACTCGTGACCTGGTGGTTGTGAGTTCGATACCCGGTAGAGGCAAACTTTTTTTAAGACGATTTTTCGCCTCTCACATCTGATGCATGTGAGAAAAGTAGTCAGTGGCGTTAGACAGAAAGTTGTGTCAGTACTGGCGTGAAGAAACCAGGAAACACGGGTGCGTCACTGACCATCATTATATGACCTAAGCTGTTAAAATGGCGTTGAACTCCAATAAAAACAACTAAACAAACAAACAAAACAAACAAACAAAACAAACGAACAAACAAACAAAGCATGTGTTTTTAACGATCTTGAAAAAAAAGGACGATTTAGGTTGCTTTCTCCGAACATTTTGAAGAAACACACAACTTCCTGAATATGACATTTTACGACTTGGAAACACTGAGACAAAAGCAGAATATTTTCACATGTATTCCAGTGTGTCAAACATTATCCAAATCTTCTACAGATAATTTAAAACTCGTCTGCTGCATGTCTCGTTTTGAAGGTAATTTGGTCAAAATCAGATTCTAGATAGAAATTGCAACACCAACCTTTTACCTCACAATCCCGAGTTTTAATGACTTCGAAGAAAAAGGCATTTGGAAACATTGAGGGAAAAGAAGACAATGTTAGTAACCAGCACTTTCTCTATTTCATATAATGATTTTACCCTTTAAAAGACAACCCCAGTCATTCTAACCAATTCGAGTTATACGTCTGCAACTGCTTAACTCTTTACCAGACGACAAAATCTTAGACTTGTCCAAATTGAAAGGATTTACAGACGACAAGTTAAATGTGGCCAAAATGATTAAAGTTGTATTTTTACATTTGAAAAACATTGTGGAAAAAGGAGAAAATGTATTGAGAAGTCAAAAATACCCGTAATTTGTCTTGATTGTGGGATGGTCTGAACCCGGCGCGAACAGCAATACAGGGGCCTAAAAATTCGGTCGTTTTTAACAGAATGTCTCGACTAACGTTAGGAGTCGAAACCATCTTCGAAATGTCGACAGTCTTACAGGTGAAATTAGATCGAGAGTACATGAGCCATTCTGTGTGAAATGGGGGTTTAATGCATCTGCAAATAGTATCGACCCTGGTCAACCTAACCAGGCTGACCTGTGTCAAGACTGTTTATTTTTTGTAAGTTTTCTGCATGTCTAAGGACCATTCTACATCAGGATTCAGTCGATTGTTGGACAAAATGGATTTTTATTGGTCCAAATTTATGTGATGACTTGCTTAGTATAATGCATCACGGGGATGTATTAAACCCCTTTTGCCAGAGCACGGCCCTGATGTATATGACAGCATGACGACACAGTTTATTTTCTTGTTTATCTGAATCTGAAGGTTTACGCCAGTTTCAACGGTATTTACTGTAGTCATATCACGGTGACTGTTCTTCAGATTTTATCATAATGGTACTATGCTTGGACTGCAATGTCTCGCGCAAGGATTTTCCCTGTTTCCCACCGCCACTATTTTTTTTGTCAAATACACGCAGATGTTGTAAAACAATAAGTCTATAAAATCTTTACCAAATGATAAAATTTTGCAATCGACCAAATTGAAAGCATTTGCAGAAGGCAAATAAAATGTATCTCTAATGATGATTTCTGTCCTTGATAGGGTAAAAAACATTATGGGAAAAGGAGAAAATGCTGGTTTTAAGCATTTTCTCCTTTTACCACAATGTTTTCAAAAGCTTTATTTCTCAGGGTCGTTAAAAAATCGGGATCGGTTTATTTCAGTAGTGCTTTAACCGTTTATCAAACGATCTTCTATTATGACGACTCTGAGGAAAAACGTTTTTAAAACATTATGGGAAAAGGAGAAAATGCTGGTAACCAGCATTTTCTCCTAATCCCACAAAGTTTTCCGTCCTTTCTAAAAAAAATTCCAATCATTTGAGCAACTGTTGAGTTATCGTCTGCAAATGTTTCAAATATAGACTAGTATAAGATTTTGTCGTCTGGTAAAGAGTTTAAAAAGAACATACCATTCATTTATGTTTTGAAATATCAATATTTTAATGCACGGACCCCACCGAGACATTGTTTGGTGTTATACGACACACTGTTTTATATTATTCATCTATTATATCCAATTCAGAAATGTACTTAAATATTGAAATATAAATGAGAAATCTATTTACAGTTACAAAACGTGTTTTAACCCTTTACCACACAATCCCAATTTTTCGCGACCCTGAGAAGGAGAGCTTTTGAAAACATTGTGGGAAAAGAAGAAAATGCTGGTAACCAGCATTTTCTTCTTTTTCCACAGTGTTTTCTATCTTTTCTTGCACAAAACCCATCATTTGTGCAACATTTAACTTACCGCCAGCAGATGCTTTCAATTTTGATCTGTCTAAAATATTGTTGTTTGGTGAAGAGTTAACCGATACAAAGCCATTAAAGGCCCAGTAGCTACCAAAAGTAAACAATGCGGCTGCCAAAATGCAATTGAAATCATACCTTTAAAAAGTATGGTAATCATTGTGCAGACGACTTTCTATTATTGTACGGTCGGTCCAGTTGTTAGTCGCAGACAGAAAAATGAATTTTAAAATCTGGTACAAAGTAAACAGAACATAGAGCGACCTGGCAACTTTTGACCTTCTTTTAAAATGCATTTTCCTGCCAGCGACAAAAACACTTCGACCCACCATACAACAATAGATTTTAAGGCTTGTAAGTCATGACCAATTATTGATTATGCTCAATATTGTGTTTGAGATTATTAATGGCGTGCATCAAACGAAAAGGGGTCTTCGGACATATGCGTAAAACTACGTCGTCCCAGATCAGCCTGTGCAGTCTGTTACTAATTCGACATGACACGTCCCGTTTTAGTGCGATTTTCTGTTTCACGAAAGTCTTCTGTATGAAAAAAATCTTATGTAGTCGTACAGTGTCGTCTCGGATTAGCCTGCGCGGACTGCACAGGCTAATCCGGGACGACACCGTACGCATACGTCCGAAGGTCTCATTTTGCATGTTGCGGGCCATTTAGAAAACCTATAGATGATTCGAGTCCTAAATCGATCTTATACCTTTAATGTCAAGGTAAGGTGGTGACGATTTTTAAGTACGCAAAGTGTGATGTCTCTTAACTGCCCTCCCCCCCTTTTAAAAACATATCATTATCAGAGGCGGTATAAGGCAGTGTTTTTTTTCGGCGTAGCTGAATGCGCTGACTTTTGACCTACTTCTTGGTACTGATAAAGAATGAATAGATGGTAATTTGCGATTGGTAAAAAATGTGCACATGTTTTTTTGGAGGGCCCCTGTTGGCATATTTGCTCACACATTTATGAAACCACTATTAACAAGCGTTGCTACTGCTGATCGATACAATGGAGGCCTTGATTCATACCATAGCAGACTCATGTGGTACAGAATGATTCTTTTCTTGTGCTATTTGGAAATTTAATATTTTCATAAGCGTTTCCCAGTAACCAAATACTATTTTTCAACAAAATGAAAAACTGTGAGGAAAAAGAGGTAATTGCTCGTGAAGTTACTTTTCATTATTGAGCCAGTATCTCTTACGATACTACATGTTATTTAAGTTTTCTTTTTCACTCATTATGGTTGCCTCGACCTTTCATTGGTTTTCTATTTCTCGCAATAGCAAAAATATCGTGAAGAAAATCCAGCGTCTATATATGAGCCATGTTCTGTGAAAAGGGGCTTAATGCATCTCCGTGATGCATGATACCAATCAAGTCATCACATGATCATGGATCCATATTGGCCTCTTTTGTTAACAACCTACTCAATCATTAGGTAGACAGGTCCTTTGACATACAGAAAATTGAACAGAAGCAAAAAGTTTCAACCCAGGTCAGCCTGCACGGATTGCGCAGGCTGACCTGGGTCGATATATTTCGCAGATGCATTAAGCCTCATTTTCACATAGCATAGCTCATATATTTCTTTCTATGTTTAGAAGTTGGGTGCCAGTGTATCCAGACGCCACGATAACTTCTCAAAAGAGAACAATCATTGCAACAATAACGCTAATATGATATATTAGAAAACGGCCTGTACACATACTATTCATTTGAAGAATATTGTGCTACATTCCAGTATAAGAAACTCTAGGAAAGCACCGATATAACTGAAACAGTGTTGATACAAACAATACAAACAAACAAACAAACAAGGGTTGTTACGTATAATATGCAACCTGTACGTATTTATTATCATATGACAACCAATTTAACTCTCAGACTGCAGAATAGGTGCAACTTTTCAATCATTCATTAGACAGACCTCGACTCTTCCAACTTAAAGGCTGGTTTGTTTATAAGTTTTCATAGAACATAAAAAATTATTGAACCAAAATCAGATTAAACGCCGTGTACAGTCAGCTATTTTTAGAAGGTGGCGACCTTTTAGGGTTCCCCTGCCTATGTCAGCCGTCAGACTGAAATCCTGTGACGACTAATCGCTCGTGTGTTTTAAGCAAAATAGGTCCTCATAAATCAATGGACAGACGCGTCTGTGTCATTTGATATGTGAAATATAAACGTTGACTAGAAGCCACTTACACAAAGAATGAATTTCAGAGTTAAATCCGAAGAATTAGCTCTAAATTTGAAATTGGCATCGTTTTGCAGCCTGGACATAGCCCAATTTACAAAGTCTACATCGTGGACGAATAAGTATGAGAAACATCCGCAAACACCCCAAACCAATCGAAAAACACACACCAAAAAAAAAACTGTCATTACTCTCCTAACAGCTAAAACCGCACGCAAACCGCTTAGATACACGATTTCATGGAAAATAGCCATGAAATAATGAAATAACACACACAAACACACACACAAAGGTTGTCAGCTGTCAAATGAATTATTTTTCAATGAAACGATCTACTGTTAAAACGTATTTGCCAGCAAGTTTCTACTATCACCTTGTATAAGTCTTTTCAGTACTTTGATTTTAACCTAAGATCCTCCGAAAAGCACCCTACTTATAGAAGTCGAGTGTAAGTTAGATCTGAATTTTTTAGTTCTTCGTTCGATCGTGAATTAATCCTTAAAGCGTCTTTTACAACTACTGTTGTCTGTACGGGCAGTTTAAATCTAGATCAGATTGCACGTTAGATCAGACAAAAAACGTGTAGTCTCATCAGTATTTAAACTGTCCGCTTTACCCAGACATTCTGGACAAAAGCATCCTTGAAATGCAGTTATTTGGGTCAATTTCTAAGATTGAAAAGTGTCTGTTGGGTTTACACGGCGCTCTAAGGATTAAAATGTACACGACAAGGCTGTAGGTATGTGAACAAGGTGGCAGCGTGTCATCTAAACTTTACCTTTTGACTCCAACGTAGTGATTTCCACACGGAGGGCCAACTTCATATCTAACATTAACTTTGCACGGAGGAGGGATAGAGGTTTGCGTCCTTCTGGAGTTTTGGCCTAAACGCGTACATTCATGTGGATCCTTGCCTTTAAAGATAAAAGTAGACTGCACACGTACCGTTTGGATTTACCCAGTCCAATATTTTGCAATTTCAGCAAGATATTCGGTTAAAAAATGAGCTAGAAAACGGTAAGACAGCAGTCATTTTTTTAATGACAAGATACAATGACCTATACTTTCTATATGCGTCAAAATGAATTCTCTATAGGCGGGTCAGGAACTCGATGATATATAATATTTTATTAAATCACAGTGTTTTTGCAATAAAGATTAACAGAAAATAATCTTTAATCTTTCAAAAAAAAAAAAAAGTGTACAAACGTATCAAACCTCTTTGACTTCAGATAGATACGGTGCACAATTCGCTTTTACAGGCCGTGCAGTTATAGATCAAAACTTATACAACGTGTAGCCTGATTTTGATTCTTTATCATCCGATATATTTCGAGATACTAGTACTTGTGTCAAAGCGCCGTTGAAATTTCGATCGTTCAGTAAGAACACTCGGTATTTTTGACTTAACTCTTAACCAAACGACAAAAAATTGGAGTCGTCTTTAGAACATTAAAGTATTTGCAGACAACAACTTCATTGTGGTTGGAATTATGAGAATAATGAATTATTAGCTTGGAGAGGACAGGGAAAAAAAAAAAAACTGTGTGGGAAAAGGTAAAAAAATGCTGGTTACCAGCATCTTCTCCTTTTCCCACAACGTTTTAAAAAGCTTTCTTTCATCTCAGGGTCGTTAAAATTCGGGATTGTGTGATAAAGGGTTAAAATATGCCATTTTATCTGTTATTCAGGACTCCCATTGTTAATGTGAAGGTAACGTTGTATAATGTGTAATGTAGACTTGTATTGACGACCAGAGAGGTAGACCTTTATCCTTCCTAAGTAAGTTAAATGAAACGTTCAAGCCGATGAAAAAATTAATGCTATTTCAAACTAATCTTGTTGTAGAAAAATATCTCCTTATCGGACAGGGTAGATACAAGATCAGACTGCACGTTCTGTGCAGTCTGATCTTAATCTACACTGTCCGCAAAAGGTCAGTGAGTCGCGCTCACCAGCCTGAGAGTTAAAAGATAAGTGGACTCTTATAGTACGTAATAAATCAATTCGATCGTCTGTCAGTCAAAAAAGCTCGAATTATTCTTACTTCAGTGCAGTGTTGACTGAGATAAAAGGAAACTAAAGGTTGCAGATTAGTTAGTACGGTCTGTGCAGCCCCTATTTCGATCTAATCTGATACAGAAAACACCCCAATTTTTCCTCAGCATTTAAAGGGTTAACTCTTACCCAAGCGACAATACTTAAAACTTTTTTTCAAAATGAAAACATCTGCATACGACAATCAGATAGGCAAAAAATAATGGCATTTTACGGTGAAAAAATAAATACATCGTAGGGAGAGGAGGAAATGCTGGTTAAGATATGGTCTGCTTTTGCCATAACGATTTCAAACTGTTCTTCTGCGGGGTCGTAATAACATGGGATCCTTTGGCGAAGGGTTTATGTGTATTTTTATATTACAGTGTCTGTCGAACCATAGCACACGGCTGACGGGGTTTTGATAGCTCTTGGTCATAGACAATATCTCTTGTATATTTTAACATTTAAGGTTGCACTAAACTTGTTTTGTGAATGTCAAAAGAGGCATTTAAATTTATACATATTTGATTGTGAGACATTCATAATTAGTTTTGTGTTGTGTTTTTTACCATACTTCTGACAGTGTGGAAAGTATACTATCAGCGACAGAAAAACAACACCTTGATATGGAGTTTCTCGCCATAATAGATAAAAGCACGTTAACTGCCATTTTGGTGTTTATTTTGACATTTCTTGTGGTGTACTATAGCACGCAGAGACGTGCAGGGGTACCGCCTGGACCTCCATTAATTCCAGTAATCGGGAACCTACCTAGCCTTGCTAGCAAGGATCTCTTCGGACAGCTAGAAAAATTACGACATCGATACGGGGACATATTCGCCCTGTACATCGGTAGTGAGCTCACTATCTTTTTGAATGGCTATGACGTTATTCATGAAGCCTTGATTAAAAAAGGAAGTATGTTTGTGAGGAGACCGGAATCAAACTTCTTCAAACTAGTAATTAAAGAACCTATTATCATATTCGCAAATGACTCGATGTGGAAAGAGCAAAGAATGTTTGCCCAGAAAGCTTTACAGGAACTGTGCTTCCAAAGAGGTGGACAATATATAGAAAATATCATAAACACAGAAGGAAGTGAACTTGTAAATATCATTGATCAGCTGACTGAACCATTCGATATCGATGAGTATACCACAGTTACGGTGACGAATGTCATTAGCCAAGTCTTATTCAGACATCGTTTCCAGCATGGTGACAAAGAATTTCTTAAAATTATGAAACTCATCAACGAATCTGGGAGGAGTTTCCTTCGGCTACATCTGTTAGCGAATTGTTTTCCAGTTCTGTTTAGACTTCCGATTGATGTTGTTGGATATGAAAAATTCAACGAAAAAGTATATGTAAACGTTTTGGAGAGTTTGAAGCTGTATATGGATCTTTATAAAGACAACCACGATTCCTTGCTCGGTATGTACAGAATACGTATAGAAGAGGCAGAAGAAAAAGATGACAAAGATACTCTCTTCACACAGTTTAATATGCTTAAAATGTGCTACGAAATGATAGCAGCTGGAAGTGAGTCTACTTCTACAACACTTAACTGGATGTTGTTATATCTTGTGAGGAATCCACATACACAGGACACAATGTTTCGGGAGATCAATAGAGAACTGGGCACCAAAAATCTGCCCTCCCTTGGCGATAAACCTAGATTGCCTTACGTTCATGCTACCACGTTGGAAGTACTGCGTATTGCCAATGTATCACCTCTAGCTGTACCACATTCGCCATCAAGAGACTTGATCTTTCGTGGTCATTTATTTCCACAAGATTGTACCGTTATGATAAATTTGAACTCTGCCTTAAAGGACCCCATGGTTTGGAAAGATCCAGAGACTTTCAAACCAGAACGATTTTTAAATGAAGATCAAACTGAAGTTGTTATTCCAAAGGAGTTTTTCCCTTTTTCTCTTGGTCCGAGATCGTGTATTGGAGAAACACTTGCAAGATCTGAACTGTTTCTCTTCACCACAATTTTACTTCAAAACTTCAAGTTTTATCCCGAGATCGAAGGCAAGATACCAAGTATCGATGGTAGTTTTGGCCAGACATGGAACCCTAATCCATACAAGCTGGTAGCAAAAAGAAGGATTTAAGGCCGTTTACTTTCTAACAAGACATGTGTGGACATTATTAGATTTCATACTGTTTTTTTTTCCGGATTCATTTTATCGATGAACCATCAGTATGTTCGATTAGTATCTGGAAGAAATTACTAAAGAAAACTTTGAGCATCTGAATGATTTGAGAGCATGACAGTCACTAGATTCACAGACAATCTTGAATAGTAGTCTACTTTTTTCTTGCCCTCTAGATCGAAGTTTTCTTCTTGGAATACTCTTTGTCGTATTCATTGATAGTTGGTAGGAATGATAGATTTCCTGTTGCAACTTGAAATGTTTTGTTAAAAACCGATAAAAATAACAAAATGTACTTTTCTCTGCAAACGCAAAAGAAATTGGACGGTTACATGCAATAAAATGGTGCAAAAATTGGCCTTCAAATAAATTGACAGTGGAACAAGCATGGCACTCTTCTTTTTTGATTCAATTAAACTTATACATGTGTCCTATTAAATTCAACAACAATGTCTTGTCATAGTCAGCCTAATTATCCTTCCTTTTAGGCGAATGTTTAATAACGTGCAAAAGTATTTTGTTACCTAGACAAAAGCTGTGTGTTTAACAAAATCTACCCGTCATTTAGTTCTACCACGGGGATAGCTATACTGGAATTATTTTAACCGGGAAAAAATCTTTGTCTGGATTTCAGAGGTCTGTACTTTCAGCCGCAGAGGAATAGCGAGTTTTATATATGTGGCACTGAAATATTTAACATCTATTCATCATGTCATATGTTTAGGGGAAAAAAGACACATACGTATATAACTAGTAGTCAGTATGAAAGATTTCTTGAAAAAAAAAAAAAAAACTATATACTGCACAGCGAAACATAAATAATTATGTTGGGAACTCGTTACGAAAGCGGAAAATGATGCAAATGAAATAATGATGATATCTTAAGCGAGTTTAAAAATGGGTCACGCCGGAATAATAAGTAGGTCACGGGGAGTTATCTCGGAAAAACCCTCTGCAATTCATTTTCTGTCAACTCTATTTCAATGTGTGTAAACCATCAGTTTCAGTCATTGTCTTCTGTACGATGTGCAATAGTTTCTGAAGCAGGAGAAAGTCGTTGTGCTCCCCCATCCTCCGTATTCGCCTGACCTTGCCCCTTGTGACTTCTTTTTGTTTCCAAAGCTAAAAATATAGTTCAGTGTCTTCATCGCATACCTTAAAACGACTATGAAAATACCTTCAATGATTGGATCCGGAGACTGAAACTTTGCATATCTGTTGGAGGTGAATACTTGGAGGGAAAAAATAAAAAAAAAAAAGTGAAACCTATGAAGAATCAAATTTTAGGTGCTTAGATGCATTCATATTTGAACACCCCTCGTAATGCGATGGTAGTGTTAATTCATGTTTTCCTGTTCACACTCGGGCGTTTTAACCAATTTTTGGGCCTTTGCGAATGTTAACGACTTCAAAAACGGAAATCAACCCTATATTTTCAAATGAAGGGTTTGATACACCGTTACGGACAATTTTTCCTTGTATGCAACAGTGTTTTACAAATAGTCTACTGAAAGATGAAAAAGACGTCAGAAGGAGGTAAAAAGCATATTAAAAGCAATTAAAATTGTAAAGCTTTTGAAACATTATCTGTGAAAAGGTGCCCTAATGCATCTGCAAAAAGTATGGACTCCGGTCAGCCTGCGCAGTCCGGGCAGGCTGACCCGAAAAGTTTTGCTATAGGTAAATTCCGTGCATTCGAAATGGCAATTTTACCTCATGATTCAACATTTAAAAAAAAAAAAATAAATAAATAATAATAATAATAAAATTATCCATATCATTCGACAGCCTGCTTGGTTTAATTGATCGATTGACTAAACGGTGTTTTATGCCGCTTTCAACGTTATATCAGTAATATCAAGGCGACAAGTCATATATTCCTTTTCATATTTCTTTTTTTTTACATGTATGTACATATTAGATTGGTTTTATATGAATTAGACATAAATAAACATTTTAAACTAAACTATTCATGTCCGTCTCGGGTTTCGTCGATACTATGCTAGGGCGCTGAAATATCCAGCCCAAGGACACTTTCAGGGAAATCTCAATGCTTCCAGGGAGACTTAAGACCGGACTTTCAGCTTCCAGGTACGAGTACTACATTTTACAGTTGAACCACGCAGGACCCTGCTCGGTATAATATCTACTATGCAGATGCATAAAACCCGTCTGCTAGGGCATTGCTTCCCTGTATGAGCCAAGCTGGTAACGCCGTCGTCAGCCTTCAGGGCTGGAAACCAGGAAATTCCTGTTTCGAAACTCCAGCTCGGCAAATTTCTTTGTGAGGACTGATAGTAGTCATTGCGACGGAGTTCATTCCTCTTTCACCACTCATCAATGTTTTGACGATGGTCGTGCGGGAAAGCAGCCGGTGGCTTTGGAAGCCAAGTATGGGTAAAAGAAACTCAAGGAAAGCAAGGATAAATGTTCTGGCCTCCACGATATAACAAAAATAATTTTTGAGAGCTGCGTCAAAAAACAACAGACAATCAATCAATCAAACAAACAAACAAACAAACAAACAAACAAACAAACAAACAAACAAACAAACAAACAAAACTCAAACAAACAAACAAAACTCCTGTATTTACTCACATGTCTAAAACTCTATTCCATATCAAGTGTATCACTTACTGTAGGAAAACACGTTATTTGTCTACAAAACGATTGAATGCTTTACGATAAGTAATCGTTTCAGATGATTTGACTGTTGTAGTACGTTACTATGGTAACCCGAGATCGATGACTCGCGGTAAAAGATGAGTCGTTAACAGATACAGCGCTAGTGATTTTCATGATTTGCTTTTAAAGACATTAAGTTGCGAAAATAGTGAAAAAAAAAAAAGTTTAAAACCATTACGATATATAAGCAGGTTATTTTTCACCTTCCCTTAATGGGTAGATACATGTATTACGTAAAAAGTTAAACATTTGAACAAGAGACACTTAGTAAGGTTGTGTTCAACAGTACATAAAACATAATAGAAAATGAAGCAAATGTTTCTATTCCAACAATGTTTTCGAAAGTTGGGCGAAAATTTAAAAAAATTTTTTAGCTATTGTTCAACTCGTAGGCTGCTCAATAAATTCATTTTTTTCAATGGTCGATTGAAGAATGTTCTATACCGCTTTCAGCATTGTATTAGGCGTATCACGGCAACAATTATCATTTTCATATAAGTTCTGGGTTTCACAAGGCCGGGCTCTGAAATGTCTTTCCTAAAGACAGTCCTAAGAAAGACTAAGTGCTTCGAATGAGGAGGCGCATGACTCGCACTCAGGGAATCTAATTGGTTTCTGTTGATGTTTCTGGTCACGTGACAGTGCTCTTAAGCATTTCAACACACAGATCCCCAGCTTAATACTCGTGAAACTAAGGAAGAACATAAATAATTGAGTTGTTGTCGTTATATGATTAAAGCATATATGAAAGCGGCGTAAAACACAATTTTATCAAACAAAACACGAGCTGTGCTCCGGCAAAAGGGGGTTTACAGCATCTCCGTGATTGCGTTATACCCAGCAAGTCATCGCATAATCACGGATCCAGAAAATTTGTCTGACAAACACCTGAATCATGAGGTAGAACAGTCTTTGGACACGCAGACCATTTACCAATGGCAAGATTGATTGATTGTATGGTGTTTAACGCCATTTTCAACATTATTTCAGTTATGTCACGGCGGCCAGTGCACTTAGCCATGCTTTCCTGGAGTTTCTTTTACCAGTGTTCCGCAAAATATTCTTTCTAAGCCACTGGCTGCTTTCCCACATAACCATCGTCGATCCAATAGCAAGAAGTTTCGACACTTTCTGCAAATGCATCAAACCCTTTTGACAGAGCATGGCTCATATGAATTACCACAAATTACGAAGTTCTATGTCATTTGCCAAATCTGGTTCAAACTTAGATGATTAGCAGGTTATACAAAAAATGCTACTACTTTGCGTGGTGCAAATATAACAGGAATTTATGTCATGTTTGCGGGTGGTGCATGTAGATTTCGTATTGTTTCATGCTTTTCGGTAGTTTATCGAGAAATAGTGGCGGATTATGGTTTGATATTTCATGGTTGCGACCAGTGAAAATACCGATTTCATATTTTCTAACTCTTCAATTGAAGGCGGAAACAGTAGTTCCCGCGCACTATTTGCCTTGGTAAACAGCGCGTGCCATTCAAATAGAGGAAAAAAAAACCGAACGTAATCTACGCTATATTTCTTGCGCCTTACGTAATATTGTAATGCGTTGTTATCTGAGGTGGGTACGCCATGGGGAATTACTGAAAACAACTGTACTGGATTTTGATGAAAGTTCCAACAAAAAAGGGATTTGAAGCATGAAATAAATAGAATATTTGTTTTTTTCCGTGAAAGATCGAAATTTATTTCATCTCGTGAACATCATCGGTAATATTTTCACAAGTGGCGGTGAAAGATCGAAATTTATTTCATTTCGTGAACATCATCGGTAATATTTTCACGAGTGGCACAGCCACTCGTGAAAATATCACCGATGTGCGCCACTCGTGAAAGTATTACCGATGATGTTCGCGAGATGAATAAATTTAGATTTTTCACCGAAAAATGCGCCACTCGTGAAAAAATTATTGATGATGTTCACGAGATGAGACAAATTTCGATCTTTCATCGAAAAAAAAAAAGATCTTCTATTTATTTCACGCTTTTCGGTAGTTTATCTGGAAAAAATGGTGGATTATGCTTCGATAATTCCACCGTTTCGACCAGTGAAAATATTACTGATGATGGTCACTTGATCTTTCACCGAAAAAAAACAAATATCCTCTATATGTCTAGTCTTCCTTCTTCCCTTTAACCCTTTACCAAACGACAAAATTTAGACGCGACCAAATTGAAAGCATTTGCAGACGACAAATTAAAAGATAATTTCTGTCTGTAACAGGGTAGAAAACATAGTGGGAAAAGGAGAAAATACTGATTACCAGCATTTTCTTTTTTTCCCATAGTGTTTTCAAAAGCCTTCCTCATCATGTTCGTTAGAACTCGGGGTTGTGTGGTAAAGGGTTAATTGCGTCCGCATCATATAATTGCTTGACATTGCCGATTTGATCTAATATCATCGCAGAACGGTGATTTCGAATGTTAAAATGTTGCAAATGAAATTAAATAAGTATAACTTGGAATCATTACGGATTTTCTGTACAAAAATTATAGAAAAAATACAGTTTGTTAAAAGATTTACACAAAAAGGTATAGGCTTTTTTACACGGTCATAATGAAACTGATTTTGATTTTCTGATATTTCAAGATTGTTAATACAAAGTCTTTTATTGGATGTGATAAATCTCTAGGGTTCAGCCTTTGTACTAGCCTGTCAAATTGATTAAATTGTTCACGTGCGTTGAACTGCTCTGATTATGACATCACCGGAAACGAAATACAGGAAACGTCACCGGTTTGATGTTTGGGAGTTTCTTTGTAATAATGGGAATTTAGCCTATAGTCTAGTTGCTTTGTTACTTTGCCCGTTATCGTTGGATAGAAAAAATGTTTGTACTCCACGATTCTACCTAGGTTTATATATCTACATATAGCTGATTAGATTCATTAAGTAAGACATCGATCAGTTGCTAAGAGAACGCAGAAATAGTAGTAGGGGATCCTTGTTACACTGATGTTTAACCCTTAAGCTGAGAAGCTCGACTCAGAGACCTTTTGCGGATAGTGTAGATCAAGATAAGACTGCACAGAACGTGCAGTCTGATCTTGGATTTACACTGTCCATTAAGGAGATATATTTTCCCCAGAGTTACCTTTAAAATAGCAAAATTTAAGTTTGTATTGTCGGCTTGAAAGTTTCATTTCACTTATTTAGCAGGATAAGGGTTAATTATGTGGGTGCAATTTACTAGTCTGGTACTCCGCCGTACTACAAAAGTACGTCAGGCAAAGCGCAATAATGGCGGCCCCCGTTGGTAATAAGCAGAGGAGACGGTATATTGTTATTTCACATGATCAAATCGGATCATAGGCAGAATTCAAAACAGATCGCTTGCAATAGAGTCATGGCAGTGAGGTTTTTTTTTTTCTACATGTCGTTCTTATTAGCTAGAAAAACTACATATCAGAAATACTGCAAGTATCCGAAATGTCAATGGACCTATATAACGTCCGAAAACAGGGCTACTTTTAAAATGATTCATAGTCGAATTCGTATGTAAACCATACCCAAACAGCACGTTTTAGATTCGGTAATGTATTTTTTGTACAAAATTGATCTCATTTTATTAACTGATCAAACTGGATCACATGAAATTGGGGAAAACGGGGAAGCATGTAGGGGTACGCTTGAGGACACCTAGGAGGCCGCCGTTATTGCGCTTTGCCTGACCCGATAACGTAGTGGTAGGGGCAGGTAATCCAGACTAACAATTTACCTGAGGACAACATTTTGGCCTTGTTTAAATTGAAAGCACTTGTGGGCGTCAAATCAAATATGGCTCAATTGATGGTGTTTGCTTTTGAATCGTAGGGGAAAAGGATAAAATGCTGGCTACCAGTATTTTCCTCTTTTTCCCCTGGTGTTTTCAATAGCCTCTTTCGACAGGAGGATCGTTAAACACAGGATTGTTTGGTTAAGGGTTTATCTGCATGGGCATAATTCCATAATATAGGTTCTTCGAGAGAAAATTATTTACTGTGATCAGAATATAAATCTATTCATTATGATTATGACCATATCGTCATCACGATCCTAATCATTATCCAAGCTATCATTATCTTGCTGTTTCAGTATTTATTGTTAATACCAGAACAGCTTCAATTAAAAGCCAATGAGAAAAGCCAGACAAATATGGCGAAAGCGCCTAGCTGACACTTAATGCAGAGAGGCAGACTCGGACATCCTTCATTTCAAAAGAAATGCATCAGTCTAAGCTTATATTGCCACACTAGCACTCTAACATTTTTTCTGGAGCCAATCCCATTTGCATTAATGGAAGGAAGGCAATTATGCTAGCCATATCATAGTATCTTTAGAATGTTCAATATATGAGCCGTGCTCTATGAAAAGGCGGCTGCTGACTCGGGTGGAAAATAATGGTAAATTTTCTGCTTGTCAAAGGATCAGTCTACCTCATGAGTCAGTCGATTGTTAGATCCTTAATCACGTGATGACTTGCTGGGTATCATGTATCACGTAGACGCATTAAAACTCATTTTGCCAGAACGTAGCTAATTCTGTTCTTTTACAGTATGTTCTTCAAATGTGTAGATATTTCATTAATCAATTGATTTATTTATATGTATACTTCTAACTTAAGGGCAATCAAGATGATTCAAGATTATAAAAATAAAACTCGAACTCATTACAAGCAATCTTTTGTTTTACTTCAGTGTTTCTAAAAGTTATCTGCTGTGAAAAACTACCGAAAGTGATGCATTACAGAGGGCGAAATTCTAAGCCCCCATTTTATTGTTACATGTTTTGAATCCATAAACATGTCGAAACTGCCAGGGAAATGAAGAAAATCCAATTTGGGACAATCGAGAGAGCAATAACAGAGAATTCAGTTCTGACATGATTCAGATGTGCTTGACAAGTTAACCCTTACACTGGCAAAAAAGAAAATCTCTGGCTTGTCAAAATTCAAAGCAGCTGTGAACGATATATAAAGTGTAGCTCAAACGATGAGATTTGTCCCTGAGAGGGTCAAAAAATTGTAGGAAAAGGATAAAATGCTGGTTTCTCGTTTCCCACAATGTTTCAAAAAGGTATTTTCGCCAGAGTCGTTAAAATAGATTGTGGTTGAAGGGTTAACCCTTTACACTGGAAAACAATCTTTTGTAATTTCGTCATATCACAATGACAGCTCATATATTTACATTATTCCTATATTTCATCCGGTGAAATGCAGGAGTTCTTGCCTACGACACCACCATGTAACTGGCGCGCAAGAAGCGATCGGAGAAAGGTTTCCTATCACAAATCCGACGCTCTATCCACCGAAGCAAGGAATGTCGGGGAAAAGGGAAAGGAAGTAATTTGGAAAGAAAAAAAAAATTCATCGTTGGTTTAACCCTTAGGCTGCTAAGCTCGACACAAAGACCTTTTGCGGACAGTGTGGATCAAGATCAGACTGCACAGAACGTAAAGTCTGAACTTGGATCTACACTGTCCGATAAGGAGACATTAAAAAAAACTTTGAAATAAAAACCTTTGGGTTCTTGCTATCAGCTTGAAAATTCATTTCACACTTTGGTAGGTTAAGGATTAACCCTTTACCGCACAATTCCGCCTTTTGACGCCCCTGGGAAAGAAGCCTTCTGAAAACAGTGTGGGAAAAGGAGAAAATGCTGGTAACCAGCATTTTCTCTTTTTCCCACAATGTTTTCTACCCTATCAAAAAAAAAAAAAAAAAAAAAAAAAAACATTTGAGCCACATTGAAATTGTTGTCTGCAAATGCTTTCAATTTGGACAAGGCTGAAATTTTGTCGTCTGGTACAGGGTTAACTTTAACAAATGGTAAAATATTACTCAACTTTTATCAAAGATCAGAGAACTCTTCCTGTCTATTTCAATATTGATTCACCCATTCCCCAACAAAAACTCTTGTTATTTACATTTCATAACATACTTAGGTTAACTCCTTACCAAACAATCCCGAGTTTTAACGACCCTGGGAAAAAAGCCTTTTGAAAACATTGTTGGAAAAGGAGAAAATGCTGGTAACCAGCATTTTCTTCTTTTCACACAATGTTTTCCATCCTTTCAAAGACAAATTCAATCATTTTAGTTAGACTTAAATTGTCGTCTGCAAATGCTTTCAATTCGGATGTCTTAAATTTGGCCGTTTGGTAAAGAGTTATACCATGTAAAAATCATTACTAGAGATTTCCTGTATCTGTCAAAACACTACTGTTCTCCACATTATACAGAATGGTAAAAATTGTTTGCGAAAATAAACGTAGATATCGTCGACAGCACGGGGGAGAAAAACCAAGGTCCCTCCGGATGATTGGCGTTCTGTTGTCATGGTCTTGGTTTTGTTATAGGGTCGTCAAACATTTTGATACATGCACAAAGAAAACGGGAAAAGAAAGAACAGAAGACAGTTTTCATTGTGAATACTTATTTAAATAAACCGATCTTTATTCATAAAATTACAAATTTGCCAGCTCCTTCCAAATTTGCCTTCCGAATCTTAGTCTGTTCATGTCTACAATTTTCACTTCCGGTTCCCCCGATCAATATATAGAATTCAAGTGTTCATTCCAACGACTGATTCAGTATCCCATGGGAATTGTGTGCGGACATAGCATGTCGTTGTAACGAGGTTTGACTGTAATTTCTATGACTGGTGTCATTAAAAAAAAAAACACTTTTCTTTTATTAGGCAAAGGTATTTGAGCCATGCTATGACAAAACGGGGCTTAATGCATCTTCGTGATAAATTGTAATATATAATGGAAATATACATCAAGCCCCTTTTTTCCATGAAACGGCATTCAACAAAAAAGAAAAAAAAAAAAAAAAAAAAAAATATATATCGGCGGACTATCATAAAGAACACATATATATGAAGTTTCATCAATTTTCATCAAGGATTTTAGAAGATATCTGTCCGGACGGACGGACTAACAGATAGTTTTTGGTCCATAATGAAATCATACCTTAAGCCCCTTTTCCATGACATGGAATTTCATTAAATAAAAACAAATAATGATTGCCTGTGGTTTATGATAAACAGTGTAAATAAGAAGTTTCATAAAATTTTGTTCACTAGTTATTGCTTACTTCATTTAACCTGATCCTGACCTTTATGTTAATCCTTTCCCAAACGACAAACTTTGGATAGGTCCAAATTGAGAGAGTTTGCAGACAACAATTTTAAATATGATGGAAATGGCAGAAAGTTCTCAAAAAGGGTAGGAAAACACTGGGAAAAGGAGAAATTGCTCGTTATGAGCAATTTCTCCTTTTCCCACAGTGTTTTCAAATGACTTGTAGACACTTGAAAACCAGGGCTTGTTTGGGAAAGGGTTAAATATATAAGTGGGCAAATAGATATAACTCTAAATATTTTTCGGGAAGTTTAGTTCGCATTCGCCAAAGTACGGAAGACTTTAGCTAGTTTTCTGCAATTAAGTTCGCGAATACCGTACTAAATATTTCCGTGACCATTCGGGACATATGCCGAAGGCAGCCGAGTGCGATGCCGAGGGTAAAAATAGAATTTTATTTTATGTAAATGATGTTGACCTGGGTCAGGTTAAATTATGTGGGCAATAAAGAGATATAGGTCCATAATGGAAATAAACGTGAAACCCCCTTTTCCATGACACGGCATGAAAAAAAAAAAAGCAAAAAAAGTGTATCGGCGGATTATCATAAACAACACATGTATGAGGTTGCATCAAGTTTCCTCAAGGAATTTAGAAGATATCTATTCGGACGGACGGACTAACAGATGGTTTTTGGTCCATAATGAAATGATACATTATGTCCCCTTTTTCATGACATGGGATTTCATTAAATAAAAACAAATAATGATTGCCTGTGGTTTATGATAAACGATGTAAAAGTTTCATAAAATTGTGTCTGGTAGTTAAAGAGATAATGGTCCATACTGGAAATATAAATGAAACCCCATTTTTTTCATGACACTCATTTAACTCTTTACCAAACGACAAAGTTTTAGACTTGTCCAAATTGGAAGCATTTGCAGACGACAAAAAAATGTGACTCAAAAAATTGAAATTTGTTTTGGGATGGTTAGAAAACATTGTAGGAAAAGGAGAAAATGGTGGTTACCAGCATTTTCTCCTTTTCCCACAATGTTTTCAGAAGGCTTCTTCGTCAGGGTCGTTAAAACCCGTGATTGTGTGGTAAAGAGTTTTAAGAAAAAAATATCGGCGAACTATCATTAAGAACATATGTATGAAGTGTCATAAATTTTCGCCAAGGATTTTAAAAGATATTTCCCCGGACAGACGTACGAACGAACGGACGGACGGACAACTCCCCCCAAAATTAGGCGCCCTGATAAATGAAAGATCCAGATTAGATACTGTTAAGCTCTCATTTCGAGACAAATAATGTTATCAGGACCATAAGCGTCAAAGACCTCGTTTCAAACCGATCAAAACGTAGAAAAAGTACAACACCTCATGATAACTACGTTTTCTATGACGTACATTTCAGTTACTCTATGATAAGTGTCTCACTCGATAATTTGTTCAAGTGTCAAAACGCCATCGAGCACAATAAACCCATGGATTCCTTGAAATCGATGAGAAAAATGACAAGATTGCTCTATGAAGTAATCTCTTCTTTTGCCACTATCTACTGGAGGGGGGGGGGGGAAGGAAAAGTTGGCTCAGATGTTAGTTTTGTAATTGCGTCTCAGCAGTCCTTCATCCATTGCGTCATATTCGTATTCTGGGAAAAATTAAACATGTCGGCGTCGTTTCAAATGGCTGTACGCTTCTACCTTACTATCGTTAGCTAATAATTATTTATCACATATTTATCCTTATTTTCAGTGTAATATAGTCATTACAAATTTTCTTATCTTAAACATGTTTACCTCTTTACCAAACGACAGAATATCAGACTGGTCCAAATGAAAGCAGTTGCAGACTACAATTTTAATGTGGCTCAAATGGAGAAAATTGTCTTAGAAAGAGTAGAAAACATTGTGGGAAAAGGAGAAAAATGCTGGTTACCAGCATTTTCTCCTTTTCGCATAATGTTTTCAAAAGGCTTCCTTTCTCAGGGTCGTTAAAAGTCGGGACTGTGTGGTAAAGAGTTAAGATGAACAAATAGTGCAGTATTTGGTCAATGCTTTGTATTCATACACCTCATTTCTAAACATTGCGGACCCAGATTTCCCTGTCACAGTTGCTTACCTGTGGCAAAGTTGTGAACTTCATCATCTTTAGTTTCAAAATACATTCGTTGTATACAAATTCTATGTTTTGTCCGTTATTTTACTTTTATTGTAGAAAAACAACTGACCAATGAAATATCAGTAGCACCGTCACGAGGGAAAAGTCTCATACAAACACTGATTTGCCAGCCTAATGGTCTAAAATTGATACCTAAATATGATCATTTAAATGGTCACAGATCAGTTAGCATGCATTTGGTTTAGCCAATCAGAGGTTGCGTTGCTTTCAAATTTAGAAAATCTTAGAGAATAAGACTGAGAGCGTTCTTCAGATGGTCGGTGAATACGGACCAATGTTGCACACAGTGTGCAGGGTTTATTAACGACGTTCAAATCATTTCAACATAATAACACCACATCCCATATCATAGGCCGAAAAGTCATAACAAAGTTCTCTAATCTGTATAAACAATGAACAGTACTTAACCTGTTAACTTTCATTTGTCAGATGAACCAAATAACAAGCGTTAACTATTAGTATTAAATCCAAGTAACGTCAAAAAAGATTACAGATTTATTGTGACAGCTGAATATTTAAATCCAACAGATCCAGCAGATCCTGCCTTTAATGGGGACGTAATTATGCACCCTACAAAGAGGGTGCGTAATCTACTTATTTCGTTTCATAAACGATCAAGATGTATAAATGTTTAAGAGTATTTGGTATATACGCTAGCCATGGCAATTGAACGCACATATAAATCATTTAAAAAATGTGCTCACTGAACAACAGCTGTTTCACAATGCATCGGCTAAGGTTGCTTGTTTTACAGCATAAAAAAAATTCATATTGAAAAGTAGTTCAATAGGAGATTCAAATATCTGTATCGAAGCGCCCTTTTTCATTATTTCAGCCGACGGCCTTTAACAAGATAAAAACGTTGTAGTTGTTGTTGTTTAAGAAAAAATAATAATAATAATAATAAGAAGAAGCACAGCAGAGGCACGTTTTAACAGAGTGCGACAAGATTTGATGTTATTACCATGCATGTACGTCATTGCAATGTATGTAGCCTACCAATGCGGTAATTACGTTGTAACCATTTTGGTGTGTACAAAACTGGCGTGCGACATCCTGTTTAATGATGAATTACATTTTTCTTACTCTTGATAAAGTTATTTTATGCTTAAAATATTGAAAAAAGAGTATTCCAGTGTCTTAGAGAAAAACCCAAGGAAAGGATGGAACCCGAAGGTGCTTTGACCGCTGAGATAGAAGTGAAAAAATATTGAAACGGCTTTTAACACCAAAAAACAAAACATAGTCAAAATTTTAGACCAAAAGTGGGTTTCAGCTCACTGAACCAAGAGATACCTTGTCGATCGGGAGTAAAATGCTGGCGGTATGATGAAAGATGAGGACGTGCCGATGTCAACCATGATAATTTGAGGTACTTTGGTTAAAATCTGGATTACCTGCCCATACCACTACGTTATCGGGGCCAGGTAAAGCGCAATAATGGCGGCCTCCATGGCGGCGTCAAGCCTACATGCTTTCCTCTTTTTCCCGATTTCATGTGATCCAGTTTGATCAGTAGATAAAATGAGATCAATTTTGTACAAAATATGCATTACCGTATCTAACACGTGCTGTTGGGGTATCGTTTAGACTTAAATTTGACTATGAATTATTTTGAAAAGAAGCCATATTTTCCGATGTTATACTGGTCCATTGACATTTCGGATATTTAGAGTCTTTCTGATATAAATTAGAACGACAATTAAAACAACTCACTGTCATGACTTTCTTGCAAGCAGTCTGTTTTTGCATTCAGCATATTTTATCAGTTGAAATAACAATATCCCGTTACCTCTACATACTACCAACAGGGGCCACCATTATTGCGATTTACCTGACGTACTTATGAAGTACCAAACTACTGTGGTTACGGAATGAACGGGGTTTTGGACTGTGCCGGAGGTTTGAAGTCGTCTACCATTTCAGCCCCGAATTAACGACAAAACGAACAAACGACAAAATCCCAGATCTGTCTAAACTGAAAGCATATGCAGATGACAAAATAAATATGAATCAAAAATTGAAATTTTGCTTTTGGTAGGGTAGAAAACAGAAAGATCGACATACTTTCTTGCATTTTTTTTTTTTTTTTTTATGTTTATCGCAAATAATAAAGATTGTGAGTTTCGTGTCGAAAGTGTTTCACATCCAGCCTACGACAGAAAATGTGATAGACAATCATACTATATTTCTATCATAGCAAATTGATTTATCATTACGCAGACATACGACAATTAGAGAATCGTAGACGCAGGCAGATAAACAATGAAACATTACCATTCACTTAACCCTTTCACCGACAAATATATAAGCCATGCTTTGTGAATATGGGGTTTAACGCATCTGCAAAAAGTATCGACCCAGGTCAGCCTGCGCAGTCCGCGCAGGCTGACCAGGGTCGACACTTTTTGCTATTGGTCAGTCTTTTTTTGTTTTACAGCTAAAAGGACCAGTGTACCTCAAGATTTAGTCGGTTGTAGGACAGTTTTCACTATCTCTCTTTTGACATTTCTTACTATCTCTTTTATTACTGAAGATATTTGCCTCAAACTTGGACAAGTTGTTAAATATCAAAATGGGAACCTTTACCACAAAGGCAGGTAACCATCAAAGTATTTTTGACACACTTATGCCCCTTTTTTTTATCAGAATTTTCACTAAAAGTTAAGCAACCGCAGCCGAGCGTTGGCACCCGCATGCGGTGCTTTTGTTTTATCATATTACGGTGACAATTTACTTTCATGATTTTTATAGGTATCTCTGCACATTACTGGCCTAACTAAATACTGTCAAATCTGTTTTAAGCAAGCACCTTTGGGACAGTCACAATGTGCTTGTTTAAAACAAGTGCTTAACGCTTAGGCTGCAAAGTGCGACTCACTGACCCTTTGCCAACAGCGTAGATTAAAATCAGACTGTCTGAAAAGGAGATATCTTTCCTTCAAAAATATCGTTGAAATAAGAAAATTCGGGAATTTACTATCAGCTTGAAAGTTTCATTTCTTTTATTTAGTAGGATAAGAGTTAATAAAGGTACATTTAAACATAAATCGCCTCCTCCGTGAACACCAATTAGAAAAGCCAGACATATACAATGAAAGCGCCTAGCTGACAATTAATGCAGACCAAGAGACTCGGACATCCTTCATTTCAAAAGAAATGCATCAGTCTAGGCTTATATTCCCACACTAGCACTCTAACCTTTATTCTGGAGCCAAAACGAGATGTTAAATACGAGATGGTTACTTAACAGAGATAGCCACAACTAAACATTATCTGCTAACACAGTTAAATAAAACTTTCAAGGCGAGAGTATAAACCCCAGTAATATTATTTCAAACTTATTTTTGGACAACAATATCTCCATATCGGACAGTGTAGATCCAAGACCAGACTGCACGTTCTGTGCAGTCTGATCTTGATCTACACTGTCCGCAAAAGGTCAGTGAGTCGCGCTTAACAGCTTAAAGGCCAAAAAAGAAGCATAAACAAATCATTAATTACTTACCCCTTCGCTTATCAATAATCCGAGTCTGTTAATCTGTCACAATAAAACCAACCCAAGCCATTCCCAACCAACACGAATAATAACTCCGGCCAGTTAAAACACTAGTAAATTTCTGATCGACAAAGTCTCTATAACCAATAAGTTTATGAACAGAAGCCACTGAACAAACTTCGATTTTAATTTTACCACCTGATACCGAAGAGTTGCCAACCCTCACCTATATTATTGTTGTCTCATTCCCTTGTCTTACTTTCCAAGATTTTCAAAATTTGAAAGTAACGCAACTTCTGATTGGCTAAACCAAATGGCTCAGCCAATCAAAAGTTGTGTTACTTGCAAATTTAGAAAATTCTGGAGAATATGATTGAGAATGTTCGCAAGAATGGTTGGTGAATACAGATCCTGGTCGTATTTATCCTTTTCTGAGCAACTCTTAAGATTTAACGACCCTGAAGAAGAAACAATTATAAAGCATTGTGCGAGAAGAAGAAAATGCTGGTTACCAGCTTTTTCTCCTTTTCCCACAGTGGTTTCTTCTCTTTCAAAGACAAATCTAACTATCTGAATCAACATTCAAAGTGTCTGCGGCCAAGTCTATCAAGTTGGACTAGTCTAAAATGTCATCGTTTGGTAAAGATTTAATACTCAACAAAACCCTTTAATTCTACTTATTGACTACAAAAGGGTATAGACAAACTTGAAAATTGTTACTGGGTGTCCAAGGGTTTGGACAGGATCAGGCTGCACGGATGTGCAAGCTGATCTTGGTCCACAATGTTCGCAAAAACAGTGATTAGTACACGCAAAACGAGAAATATGGATAAAGGGTCAATGTTCGCGACCGGCTTTGTGTCGTTGCGCAATAAAAATCTGCTTCAGAACCCGATATCTATTGACGAGCAATAATCGACAAGTCATGTAGAAAAAAATCTCTATCGAGGAACCTTACCTTTCTACGGAGACGCTACAGTAACATTCCACACACTTTTTTACATGCAAATTTTCAAAGTTACTTCGTATAAACGAAATTATTATTGCTACGGAGACCCTATGGTGACGTTCCACGCAAACCTTATACATGCCAATTTTCAAATTTATTTCGTATAAGCGAAATTATTATTTTTGTATGAATGAAATGATTATTGTGTGTAATTATTATGCCAAGACGAAGTATTTCATAAATACGAAACAGTATTGTAGATTTGCAGTTAAGTCTTTACCACACGATTCCGAATTAAAACGACACTGGCATAGAAGGCTTTTGAAAACATTGTGGGAAAAGGGGTAAATGCTGGTATCCAGCATTTTCACTGTTTCCGCAAAGTTTTCTATCTATTCAAGAAAAGATACTATAATTAAAAAAAAAAAAAAAAAAAACATTCGCTGTGAAAAGGGGCTTAATGCATCTGTGAAAAGTATCGACCGCATTCCGCGCAGGCTGACCTGGGCTGAAACTTTTCGCTATTGGTCAATTTTCTTTATGTCCAAGGACCCGGCTACATCATGATTAAGCCGTTTGTTAAAAAGAATAGCTATATGGGTTCATCAGTATGTGATGGCTTTCTTGGTATCATGGATCACGGAGATGCATTAAGCCCCCTTTTGCCAATGCATGGCTCATTTAGATTGTCATCTGAAAATGCTTTCGATTTGGTCTAGTCCAAAATGTGCAGTGTAGTTCTAGTCCACAATTTTGGCGTGTGGTAAAGGGTTAACACTTAAGCTGCTGAATAAATGAAACGCAAATTTCTACTCAATCCTAAAAGCCAAAACATTGCGGTTTCAAAGTTGATTTCACCGGAAAGAAAATACCGTATCGGACAGTGTAGATCAAAGATCAGACTGCACGTTCTGTGCAGTCTGATCTTGATCTACACTGTCCGCAAAAGGTCAGAGGGTCGCGATTAGCAGCTTAAGGGTTAAAATATGTTTTAAATATCTCTTTAGGGCTTCCGTACATTTTCAACAGGGCACAATTTCTTTTTTGTCCCGTATTATAGGTTTTGGGGTTAAAGAGATCTTATCTACGATAATTTAAAGAGATCTTCATCTATGTTAATTACAGCTTAACCTATTACCGTCTGTATACTTAGGTTTTTTTTCCGGCGTAGCTGAATGTGCTGGGTTTTGACCTACTTCTTGGTACTCATAAAGAATGAATAGATGGAAATTTGCGATTGGTAAAAAACGTGCGCAAGTTTATTCGGCGGGCCCCTGCTGGCATATTTGCTCACACATTTATGAAACCACTATTAGCCACTGCTAATCGATACCCCGGGTCCTTGATTCATACCATAGCAAAATAATGTAGTAGAGATTGATTCTTTTCTTGTGATATTTGAAAATTTAACATTTTCATAAGCGTTACCCAATAACCCAATACTACTTTTCAACAAAATGAAAAACACTGAGGAAAAAGAGGCAATTAGTCGTGAGGTAAATTTTCATTATATTACTTCATATCGAATCGCAGAAGAGTTTCAATATTCATATTCCAGTATCTCTTATGCAGTCTATCTTATTTAAAGATATTTCTTGTTTGTTTAAGTCTTGCAGCTGACCTTTTAGAAACCATTGTGGATAATGGAAAATTACACTTTATGCCTCCTTTTCTTTTTCTGGTCAATAGCATTTTCTCCTTTTTTCCACAACATCTACAAAACCCTTCATATTAAGGGTAGTTAAACCCGGGATCGTTTGGTAAAGGGTTCACGACACATATATATGATTTATCCTATGACAATCTCAGAATGCGATTAAATAAGATTTGCAGATCAATTGTGCCACTGCCATTCAGAAAAATAAATAAAATGAGCAATGCTCTGGTAAAAGGGGGTTTAAAGTGTTTCTGTGCTGCATCATACCAAACTAGTCACAACACAATTATGAATCCATAAAATCCATCAACTGGGGTAGAATGGTCTTTGGACATGCAGAAAGTTTACAGATAGCAAAAAGTTTCGACTCAGGTCAGCCTGCGCGGACTGCGCAGGCTGACATGAATCGGCACTTTTTTTTGCAGACGCATTAACTCCCTTTATGCAGATGTAATATTTATAGTGCTTCATGATGTAATATTTATAGTGCTTCATGGGTCCATCCTGGTGTCTCTATGAAGATGTAGGATTAACTCCCTTTATGCAGATGTAATATTTATAGTGCTTCATGATGTAATATTTATAGTGCTTCACGGGTCCAGCGCAGTGTCTCTATGAAGATGTAGGATTAACTCCCCTTATGCAGATGTAATATTTATAGTGCTTCATGATGTAATATTCATAGTGCTTCATGGGTCCAGCGTGGTGTCTCTATGAAGATGTAGAATTAACTCCCCTTATGCAGATGTAATATTTATAGTGCTTCACGGGTCCAGCGCAGTGTCTCTATGAAGATGTAGGATTAACTCCCTTTATGCAGATGTAATATTTTTAGTGCTTCATGATGTAATATTTATAGTGCTTCATGGGTCCAGCGTGGTGTCTCTATGAAGATGTAGGATTAACTCCCTTTATGCAGATGTAATATTTTTAGTGCTTCATGATGTAATATTTATAGTGCTTCATGGGTCCAGCGTGGTGTCTCTGTGAAGATGTAGGATTAACTCCCTTTATGCAGATGTAATTTTTATAGTGCTTCATGATGTAATATTCATAGTGCTTCATGGGTCCAGCGTGGTGTCTCTATGAAGATGTAGGATTAACTCCCCTTATGCAGATGTAATATTTATAGTGCTTCATGATGTAATATTCATAGTGCTTCATGGGTCCAGCGTGGTGTCTCTGTGAAGATGTAGGATTAACTCCCTTTATGCAGATGTAATTTTTATAGTGCTTCATGATGTAATATTTATAGTGCTTCATGGGTCCAGCGTGGTGTCTCTATGAAGATGTAGGATTAACTCCCTTTATGCAGATGTAATTTTTATAGTGCTTCATGATGTAATATTCATAGTGCTTCATGGGTCCAGCGTGGTGTCTCTATGAAGATGTAGGATTAACTCCCCTTATGCAGATGTAATATTTATAGTGCTTCACGGGTCCAGCGCAGTGTCTCTATGAAGATGTAGGATTAACTCCCTTTATGCAGATGTAATATTTATAGTGCTTCATGATGTAATATTTATAGTGCTTCATGATGTAATATTTATAGTGCTTCACGGGTCCAGCGCAGTGTCTCTGTGAAGATGTAGGATTAACTCCCTTTATGCAGATGTAATATTTTTAGTGCTTCATGATGTAATATTTATAGTGCTTCACGGGTCCAGCGTGGTGTCTCTGTAAAGATATAGGATTTGAAACCCATAAGTCCGGGGTTCGATCCTCAGTCGATGCTCTCGTTTCTTTCGTAGGAATTGTCCTTTGGTAACACACTTCAGAGTCCTAGCCCAGCACTGGTGAAACCCAAGGAAAGACGCGAATTAGTGACCTGAATAAAAGATAACCATTCACCTAGCTATTCCGTGTTTTAATGACCCTGAAGAAGAAGGCTTTTAAAAATATTGTGGGAAAAGGAGAAAATGTTGGAAACCTAGTTTTCACCAGCACACGTCCAGGGCTCTGAAGTGTCTTGCCCATGGACACTACAACGAAATACCCTGTTCTTTCAGTGAGGCTCGAGCCCGTGGCTTCCAGGTTACTAGTCCTATATTTTCACCACTGAGCCACGGAGGGCCTTGTGAAGACCAACTACATTATTTAAGCCATTTGAACCATACTCTGTGAAAAGGGGGCTAAATGCATCTCTGTGATGCATGATACCCAGCAAGTCATCACTTAATCATGGGTCCATTAAATCAGCTCTGTCTAACAACGGACTGAATCCTGAAATTGAATGGTCCTTGGACACAGAAAATTGACCAACAGCGAAAGGTTTCGGCCCAGGTCAGCCTGCGCGGACTGCGCAGGCTGACCTGGGTCGATACTTTTCGCAAATCTACTAAGACCCCTTTTCACAGAGCATGGCGCATTTTTGTCGTATACAAATTCATTCAATTCGACAGAGCTGTCTTTTGTTCGTCTGTCGTTGAAGAGTTAAACAGCAAGCATGACATTAAGCGCCTATAGATTATTATGTGATCAAATCGAGCTTGGATAGAATATGCACATCTTCAGTCTGGCAATATTTATCAGTCTGTAGATGATATATATAATGACATAAATGTATACTGATATCTGCATCCACGTTACCTTGGTAACCAACGATCAATGGATTGCCATAATATAAAACCGTTAATCATTATCATAACTTTGTAATTGCAGATTAATGGCTTCTGGTTCATTTAACAAAAATAGGTGAACAATTTATCTTAAGACAGCCACGTTTTGGAAGACATTTGCTCAGTTGTTATCAAAGCCAAAATTCAGTCATAAATAGATCTTGCTGCACAGACAAACAGGCTGATCTCGTTCTTTGCTCTTCGCAACGTCATTTGGAAACCCAGGATTTGAGTTCACCATCGGGCTCTAGGGGTCACTTACCTCGTAACGCAATCTGTATCAGTTAACATTATGTCGACATCTTCTCTAGTTTCAACGAATTGATTTGTCTGGAATAGGGTTCAGCGCACAGACGCTTGGTTTCTGACAGTCCTCACTCTCTATAGTCTGATATAAAAGACAAGATGTCCAAATCTACTCCCTACCGAAGACCACCGAGATCAAATGATTCTACCCTCGAATAGGAAAAAAAGTTATTTTTATCGTGTTCTGCAGTGCTTTATCTCTCATGTGGTACAATGAAAAATACTAGTAGAGAAGATTCATCCAATATGACATACTGGACAAATCTGGGACTGTATTCACCAACCATTCTGAAGAAACAGTCTTATGTGAAGAATTTTCTATAAGTTGAAAGCAACACAACTTTTGATTGGCTGAACTAAATGGTTTGGCCAATCAAATCTTTTTTTACTTTCTAGATCCGGAATAAGGAAAAAAAAAAAAATCATTAAGAACGGTTGGTGAATACGGGCCCTGATTGTTCAAAACTATTTTTAGTATGGCGCCACTATTTCAAAGCTGGTTTCCAAATTTCATTAACCAATCAGAATCGTTATATATATTTACTACAGTGTTAAATTTCTATATCACGGTGGGAAGAGGAAAACTTTGTCCACCTCCGCAGTTTGACAGTTTGACGTCTGTCTCCGGTGTATATACTAGGTTTCCTCTAACAAAGAAACACCAGCGTCTGCGATATGTCTCGCTTTTTATTTATGTCAAACTGACATAGTTCCGTTAATTAACCCTCAGAGGGCTTAGCACATCTTTAGGTTGTTTTCATGGATACTGTAGATTAAGATCTGTCTCTTATTTGCAGACAGTGTAGGTCAAGATCAGACTGAACAGAACGTGCAGTCTGATCTTGATCCACACAGTCCGGAATTTTGTCAAATATTCTTTTATTTTCGCAAAAATTACGTTTGAACTTGCATTCGAGCCATGCTCTGTGAAAAGGGGGCTTAATGCATCTGCAAAAAGTATCGATCCAGGTCAGCCTGCGCAGTCCGCGCAGTCTGACCTGGGCCGAAACTTTTCGCTATTGGTAAATTTTCTGTATGTTCAAGGACCATCTATCTCATGATTATGTCAGCTGTTGAAAAAACGTGGCTAATGTGAATCCATAATTATGTAATGGCTTGCTTGATATCATGGATCACGGAGATGCATTAAGCCCCTTTTTACAGAGCATGGCTCATTTAAATGATATGATTCCCTGGTTGATAAAGACCCTTTCATTTGCTTAGCCTATTTAGAGTTGGCTTTTCAGCCTTATTATATTAAATGAGATTTTGACTTATCATTAGCTGAAAATTGGTTTCATTGCTAAAATAAAATGAGCCAAGCTCTGCCAAATGGGAGCTTAGTGCATCTACAAAAAGTATCGACCCATGTGCAGTCCGCACAGGCTGACACGGATCGAAACTGTTTGTTATTTGTAAATTTTCTGCATGTCAAAGGACAGTTCTGCCTCTAGATGCAGTCGATTGTTTGACTAAAAGGGTTTATGGATCAATAATTATGTGATGAATTGCGTGATATAATGCATCACAGAGACGCCTTAGGTGCCTCTTGCCGGAGGTTAAACCCAGAAAAGCGACCAACTGATATCTACTAAGCATTGAAAAAGTAAGCGAAGAGAAGGAAAGTGAAAAAGGCTCTGCAATTGAATGACGTATACTGTCTTTTAAGGTTCATCCAACATCAGGACAGCAGAAAGGTTTTAGCGAAATTGATTTATTGTTCCCGAGGGAGAGTCACGAATTAAGACCATAGCTACAATATCATAGCTTAGAGCACATGACCTGTAACAACACACGGCTTTTGATTCTGTCTCAGCCGAGGAAATAAATGTGTCTTTTCGAAGACCACCGGAAGATTGCCTTTGCAAATATATATATGAACCATGCTCTATGAAAAGGGGGTTTAATGCATTTGCAAAAAGTATCAACTCAGGTCAGCCTGCGCAGTCCGCGCAGGCTGACCTGAGTTGAAACTTTTTTGCTGTTGGTCAATTTTATACATGTCAAAGCACCGATCTACCTTACGATTCAGTCTGTTGTTAGATAAAAACGATTTTACGGAAGGAGAGAAATGGACCCTGTCGCAAATGACTATCATCCGTTCTTGGAAAAGAAAAAGGCCGAGCTTGTGATTCGAACGAGCGACCCTATGGTCTCAGGTCCTGTACACTACCTACTGCGCTACCGGACTCGGTCGTCTACAGGAAGTAATGAGTTGTTAGAACACTATCTCTATACAAAAGTTACCCTACTTTTTTTTCCTCATTAAAAGTATGTTAGACATTTTGTTAAGCTTTATAAGGTCTCTACCGACACTCTTTTAGCGAATTATTGCACGCTGTAAGGTTTCTAGACGTAAATTTCGTAAAATTCGCTGACCTTTTTCATTGCCGTGGATTAATTCAATATAAGCCATTTAGGATAGTGTTGACCCGGATAAGACTGTGTCTGGTGCGAGACCTATATGAACATGAAAGGCACCCGCTACCCTAATTCTAGGCATTACCCCAAAAAGTGTCTGAGCGATGATCTGGCTAAAAGGGGTTAAATGCATATCCGTGGTGCATTGTACCAGGCAAGTCATGATGTAATTGTGGATCCCTAAAGTCCATTCTGTCCAATAACCCACAAAATCAAGGGCTAGACTGGCCCTTTGACATGCAGAAAAATGACCAATAGCAAAAAGTTTCGAACTGTGCAGGCTGACTTGAGTCGATACTTTGTACAGAGCCATTGAACCCCCTTTTCACAGATCGCAGCTCATCTTTAATTTCAGTGGGATTATAGTTTTAGCCGTCGAAATGTGTCGCATTGCCTTATTTGGTCTTATAGAGGTTGTTCCTTCTAACATCTCTAACGGTCTGGGGCTTCCTTGACGCCGAGAATAGGTCAAGTTATACATGTCCTCGGAAATAATCTTGACGTGTTCCCCTCCGAATTTATTTTCAAGCTTCACTATGTAAGTTATGGTCTGTGGAGAGGCACCTGAATGCAACTGTTGAATGTCAGCCTGCATAGTTCGCGGAGGGACGATAGAAACTTTTTACTATAGGTAATTTTTTTGTATATCAAGGGGCCATTCAGTTTAATGTGGTTGCAACGATGGCCGTTGTCTATGTGAAGATAGAAAGCTTTGTGGTAACAGAGAAAATACTGCTAAGTAGTTTTTCTCATTTTAGCACACATCATGCTTACAAAAAGCCATTTCTATAGACTGTTTATTTGATGAGCTTTACTGACTACCATACCATAAACAAATTTATGAATCTATGTTTACTACAATTTGTAGTACAGTAATGGCACAACTGATCATTTTTTACTTCATTATAATGTCTAATACTTGTCCATTCTGAAAGCATTCAGCGACATTTAGCTCTATGTGATTTCAATAATGGTAGTTGACTTATTGAAGTTAGAAACTTTGCGATAAAAGAATAAAATGCTGATTAGTTGTTTTTATTTGTTCTCCTTTTATGTTTTACAAAATAGTTGAGTGTAAATAGCCACTCCGTTATAGTTATGCAACGACTTGCTTGGTATCATGTATTACGAAGATGCATTTATAAACACCCTTTTCTCATGGTCGTAAATACTTCATGAATGTTTCTTGAAATACAGTGCAGGAGCAGGTATATTTTTTCCTTGTGAAAATATCTTTTATTCCCGGATATGCTTCATGTTACTCCGCTTGCGTGTTTGAATAAATACGGCAGACATTACAAGATAAACAGGAACACGATACACTTCTGTCATACAAAAAGCCAATATAACAATATTATAACCCACTTTGCAGCCCCTCTCTTACCATGACCCATTACCAAGGACACATTCTAAGCTCATCCATATTGAAAATATTTTGCAGACGGGAAAATAAATAAGGCTAAAATGATGGTATTTGTTTGTTAAAGAGTTTAAAAAAAAAAGGAAGATTGTGGGAGAAGTAGAAAATGCTGGTTACCAGCAATTCGTTTTCTTCCAGACTACTTTCGAAAGCCATATTCGCCAAAATGTTCAAATCAGGAGTGTTTGATAAAGAGTCAAACAAGGTTTTTGCAACTTAATGCTTAGGCTGCTAGATAAGTGAATAGAACTTTCCAAGCCACTAGTAAAAACAGGAATAGAGTTATTTCAAACTTAGCTTTTGGAGAACACTATCTCCTAATCGGACGGTGTAGATTCAAGATCAGACTGCACGTACTGTGCAGTCTGATCTTGATCTACATTGTTCGCAAAAGGTCAATGAGTCGCGCTTCGCAGCTTAAGGGTTAACGCTTAAGCTACTAAATAAATTAAAGATTTCCTGCCAATCGTGAAAACCTAAAATTTATTAATAAAAAGTTTTGCTCGTCGGAGAAATCGCACAGTATCGGACAATGTAGATTTAAGATCAGACTGCACGTTCTGCACAGTCTTATCTTGATCTATACTGTCCGCAAGAGTCCACAAGGTCGCGCTTAAAGTGTTAATCTCAAAGTGGGTTGCAACACGGTTACAACTACGGCATTAAACCGGAAGTGCAAAAGGGTCGCATTACCGTCGACAAAATGTGTTGTCGCAATAAACAGTTAGATTCTCATGAAATTGAGCCATGCTTTGACAAAAAATGGCTTAATGCATCTCCGTGATGCACGATACAAGGCAAGCTATCACATTATTATGCGTCTATAATAGCCACTTTACCTGTTTGTTTGTTTGTATTGGAGTTTAACGCCATTTTAACAGCTTCGGTTATATCATGGCGGTCAGCGACGCACCTATGTGTTTCCTGGCTTTCTCACACCAGTACTGACACAACTTCCTTTCCAAAGCCACTGACTACTTTTCTCACATGCATTAGAGGTGAGAGGCTAAAAATCGCCGGAGCCACTTTATTTAACAACTGACTTAATCATGAGGTAGACTGGTCTTTTGACAGGCAGAAAATTAACCAAAAGCAATAAAAAAGCGGACTGCACAGGTTCACTAGGGTCGATTTTTTTTTTTTTTTGCAAATGCATTAAGCGCCCTTCTCACAGAGCATGGCTCAACTCTATGAGACCGTTTATGGTACTGGGCAATTTTTTACTATATTTTGTAATTGGTAAGAAACGTTCTGTAAACCTCTAATGGATAAATCTATCGGCCTGGCAACATTTCTTTTTTTTGTTCTTCTAACAGTCGAATGTTTGAACCATGCTCTGGCAAAAGGGAGTTTAATGCATTTTCGTGATGCATTTTACTAAGCAAGTCATTGCATTACAATGATCCATAAAATCCAGTTTGTTGAACCCTTTCCCAAACAAGCCCTGGTTTTCACGTGTCTGCAGTACAAGTCTTTTGGAAACACTGTGGGAAAAGGCGAAATTGCTCGTAATGAGCAATTTCTCCTTTTCCCACAGTGTTTTCTACCCTTTTTGAGACCTTTCAGCCATTTTCATCAAATTTAGAATTGTCGTCTGCAAACTGTTTAAATTTGGACTAGTCCAAAATTTGTCGTTTGGGAAAGGGTTAAGAAGTAACAACCGACTGAATCATCAGGTAGAATGGTCCCTTGACATTGCAATTGGCAAAAAGTTTCGATGCATGTCAGCCTGCGTAGACTGCGCAGGCTGACCTAGGTTGATACTTTTTGCAGATGCATTATCCCAGAGCATGTCTCAAATTTTGCATTTCTTTCATAGCTTTCTGAAATCAGTTACTCTATATGGCGTGCAACACACGAAAAGAGGCCTTCGGACAATTGCGTAAAGTGTTGTCCCGGATTAGCCTGCGCAGTCCGCGCAGGCTAATCCGGGACAGCATTTTACGACTACATAAGATTTTTCATACAGTAGACTTCGTGAAACAGAAAATTGCACAAAAACTGGAAGTGTCGTCTCGGATAAGTCACAGACTGCACAGGCTGATCTGGGACGACACACTATTACGCAAATGTCCGAAGGTCCCTTTTCGTGTGTTGCACGCAACTTATATGCTTCTTTCTTCTTTAAAGTGAATGTGCTTGGTTTTTAACTCCATTCGGGCAAGATTATGTTCTCTTGCGGGCAATGCAGACCAAGATCAGACTGCACACATTGACCGATTGTTTTAGAGGTACACGTATTCTGGTAAAGAAAACTTAAAAATGCAGTGTCTTGGACTTCTCCGAAAATATGACCACGAATTCGCTCCTTCTATAATATTTGTTTGGCATACAAAGAATTGAATACAAATTCTGTTCATGGAAGGTTTTTGTCAATATAGAGCAAACAATAGATCACTTGACTTAGCAATAAAACCCGGTCAAATAACTCTTGGAAAACACGCTTCCGAGAATAAAGCGAGAGGATCGAAGTTTTATTGTAATGAAGGTCTTTTGCTTTTCATCACATTTCTCTAAATTGTTTTAACCTTTTCAACGCCATAGGCGAAAATTAGGGCTTTTTGCAGACCGCATAGGTCAAGATCAGACTGCATAGAACGTGCAGTCTGATCTTAATCTATACGGTCCGCTGGCTAAGTCAAGCCTATGGGATATTATCTGTCTGAAATTTCATGGTTTTATACTTTTTGCTGTCCAACGAGGAAGGATTTCAATATTTGGCACTGAAAGAGTTAAATCCATTTCTTGATATAGGCATTTGTTGAGGTCGTGCATCGTACGGTTGGGCTCCACAGGGGTATTTCCCTTTTTTGTATGTCTATAATGGAATAAATCATTTAAGGAATGAAGAGAATATTTCTTTTTTTCATGGGGGTATGAAAAAAAAAAAAACCTAATCACACTGTATGAAACCGCGAAGCGGTTTCATACAAAAGTGTGATTAGGTTTTTTTTTCATACCTCCATGAAAAAAAAAAAAGTATTCTCTTCATTCCTTATAATTTGATATTACAGGCCAAAAAAAGCTAACTAATAATCTTGGGACTCTGTATAAAATTCTTAAAAAAAATGTGGAATATTGTATGTATACAAGTTTGTTTACATTAGTTTGACAGCTAAAGTAGTTCCGGTACCACGTGATTTTTTTTCATGGAGCTATGAAAATTTTTTTTCAGCCAATCAGAACTCGAAAGAGTTGAATGTAATATTAGATAATTTAATATCAGTTGCTTTCATGAATATTACATTCAACTCTTTCGTATGATGTTATTAAAATGAAATGAGCACTACAAAGCCATGAATTTCAGGGTATGCAAATAAAACAATCTTCAAAAGGGACATCAATGGTAATGACATCTCACGGTCGTTCGGTCTATCTCCTGTACTGTAATATGCAAATGGGAATTCAAACTGACAAATTCGTAAGCTTTCCAGTCACCCGAAGAATATTTTACACAAGAGAATTGTTGTTTGGTAACATTTGTTTTCGGTGTAGCTGCTTGCGCTGGCTTTTGACCTACTTCTTGGTATTGTTTAATATACCCGAATGAATAAATAGGAATTTGCGATTGGTCAAGAATGTGGACACGTTTATTCTGCGGGCCCTGCAGGCATAGTTGCAGGCAAATTTCTGACAAAAAATATATATGAGCCATGCACTGTAAAAATGAGGCTTAATGCATCTGCGAAAAGTATCGACCCAGGTCAGCCTGCGCAGTCCGCGCAGGCTGACCTGGGCCGAAACTTTTCGCTATTGGTCAATTTTCTGTATGCCAAAGGACCAGTCCACCTCATGATACAGCCTGTTGTTAGACAAACTGGATTTTATAGATCCATAGTTATGTAATGACGTGCTTGGTATCATGGATCACGGAGATGCATTAAGCCCCCTTTTGCAGGAGCATGGCTCATGTGTATAAACACAGCAACCGCTCGGGATGCCTATTCCCGAGGGGATACATAAAAGGGGATACCCCTTTTTTACCTTGGCGAAAGTATAATCAGTTGAAAAAATCTTAGATTTTTAGTAATTGTGCTCTATTATAAATTTAAGTATTACGCGAGTGCTTAATTTACTTGCACATCAAGGATCGATTCTGTTTTATTAGAATTCAACTGTTACAGGAAGTCTAACTCTGTACCGAACAACAAACTTTTAGACTCGCCCAAATTGAAAGCATTTGCAGACGACAAAATAAATGTGACTCAAAAATTGAAATTTGTTTGGGGAAGGGTAGAAAACGTTGTGGGAAAAGTAGAAAATGCTGGTTACCCGCTTTTTCTCCTTTTCGCACAATGTTTTCAAAAAGCTTGTCTCTCAGGGTCGTGAAAACCCGGGATTGTTTTTGGCGCCATAAGAATGATATGCTGTAAGTGCTTTTTTTATTCGTTTGACAAATGAAAGTTAATATGTTAAACTTAGGGTTTGTGTTGTGCCCTTGTTTTGATTTTGGAAATATTAAGCGAGCTGTTTACAGTGTAGGTCCTCGACCGGACTGCAAGTTATGTGCAGGGTGCTGGATCTACACTGTCGAATATATTGAAATATATTCGGTATCGTTCTCATACGTGTTTGAAACTGCTATGTCCGGGTCTCAAATTTCTTATTGGAAATATTTAGCCGTCTACGATTTAATCCCTTACGGAAAAGTCCCGACTGTTAACGACCCTCAAGAAGATGGCTGTTTAAAAGCATCGTGGGAAAAGAAGAAATGCTGATTAACTGAAGCAAATCAAGCAATTTGAGACACATCGGATTTGTAGTAGGCAAATCCCTGCAATTTTGAAAGGTTTGTCCTTTTGTAAAGAGATAAAAGCATGACAACATCTCTAGCGTAACTTGTGTCTACAATTCTGACAGCGATCATTGTAGTACTTACGGTAGACCAACACTGAATACCATGCAAGATTATTCATTTTACCCTTTACTACACAATCCCTGCTTTCACGACCCTGAGGAAGAAGCCTCTGGAAAACATTGTGGGAAAAGGAGAAAATGCTGGTTACCAGCATTTTCTCCTTTTCCCACAATGTTTTCTACCCTATCTAAGACAAATTCCATTATTTGAGTCACATTTAAATAGTCGTCTACAAAAGCTTTCAAGTTAGACCAGTCTAAATTTTCCTTGTGTGGTAAACAATGACTCAAATGGACATTGCAGTAAAATGAAAAATTAGGCATTTCAATACCCTTCAAGTAAGCATAATTCACAATGTATTGGTCTGGGAAGATGAAAAAAGGCTGCAAGCTCCCTTCAGTCTGATCTTGAATCTACATTGTCCGCTAAAGCAATCAAGTAGTTTTTTGGTACTTCAAGGGTTAGGCCCACTGTATGATTGGTTAGTATATAATACTTAAATAACTTAAATCACTACAAGTTGTTTGTACCTGTAACCGAAAGTCGGCTCACCTGTCATTTACATTTTCATTTAAGTTATATTTATTTCCAAGCATAGTAAAGACTTCTGTGTCGTCATAATTGGGCGTTTGGTTTCTGTTTTGGCCACTAGTCATAAGACGCTGTGGATCAAAGATCAGACCACAAGTTATGCAAAACAGCAGCACGAGAACGGTGCCCAACGATAGGCTGCTTTGACCAAAGATCGAGGATTGGTATCAAGCCTTTTACTTATGCCAGCAAGAGTAACCTCCCGTTCATCAGTTGTATAGACAGCTTATTTTTGAACTCGTAAAACTTAGTAGACTGTTTGTTTGTATGGTGTTTAACCCTGTTTTCAACATCATTTCAGCCGAGCCCCCGTAGCTCAGTCGGTAGCGTACAGGACTTGAGAACAGGAGGTCGCTGGTTCGATCCCCGGCTCGGCCAATTTCTTTCCGAGGATTGATGATAGTCATTGCGACAGGATTCATTCCTCTCTCACCGCTGACCATAGTTTCGACGATGGTTATGTGGGAAAGCAGCCAGTGGCTTGGAAAGAATATTGTGCGTAGTACTGGTGAAAGAAACTCCAGGAAAGCATGGATAGGTGCACTGACCGCCGCGATATAACTGAAATAATGTTGAAAACGGCGTTAAACACTATACAATCAATCAATCAACATCATTTCAGTTATGTCGCGACGGCTAGTGCACCTATCTATGTTTTCTTAAATTCCTTTTACCAGTATTTTACACAATATTCTTCCAAAGCCACGGCTGCTCGCCAACAAAACTATCTTTGGGAAAATGATCAGCGGTGAAATACGGATGAATCCTCTCGCAGTGATTAACATCAATCCAAAGAAAATAAAGGCCGAGCTGGGATTTCGAACATGCGATCTCCTGGTATCAAGTTCTTTATGCTACCAATTGCGCTTCCGGGGCTTGCAGGTTGCTGCTTATAAAATTTTGTGAACTATGAAAATTTTAAGCACACTATTGGAGTGCTTGCATTGTATTATGCGCCGCTTTCAACAGCATCTGGGTCATAACGTTGCGACAGTCTAGTTATTCGAGTATTTCCTCGATTTGGTCAATACCAGGTTTAGGTTCAGAAGTGCCTTGCTCAAGGACACTCCCACGAAGCCATAAATTTGCATTGAACCGAAAACACGTTTCTTACACAATCCTACGTCCTAACCACCGAGCCACGGAGGACTTCTGTTACGCTGTTTAAAAGGTCATGAAGAGAGACATCTTGTATTACTCTTAGTCTCCAGAATTTTCTAAATTTCAAAGTAACGCAACTTCTGATTGGCTGAACCATTTGTTTAGCCAATCAGAAGTTTTGTTACCATCAAATCTAGAAAATCTTGAAGAGTAAGACTAAGAATATTCTTAAGAATGGTTGGTGAATACGGGCCCTGGTATCTTTAAGCACTCTGAAAGCAACAACGCGTGCTTTATCGGACGGTGGAAATTAAGACAAGACTGTACAGAACGAGCACAGATCGTTCAGTATGGCCAGTGATCTACAATTATCCGATATGCTGAAAAATATATTCTGTTTTGAAGAGGCTTTAACCCTTTACTACACAATTCCAAGTTTTAAAGACCCCGAGAAAGAAAGCTTCCGAAAACATCGTAGGAAAAAGAGAAAATGCTGGTAACCAGCATGTTCTCCTTTTCCCACAAAGTTTTCAATCCTTCCAAAACAAATTTCAATTCTTGAGTCACTTTTATTTTGTCGTCTGCAAATGCTTTCAGTTTGGACTTGTCTAAAATTTTGTCGTTTGGTAAAGAATTAAATTGTCACAATCGGGTTTGGTCCATGTATAAAATCTTTTTTCATTAGATTGAGGTTCTATAAATAGAATGAAACACTAGAATCATTTCCTTCGTTCAGTATCATTATAATCTTTGTCTTTACTTACATGAAACATCTGCGGCATTTTATTAACAAAATGAGGAATGCACAGCGCGGAATACTTCAATATATACTTATTCTGCTATAATCATACATTTTCATAAACGCTTTTTGAAAAGAATCTAGAGTAAGATCAGACTGCGCATGCGTAAAGTACTGTTGAGTGCAATCAGCCAAAGTAACTCATCACCCACTGAAGATGACTGACTCTTGGAAAACATGTGGTCACATAAATGAGCCATGTTCTGTGAAAAAGGGACTTAATGCATCTGCAAAAAGTATCGACCCATGTCAGGCTGCGCAGTTCGCGCAGCCTGACATGGGTCGAAACTTTTTGCTATTGTTAAATTTTCTGCATATCGAAAGACCAGTCTACCTCATGATTCAGTCAGTTGTTAGACAAATTGGATCCATACTTATGTGATGATTTGCGTGGTCTTATCCATCATGAAGATGAATTAAACCCCCTTTTCAGAGAGCATGGCTTAATATGTTGGTAGGTCCAATATGTGATTGCAAGTAACGTTGTAGCACGATCAATTTTTCTCCTTTTAACACAATGTTTTCTAAAGTGAACTGCTGCAGGACGCAAATCAGGGGTTTGCTATCCGCTGCTTCACCATTGGAAAAAGTGACTTTCGGTCTGTTTACAGCTTCCGTAGTGCTTTCAAATAACTCCCGCATTAGTATAAAAGAATTCCCGTAGTGTAATCAAACAGTTTTCGTAGTGTAATCAAACAGTTCCCGTAGCGTTATCAAACAGTTTCCGTAGTGTTATCAAACAGTTCCCGTAGTGTTATCAAACAGTTTCCGTACGTTATCAAACAGTTCCGTTGTGTAATCATACTTATCCCGTAGCGTTATCAAACAGTTTCCGCAGTGTTATCAAACGATTCCCGTACCGTTATCAAACAGTTCCCGCAGTGTTATCAAACAGTTCCCCTTGTGTTATCATACTTATCCTGTAGTGTAATCAAACAGTTCCCCCATAGTTTTATCAGACCAATCTCATAGTGTTTTCAAACAACTCTCAAAGTGGTATAGGACACCACCACTCCTACTGTGCTATCGAACAACTTTCTTAGTGTTATCCAACACCTCCCGTAGTACAATCCAACATCTCCCACATTATTATCATGCAACTTTCATAGTGCTATCAAACATCTCCCAAAGTATTACCATACAACTTTTTCTTTGTGATATCAAACATCTCCCACTGTGTTATTAAACAATATCCATCGTATTATCAAACAACTTCAATGATATCATCAAACAACGGAGACTTCATATTCTAGTTCATCCAGATCTTCTAACTCTTGTTGTATTTTCTTTAAGTCACTCTGTAACTTCCTAATTCTTGTCCGTCGTTCATGTTCTAAAATAGATCTGGCACGTCGAAATCGCGGGGAGTCATTTCCATCCGCGTTTAACATCTCAACAGAAGATATTTTACAATGTTCACTAGAGGCGCGTGGGTTTGGGACACACCCAGTCTTACGTTTCCGTCTAAAACTCCGTGAAAACGAGTAACTTCTTACACTTTCTGACCCACTATCTGCAGATGGTGGTGCCAGATAATCTTTCTCAGGTGTAAGATTGAAGTTAGGTGATGAATGTGTACTTGGAATTGTCAGCTCGTCTTGATTATTATCAACGTCATTATCAGAAAGTTGTGTCTCAAATGTTTGTGTCTCGCTTCTCTCTGAAGTATGTTTTATCGCTGAGAGTGGGCTGATTCGACGTTCTTCAACAGCCTGTTGTCTCAACAAAGGATGAGAGACGCGGGTTCTGTTCCCGAACAGATCTGTAGTAGAAGTGTCCTGATTATCATCGGCGGAGGAGGATTTCATCCCCTCATACTCGTGTCTAAAGTTTATACTCCCGATGCTAAAACGTGGACGGAATCGGCACAACTTGGACACGGCATAATTTGTGGCGTCTCGTATACTCATCCTGTTTGGACGACGTCGGTTGAACTTTGGTGTCGGATGTTGAATCTTTAGAACAAATTTTCCGTACATTTCCGAGTTATCGTCCTTTGTAATACCGACACAAACTTCACTATCGTCGGACACTGAACTTTTTCTGCAAAGGAACAAAAACAAAACAGAATTTAAAAAAGAAGAAAGAAAATTGATTAAGCGAATCCAGATCAAAGATTCAAGCAATAACAGAAGAAATATATGTTTTGTCACACACGAAAAATGTCTGTTTTTCTTTAGAAGAAGATGCAGCAGGGCTGCTGAACCCCAACAAGACAAATACAGTACATTTTCTATCCCCCTTTACCTTTCAGCATCTTGTCGTTCCCGTCTTACTGATGGCGGGGTCGGGTCAACGCGTGATTCTGGCAGACGACAAAGTTGCTCTCGTGTCAGACGTGGATAAGGCTCGACTGGAAGTTCAAGCAAACTTTCCAGACGGTGGATCTCCTGGTCCAACTGTGGAAACGAAAGAAAGATACAATGTAATGATCCAACAAATAAAACAGAATAAGTTTAGTTACGCTCCTGGCTCTCATCACACTTTATCCTTGGCTCAAATTATGCAAATGAGTTAAATGGGCAAAGAGTATAACTATTGTATATTTGGACAGCCCTTGGTTTAGCCTTTACCAGACGACAAAATAAAAGCCCTTTCCAAACTAAAAGCTGTTGCAGACACAAATAAAGTGTAGCTCTAATGACGGTAGATTTTTTTTTTTTTGTATTTCAAAGGGTAAAAGCCAGAAAAGGAAAAGGAGAAAATGCTCGTTACCAGCATTTTCTTTTTTTCTCATAGCTTCCTAAATACGTTCGTAATGATACGGGATCATTTGGTAAAAGGCTAAGAGCTAAGGTTGAAATTTCGTATACTTTAAAATATCGGATGCTGCAATCGTCTGCAGTCAGCTAGGCAGCGCCGTCATATTTGGCCGACTAGTCGCTAGTGCTTTGCATTCGTTACAGCCAATAGTCGCAGGATTTTTATGAACTATTTATATATCATTTCCATCATTTTTATTGAAATAAGTAAATAAGTAAATGAATACACGGATCTGTGGAAATCGATATTTGACCAATCAGGTCATCGCATTTATTTGGCCCGATGTGCAGCCTTGCTGTCTGCTATTTCGGCTCACAAACAAGCGATTATTAATGTTGGAGAAGTGCGATATCATGTGTGTTTACAGCTTGAATTTTAGGAAAAAGTTTAAAAGATGTGCTTTGCGATCGTGTACGGCTTACGTGAGATATACGAAGAGATTACAAGCTTGCATTATGATTATGATTGGCAATGGGACATGAGCAAAGAGTTTCGATCTACGCTGTATTACGAAATTGATTAATTAATGTTAGTTTTTTTCCCTCTGAACTCTGAAAAAAACACAAACTTTTACAGTGGAAAACAAAGGTAAAATATATGAAATACTAATAAAAAGAAATTACGTTCACTAAAATGTCTAACCTTGTTTAATAACTTCTGCACATCCAAAAAGGGGCACGTGTGATCAATGTTTCAATTTGACGTCCACATTAACCCTTGGTGCGTGAAGAATGCTGAATATGTAGATGCAGATCAGAGTAAAAAAAAAAAAAGATGCAATCTATTCTTGGATTCAAACCATCTGCTACTTAAATTAAGTACATTTACATGTATTATTTACTGAAGGTACATGTAGATTTTATTTATGAAACAGACTAAGTTCTGTTCTGTAAAGTGTTTGAAGGTCAGCTCAAAAGGCAACCTATGTTAATTAAATCAGCTTTTGACTTAGCCATATTAAGTGGATTAGCACATCTGCCATTTCAAAGGGTATGTCGGTAAACTGTTAACTGATAGGAGGTGTGTTTGATTGACACTGTAATCCACTCGACCACCCGTTGTCTTCAGTATATTACAAGATAAAACAAACTACCGCCAATGATATTAGTAAGTTTGTTAATTGACAGCACACTTTACACATCTTAAAATCATCAGACAACCATTTTCCTTAACTTGAAATTTAAATATTTCTTTGACTTCCACCTCTCTGTTAAATGAGACAATATATAAATATTTCAAAATGCTTGTAATTTAGTGTAATATATTATCGAATACGATGTTGAGACAACATAACAAGCCTTACAAAAATATTAATCATCTTTAATTCTATTATTTTTAAGCAAAACTGAGGTTTATGAGGCGTTTCATTCTTCCTCGTAAAAGTTCAGAACTTTGCTGGCACAAGTATTACATTGTCTGTAGCCCCTAAAATTCACACTTTTTGTACATATCCTTGTGTAAATAAGTTCAAGTATCCATATATTTCTTGCCGAGAATTCATCATCGACAGAAACATATGAAAAGGAATATTTTTCCGGAATTTAATCGATAGAAACAGTCATGATAGCAAGATTTAAGTAGCCTTTCTGCTATACTGTCTATGTATTTACTTCGTTTGTTTGTGAGCCCTTAGTTACGGTAACCAAGGAAGTCGGTTTATCTCATCGCCACGGATCCATGTATGTATAGTGGCCAGTCGGCAGCGAACAAATATACATTGTTTGATCCTATGGTTTGAATTTACAGAAATAGTATCTACATTTTGACATTATCTTACTTTGGACCTTATCTTAAACTTTTCAAAGGAGATAGCTGGAAACTGCTGCTTAACTCTCTTCCTTTTCGAGGAATTGAATTTCAAGTATACACAATTGTGTAATGTTTTAAACGGCGTTGCACTGCACTGCAAGACGTAAAAAAGTCCTAGGTGGGGAAATGTGTAGTTTGTTTATGATAATTATAAACAAGTTATACATCAGATTTACCTCCACGATTTCTCGTCTATAAACCCTGTTTTGTACTTCCGCCCGAAAAAATAGTTCCCTTTTTTCATCGACAGCAAATCGTCGACAATTTGTATCCACCATAATGCCTGATGCCGCTATGATTGGGTCGCCTTTTGTGGTGGCAATCGCATAAATCTGAAAATTACAGACACTGCGGTGTTTGAATGGTCTTTTGTGCCGCTTTTAATCATATTTCAGCCGCATCACAAAGCCAATTCACTTATTCATGTATCGTTTTGGTTTTAATAGAATTAAGCTTGAGCTGAGCCCTGTGGTTGAGCCACTGACACAATCGTATGTGTACATCGCGAGTAATTTGGTGTCAATGTTACAAAAAAACAAAATTTCAGACTTATCCAAATTGAAAGCATTTTAGATGCAAAACAACCGTGACTCAAATTATGGAATGTGTCTCTAGCCGGGTAGTACAGGTTGATCTTGAAGCAATCCGAGGTCATGATACGTTGGGTTCGGGTTAAGAATTTGTTCTCCCTCTAAAACATTGAAATATTTCTTTTGCAAACGTGTCTCGTAATTCTTATATCCTTTTAGACACACCATTAGCATAAAAACGTGATTTTAAGATTTCTGGAATCGAAAAATAATTACTCTCAAATGAAATTCGCAGAAAAATACATTCTCTTCTGGGATTTTTAGGGTTGTTGCCTGACAATCTCAAATCTGTTTTGATAGTGCAGACCAGAATCTGTTATTTAGCATACATTTCTGTAAAATCCCATTTTATAAAGAGGCCATCTGGGAGACAAATTTGCACCTCCTATCTTTAGCAGGGCCAATACTGAGATTGTTGTCTGTTGGCCTGAAAATCAACAAATATTTTGTTCTCTGATTTCTGTATTTAAATCAGAAACCAAAGTTCTTCGAATCTCGCGTTCACGAAACCAGTTTGAAACTAATAAGCCTAATAGGTCTAATATTCAAAAACTAGTCACTGACTGGTCGTTTTACAGAACCATTCAAATCATTAAGATTGCCCGTCGTGGAATAAAGAAAAAATTAAATCAGTTTGTGAATACAACCCCGAACGTACTTTTATGTTATCTCAGTTTATTCTCGACGTCCTGTTTCGATATCTAAATATGAACTGCGTGCGCCGATTATCAAAGATGGCATCGATGAGATAGAAATAACATAACAACGAGCGCGTCCATCAATATATCGATATATTAGTAAAGCTTGGTACGACAGTATATATGACAACATCATATCAAGTACCTTCATCATTATATCGATATGATAAAGAGCGTTAGGGATATACTAACACCCAAAGTAGACTTACCTTTGGCACAAAGAGAAGACACAGTGTTGTAGTTGTGGACACAAGCATGAGCGACGACACCAACACGTAGGCCAATGTCGGTTGAGAGGACAGTATATTAGATAACGTCACAACAAGCACGCTCATCATAACGACGTTGTACACGTTCATTCCGATATACTGAGAGTCGTTAAGGGCGGGAATTTTCACGTGGCGTGTTTCCCAGGCCATGTAAACACCAAACACAAGTAAGAGTCCTTTGTAAGCGTACAATGCACCTGTCCATTTCTCCATATGTGTAGAGTGACATGTTGTCAATTGTGATATGATTAAGAGATCTTCGTCATTGTCTGATGCCTGTGAAATGAAAAAAGTATTTTCTAGAATTTGGTTACTCGTCATTATAATATGATTGGACAAGAAGTGATTGTATTATCTAAGAAGAATTTTGGTCAGTCTTTACCAAACAACAAAAGTTTAATTTAGAGTTGCCTACTTTGAAAGCATTTGCGGACGACATTTAATGTGTGGCTCATCTTTGGAAAGATAACATACATGAGCAAAGGTGAATGCTAATTATTAGCATTTTCTCCTTTTTTCGCAGTGTTTGAAAAGGCTTATTCCTCGTTATCTTTAAAACGCTGGTTTGTTTGACAAAGAGAAACCACTTGACAAGCAGATCGCGACTTAAGGTGATTCTGCGTACAGTCCGAAAGTGAATCTGCATCGTCCGATATTTCAGACGGGTCTTGTGCGGTTCGGTGGCAAAGTGTAGGACTCATACCCTGTAGGCATTGGATTCGAAACTCACTTGAAGCACTTGGTGTTTCTTTGGGCGTTTCATTGTGTAAGTCACTTCAGAGCCCTAGCCTAGTACTAGTGAAACTCAGGACATACATGGATTTGACAGCCATCGCCGTGATATGACGGAAACAACACTGAAAGCGGTAAAAATACCATCCAGTCACGAAGGTGCTTTTCAACACCTACTTATCCTAATAACACTGTTTCCTTTGGCAAACCGTTTTCTTGGTGTCCAGGTATCAAACGCTTACTGGTATTTGAAGATCTGGGGTAACTTTCATTAAACTGCTTAGATTTACGGAAATTCTTTGGGACTGAATATACACCCATGCAATCCCTGCTTTGCCCAAACATTTGAGCTGGTGTAAAAGTATGCAAATTTGTCCTCAGATCGTAAAGTTATCCAGTTCAGTAAAACGTGTTTTCAGACTTGGTGCTTGCTTACCTAAACTGCTTACACAAATTTCTTGCGTACGGAGTTTAGGGGAAGGTACCCTAATCTTTTTTCCAACAAAAATCTGTAAAGAAAAGTTATCCAAAGATTTCAGCGATAAAGTATTCATTCATTCAACCAAAATAAAAAAAACTTTTTTTTTTCTTACGTTTAACCATTATTACGCAGTTAAAAGTTACATGTTCTCACTTGTGCAGAATGAGAGTCGTACAGATAGACAGAAACAGAAAGAAACAGATAGACAATCAGAAAAATTGAAGGATGGACAGACAGACAAACAAACAGAAAACAGATAGAAATACAGACAAAAAGGAATTTTGAGGGAGAGTTTACCTCTACATTGAGGTTTGTAATTTTCTTCTGCATGGGATCTATAACAATCCACAGTACCAAAATTACAGTGTCGACCATCAACAAAGCACCAATGATGGATAACAGTTGTTTGTCCCGTAGTAACTGTAAAAAAAAAAAAAGAATTACAGTCAGCTATGAAAGAACCACAAATGTAATAAAACGGGTTTTTGTTATTATTGTACAGCAGTTGAAAAGTTTATTATAAAAATACGATTTATTACAAAAGTGGTTCAAACACAGCTAAAGTGAAATCTCATTTACATGCGTACTCTGCAAACACTATTTTTTTAGAACAGAATTGACGCACGTAGCAATGACATTGCGGCTTCAGCTTTTTGTAAGTGTATTCAATAAGCCTGGTAATTACAAAAGGAATTTTATGATGTTAATCAGTTTCCTGCGGCTTGCGTTTACCTTGAGCTTCGGAGAAAAATTAGGTCAAAATTTTCCTACGCAGCCAGAAGGAAATGAGCCATGCTCTGGCAAAAGGGATTTAACCCTTTCCTAAACGACAGATTTTAGACTGGTCCAAATTGTAAGAGTTTGCAGACGACAATTTTAAATTTGATGAAAATGGCAGAAAGTTCTCAAAAAGGGTAGAAAACACTGTGGAAAAAGGAGAAATTGCTCGTTACGAGCAATTTCTCCTTTTCCCACAGTGTTTTCAAAAGACTTGTACTGCAGACACGTGAAAACCAGGGCTTGTCTGGCAAATGGGGTTCAAAGCACCTTCGTGATACATTATACCAAGCAACTATTCACATAAACATGAGTCCATAAAATCCAGTTTGTCTGACAACCAACTGAATTATGAGATAGACTGGCCCTTCGAAATGCAGAAAATTTGCAAAAATGCAAAATGATTTGATCAATATCAGCCTGCGCTGACTGCGCAGGCTGATATGGGTGAATACTTTTCGCAGATGCATTAAACCTTATCACAGAGTATGGTTTATATACAAGTTCCAGGAAAGTATCTACACCATGAAATTCCTTTTATTATATAGCTTCAAGTATTGACCTGAATCTATTGCAATTTATTGACAATTTTATTCGAAAACGGATAGTTATCATAAAACAATAATCGTTTAATGGGTGATAACAGTTTCCATATGAATGGCGGAAGAATATTATGATGTAACATTTTTACAAACTGAAAGTAGTACGCACATCGTTTATGTCATCATACCATATTTTTGGCCGTGTTCATTCTGCCAGAGACGGATTGCATATTATCACACAAATACGACATTTTCGGTCCTGCAATCCACAGCTTTTTTTTAAAAAAAACCCACTATCTTTTTCCATCTACGTTCAAACAGTTAACTTTTCCAATTTTTTTCTGATATGTGCTTTCTGGACTAGTTCTGAGCAGGTCTGAAATTACTTTGTGTATGGTAAAAATAATTTCATGTTTCACAACCCCGACAAAGAGGTTTTTTGAAAACATTATGTGGAAAATAAGACAGTGTTATGAATCTGCTATTTCTCCCTATTCCCACAATTTTAACTATATCTATTCAAAGACCAACCTGGGGGCCCTGCGTGGCTCAGTGGTAAAGTGTAGGACTCATGACCTGGAGGCCCCGGGTTCGAGCATGACTCGATCCACTGGGTTTTATCGTGGGAGTGTCCTTGGGCAAGACACCTCAGAGCCCCAACCTTGTACTGGTGAAACTCAGGAAATAAATGAATATGTGAGCTGTCGCCGTGATATGACTGAAATAATGTTGAAAGCGGCGTAAAACACCATTCAATCAATCAATCAATCAATCAATCAAAGACCGATCTAACCAATTAAATCACATACACATGTAATTTGTCGTCTGCATATAACTACTTTCAACGGGAACAAGTTTAAAACTTAGACGTCTGATGAAGATTGGGAAAACATATGCTCTGTCGAAAGGGGCTTTAATGCATTTTCAAAAAGAATAGACCCAAGTCGCGCAGGCTGACCCGAGTCGAAACTTTTTGCTTTTGGTAAATTTTCTGCATGTCAAAGGACCATTCTACCCCAGATTCAGTCTGTAGATAGACAAAATAGGTTTAAAGGACCCATCATTAAATAATGACGTGCTTAGTATCATGTATCAAAGAGATGCAATGAACCTACTTTTGACAGGTCATGGCTCATATTAAAATCAACAAAGAAGTTTGGAACGCAACAAACCTTGCTCTTAATAAGAGCGCCACTGGCTCGGGTGAATATCTGATGCACCCTGTAGGTTTTTGTAAACATGGCCCCGAACGAAAGGGAAAATCCAGCCGCAAATAAAAACGCCCGCATCTGAAATATGAAAGGAAGGCTTAGCAAGCAACTGGACATTTGTAATTAAAAGAATAAGCCGGGATCAAACATAGATACTCTGATTTCAAGATTAACGCCTGACTTACTTGACTCCATGCAGCAGGTAGCAGTGAAACTTAACCCTTAGGCTGCTAAGCGCGACTCACTGACCTTTTGCGGACGGTGTAGATCAAGATCAGACTGCACAGAACGTGCAGTCTGATCTTGGATCTACACTGTCCGATTAGAAGATATCTTTTCTCCAGAAACGTCTTTGAAATAAGAAAATTTTGGTTTTTACTATCGGCTTGAAAGTTTCATTTCTTTTATTTAGCAGGATAAGGGTTAAAAGTAAACATTTACCGTACAGACACCTGGGAAATATTTTCTGTCCAGTTCTGCAGCGTTGAAGCCTAATGTAATGATTCCAGTATAGACCAGCATACAACCAATCACGGCCACATTGTTGAGCTTTGGACTGGACAACTTGATATATCTGTAGAAGGGAAGAAAGATAACAGAGTCGAAGCGCGTTAGGTATATATACACATTTATACTTTAAGTACCAGACAAAATTTTAGGCCTGTCCAAATTCAAGGCAGTTGCAGACAACAGATTAAATGTGACTCAAACAATCCGTTGCTTCTGTGAAATAGCAGAAAACACTGTGGGAATACGAGAAAATGCAGGTTACCTGGATTTTCTCCTTTTTCCATAATGTGTACCATAGACCATGTCTGACATTAGAGACAGACAGACAGACAGACAGACAGAGATTTTAAGGGGTAAACTAATGAATGAAGACAAAATGATAAGATAGTGGAAAGGATAAAAGAATGGATAAATAAATGATTGATTTAAAGTAATGAGCTTTTATATTCGATGTCAGGTAAGCATAATGGTCGTTCCTTTGTTTTGATAGTTTAAACAGTAAGTACCCTTGGGCTACGTCTATCAACATACCAATACGTGTTTCCTGGGCTCAGCGTTTTCATTCTACATATAGATAAGTGGTTAAAATACTTTTATGTTTCATTTTGAAAACAGAATTTAAGTGTCTGTTTGGTTTCAGAGATAGTCGAGCGTATGTAAGTGTTTCTAAATGGTCGTTTAAGTCTATCAATTTGCTACAAAGAATAAAGACAACTTGAAGCAAAGGGAAATATTTATTATACTAAAAAAACTGCGGTATCGATGGACCTCTGTCTCATTTTCAACATAGACAACCCCGTAGGAAAGTTTTGTAAATTGTGAATAAAAACCGCATATCTAGCATACATGTACCTTAGATATGGCAAAAAGTTAAGCTCTATAAAATGTGCTCCTTTTTTTTTTACTTTGACCAATGGCCCCGACCCTCACAGAGAGAGAGAGAGAGCTCTCGCCGTATCGGACACTGTAGATCCAAGATCAGACTGCACTGATCTTGATCTACAAAGTCCCGCTAAGCAGCGTTTTATTAAGGTATCGAAGTATCAAATCACCTTAACCGCCTGTGATACAAGTTAAAACCCAAGAAAGCCATGGCCAGTACAAGACCTCCAGCACTGACTCCGCTAACACATACGTAATATACATCCTCGATTGTCTTTTGTCTCGTGACGGTGATATACTTGTCACGTGGGGCCCGGCCGCCTGAATAAAATGTAACAATTCAGTATAGTATAGTATAGTATAGTATAGTATAGTATAGTATAGTATAGTATAGTATAGTAACGTAACAGTACGGTACGGTACGGTACGGTACGGTACGGTACGGTACAGTACAGTACAGTACAGTACAGTACAGTATAGTATAGTATAGTATAGTATAGTATAGTATAGTATAGTATAGTATAGTATAGTGCGGTACGGTACGGTACGGTACCGTACAGTATGGTACGGTGCGGTACAGTACAGTACTTTACAGTACAGTAAGCAAAAGTAATTCACTCGTTGGAATTTAATGTCTGGTTTACAAAATACTGTCCCAAGCTTACATGGTTTCTTTGAATTTCCTCTTCGAATTACTTTGCTGCATTCCCTTTTTTCGCCACTGCTTTGCATTACGTGTGTGTCAAATCGTGCTCGAAATGCACAATACAATAAGAAAAAATACTAAAGCATTTCAAGGTCATATACTTTGCCAAACAAACAAACATGTATTTTCAATTATGGTTCATCAGGTCAGTTGCAATTTACACAGCCAAACATATAAGCCATGCTATGTGAAAGTAGGTTTAATGCATCTGCAAAGGCTGACCTGGATCGAACATTTTGTCATTGTTAAATTTTCTGCGTGTCAAAAGACCATTCTACCTCCGGATTCAGTCGGTGGTGAGACAATATAGATTTTATGGAGCTACAATTACATGTATGTGATAACTTGCTTGGTATGGTGCATCTAGGAGATGCAAGAAATCTCCTTTTTCCACGGGGCAGCTCACATGTATAGTATTCCACACGTATCGTCAAAAACATTTTCACCCTAAGCGATCGAATTCATACTTTCATATATTACATTATCTTGTAAAAACAGTCACTTTGGATACCATCCCTTCTATCAAAAGCAAAACAAATCTTACTTTTCCATACTATTGGTCGACAGGATCTACAGTTGAAGTTCAGTTTCTTTTTATCTGGCTCGAAAAGAGCTATACGGATCATATACCCACCTGAAATATAAAAAAGACACGCATACAGGAAAAACACTTTACATGCTTACAGAAAACAAAATATATGTGTACAGAATAAAAAATACATGTATACAGAAAACGGAATACACGTATACAAAAAATACATATGTAGAGAAAGCAAAAAACATGTGCACAGAAAACAAAGTACATGTATACATAAAACTAAAACAACCACAATAACAACAGAAAAAAACATCTATGCAGACAAAATACATGTATAGAGAAAACAAAACACATACATGTATAGAGAAAACAAAATAAAAACATGACATTGTATAGAGAAAACAAAATATAAATTATGCATGTATACAGAAAGTAATATTCATGTATACAGAAAACAAAATTCATGTATACAGAAAACAAAATATACATCACAGAGAAACTAAATCATACCAAATAAAAGTAAACGGCACTTTGGCAAAAAGGGGATTTTAAGAATCTCTGTGATGCATTATACCAGGCAAGACATCAAATAATTAGGTATACATGAAATGGATTGAGTCTTAAAATTCACTGGAGAGAATGGTCCATTGACATGCAGAAAATGTACAAATAGAAAAAAAATCGACTCGTGTCAGCCTGCGCGGACTGTGCAGGCTGACATGAGTAAATCATTTTTGCAAATACATTTACCCTCTTTATTCAGAGCATAACTGATATCTTTTGATTTATTTGAACATCAGAAAAACATATTTCAAGGTATCAATTGGCTACTTATTTAGGACATTACATGAATGTTCGTTTTTACTGTTTTAATCTAAAGGATCATTTTAAAAACGATATATACAAGTCTTTAGAGAGTTTTTTAAAGTTTTGAATGACGACTTTGATAAAACAATAAAAATGAACACAGATGTAATCCTATTGTAGTCCATCATTCATAAGATTTAGTTGAATTTTAATTTTATATATTTCTACCGAAAAACTATTTGGTTTAACATATATCAAGTGACACAAAATGGCAGTTTTATTATACCAGAGGTTTTCATTTCGATAACAAACTTGTTTGTAAACAGGTGATTTTACTTTATAACGCCATTTTTTGTATCTAACGACAGATATTCAGAGCGTTTTTATTCACTTCTGCGCCTCTGGATATGGTATAAATAGAGGATATTTGTTTTTTTCGGTGAAAGATCGAAATTTATTTCATCTCGTGAACATCATCGGTAATATTTTCACGAGTGGCGCAGCAGCCACTCGTGAAAATATTACCGATGATGTTTACTCGATGAAATAAATTTCGATCTTTCACCGAAAAAAACAAATATCCTATTTATTTCATGCTTCTAACGCCTTTTTTTGTCGAGACTTCAGTAAAAATTAGTACAAACTCCCCGTGGTCGGTATTCTCACTGGTCGTACCCGTGTAATATCGAAAAATATTTTCACCGCTATTTCTCGATATCCTACCGGAAAGTATGAAAAAAAATAACGATATCGACTGGCTATAGTACAGAATGAGGGCAAAACCAATGTTCGATATTTCAGGATAAGAAATGCTTCAGCTTAAGCTTTTCCCCCACAACAAAAATACAATAATTGTCTGTGCTGGTTGAAACCGGTTAATGTAAAATGTAGTAGTTTATACAATATAATGAAAATTAACCCTTTACACACAATCTCGACTTTTAACGACTCTGAGGCCTTTTTAAAACTTTGTTGGAAATGGAGAAAATGCTGGTAACCAGCATTTTCTCCTTTTCCCACAATGTTTTCTACTCTTTCTAGGACAAATTACAATTTTTGAGTTACATTTATTTTGTCGTCTGCAAATGCTATCAACTCGGAGAAGTTTATAATGGTGTCATTTTGTAAGAGTCTAGCAAACCATCTTGCCGAAATCCTATGAACCTGAAATGTTGGTTGAGCTAAAAACTTGCTACATACCTTGATTTTGACTTATTACTGAGATGCCTTTTCTGTCAGGTCCTTCAAATGATATCGGGCCCTAAAGTGTAGAATTCAGAATTATAATACTTTTGTTATACCCCCGCAAACGAAGTTTCTGGGGGGTATACTGGAATCAGCCTGTCGGTCGGTCGGTCGGTCGGGCGGTCGGTCTGTCTGCAAAATCTTGTCCGGACAACTCCTCCTACAGTTTCTGTCTGATTCACGTTAAACTTGGCAGAAGTGTTCATTAGGAGTTGTAGATGTGCAAGACACACATTTTGTAAAAATTCCATCAAGAATTACTGAGTTATTGCCCCTGATTTGACTTAAAAATGCTTGTCCGGACAACTCCTCCTACAGTTTCTGTCTGATTCACTTTAAACTTGGCAGAAGTGTTCATTAGGAGCTGTAGATGTGCAAGACACACATTTTGTAAAAATTCCATCAAGAATTACTGAGTTATTGCCCCTGATTTGACTTAAAAATGCTTGTCCGGACAACTCCTCCTACAGTTTCTGTCTGATTCACTTTAAACTTGGCATAAGTGTTCATTAGGAGCTGTAGATGTGCAAGACACACATTTTGTAAAAATTCCATCAAGAATTACTGAGTTATTGCCCCTGATTTGACTTAAAAATGCTTGTCCGGACAACTCCTCCTACAGTTTCTGTCTGATTCACGTTAAACTTGGCAGAAGTGTTCATTAGGAGTTGTAGATGTGCAAGACACACATTTTGTAAAAATTCCATCAAGAATTACTGAGTTATTGCCCCTGATTTGACTTAAAAATGCTTGTCCGGACAACTCCTCCTACAGTTTCTGTCTGATTCACTTTAAACTTGGCAGAAGTGTTCATTAGGAGCTGTAGATGTGCAAGACACACATTTTGTAAAAATTCCATCAAGAATTACTGAGTTATTGCCCCTGATTTGACTTAAAAATGCTTGTCCGGACAACTCCTCCTACAGTTTCTGTCTGATTCACTTTAAACTTGGCAGAAGTGTTCATTAGGAGCTGTAGATGTGCAAGACACACATTTTGTAAAAATTCCATCAAGAATTACTGAGTTATTGCCCCTGATTTGACTTAAAAATGCTTGTCCGGACAACTCCTCCTACAGTTTCTGTCTGATTCACGTTAAACTTGGCAGAAGTGTTCATTAGGAGTTGTAGATGTGCAAGACACACATTTTGTAAAAATTCCATCAAGAATTACTGAGTTATTGCCCCTGATTTGACTTAAAAATGCTTGTCCGGACAACTCCTCCTACAGTTTCTGTCTGATTCACTTTAAACTTGGCAGAAGTGTTCATTAGGAGCTGTAGATGTGCAAGACACACATTTTGTAAAAATTCCATCAAGAATTACTGAGTTATTGCCCCTGATTTGACTTAAAAATGCTTGTCCGGACAACTCCTCCTACAGTTTCTGTCTGATTCACTTTAAACTTGGCAGAAGTGTTCATTAGGAGCTGTAGATGTGCAAGACACACATTTTGTAAAAATTCCATCAAGAATTACTGAGTTATTGCCCCTGATTTGACTTAAAAATGCTTGTCCGGACAACTCCTCCTACAGTTTCCGTCTGATTCACTTTAAACTTGGCAGAAGTGTTCATTAGGAGCTGTAGATGTGCAAGACACACATTTTGTAAAAATTCCATCAAGAATTACTGAGTTATTGCCCCTGATTTGACTTAAAAATGCTTGTCCGGACAACTCCTCCTACAGTTTCTGTCTGATTCACTTTAAACTTGGCATAAGTGTTCATTAGGAGTTGTAGATGTGCAAGACGCAACTTTCGTGAAAATTCTATGAAGAATTAATGAGTTATTGCCCCTGATTCACATTTAAAATGCTTGTCCGGACAACTCCTCCTACAATTTCAGTCCGATTCGCTTTATACTTGGCAGAAGTGTCCATTTGGAGTTGTAGATGTGCAAGACACACATTTTGTAAAAATTCCATCAAGAATTACTGAGTTATTGCCCCTGATTTGACTTAAAAATGCTTGTCCGGACAACTCCTCCTACAGTGTCTGTCTGATTCACTTTAAGGAGGTCTTTTCTGTCATATGTATAGTTGGCCAACATTATGCGAAAAGGCACCTTTGGACATTTGCAACAAGTTTGGATCCAGACCAGCCGCTGTGTCTCAGACATATTGTCAGATCATGGTCTGCACTTTTTTACACTCATTTAGTTTTGTGTCCAATTAAATTGATACTTTGCATAAATATTCACCAGGAGCAGTAGAGGTTCAAGATGCATTTTTCTCAAATGTTTGCCAAATTAATTACCCCTGAATTCACTCAAAACTTCTTGTCCAGAGAACTATTCCTTCAGTTTAAGTCTTATTCACTTGATATTTGTCATGATATTCACCAGGAGCAGTAGATGTGCAAAGCACAAATTTCATGAGTGTTGGCCTAATGATTACGGAGTTATTGCCCCTAAATTGACATTGCAGAGTTATTGCCCCTGTGACATGAAATATAGGGGCGGGGGTATTTATCACCTTTAGTGATAGTTATTCTAGTTAAAAAGTGTTTTTACCCATACAGCATACCAAGAGAGAATACTTATCTTTGAAGAATATTTTTGGAGAAAACAGGAGCACAGTATGCGGGTGCCAACGCTCGACTGCAGTTGTTTTTACAGATACATGTACATTGATTATAAGTGAAAATTGTAAGTCAAAAAACGGGGATAACTGTTTCAAAATTATTGTGATGGTTACCTGTCTCTTTTGCATGGGTTACCCTTTTTATAGGATTGCTAGGATCTAAATAGTAATCCTATATGGAGAACTGTTTGACAAATGAACTAAAATCCACCCGATTGTTTAGTGCGAGTTGAATTTTTATCCATAAATAAACCATAAAGATATGAGCCATGCTCTTGCAAAAGGAGGTTCCATGCATCTCCATGATGCATTATACCAAGCAAGTCATCACAAAATTATGGCTCCATAAAATCCATTTTGTCTACTAATCGACTGGCTTTGGAGGTTTATCGGTCCTGTGACATGCATAAAATTTACAAATAGTAAAATTGTTTCGACCCATGTCATCCTGCGCTGTGGGTCGATACTTTTTGTATTAAGTCTCCCTCCCCCCCCCCCCCCCCCCACACACACACAGAGCATAGCTCATATTAAAAGTAAAATGCTTGCTTGCATCGTCATTCTTACCGAGATGCCAAGAAACCCGAGGTTTTGCATGACGTCAAAAAAGGTGTTCCTGACTTTGGCTCCTCCCTCGTAAGTGAAAGACTGCAGTATATCGTCACGACCTCCAGTGCTGGACCCGTTTTGCCAACATTCCAGGGCACCCTTCAGTGTTAGGGCTATGGCCCACATGGAATCGTAGGTTGTTGTTGCGTAGGGAGACAGGGGCCTGGGTCCCTTTTTGTTGTCGTAGTCATGGAGGAATTCTCGCATACTCTGAAAAAAAGCCAGATAAAAAGGATGAAACGATCGTCTCACGACAGGACAAGAATATTACACTAGACCTTGAATCAATCTGTACTATCTAATCTAAAATGCAACAAAAATACTTATCGTAGCTTCTCTGTGGATGCTTTCCTTTTCTTGAAAATACTATTCTTCAAATGTCTCTCAAGTAAATCACTCTCAAGATCTAGTAAGTTTGTGACATCAACAAACGAAGTCGATCATATGCTAACAGGGAGTATAATTATCATGTGCACAAATACATGCGTGGAACAGTCGCCTGCCTTTATAGGCTGTATTTGTTTATACCATTTGTTGGTTGCTTAAGAAAGGTTTCACTGTATTGTTACTGTATTGTTACAAATCTTACTTGTTTTCAAGCTCTGATAATTAAAAAAAACCATCTGATCAGCTATGAAGCCTGCAACATTTTCGGAACGAGAAAAAACATCAGCATACATTTCCCAACAATTTTCAACACTTTGAACTTGTTTGTTTGTTGTTCAACCCTTTACCACACAATCTCGAGTTTCAACGACCCTAAGACAGAGGCCTTTTGAAAACAAAGATCTAGTGGGAAAAGGTTACCAGCATTTTCTCCTTTTCGCACAATGTTTTCTGTCCTTTTACAGACAAATCTCACCATATGAGCCATATCTAAATTATCGTCTGCAAATGCTTTCAATTTGGACAAGTGTAAACTTTTGTCTCGTAGTAGAGAGTTAACGGCGTATTCAAGATTATTTCGGTTAAATCGCAGCGGCCAGTGTACCTTTCTATGCTTTCCTGGAGTTTCTTTTATGAGTTTATTTTCAAATCCTTAACCTGTTTTTCCACATAAACGCCGTTGAAACAATTTCAGCGCAGAGAAAGGAATGAATCCTGAAACAATCACTACCATCAATCCCTGGAAAGAATTTTGCCGAACTGAAGAATTGAACCAGCGACCTCTTTGTTTCTGACCTCTGTAAGTTACCGAACGATATCAAAGCATCAGCCCAAAACATTAAGAGGCGACAGTGACAACATCATGCAGTACAATTAACGTTTAAAGATACATCCCTACAGCTAGAGAGAGAAAAACGCTGTTAAAACTTGAAAATGTGTGGAATGCCACAGGTGTGTAAACATAGATAAATTACCAATATACAAATATATGCTATAAGGGATAGAAAAACACAAGGAATTTGTCCTCATTTAAAACCGGAAACGACAACGATTGCTTTGAAGGCCTCCAAAACATGAATTACGTTTTCTATCCTTTCTTGTCCTAATCTGTGCAATCCTGCAGCCATCAGGGGCAAGATTTGGCATGAAAATATATGAATGATTGTAGTTTCACAAAATAAGGATGAATTGGGTTAAAAACTGGCTGAAAACTGCCTGAAAATGAATATAGATGTATCTTTAACCAAGCCTGGTTTCGTGTGGGACTGATCCTGTAAACTCTTTACCACACGACAAAAATTTAGACTTGTCTAGACTGCAAACATCTGCAGATGACAATCAAATGTGGTTCAAATGATGTAATTGTCTTTGATAGGCCGGTTGAAAATATTGTGAGAAAAGGAGAAAATGCTGGCAACCAGCATTTTCTCTTTTTCCCACAATATTTTCTAAAGGCGTCTTCCTCAGGGTTGTTAAAACTGGGGATTGTATGGTAAGGGGTTTTAATGGACAATGTTTGCTGAGGATGAGATTTCAGGAAGAAAGAAAGATGAACTCTGTCAAGTTGGTGTCACTATTGGACTTAAATGTTTATCTCTCACGAATGCCCATCCTTTACATGATACCAGCTGCTATAAATCGCGTAAGTCCTACTCAAAACAGATTGGCAGACAGAAGCATTCAAAAGACAGACTTATTTAGCACAAAACTTTTACGAATAATGTGGAATAAATGCAAAATAGCAAAATAAGTATTTCCAAGGCGGCTTTATACAGTGTAATGCGAGATAAAAGAAATTATCATAAACCGGAAATTAGGGTGTATGCATGTATGCGCATGACTAACGTTTTGATCCAACACCCAGTTGACTTCCATGTTATGCTGAGTCTTTTTTCTGTTTTGTTAAATCAGTAAACTATTTAGTACGTGTTGTGTTTATTGCAACAAAACATGCAGATAGAAATTTATCTACGATGTCAATTATATTACGTGTTGTGTTAATTGAAACAAAACATGCAGATAGAAATTTATCTACGCTGTCCATTATAGTACGTGTTGTGTTAATTGCAATAAAACATGCAGATAGAAACATATCTACGCTGTCCATTATATTACGTGTTGTGTTAACTGAAACAAAACATGCAGATAGAAATTTATCTACGCTGTCCATTATATTACATGTTGTGTTAACTGAAACAAAACATGCAGATAGAAATTTATCTACGCTATCCACTATATTGAGATAGTTTAGCAAAGATGCCTCACAAGGTGCAGACTATACTCTTGGCGTTCATTGACTCAGTATTCTCATTCTGTTAATTCGGCATTTTAAGAGCTTAAAAATGCTGTCAAAACGTGGTTTGTCAGGCAATGCCTAAATACTCTTTGTTAGCAATGATTGCACAAGCATATGTGACATGGTTGCCCCATTGTCCGGTTGCTTATACTCTTTTGTCTCGACGAAATTTCCTTTCTGAGAAGTATTAAATCGGTTTATCCCAAAATCCCTTTTCTTCCTTAATAAATCTATTTATTCTCGGAATAAAGACTTCATTAACGACAGAAATTCGTTTCACATCGACTCTTTTGTAGCACGATATTATCTCATTCTCGGTAATAAGGATACTGCTGGTTTGTTAAACTCTCGCCGCGCCGCATTCACCACCGATTCCCAACATTTTTATAGTTCTTAATTCTGAAACTAGTGATCCTATTAGCAAGGACTTTCTGTCTCAGCTAAGCAGAAGGACTGTCTTGGAATTTAGAATTAAAATAAAATTGAGAACGGTTGGTGAATACGACCAATACTTGTGCTCGGTAAGTCAAGTCTATGGGACAAAAGTCTTTCTGGAGTTGAGTGGATTGCACCTCTAGTCACCGAAAGAGGTCGAGTTTGTACAAAAATTGTTAACGTAAGAATACGAGTGAAAACATTGAGGTAAATGTACAAAAGAGATACGGCTTGTTTCGGCAATTTCTCCCATGACAGCACTTTTTTCCAAATTGGGCTGCTGGATGACGAAAAGGTCGTCTGCCTTAGGTAAGGATTAAGTCTTTGTCAGACAGACCGATTTTAGTATAAAAACAACATACAAACAAATGAATAAAATTACTAAGAGAAATCTAAAGTATTTTTTTAATCATTTGAAAAATTTCGCTCCAAGACTCTTGCAAGACTCTTTTTCCACCACATCTTCCAAGCTGTCTCCTGCAGACACACTCTCACATTGAAGAAAAACATTGCATTTTTGCTTGTGATTGATTAAAAAGATGACACAAAAATTCAGAATGCTGCAAAATAACAGATTCGTCACGTGTCTGTAGAGCTGTTAAAACTTGCTAATGTGTTTTTGATTGCTGCTCTTCAAATGCGTTACAAACTCGAAACAAACCTTTTATTTCATTACCAACTGAAAAAAAAAAATTGGAGTGCGCTACTTTGAAAACACTATAACAGACGTTAACCCCAATGCGCCTTTCACAACTTTAGTGTCTAGAATGTCTTAGCAAAGTGGCCAGTGCAGATCAAAGGTCAGACTGCAAGAAACGTGCAGTCCGATCTTTGGTCTACTCTGTCCGCTTTACTGAGACATTCCAAAAAAAAAAAAAGATCCTGAAATTGCAACTATTTGTTTCTGTTGTTTACACTGAAAACATCTGTTAGGTTTATTTGGCACTAGAGGCTAGGGTATAATCCGTGTTATAGGCCTGTACGTTAAAAAGATGTTGCAAAAGACAACTGACAGTTTCAAAAATTCTTCTTTAGCAAGAATGTTTTCGAAAGAGGTCTGCTTAAAGGAAACCTATTCCCACCAGGTTATAGTGAAAAAATCTAAAACGACTTTTTCCGTGAAAAACACCAGTTAATCAACCATTCAATCATTTCGTTCAAAAGGCAAACTTCTGAAGTAAAGATGAAACATTGTTGTTTTACTTGATAACAGGGTAACCACTTTACATTATGTATTTTTTTCTAGAGTCATGTCGAAGTGACGTAAAACTTCGCATGTCTCTGATAACGACTCGACCAAAAATCCCACAAGAACTGAGATTGCTGCAAAATGTTATTTTTTGTCAAGTTTTATAAAAGTGTAAAATTTTCGAATAATTGTTTCTATCTGTGCTCTTGAAATGAAGTAGAAACTTGAAACGAACCTTTTAAGTCATTATCCCAAAATAGATCGATTTTTGTTTAGCCCTACATATCGTCGCCCCTGAAGACTTAGTCTTGTTACGGGGGATCGTGCGGGATAAAGGAAGAGACCCATACTAAGTTACGCCTGGTTCTTTAACAGTGAATAGAACAGTCACAAGGGACCTCGGTTTAAAGTCTCATCCGAAAGACTATTAGTAATTTCAGAGGACCAGCTGTGGTGATAGAACCCACACCCTCATATGGCCCGAGATTTGACGTTCGAAAGTCTCATGCTCTACCGCCTGAGTTAATGGGGCTGGTCAAACCCCCCGAATCGAATTTGCTGCAGACCATTTGAAAAAAAAAAAAATGCTTGTAACTTGTTGTTATGGCGGGAATTATTCCAGGCAAATTGTTTTAGTTCTTAGGTATCTATATCAGCTGTGGCTGAATGTTTTTTATTGAAATGACAGATGCCTCGGTCGGTTTGTCTGCGTTAAGTGACTAGGGTTGGTGCATTCATCATACATAAGCCTTAACCAAACATCCCGATTGTTCGCGACCCTCGGGGAAAAGGGCATTGTAAATATAAAGATACTCTATAACCTTTGCGTTTGTTCCTATCCATTTCTGCAGTATTATACTTGTTAATCGATTGTATTGTATTGCTTATGTATATTGTACTTCTGTAGAATAAAATATGTTGAAATCAAATTAAATATCGTGGAAATTCTTTCTACCCTTTCCATGACAAATTCCATCATTGACCCACGTGTAATTTGTTGTCCGCATATGCTTTCACCACAGACGAATCTAAAATTTTGTCCCCTGGTAAAGCGTTAATGAGTTTCACAGATAGCGTTACGGACTTACTTCACATCCTAGCGATACCCATTTATGACCATCAAGTGGTTTTCAAATCTGGCCAAAGACAGTTACAATAAAAGCCAAAGCCTTAAAAAAAAGTATACAAGAAAAAGAAAACTTACAATGTTAGCATACGAATGTTCGTCCTCAGACAGCGAGCTGAGACTGTCGATTGTAAAGTATCCATCAGTCACGTGACCGAGCTGTACCGGTGAACACGTGGTGTCATTGGACAGCTCCCACCATTTCTCTACGTAGTCGTTAATCAACATCCACACATATCTTCTACCGTACATTTCCAGTTTGTAGGCCTGAAATAAATGATAATGTAGGTCTGAATTAAAAATCGACGTTGTAGATATTACGGTTAAAAACATGACGCTGAAAGCCTAAGCTATAGATACACGTTGTATAAATAAATTCTACTACGCCGTGTTCAATTTCTCCTTTCTCCTAAGTGTTTCCTAACAGACATTCCAGAACAGCAATCGTTTTATCTTGTTTTGTTTGTTTCTATGTTGAAGGAGAAACGCTTTTCAGTAGAGTTACATTCTTATGGACCGATGTTTTTCGACCGAAGAGTCCCTAATACTGACGGAATTTCTGGATTTTTCAAAAGCCAGAAACTATCCATTTCATTTACTTGCTGCTAAAAGGATTATGAGGCATAATCAGATTTTTTTCTTGATAAAAATGAAAATTTTCTATTTTTCAAAAAATGCTTTTAGTGGGCTTCTAATCTGAATAAACCACCATAAAAACGTTAAACTCTTTATTAAACCACAAAACTTTAGACTGGACCAAAATGACTGCATTTTCAGACTACAAATTAGGTGTGACTCAAATGATGGGATTTGTCTTTTGAAAAGTAGAAAACACTGTAGGAAAAGGAGAAAATGCTGCATTTTCCCACTATGTTTTCCCAACCCTTCTGCCAGGAGGACTTTGAAACTCTGGGTTGTTTGGTTAGGAGCTAAAAAGTAGGGAATGACGGCCAAATTGTGAACAATACTATGTGGACAGTCACCGTATTTAATACTTACTGCACAAAGAACATGTCGCGCTGCCTTCTCGGAGAAACTTCCAATAATGATTCTAACGTCTCTATTCTGTCGGTAAACAAAACAGAATTTCACGATACTGAATCAGTTGCAGCAGAAATATTCACCAACCAGTCTAAACTGTATTCTTAGTCTATGTTACAGTACAGATTCAGAAATTCAGTAATTTCTGATTCGATGGACCACTTTGTTTAGCCAGTTTGAACGATGTTACTTACAGAGCTAGGCTAAAATTTTATCAAGAATTGGTGTTGAATACGTGGCTACGGTTTGTATTCTCCAACCTTTCTAACCTCAATCCGTATTCTCAGTTCGAATCCTAGTCTTATGATTGAACGAGAAAACACTGTCTCGACCAATTACACGGCTCGCATGGGATTTAAGAGGACAATGTTTAAAATAACTGGTGAATGATTGATTCAATCAAATATACTCCCCCCCCTCACCCCTAGACATACCACTGAGTCTTAGAACAGTTTTTAATAAATTTTCTAAAAAAAAAAAAACACAAGGTTCTGCTTTGTAAACGTAGCTTGCTTGATTTAAGACCAAGCATTTATTCTCTGATGGCTGCAAAAATGAAAGCAAAAGTTGTAATATTGCAAAAGAAAGAAGTCACGTCAACCACAAAGTCACAAAGTTGATAAGTACCAGAGAGAGAGAGACAGAGACAGAGATACAGAGGGAGGGAGAGAGAGAGAGGACGTAATCCATTACCTTGATTGCTAATAGGTTATCATGAATATCATCAAGACGTCTGAATGACCTACTGATTTCAATTGTAATGTTATTTTGTTCGAACGTGTTTCCCATCTCATCGATTGCCTGTAAAAAACAGTGTTAACTACAAAATTCTAGACACGACCGTTCTGAAGGAGTTTACAGACGACTATTGAAGTGGGTTTTTTTTTTTTTGTGAAAGTGTTTGTCCATGAATAGGTAGAAAACATTGTGGGACAATGTTTTTAAAACTCGTCTTGCTCAGGGTCGTTAAAACTCGGGTTTGTGTGGTAAAAGGGGTTAAGATACGCTTCAGGTTTGAGTGTCTAGCAATGAACAGATTTGCAAGGATGCTGATTAGGGAGCAAACTGTTCAAAATTAGGTTCGCAAGGAAACACGTATGGAAGCAGAATAACCGTAATGATTAAATTCTGCTCTTCTAACTAACACCCTAACTTGTTTCCATTTTTAGCGGATTTGTATAGCAAATCCGCTTACTGTGATCGTTCTGACCGGAACCAAATACATCATGCGTAACGACGCATGCGCGCTCACTATGTACTATAATATCTATTTGACCTGAACCAAATATACTGTCATTCACGCTTGTGCCCATTATACTTTCAGTTCTAGCTAATAATCCTCAACCTCGCTTTTGTCACTACCTTATGTACTGTCCTACACGTGTATACATATTATTCCGAAATCTAATCCCAGCAAAAAAACTGCGTAAGATTGACGGATTAAATTATCACTCCTTAAACAGTAATAGAATAACAATTACTGCGCGGCTCGCTCAGTGGAACAATTTTGACTTACCCTGCCCTTGCTCACTCGATTTTAAAATGATTGCAGATGTGTTGCATGTGATGTTATTTTTCTTATTACAACATAATGCAGATTTATGCTACTCCGCTAATCATCTTTCCAGGACTTTGAGTCCTTTGATTAACTCAAAATAACGATGAAAAATGCGATCAACTCATTACCTCCTGAAATAAATTGAAGTATATGACTGAAAATATCCTCTGAAAATATGGATCATAGACATGAATTTCGGTCAAGCTCTGTGAAAAGGGGGATTTAATACAAAAGCAAAATGTATCGACCCAGGTCAGCCTGCGCAGTCCGCGCAGGCTGACCTAGGTCGAAACATTTTGCTAATATTTTCTGCATGTCATTGGACCATTTTACGGCATTGATTCAGTCGGTTGTTGGACAAAACGGATATATGGATCCATAACTGTCAGATTTTTAGTTATATGATCATGGCTTGCTTGGTATAATGCATCACGGAGATGCTGAAGCCCACTTGCCAGAGCTCTAATCTCTTATGTTTAACCCTTTCAGCCCCCATAGGTGAAAGCAAGGGTTTTTTTTTTGTGGACGGCATAGATCAAGATCAGACTACACGTTCTCTGAAGCTAGGGTCCATATTCACCAACCATTCTTAAGAATATTCTTAGTCTTATTATCCAAGATTTTCTACATTTGAAAGTAACACAACTCCTGATTGGCTAAACCAAATGGTTTAGCCAATCAGGAGTTGTGTTACTTTCAGATGTAGAAAATCTTGGAGAACAAGAACAAGACAAAGAATGTTCTTAAGAATGGTTGGTGAATACGGACCCTGATCTTGATCTGCGCCGTCTGCATAAGCTATTTGCATCCACAGTGCATGGAGGTGAGAGGAATGGAACTTACCAGAGAGTAATCTTCTTCGATTTCATACAATGTTGCTACAATATTCCAACCGAAGTTGGTGATGAACAATGCTCGTGGTGCATTCTGGGAGGAATCAGCTGGCGCTAACCGGAAGAACGCTTTGTATTTTTCTCGTGCACTTAAAGCAGGTGAGGTAGACGCAAATGATACCTGTAAAGAAACAAATCAAGAGTTAATAATTACGTGCATATTAGAAGTGCTGGTACGTTTTGTTATTTCCTATCTTTTTATTAAACGACAAAGTTGTGGACTTGTCCAAACCAAAAGTATTTGCAGACGACAAATTAAATGTGGCGCAAATGGTGTCAGTTGTGTTTGAAAGGATACAAAACATTGTGGAAAAAGGATAAAAATGCCGGTCTCCTTTTTCTCTCATTGTTTCAAAAGCCTTCTTCCTCAAGGTCAAGGAAAATCGAAATTGTGTGTAATAGACGAGCGGAAATGTCTTTGAAAACTCTTACGCCCAGTAGTCTTAAAGCCGTCGACTAAGACATGGAGTAGCTAGAGCACTTAAAGTAGACGATAGACCAAGATATCCGAGAATTCATAGAGAACTCTTCAACCCCAGATGTAGATATACACCCAGAAACCAGTAGATCCCACTAGAATACTGCCAAACTATCCATAAACAGGAAGTGGAACTGTGTCCTGTAAAAAATACTCACAAGGTTGGCAACATACAAATGAGTCATACCCTATGAAAAGGGCATTTAATGCATCTGCAAAACATATCGCGGAGGCTGAACTGGATCGAAACTATTTGCTATTTCTGCATGTCAAAGGACCAGTTTGCCTCATCATTAAGTCGATTCTTAGACAAAATCGAGTTTATGGATCTATAATTATGTTATGACTTGCTTGGTATAATGCATAGCAGGGATACGTTAAGTCCCCTTTTGCCAGAGCATGGCTCATACATATTTGAGCCTTGTTTAATTGGATGTAAATCTTGCATTTCATAAGTTCTAGGCCAAGGACCAGTACTCCCTTTTCCAATTAAATTCCAACGGCCTCCAGCGGGGATCGAACACGGATCATCATGTTACAAGTATTGATCCTGACCTACTTTTTCATGGAGTTTTTTTTTTTTTGTTGGAGAAAGTTTCTTTACTTTTTTTAAACCAAAACTGCATAAGAACAAAATTAAAAGGAAATAGTTGCGTTGGCAAAGACTAGCCCCTCCATTAAAGACGTCAAAGCGTGTCAAAGGCATTTTTTATTTCGGAATTTCGTGTGCTGTGTCTGCAATTGAAACCAAACAAACCAAGAACATGGGGAAAAAATAACAAAGAACAAGTTAAATACTTTTAACACAACATTAAATACCAATTTCTTTCTACCCAAATTTCAACAATGCTAAAATAATCACATTCACAATTGATTTCCAACATATACGGAAGCATGTACATTGTTAAAGCTCGATGTGTAGTATATATTTATCATCGCAAGTCCCATAGAGTTATCTCTCTTTGAGCAATCTTCTGCATATAAGGTAAGAAAATGAAAAAAAAAAGTTCGCAAGAAAGCGCTATATTATCGGAACCTACATGATGCCCGTAACTTAGCAAAATCTAGTAAAATCCTTCATTAATACATAACAGTAAAAGAAAATGAGGAATGAAAGCCTTAACCCTTTCCCAAACCATAAATTTTAGACTGATCCAAATTGAAAGAGTTTGCAGACGACAATTTTAAATTTGATCAAAAGGACAGAAAGTTCTCCAGAAGGGTAGAAAACACTGTGGGAAAAGGAGAAATTGCTCGTTACGAGCAATTTCTCCTTTTCCCACAGTGTTTTCAAAAGACTTGTACTGCAGACACGTGAAAACCAGAGCTTGTTTGGGAAAGGGTTAATTAATATACTTATTAGACGCTGCATCGCAGTGTCATGTGCCCCCGTTAGTCCAAATGGTTGCGCTTGATTGCAATTCATATATGATGCCACAGATTTTTGTTCTCGCGTGGTCCCGGTAGTGGGTCTAAACGCGCCTTTAAGTTGAAGAGTTCCACTAAGGGAAATAAGAAGTAGGCCTACTAGGGCAAGAACTTCGGAAACACAGAAGATGGCCGCATCGAACGAGAGCACCCATATTTGACAAATTGACGACCCAAACGAGAAAAGTTCTTGGCTATCTATACTCGTACTGTGGGAAAAATCTTTACTTTGAATGAAAACAAATATTGGCCGGAACATGTCGGAGAGAAAAATTTTGCCATACAATTGACATCATTAATCTTCATACATGTTCTTCTGCCTATTTTCGGTATTTAACAAACAACTGTAGTGTTTTTACAATGGGTCATTTTACAAAGGATGTAATTTAGGTATTTAAGCCTTTTCTACACAATCTTGCGTTTCAACGACCCTAGGGAAGGAAGCTTTTGAAAACATCGTTGAAAAGGAAAAAATGCTGGTAACCACGATGTTTTCTACCCTACCAAAGACAAAGTCCATCATTTGGGTAATATTTAATATTACGTCTAAAACTGCTTTGAATGCGAACCATTTTAAACTTTTGTTGTAAAGAGTTAAATAGTATCAGTTTCTTTACTGTGTAAACATTTGAGTTTATATTTTACTAAATACATGTACAGTCAATGCTGTCGTTCCTGTCACTTGAAACCTTTGGCACCATTTTGGCTGTAGTTTTTCGTCCGTTTAGCCCTGCTGTTCGCCATTACGCTATGTGGTGAGCTACAAATGTTTCTAGTCTATGCTTTTAAAGGCCCAGTGGAGGCAAAAAGTAAACGATGCGTATGGTCAAATGTATTTGAATTTAATCCATATCATTTGAAAGTAGGAAAATTATTGTGAAGATGGCATTCTGTTATTGTACGGTCGGTCCAAGTGTTAGTCGCTGGCAGAGAAATTAATTTTAAAACTAGTTAAAAGTTGTCAGGTCACTCTATCTTTTGGTCACTTTTTACCTGGTTTTAAAATTCATTTTTCTTTCAGCAACAAACACTTGCATCAGTCGTACAATAGCAGGTTGTCATCTTCCCAATAATTTCAATACCTTTAAATGGTATTATTTAAATTGACATGTAGATGTATTTCAACACTGGCATTTACTTTTGGCCGCTTCTGGGCCTCAAAAGACATTATTGTGTAACTCTAAATTGTCCAGTTTTAGGATTAAACAGCAACAGCCCCGCAGATAAATCGGAAATTTAAAAACGGAAAGAAAAGTTATGATAAAAAAGTAGCCGGTCAAAACCGAAAGTTTTAGGACTGGGAGAGGTTCTAAGAAACAAACGCTGTCTGTCAGTTAGTCCAATTCTTTTCTCTACGAGAAATGCTGCAGAGAACAAAAAATTCGATTTCATTAGGCTTACTAGGACTTGCTAAAAGGGAGTGATGAAGAAAACCGGACAATCTTCCCACCACACTCTATCAAATAACAAGGAAATCCACTCTGACATATTTTTCTCCAGAAATGACCGCTTTTGGGGTTAGAAAATAGAAGTGTTTTATTGTGTCTTAACTTTTAACCTCACTCGTTTTGTTTTTTTTTTTTTTCCGAGTCACGTATTACAAATGATCCATGCTCTGTGTAAAGACGGCTTAATGCATCTGCAAAAAGTATCGACCCAGGTCAGCCTGCGCTGTCCGCGCAGGCTGACCTGGGTCGAAACTTTTTGCCTTGAGTATATTTTCTCCTTGTCAAAGGACCAGTGTATATCATGCTTCAGTCGGTTGTTAGAAAAAATGGATTTTATGGATCCATGATTATGTGATGACTTGCTTGGTATAATGGATCACGGGATAAATTAAGCCCCCTTTGGCCAGAGCATGGCTCAAATGGATTTGGTCATGGGATTGAGGAAGACAGAAATGGACTGTGTAGATCCAAGAAAAGACTGCATGTTCTGTGCAGTCTGATCATAATCCACACTGTCCACAAAAGGTCACTGAGTCGCGGTGGTGCTGGTAAAAGAAACTCCAGAAAAGCATGGATAGGTGCTCTGGCCTTCATGATATCACCGAAATAATGTTGAAAACGGCTTTAAACGCCATACAACCAATAAGTCAATATCCAATAGCGCAAGATGAAATGAACTATTTAACTCTTTACGAAACGAAATTCAAAGCTGTTACAGACCACAAATTAAATGTGGCTGAACTGATGAAACCTGATTCTAAAAGGGCAGAAAACAATGTGGGGAAAAGGAGAAAATGCTGGTTACCAGGGATTCTTCCCCAGTGTCACTAAAACTCCGGATTGTGTGGTAAAGGGTTAATATTCAAGACCTAAAATAACAGTCTAATATAACAGTTTAACAGTACACAATGATCTAAATAATGAATGACTGAAGGAATGATAAGGGTTCCCTGTCCAAAGATAGTTAATGCAGCTTGGATTTGCTACAACTTACCTAGGTGTATCTATTTTTAGATTCATTCATAATGTTACAGTGGTGTAGGAATAACTGATAATAGCCTGCTTTGCATAGGTCACTTAATTTACATATAAGCAAAGATCTTGTACCTTATAAATGACATCTTGTTCAGTCTATTACTTTGTAAAAAGATATGTTCAAATTGGAGTGGTAGAGATTTAGTGGTTTTTGTCAAAATTGTCATATATAACAGAATTAGGATTTCTAACAGAAAGAAGTATTTTACTATGAGGCAGTATTTGGCAACTGTGGGGTTTTTGTTTACTTTGACTCTAGGTCAATCATGATGCCTATAGACTAGCTTCGCTAGTCTAAAAAGTTCAAATTTTGTTGCTTTCAAGGATCGCATTGACCCAATCTTCAGCATGTTTCTTTGAATATTTTGCCACGCAGTCACGAGTTTTAAAGAACATAGGGAAGAAGGCTTTTGAAACCATTGTGGGAAAAGGAGAAAATGCTAATAACCAGCATTTTCTCCTTTTTTCAAAATGTTTCTACTCTTTTACATACATTTTTTTTTTTTTTGTCGTTTGGTAAGGAGTTAATTTACATGTAGCCGTTATCTGAAATGTCATTACCAGACGACAGAAATTTAGCCTTATCCAAACTGAAAGCATTTGCAGACGACAAATGGCTCAAATGGTGCAATTTTTCTTTGATAGGATAGAAAACATTGTTGGAAAAGGAGAAAATGCTGGTTACCAGCATTTTCTCCTTTTCCAACAATGTTTTCAAAAGGCTTCTTTCCCAGAGTCGTTGAAAGTCGGCACTGTGCATTAAAGGGTTAAGGTGCAAGAAAAGAGAAGGCTTATGTTAGCCAACTTCGTTGTGTCCCTGGCCCCGAATTGTTTAAATCTATTTGTTTAGTTTAAACATATGATGGTGGTATGGTGTTTAACGCCGTTTTCAACATTATTTCAGTTATATCGCGGCGGCCAGTGCACCTATCCATGCTTTTCTGGAATTTCTTTTACCAGTACTCCGCACAATATTCTTTCCAAACCACTGGCTGCTTTCCCACATAATTAGTTTAAACATAGCTTATTCATTATATCAACATGTATTATATAAAGTACAATAAAGCAATTTAAAAAAGATTGGAACGACAGCATAAAAGCTTATATAGTTCCTCTCCCTAAAACAGTCACGTGGTATTTCTACTACAATAAGTACAAATCAAATTAATAAAATTCAAATTTTTAAACTAATAATGAAAAAGTAAGAGATTGACAGCAAAAACAAAAGTAGGAAGGTGGGAATGCTGTACTATATACAGTACAATAAAGCAATTCGAAAAGGCTTGTAACGAAAGCATAAAAGCTTATACAGTTCCTCTCCCTTAAACAGTCACGTGGTATTTCCACTACAAGTAAATAAACTTAAACATTTTAACCCTTTACCACACAATCCCGACTTTTAAAGACCCTGAGGAAGAAGGCTTTTGAAAACATTGTGGGAAAAGGAGAAAATGCTGGTAACCAGCATTTTCTCCTTTTCCCACAATGTTTTCTAATCTATCAAGGGCAGATTTCATCACTTTGGCTACCTTTAATTTGTCGTCTGCAAATGCTTTCAATTTGTACCAGTCTAAAATTGTGTCGTTCGGTAAAGGGTTAAACTGATAAACTTCAGAGATTGACAGCAAAAACAAAAGATTGGAGGAAGGAATGCTGATTGGTAATTGAGCAGAATGAAAAAAAAAAGGGGGGAAAATAAACTTGTATATGTATTTATATATGTCCGCGGCAGTACAGTGTCAGAAGAGAGAAACAAAGGATCCAACATATATCTACTTGACATGTTTGCATTTCTGGTACATAGTGAGTGAATCAATAGCATTCAACGCCAGCTTCTCCAGACGACAAAATGGTTGACTTGCCCTAATTGAGAGCATTTGCAGACGACAAATAAAATGCCGCTCAAACGTTGGATTTTATCTTTGAAGAGGGTAGAAAGAATTGCAGGAAAAGCAGACCGTGCCGGTAGCTAGTATTTTCTCCTTTCCTCCATTTAAATTTAAAATCATAAAGTACAAATGATCGTGTGGTAAAGGATTAAATCAAACTGTACCCAGTTCTACGGCGCGGCGAGTATTTTATTAAGTCAACTTGTCAATGGGCAAGATTTATTTAGTCTATAAGTTCCGCTGATAAAACCTGGTTCTCAGTATATGGTCGGTATTTATTTCCCCAATAAACCATTTCATTAATTTGTCGCTACATTTATGAGAAAGACATTGAGTTATGTAACGTCTATCCCGGGTCCGTATGCACCAACAGTTCTTAATTTTAGTCTTTCTATGTCTGTTTTTATTATTATTATTATTATTATTATTATTATTATTTAGAAAGTAACACTTCTGATTGGCTAAACCATTCGGTTTAGCCAATCAGAAGTTGTGTTACTTTCCAATTTAGAATATTTTTGAATAAGAATAAGACTGGTAGGTGAATATGGACCCTGATAGTGCTTTTCGCTGATAATCTCTGAAAAGAAAGCATTTTTTACTCTGAAAACTTGTTTTCGCCTGTCTGTCAATTTTTCAAAAAAGGCAAACATTGAAGACGCAATCAAAAACAGCATAACTTGCCGCTTGATCGGGAGCAAAAGTAATTAGGAGCGTACCTTGCCTTTTACTCATGTCGATTCAGGCTTATGGAAGGGGAGGGGATTGTCCAGGTGGTGTACCCCTCGAAAACATTTTAATTCTTTACCAAATAACAAAATTTTGGACTCAACTTATTAAAAAATACCACCGTGTTGAAAGATTTCGCACATGACAAAATAAATGAAGCTCAAATGATGATTTCTGTCTTTGATAGTTGAGAAAATATTCTGGAATATGAGAAAATGCTGGGTACCAGCATTTTCTCCTTTTTACACAATGTTTTCAAAAGCCCTTTTCCTTAAGATCGTTAAAACCCGGGGTTGTGTGGTAAAGGCTTAAAACCTGAGTGCATTCTAGTGTGCTCTCGGAGTTCTGAAGATGATATCAGGTTTGTACTGCAATTACTAGAGATCGACGATTGATATTGCCTCTGTATCAGTTGATGAAATTTAGACTTGTATTTCATCAAATTCCGAATTCCCAAAGTATTTTCTCCTCTATCAAATAAAAATCCCTTGGTGTAATCCTCTTTTAATTTGTCGTCTGCAAATGCTTTCAGCATTAAAATAGTCTGTATTTTTTCCCGTCCGGGAAACTCGTAAAATGTCAAAAATAATTTGTTGATGCTTTGGCCTTCAATGTATAACACAAGTAGGCGATACAAAACGTGCAGCCCGATTCTGCATATGCACAGTCCGGTGTGTTGAGATAATCGCGGCAAAACGCAACCTTGAAGTCTTTAAGCTTGAAATTTGTTCACTTTGGTAACATGTCTGTAACATTTAAGTAGGAGCAGCCAATGATTTGCATGAAAGTTTGTGAATTACAGATGCACTGGGCCCGTAGTCACCAAGCATTGCTCTAATTCAAATGTAATTTCAAATTCAAGAATAACAATCTGATTGCCTAAGACAGACTGTCTCAATCAATCAGATGGCTAGTCTTGGAATACATAGTTAACAAAAATTTTAAACATGGTTAGCGAATATAGGTCTGATCGTTGATGACTTTTTTTTCAATGAACAGTATATTAGTTGGCCTATTTAACTTTGGTTTCATTGTCATGGTTATGAGAATATGTGCCTCTGAATAAATTAAAGAACAAGCTTCTTTTATAAACGAATGAGTCATGCTCTGGCAAACAGGAAGTTAATACCAAGCAAGTCATCACATTATCACGGATTCATAAAATCAAGTTTGTCACAAACGACTGAATCACGAGGTAGCAATGTCCTTAGACAAGCAGAAAAATTACCAAAAGCAAAAAGTATCGACGAAGGTCTGCCTTTGAAGATTGCACTAGCTGATCTCGTTCGATAACTTTTGCAAATGCAATAAGTTCCCTTTTTCCAAGAGCAGGCAGTACACTGAACAAGACATTAGGTTTACGCTAGTTTGAAAAAGTAAAGTTTGAAAAGTCAGTCTTCGAGACAAACTCTAAAATGCGGAGTAGATATCTTTTGTGTTAATGACAAGCTGAAAGTCCGTTATAAGTGAAACAAAAAGTCCTTTATAGATGAAAGATTCTTACTAAAATGAGGTTCCAGTAAGGCACTATTTCTGCAAGCGTCTTCGTAACCTCGGAACAAGCACTTCCGGTGACCATGAGCATTTGTTCACCACGGTATATCAGGTCGTATAAGGCATCCATACCCACGCCAGGATCACACTGGAAAAGATAAGCAAAAGAAACTATGACTCCTTACATGTTGAAGCATCTATGTCTACAATGATGGTTAGTATAGACCAAGATGAGTTTAATCTAAAATCTATTCTTGATATACCCAATAGACTGTGGTGCTCGTATAGGCTCGTCAAAGCAGGCTTGAATATGCAATATTTCGGTCGTTTTACTTGCAGAAATTATCCATTTCATATACTTGGCACATTTGCTTGTGTGAAGCGTTTCTGTAATTCCTAAATATATGACAAAGACAAGGAAAGACAGTTGACGTATGAAAAAGGCCTCAATGCCCTCTAATATAGAGTATGTTGTTTAATCATGCCTATGAAATCCCACCATTAATCCTTTACCTGCTAAATAAGTGAGATGAAATTGTCTAGTCGATAGTGAAAACCCAGATTTTCCTAATTCAAAGGTATTTTTTGAGGGGAGAAATATCTTCTTATTGGACAGTGTAGATTCAAGATCAGACTGCACCTTTTGTGCAGTGCAGTCTGATCTTGACCTACACTGTCGGCAACAGGTCGTTGAGTTACGCATAGCAGCCTATGGGTTAACCTGTTCAGCACTCAGGATGACCAAGGTAGCTTTTGCAGAAGACATGGTACCAGTGCTCATTGCACAGAATACTGTCCGCTGCTCGATTTCCAAATATGACAAAGAAGTACCTTCAGTTAACGTGAACTAGTACATGTATATTCAGACCCCGAATAACTCTCTACCATACAACAAAATTTTAGACTTGCCCAAACTCAAAGCCAATTTTAAATGTAGCTCAGATGATTGGAGTTTGTCTTTGACAGGATAAGAAACGTATTGAGAAAAGGGAGGAAATGCTGGTAACCGTCATTTTTTTTCTTTTCCCACAATCTTTTGCAAAGCCTCCTTCCGCAGGGTCCTAAAAGAAGGGATAAAAATCGACCCTTTATAGGCAACAAAGAGACTCTTCAATAATATACCATACTGGGGCAAGGAGAACATCCTTACGACGTAGCTGTATGCCAATTTTATCAAGACACCTCTGGGCCTCGAGAAAAGTAAAGGACCAACAATATCCTTATAGTTTACAAATATTTTTTTACCTTATTCACAGCATTATCAACAATGAAAGGAGAACAAACATCATCATAAACAACAACAGCAGTACCAACAACAACAACAAAAATAACACCAGTCTAGAATGCCGATGTACGAAATTTCGTCGAAACAGTGTTTCGTCGAAATTCATGTATGTTTTAAAATATCGATTGCTAAATTCCTAGATTTATTTAATGAAAAGATCTATCTGGGGGGAAAATTTGAGCCACAATTCGCCTGGGTTAAGGTAAGTCAGGTCTAGGCATCGTTTTCGACGAACGTGGTTTCCGACGAAATGTCGCGGATCCCTAGAATGCAAAGCTACCAGTATTACAGGACGTATAAGAATAATTGAGTCATTCTCTGGCAAAAACGGGTTTAATGCATCGCCGTGATACATAATACCGAGCAAGTCATACCATAATTAGGGATCATTGAAATCGAGTTTGTATAAGAAACGGTTGAATTAAGGGAAAGCTTGGTCCTTCGACATGCAGAAAATTTACCAAAAAAATAAAAAAATATTCGACCCAGGTCAGCGTCAGCTGACGGCGCAGATATTTATTGCATATGTATTAAAATCCCTTTTCACAGAGCATGTCTCATATATGAGTTATGAGTTCATGAATATCATCAATAAAGCTGAGAGAGTGCGAATCGCCTTTATCTGTAAAGTACATGTTTGGTTGATTGAATTATCATCTAGAGTAAACAAAAGATAAAAACGAAAATCCTCTTTTTTGACAGTCTACGAGAAAATCATTTGAGATGAGAATTCCTTTCATTTCCATTTCTTCAGATTTGACAGCAGTGAATCTGGACGTCCCGCCTCGATATATCATTGAATGTCGATATTTTTCTGAAGAAACGTTGGACTTTTCCAAGTCTGTCTAGTATTAATATCTCTTATACTGCTGGTATTACAATCTGACTTTTCTTTTATTATATTGAAGTTTGTTTATTATTCCCTTTTCGCGCCAGCTATGATACCAGCTTCTCGTGGGACAATGTAGACCAGCTTTCGACTGCAAAGACCTTTCAAACTAATTTTATTTCTACATTTTCATACCTTATGATATTCTTTTGGGAAAATAAACATGTTTTTTTTTTACACAAATGATTATACATGTACTTATTTACCTTACATGCCAGCCGAAGTATTTTACCTGTCGGTTGTCATCTTCACCGTAGAAACTTCGCCCTCTGTAACTTGATATATAAGACAAGGTGTCCAACCGTAATACCCGCCGTATATGACTCCCTAACATATGTCAGTACTTTTCATGCATTTCTAAAAGGGATGGAAAATGTCGTTCATTTTTTTTTTCCGGTAATTTATCTTCGATCTAATGAAAAGAATGAAACAAGAGGATAAATATCATTTATCCATAATTAAAGTAGAAACTTTGGAAGCGGATTATTTTTCCCGCCCTTGAGATGGAAATTTTAATATCGCAGTGAATATTTTGAACGAATTTGATTGGTCAATAAAATTTCGATATCAGCTTTGACATACAGCGTGATGGTAAGAATAATTTTGACCAATCAGAATCGTTCAATATGATATATTACTGCATAGATATCGATCCATTTGTTCCGTTCTATGTACCAAATTGAAGATAAATTGTCGCAAAACACGACCAAAGTAACGACTATTTTCACCCAAGTTTAGAAATATGTGACGATTGAGCCTAGATGGGATAGGTAATACAGTTTTACACCTTGTCCTATACATAAGCCGTGCTCTGTAAAAAGGGGGCTCAATGCATCATCTGCGAAAAGTATCGACCTGGTCAGCCTGCACAGTCCGCGCAGGCTGACCTGAGCCGAAACTTTTGGCTATTAGTCAACTTTCTGCAGGACCAGAGTACTTAATGAATTCAATAGGTTGATAGACAAAATAGATTTTATGTATATATAATAGTTATGTCACATCTTGCTTGGTACAATGCATTATTGAAATGTATTAAGCCCCCTTTCCACAGAGCATGGCTCATATCAGGTTAGAGAGGGCGAAGCTTGTTCTTCCCGATCGCGTAAATATAATGAACATTGAAGGAGATAGCGGTTTTGAAAGGAGAGATGTACAAAGAACAGGTATAGGAAGTCTGAGGAACACGTGACTAGGTGCTTTGACCGCCTAGATGTGACCAGCGATGAACACGGAATCTGACACCGGACAAACTGAGCCACGCTCTGTACAAAGTGGATTTAAAGCATCTGCAAAAAGTATCGATCCAGGTCAGCCTGCGGAGGCTGACCTAGGTCGAACCGTTTTGATATTGGTCGATTTTCTGTATGTCCAAGGACTATTCTACCCCGTGATTCAGGTAGTTCTTCGACAAAATGGACTTATGGACCTGTAATCACGTGACGTCTTGCTTGTTAAAATGCATCACGCGGATGCATTAAATCCCTTTTTGCCAGAGCATGGTACAATTAATGAAGCCAGTGAAAACGTAAACTTGTAACACTGGTCCTCTTTTCACTAATCATTTTAACCCTTTACCACACAATCCATACTGTTACGCCCCTGAGAAAGAAGACATTTGAAAACATTGTGGGAAAAGGAGGAAATGCTGGTAACCAGCATTTACTCCTTTTCCCACAATGTTTTCAACTCTTTCACCGAAAAACTTCATCATCATGTGCAATATTTGATTTGTAATTTGCAAAGGTTTTTATAAAGGATGAGTCTTACGAGTAAACTTTATCGTGTGGTAAGGAGTTACATATAATTCCTTGTCGATGGTTGTTTCTTGGAAACAAGCCGACTTTAGTAGGTTGGTTTCTTTAGAGGTCCTGCGTGGTTTAGTGGTAAAAGGTAGGACTCCTAGCCAGGAGGCCCTAGGTTCGAGCCTCAATGAAAGCACTGGACTTTCGTGGTAATTCAAAGCCCCAACCTAGAGCTGTTGAAATCCAGGAACTACAAGGATGAGCGACCTGTAGCTGCAATAGGACAGAAATAATGCTTTAAGCAGCGTAAAACATCAATCAATCAATCGATAGATCGATCAATCAATCAATCAATTTGCCTTGGGCTGTGCCTGTATCACCTCCGTTGGTTGTACGAGAAATCAATTTAGAGCGGTTGATGACGACTGCCCCTGGTGTATTCATGGAATACAAATTCAAATTCATCATCAAGGTTTATCTTCTCAATTTTAATTCCGTATTATAGATATTATAGAACTTATGTCTACCTATCTTGGGGCAAGATCTACGTGATCAATTTATTCTCGTCCATTGAGTGTCAAAATGATTAATCTTCATGACAAAAACAATATCGAGAGAAATTGCTGTTTTAAAATGTATCTGGTAATCTTTTTAGACAAAAACCTCGGGGTTTGAAAAGGAACCAAGGATAGTAGGTAGCAATCAGCAAGAATCAAATGAGCCATGCTATGTGAAAAAGGGGTTTAACTGTTTACCAAACGACAAAATTTTAGACCAGTCCAAATTGAAAGCATTTGCAGACGACAAAATAAAGGTGAATCAAAAACTGAAATTTGTCTTTGGAAGAGTAGAAAACATTGTGGGAAAAGGAGAAAATGCTGGTTACCAGCATTTTCTCCTTTTCCCACAATGTTTTCAAAAGGCTACTTCCTCAGGGTCGTTAAAAGTCGGGATTGTGTGGTAAAGAGTTAATGCATCTGCAAAAAGTGTTGGTCCAGGTCAGCCTGTGCTGTCGGTGCTAGCTGACCTACGTCGAAACTTTTTGCTTTTGGCCATTTTTCTGCATGTTCATGGGCCATTCTACATCATGATGTAGTCGATTGTAAGACAAAATGAACTTTATGGATACATTATTATGTAATGACTTGCTTCGTATAATGCATCACGGATAATGAATTAACCCTTTCCCAAACGACAAAATTTGGACTGGTCCAAATTGAAAGAGTTTGCAGACGACAATTTTAAATTTGATGAAAATGGCTGAAAGGTCTCAAAAAGGATAGAAAACACTGTGGGAAAAGGAGAAATTGCTCGTTACGAGCAATTTCTCCTTTTCCCACAGTGTTTTCAAAAGACTTGTACTGCAGACACGTGAAAACCAGGGCTTGTTTGGGAAAGGGTTAAAATCCTTTTTGCCAAAAGAGCTTAACTCTTTACCACACAATCCCGACTTTTAACGACCCTAAAAAAGAAGCCTCTTGAAAACATTGTGGGAAAAGGAGAAAATGCTGGTAACCAGCATTTTCTCCTTTTCCCACAATGTTTTCTACCCCTCCCAAAACAAATTTCAATTTTTCAATCACATTTATTTTGCCGTCTGCAGTTGCTTTCAATTTGGACTAGTCTAAAATTCTGTCGATTGGTAAAGATTTATTATTGTCGTCTGATCAAGAGTGATTACCTGCGAGCGCGTCATAGGCTTTGATCTTTTCTAAATGACATTAAATATTAAGTCTTTTTTCGTATTTTGTTTTACATCTAAATTACAAAGGCGGCACAACTACAATAGTGTATCAGTTTGAAATTTTAGTAAATTTCCATTTTGTAATGTAATGGCTTTCGGCACAGCAATTAATGCCAAGATAACAGTACCGAGTTCGAACCCTTTAATGCATTCATTGACCTTCCAAATCTTTTCATGTTATTAAGAAATGGAAAAGTTAATGAAAAACATTTTGATCAGTCATACACCCGTCGCCATACATGTAATACATTGTATGTAGTTCAGTGATCTTGTCATTTTCTTTTTTAGTCAAATTATAGAGATGGCTTTTTTAATCATGAGTTTTTTTTTAGATTCATCGGTTCTAAGCCCTGACATATCTTGCCAAAGGACACTCCTATGAACATCCTGGCACCATCAGGTGAGCATCGAAACCAATGTCCGTTGTTTACTTACCCTTCAGGCCTTCACCCTAACTCTTTACCAGACGACAAAATTTTAGCATTGTACAAATTGAAAGCATTTGCAGACGATAAATCAAATGTAACTCAAAACATAAAATTTCTTTCATGGGGCAGAAAACAACACGGGAAAAGGAGGAAATGCTGGTGACGGGCAATTTCTCCCTTTCCCACAATGTTTTCAAAAGCCCTCGTTCTTCGGATCGTTAAGAGTCAGCATTGTGCAAAGCGGTATACCGTTTGCCACATATGATTCCAGGTTATATCATGTTTCATGGCATAGAAAATATTGTAGAAAATGCGTTGTAAAAAACTCCAAAACACATGTTAGCAGCAGCGCACCTGACTGGAAAGTGACGCTGATAAGCCCTACTTCTGAAACGCTGATTGGATCAATTTGAAAGCCCCTCGCAGTCTGATTGGTCAACATGGGATATATTGAAAAACAACAAAGAGGGGTGCAAACCCCCTAAATGGAACCAGGAACCATGGAAGGTCAGTGGACAAATAGATCACGTGGGGCCCCCAAACGGGCTGAGAGCCAATGCAGGGGCAGCGCCATCCTATGTAATTAATAACAGATTAAATCCTTGATCTAGCCAATAGAATGCTTGCTGCAGTTGCTTTTAGAAGCATATCGGGTGTTTCTGAGGCTAGCAACAGTACTATTTAAATCGGTGCAAAGGGGCATAACTGTGCCAAAAATATTTTGGGGTTACATGCCCTTGTGGTATGAGTTTTAAATTCTGGTACTAAAATACTAGTCCGAAGATTAGTATTGTTTTTAGTAATAGCAGAGATATCAGAAATACCTATTGGTGTTGGTTCCCATCTTTTGGTTGTTAACAACAAGTCCGAGTATTTGCGTAAATGATTTTAGTAATGGCAGAGATGTCGGAAATGTCAACAGTTTTTGTACCACAACAGGGCTATGACAACACTTCGACGTTTTCTCCCAAGTCGTCCTCAGTCCTGTGATCGTTCCAGAATTAACCCTTCACCACACGATGCCGAGTTTTAACGATCCTGAGAAAGAGACCGTTTGAAAACGTTGTGGGAAAAGGAGAAAATGCTTATGACCATAACTTTTTTATTCTATCACAGACAAAGAATTTTGACCATCATTTAAGTCATGTTTTGTGTGTCTGCAAATACCTTCTTTTTAGATAAGTTTAATATTTCGTGGTTTGGCAAAGAGTTAGATCTTCATCACACGGCAGGAATTTGGTCTTGTCAAAATTGAAAGCTTTTGCAAACAACAACTTGAATGTGGCTAAAATGATGGAGTTCTCGTTGATGGGGTAGAAAACATTGTGGGAAAAGGAGAAATGTTGATAACCACCATTTTCTCCTTTTCACACAATGTTTTCATTGCGGATACTTGTGGATACAATGATGGCAGTGTCTCTAATGGGGTAGAAAACACTGTGGGAAATGGAGAAAATGCTGATTACCAGCATTTTCTCCTTTTTCCACAGTGTTTTCATTGTGGATTCTTCCTCAGAATCGTGAAAACTCGGGATTTTGTGGTTGAAAGTTAATAGACAGTAGATCGTTTTAGATTCCGGCCTTGTGAATAGGGCCTTGGTCTGTCAAAATCAAATACTTCACTGAGGCAGGTTCATTTATTTTATCACTGCTCCGATCTTGAACACTTTCCTCGTCAAATACTAGATCGCCAACTGAAAATTCGTTCTACTGTCAACGAAGAATATTGATTGATTGAACTGTGTTCAACGCCGTTTACAACATTATTTCAGTTATATAATGAAGTTTCTTCTACCACGACTCCGTACAATATTCTTTCCAGGCCAGTGGCTGCTTTCCCACATAATCATCGTCCAAACAATGGTCAGCGGTGAGAGAGGAATGAATCCTGTCACAATGGCCATCATCAATCCCAGGAAAAAATTTGCCCAGCCGGGGATTGAACCAGCGAGCCCCTTATCTCGAGTGCCGTACGCTACCGACTGAACTACCGGGACTCGGCGTCAACGAAGAAGAGTTTAGAATTGAAGTTAGCGAACGGTGTAGATACAAGATCGGACTGAACTGTACAAAGATATGAAGCCCGATGTTGGATCTCTATCGAGCATAAAGCGCATTCATCATTGTATTTCAACATGATTTAAAATTGATCGATTACTTTTTTACGCTGCTTTCAACACTATTTTAGCCATATCACGGTGACATCTCGCTTATTAATGTCTGTCCTGGACTTCACAGAGGCTTGGATAGAGCTCTTACATGTCTTACCCAAGGACACTCCCACACACACACACACAAAACAAGAGGGCCATGATGACCCTGTATCGCTCCACTGGCTTATAAATATAAACCATAAATACTAAGCATTTCAATTTATAAGCCAAATGGTTTCAAAATGAAGACTTACAAAGTTTTCTCTGTAAAAGCCCATGTGAAAGTTGAGACCTGCAGGGCAAAGCCATTTTTGATTCCAGAGCTATAATTACTTGAACCCTGGTAGAGGTCCACAAGATAAAGCCACATGCCAAAATAATACAAGTCTATGCTGTATGGTTATAACTAAGGTGGTTTTCAAGTTTTGTCCATATGAAGCCTCTGTAAAACATAAGACCCCTGATGCAAGGCTAATTTCAGAAAAAAAAAAAAAAAAAAAATCAAAACAGGAAGATTTCTTAAGTTGTCACTATGTAAGCCCATGTAAAACTTGTGACCCCTGCGGCGGGGCCAATTTTGACCCCAGGGCTAAAATTTTGGCCCGCTTGGTAGAGGCCCACTAGATATAGCAACATGCAAAATTTGGTAGCTCTAGGCCTTATGGCTAGGTACAAGAAGATTTTTAAAGTTTTCTCTATATAAGCCTATGTAAAACTTGTGACCCCTGGGGCAGAGCCAATTTTGACCCCAGGGCTGTAATTTCAAGAAACATGATAGAGGTCTACTACATAAAGCTACATGCCAAATTTGGTAGCCCTATGCCTTATGGTTTCAGACAAGAAGATTTTTAAAGATTTCCAATATTTTTCAGTTTTGTTGCCATGGCAACCAGAGGTTTTGAAGGAATCAAATTCTTTCAAGAAATTCTGAAGAGGACCATGGCAGGATCATTTCTGTGAAGTTTCATGAAAATTGGATGGGTAGTTTCAGAGAAGAAGATGTTTGAAATAAAAGTTAACGCACGGACGGACGGACGGACGGACGGACGGACGGACGGACGCACGCACGCACGGACGGACGGACGCACGACGGACACCGGGCCATGACATAAGCCCGCTGGCCTTCGGCCAGTGGAGCTAAAAACCAATGCATCTACTGAGGTTTGAAACTGAGTCCTAAAAGTCCTCCAGGTTTCCAGTCCTACACTTTAGCACCCAGTCACGCAGGAACCTGATCGTTGAAAGATATAATGAAAAGAAGCCGTAGAAATAAAATCGGCGATTACTGTCTAGATTCTAGATCAGACTGCACTGCAAATGTATGCTCGTTTAGCCTGATATTTGCTCTATGCCGCCAACAAAAAATATGCTTTTTTTTCATAGCTGTATTGACCTTTAACACTCCGATAAAAACAAAAAGAAAATAAGCCTAGGATATTAATTCAGTTTAACCCTTTCCCAAACAAGCCCTGGTTTTCACGTGTCTGCAGTACTAGTCTTTTGAAAACACCGTGGGAAAAGGAGAAATTGCTCGTAACGAGCAATTTCTCCTTTTCCCACAGTGTTTTCTACCCTTTTCGAGACCTTTCTGCCATTTTCATCAAATTTAAAATTGCCGTTTGCAAACTCTTTCAATTTGGACCAGTCCAAAATTTGTCGTTTGGGAAAGGGTTAATCATGGGAAAAAGAGAATCGTATGGGTAATGCGTGGCTTTGTGGTAAAGTGTCGGATTCGAAAACTGGAGGTTCCGGGTTCGATCTTGACTGGAAGCACTGGGCTTTCGTGGAAGTGTCCTTGGGCAAGTCACTTAAGAGCCCCAGCTCTGATGAAACCCATGACATACATGAATATGTAAGTTGTCCCCATGACATGACTGAAATAATGTTGAAAGCTGCGTAAATGTTCAGTCAACCAATCTATCTATCTATCTATCTGCCTATATCTATCTGCCTATCTATCTGTCTATCTATCTATCTATCTGTCTGTCTGTCTGTCTGTCTGTCTGTCTGTCTATCATGGTGAACATACATTGACATAATAAAGTAGTTATCCATAGACGAACTTTATCAATATATATCAGTATATTAAGTTCGTTTGACCGTTTTTAGCATTGGTATTCTCGAGGGCCAATCTTTTCTCTTTATCAAGAATTTATCTCATTACCAGGCGACAAAATTACAGACAAGTCCAAATTCAAAGTATTTGCAGACGACAAATCAAATGTGACCAAAGCGGTGGAATTAGTACGTCAAAGTGTAGAAAACATTCTGGGAAAAGAGAGAAAATCCTGGTTACCAGCATTTTCTCCTTTTCCCTCAACGTTTACAAGACATTTTTTTTTTTTTTTTTTTCTTTTCAAAGGATCGTTAAAAAATTGTGTTGTGTGGTAAAGAATCAACAAAGGTTTAACAGTTAGAACAATTTGAAAATATCGAGACCTTTGCTGAAAATTCGAAAATTCATTCCCACAAGGAAGATAGTATTCTTTTCACGCGGAAAACCAATGCTGCGATTTCATTTCGCCATGAAATCTCCACGAATGGCCGTCAATGCATTTCATTCACCATTCAAAACGGTTAACAAAGATTTTATACTCCACTATTTTGAACAACGAATAATATTTCGAAAGTTCAAATCTGACAAAGTAATCACTTCATGGCAGTACGAACAACATTGCACTCTAGAGTAAACGCTTAATTCCATTTGATTAACACTTTACCAAACCATTCCGTTTTTTTTTTTGATAGCCTGGGTTCCAGTCCGATCAGTTTTTTTTTCCTTTTACCAGTATAATCACAGACTGTATATTCGAACGTTAATTTCTCAAAAATGACGTCATTTAAAAAAAAAAAGTAACGTCCGAAAGATATAAAAGGAAGAAAAAGACTGGACTGAAACCCAGGTTACGTTTTTGACGACCTTGAGGAAGATGATTGATTGATTGTATGGTGTTTAACGCCGTTTTCAACATTATTTCAGTTATATCGCGGCGTCCTGTGCACCTACCCATGCTTTCCTGTAGTTTCTTTTACCAGTACTCCGCACAATATTCTTTCCAAGCCACTGGCTGCTTTCCCACATAGCCATCGTCGAAACAATGGTCAGCGGTGAGAGAGGAATGAATCCTGTCGCAATGACTATCATCAATCCTCGGAAAGAAATTGGCCAAGCCGGGAATCGAACCAGCGACCTTCTATTTTCTATTTAGGCTACCGACTGAGCTACGGGGGCTTGGCATCTTGAGGAAGAAGGCTGTTTAGAACATTGTCGGAAAAAAGAAGAAACAAGAGGGCCATTGGCCCTAAAGCGCTCACCTGAGTAGGGTCATCAAGGATTGATAAGGCTGAAAAGATCCTGGTCGTGATGATGTAAAATGCATAAGTATATGTGATCTACTTTTTGACCAGTTTGACCTATTTTTGAATTTTGAGTCTGGCTCAATTTCGAAACCTGTCCAAGATTTCGTCAAGACAAACATTCTGACCCAGTTTCATGAGCATTGGACTAAACATGCGACCTCTAGAGTGCACACAAGGGTTTGCTAAATTTTGATCTGGTGACCTACTTTTTGACTTGACATGACCCAATTTCGAACTTGTCCGAGATATTATCAAGACAAACATTCTGACCAAGTTTCATTGATTATTTGACTGAAAATGTTGCCTCTAGAGTGCATACAAGGTAATTGTTGACGCCTAGACGACGGACGACGGACGACGCACGACGGACGACGGACGCCGGACACAGCATGATCACAAAAGCTCACCTTGAGCACTTCATGCTCAGATGAGCTAAAAACCTACGACACCTCAATGAAATGAATTATCGACAAGGAAATTTCAACTGCAGTTATCGTCCGGTCTGGTCTTGACGTAAATTGTTCCTCTGCAAAATTACCTGACGTCGCGCCAAGATATTAGAGATATAAGGATTAAATTGAAATCGCTACATTTCCCTGAAAAATGCTATCTTGGATTTAAATCTTACCATTTATTTTTGTGCATCGACATACACTAGCGAATGTCCCATAGGAAATTTTCAACATTATATCCCGTTTAAAACCGCGACATTTCAACCCTAGGATAAGCGGGAGGGGAAATTGTGCATTTCAACGACTATATAACCAAGATCAAACACCGCAGACTGCAGACTTCACGTTGAGAGATAGTTGAAGCAGTAACTTTGCCAATTATACTGACGGAAATAGCTGCTTATTTAATCAGCAACCTGAGGCAAATTACAAACATATAGATTCACATGCAAGAGGGCCATGGTGGGCCTAGATCGCTCGAATTATCCGTTATGTTCAAACAAAAAAAAAAATGTGCAATCATCTAAGGAAATTTCAAAATCTGTCTAATCATTTAGCATTTGTTTAGAATGTTAGGAGTTTCTTTTGCAAATCTCCTTTTGACCAAATGAAAATTTTTATTGCAGGTTTTTAGCTCTGTTTTAGACTCAGATCGCTAGGTAACCTGTTTGATGAATGAAATCAACATTGATAAAATGAAATCAACATTGTAAATAAAACTTGTAGGAAAATACATGTCATAAAGTTGGGCTCCCTTTTTTGAAAATAGATCAGATGGAAATAATTCATATTTATTATCAAATATCATCATTTCTGGGAATTCTCTGGCTTATCTAAACAATAAAGACATGAGGGTCCCACGCGGTCTTCTGACCATGAACCGATTCAGATGTGTTGCTCTATAACAACATTTTAATCAGATAAAATATTAATCTTTTGTGGAATAGAAAAATAATTGTTCATTGACTGAAAGAGAAACAATTTAACACATTAATCCATTACCGCATAGTTTTTAAGTGTCACTAAAAATAACAAAATATTTGACAGAACAAAATACCATTTCAAGGAAAAGAAAATACTATAATTTCGACTGTTTGGAAAAATGTGTTAAAAGGAGTAAATACAGGGTGTCCGGAAAGTAAGGCAACACTTTTATACCTTTATAATATAGCTTTTAATTTCAGATGATGAGATAAAATATATACACATGTACATGTATATAGAATATTACAAATGTACAAAAATGTTACCTTACTTTCTAGACCCGCTGTAATTATTGTAAGGTGTTGTCCTTTCTTACATTTTTCTTTCACACGCAGTCAATTGTAAGAGATTGGGGCGGGGGTGGGGGGGGGAGTCAAAAAGTCATTTTTCTACTGTGATGGATTTACAGCTTCCACCACATGACTTGTATTATTTACGATTATTCTAGAATATGGCCAGAATCACGAGCCCAACTTTTTTACATTCCTTCCATACCTTAACCCTTTCCCAAACAAGCCCTGGTTTTCACGTGTCTGCAGTAAGTCTTTTGAAAACACTGTGGAAAAAGGAGAAATTGCTCGTAACGAGCAATTTCTCCTTTTCCCACAGTGTTTTCTATCCTTTTTGAGACCTTTCTGCCATTTTCATCAAATTTAAAATTGTCGTCTGCAAACTCTTTCAATTTGGACCAGTCCAAAATTTGTCGTTTGGGAAAGGGTTAAGTAACTCAATATCTTCTGAGGTAAACTTGTGGCAGACGACTTTGCAAATATCATAGTAAAATACGGTACGAATAACCATCAATAAATGACATGTATTCAGGTTGAATACATAACTGCATGTGAAAACATTGTGCGAAACAGATTTTTTGTGACGAAGAATGCCTTCTATTGATCACAATGTTTTCAAACGTGGTATGCTGCAAAACACAAAAATGTCATCGCAGGAGATAATATGTTAACCCTTATCCTGCCGACTCTAAATTGTTGACTATTACAAAAATAGATTTCGTTAGGTTTATTGGAATTGGTTTGAGTTCATACGACTGAAGGTGCCGATAGAGTAGCGGAGAGTGTGGAGCGAGATCAGACTGCTTGTACGTGCAGTCTGATCTTGATCTTCATTCACCGCAAAGTGCATCCATGGTCGCGAATTGAAGGAGAAATTGTAAATTGTCGCTAAGAGTGCATTCACAAGAGTCTGTCATTTGTCAGACGTTGTCGAATTATTAATGATACTCCTAATCCATCCGATTCATCATATTATGGCAGAGACAGATATGGTTACGTAATTCTTTGGCAATAATGAAAGTTGTTTCGCAATTAAACGTCTGTGCAAGTATGCACAAGCTCTGCCTGCATTGTGATGTAACAAAGTTTGTTATTGTTTAACCCTTTCCCAAACGACAAATTTTGGACTGGTCCAAATTGAAAGAGTTTGCAGACGACAATTTTACATTTGATGAAAATGGCAGAAAGTTCTCAAACAGGGTAGAAAACACGGTGGGAAAAGGAGAAATTGCTCGTTACGAGCAATTTCTCCTTTTCCCACAGTGTTTTCAAAAGACTTGTACTGCAGACACGTGAAAACCAGGGCTTGTTTGGGAACGGGTTAAATATTGCGCGATGTTTTCAAAAGAAATTCAGACTTGAAAATCATTGGCCAGGACTTAAAATAGAAAACACTGGTCTGAGCATCGGTCTGGACTAGCGCTGAAAATCAAAGGTTTGAAATGGTAAAAGAAACGTTGACTTTAACTTCCAGTGCAAACAATGGTTTGAACATCGGCCCGTACCTGCGCCGGATATCATTGATCTGGACTGAGGATTTAACAATTTCCTAGAACTAGCTTTTTTTTTTGTATTGGAGTTTAACGCCGTTTTAACAGCTTAGGTCATATGACGGCGATAAGTGCACCTACGTATGTGCTCCCTGGCTTTCTCACACCAGTACTTTCACAATTTTCTTTCCAAGCCTCTGACTACTTTTCATGAGGTGTGAGGCGAAAAATCGCCGGAAAGAAAGTTTGCATTAACCGGGTATCGAGTCAAGAGTCGGGTACGCTAATCACTGATCTACCCGCCTGGGCCCTAGAAAAGATTGTCATTCATTTGAAAATGAATTGAAGGATATTGGCCTAACGGAAACAAGATTTGGCTTGAGCTGAAAATAATACACTATTGGCAGAAATTCGGGTTGACAAACTGGTAAACGCAAACACTTGAAAGAAATGTTAAGGGGAAACTGATTGATTGATTGATTGTATGGTGTTTAGCGCCGTTTTCAACATTATTTCAGTTATATCACGGCGGCCAGTGCGCCTATCCATGCTTTCCTGGAGTTTCATTTACCAGTACTTCGCACAATATTCTTTCCAAGCCACTGGCTGCTTTCCCACATAACCATCGTCGAAATAATGGTCAGCGGTGAGAGAGGAATGAATCCTGTCGCGATGACTATCATCAATCCTCGGAAAGAAATTGGCCAAGCCGGGGATCGAACCTGCGACCTCCTGTTCTCAAGTCCTGTACGCTACCGACTGAGCTACGGGGGCTTGGCTAAGGGGAAACGAAGTCTTCGACTGACAATGACGAAGAAGAATCCAACAACCATAAAATCAAATTAATTAAAAATGTAGGTCTTAATTTTCGTTGAAATACTTACATGTACCTGAAAAGGGTTGGAGCTGAAAACCATTGACTTGATCTGGAAATAAAACATTGCTACAGAAAAAGTCATTTGGACAGTTAAAGTCTGAGAAAAACTGTATTTGTCAAAATAGGATAAAACCACTAGATTGTTCACATCATTTATAATAGATCAATGTCTTCCGTATGACAGCGTTATTTGATTGTACTTATCGCAACTTTATATTGCCAAATAACGCAATTTATTTCGTGCTTTTCGGTAGTTTATCGAGAAATATTGGTGGATTATGGGTTGATATTTCATGGTTACGACCAGTGAAAATACCAATTTTGTATTTTCTAACTCTTCAATTGAAGGCGGAAACAGTATTTCACACGCACTAGTTACCTAGGTAAAGAGCGCGTGCCATCGAAATGGAGGGAAATATGGTGTAATTTAAGCTGTATTTTTCGCGCTTTACGTAATATTGTAATGCGTTGTTATTTGAGGGGGGTACGATACGGGGAATTACTGAAAACAACTGTACTGGATTTTGATAAAAGTTCCAACAAAATAGGGGTTAGAAGCATGAAATAAATAAAATATTAGCTTTTTGCTATTTGAAAATTTTCTGCTAGTCCAAGGACTAGTTTACCTCGTGATTCAGTCGATCGTTGGACAAAACGAATTCTATGGATCCGTACTTATATGATGACTTGCTTTGTTAATGCATCACGGAGCAGAGCACCACTCAAATATAACTGGCAATATGCTAAAGAATTGTTCTAATTACCAAACAAACGAGACCGAAAAGGCCAATACAGATATAGAGGATGTTTTTTTTTTTTTCGGTGAAAGATCAAAAGTTATTTCACAATGATGTTCACGAGATGAAATGAATTTCGGTCTTTCACAAAAAAAAAAATATTCTATGTATTTTATGCTTCCAACCCCCTTTTTTGGTGGACTTGCGAAGTACATGAGAGTTCTAGGTATTTTTGTACTAGTGAGTTAATCAATCGATAAATTCACTCGTCAATACGCTGAAACTGACAACCATAATCCACCGTTATTTCCCAGTTAACTACCGAAAAGCATGAAACAAGGAGGAAGGCTGAAAGGACGGTCACTTTAGAACTGGGTAAGAAGATAACTCACAAATAAAGGACAACGCTAATTTCTAATTTCAAGGGGACGTTACTCTAGAACGCTTTACTAGGCAAGACAAAAAATGAAAGGTACAGTACCTTTTTTTTTTTTGTCTCACCAAGTAAAGCGTAGCACTGAATTATGACCAAAAAAAAAGATGCTGTAAACATCCCGAAATTACGGAAGAACTGCAGAAGGTAATTGTCGCTCAAAACATTACTTATATCTAAATCCGAGGGCGTATAAGTGTATAACTCCATATATATATCCTTATCCTGCTGAATAAGTCGAGGGGTGAATACGAAACTATTCCATCTGCATTTCAAAAAATTTTACAGGAGAGAGAAAAACGTTTCTCATTTGTGTGAAAAGAATAGTTAGATCATCTTGTTTAGATATATGTTGTGTTGAAATGATTGCATGAATTCAGCACAACATAATTAAACAAGACGATCTAACAATGCATTTCACGGAACTGATTTTTTTTCCCCCTCTCCTTTAATATTTTCCAAAGTGCAGATGGAATAGTTTCGCATTCACCCCTCGAAGTGAAATGAAACTTTCAAGCCTATAGTAAAACCCAAAATTCCGCTATTTCAAAGGTATGTTTGGGAGGAAAAACATCTCCCTATCAGACAGTGTAGATCCAAGATCAGACTGCAAGTAATATTACGCATGTGACTCTTAAGATGCATATACATGTATAAATATGTCGATAGCGAAGATCGCTGGTCGTCATTAAATACTCGAGAATTCTATTGAAATGTTTTACAATGAATTATTTTCCGTCCTTGACAACCTTAATGGCTTTTTATCCCAATTTTGTGGAATTCAAATTAAGTACAGAGTGCACAAAATCCAAAAATCTCGCCGAAAAAGAAAACCTAAAATGACATTTCAACCCTTATCACACTTTCCCGAGTTTTATCGACCCTGAGGAAAAAGCCTTTTGAAAATATCGTGGAAAAAGGAGAAAATGCTGGTAACCAGCAATTCCTCCTCTTTCCATATTGTTTTTTATCCTTTCAAATATGAATTCCATCATTTACGTCGCTTTTACCTTGTCCTCTGCAAATGCTTTCAGTTTGGACAAGTCCAGAATTTCATCGTCTGGGAAAAAGTTAATGTAAAATTCTAGTACAAATCGTCGCCACCGGTTGCCCATATGGCCTACGCCCCCTGAAGACTTTTAGCTTTGTTACGGGGGAAAGTGCATGTTACAGGACGAAACCCATCCTAAGTTACGCCTGGTTCTTTAACGTGCTCAGTATATAGCACCGTCAGACCCTACCTTGGTTTGACGTCTCATCCAAAAGACTATAATTAATTTTAGAAGGCCAGCCGTGTGGCTCGAACCAACATCCTCAAGTGACCTAAGACTTAATGTTTACAAGTCCTACGCTCTACCACCTGAGCTATGCTATCTCGTCATTTTTGTTACCTCAGAGCACTGCTCAATTATATCTAAATAAATGTACTAATACCCTGAAACGGTTGGTCTCATTTGCATATTACAGAACACAGTACACCATTTTTAATTGTTACTGTGCAATGTAACAAAACATTTCTTGAAATTTCATCATTGTTAAGATCTTCTATTCTCCACCATTTGTGTGGGATGCACGCTTATTCAGGATCCTATTGCTTTATTATGGCTCGCAACCTACAAAATGAGACGTTCGAACATTTGCGTAAAGTGTCGTCTCGGATTAGCCTGCGCGAACCCGAGACGGCACTTTACGACTACATAAGATTTTTTCATACAGTCGACTTTCGTGCAACAGAAAATCGCACAAAAACGAGAAGTGTCGTCTCGGATTAGTCACAGACTGCACAGGCTGATCTGGGACGACACACTTTTATGCATATGTCCGAAGACCCCTTTTCGTGTGTTGCACGCCTTATATAGCTATACCGACAGACAAGTGCTTCAGCACGCTCCCACCCCCTCTAGCAAGTCCATCAGAAATCCATTTGTTTACGTTTCCTATCAAGCAGGATTCCAGAGCGATAATTACAAGATTAGAGGCTGGACGTAGGCTACTCCTCGCTTCTCCTATCTCTATCCTGCAGATCCTTTTATCTCTATAGAAATTTCACTTTTTGAGACTGTGTGCAAAAACGGAAATACGGAAGCCACAGTGGGCCACCACTCTGAGAATATCGTTCCTCACGTACAAAAGATTTTGACGAGAAAGCCAAATCTTTGTGAGCATTTCTTGCATTAATGTGATCTTTTTCATGAGCTTGGCTGTTTTCGATGAAAACGTCGAGGTATTGTCATAGCTCTGTCGTCGTTTGCGTCGTCTTCGTCGAGTAAAATCTGACTTGCGGTGCTCTTGTTATTTATTACGACATGACCTCACAGATTTCGATGGTTTGTCAGTAAGCATTTCTTCAACATCGACGGTACTTTGAGGCCCAAGCACGGACACATGTTTTTTTTTCTGAAGACATTTTTGACAGCAATATTTGCAAAAGATCCTATATAACACTATATCATTTCTTTACGAGGTAGACAAACGGTATTCCTTCGACGATCAAAATTAGAAAACTGGATTTTTTTTCTTAGAAATCTTTACAGAAAAATTGCCTCCATAACGCAATTTAGGAATTTTCTACATACTCATTTAAATGTTGATTTTGATTTTGATGGCTTATATACGTACGTGTCAAACTTTAATTTGTTGCTGAGAAACAAGGATGTTTATAAAATCCTCTGCTGTATATTTGTCTTGAGAGAGTTTAATACCCTGAACTAAGCGAAGTACTTATGGGGCAAAGCTGGCCGTATGTACAAATGCATGCAGTGTCTAACACTGACTGGAAATAGACAATAATATTAGATATTCACTCTTTCGGTGCCAACTGAAAGAATTCGACTTTTCTCGATGTCAAAACGTGTATTTTCACTGCAATAGGGGATGATTTTGGTCAAAGTTTAGCATCAGGTAGCGGATAGCATTAAGATCCAAGATCAGTCTGCATGCTCTGTGCAGTTTGATAATGGATCTACACCGTCTGCAAAAGTTATCTAGATCGACAAAGGCAGCGAAAGAGAATGATAAAACTAAATTAATACATTATAAAACATTAACGGTTGTGCTGAATCAAACTACCCCTCCTATTTCACCATTAGAACTTCGTATAACGGAAAAGGGAGCCTTGATACAACACTGCCATTTAATATTTCATTACGATTTGGAAAAGTCGACAACATTCAAGCACATGTATTTCATGTTGGGAAAGTCGAGCCTCCTGGCAATACTTTCCCGCCATTCTTTGTATATAGAGAACTGTCAGTATATGATGAAATTGGTGGCTTATTAATATCATTTATAATCGGTCAATGTCTGGCGTCTGTCAGACCGAAATGAACGACCGCAAGACATTTTCTGTGATGTTTTGTTCGGGGACCTCTCACTGGACACCGTCATGAGTACACCTCCGGGATTAAATTGTCATTTTTCACAACGTAGCATTCTAATCCACGCGCCTCCTGCAGCTTAAGAACGAAATAAGCAGTACAATTTCTTGAATGAAGTTTATTGTTGTTGTTTTGGGGCTTTCGAGACAATGTTCTTCAACTCTTTACTAAACGACAAATTTATAGACTTGTCCAAACTTAAAGCATTTAGTGCTAAAGACAAATTAAATGTGACTAAAATGATGGAATTTGTGATAGAATAAGAACATTGTAGGAAATGGAGCAAATGTTGGTTAACCAAAGTTTGTTCCTTATCCCACAATGTTTTAAAATGGCCTCCTTCTCAGTGCCTTTAAAACGTGTGGTTTAGGGTCACGAAATCACCCATGGTCATTTATTCGAAGTATTTGCAACAGACGACTTAAAAACATCCTTATGGAAATGTGCTGGCAAAAAGAGAAAAAAGCTCCTTCTTCTACAAAGTGTTTTCTCGGTGTTGTGCTTGAAAAAATACTATAGTAAATAATGATCAGAGGCTTTTTTTTTTTTTTTTTTAAAATAACCGTTACAGAAGGCACTAAGAACAAAAACATGTAACTGGACGAAACAAACTAGGAAATATATTCAAACAATTTGGAAACATGAAGGGAAAAAGAGAAATCATTTGTGAGAAAATATTTGAGCTCAAACTATCCAGCTAACTTAGTTGAATAATAAAAGAACACAATTCTCTGCTTGTCACTGGTTCCGTAATGGCAGTTTGCGGAACATCTGACCAATGAATAGACACTTTACAAATTACTTCAACAACAGTATTTTCCTGGTTTACTATCATTATTAAAATCATCTGTTTTTAGTTGGCTTAGGAGTTTTAAATTGAAACAAGAGATTTCATTCTTTAGGGAATCATTTTTCTATCTCATGAATGTAATGGAAACGAAATTTTGGCAACCAAATTTGCCTCCACTACAGATGGGAAACGGCTTATTAATCGATAAACTAACATGGGGGCCGATGATGGTTTTATGCAGCTAGATATTTGCCAAATATTCTGTTCGAAACGGTCTTTAAAATATGACAATTTCATTTCAACTGCCAAAAACTGTCCCTTTTCCGTTTTTTTCCCCGGTTAATTTAACATATGATCTATTTTTAGAATATTAACATACATGAAAGGTGAATAAATAGATCTATCAATCTATCGGCCGAGATAGATAGATAGATAGATAGATAGACGGATGACTGGTATGAACAATGATACCACCGATATCATAGTACATGCTGTGATAATTAAACCGGAAATTACAGCCATAAAAGCACAAACGTCCAGATATCATGTTCTCCACTGGAAACAGGATGGCTCCGTGTCTAACTCTTATCATCCTAGAGTAAAAACGTGCTTTTGAGGATAAAGAAGCTCAAGATCAAAATGCACAAAAAAATTTACGTGACTATAATACATGTACACTTGTCAGTCTCTAGTAAGATTTTCTCCTTTTCCCCCATTCCCCCGAAAAAAAAGCCTTATGTTGAAATTTTCTGATCTTTTTGATTAGCCAAACATGTCAGTTTTATGTTCTTCGCCGCCAAGAAGACCTATATAGGCCGTAATGATACGTGCCAAATATATCTGTTCAATTTATATGGTATATTTGCCAATAACCTGATTTTGAACAAAAAGTGGATACTTATTTGTGACTTCCTTTTGCAAATTGTATCAGACAACTTTGGCAAAAAATTTGCAAAAAATATGGTAGCTCTTGGCAAATTGTTTTCATATTTATTTTTTACGGATTCTGGACGTCGTGAATTCAACTTTCTTTAACCCTTTCCCAAACAAGCCCTGGTTTTCACGTGTCTGCAGGACAAATCTTTTGAAAACACTGTGGGAAAAGGAGAAATTGCTCGTAACGAGCAATTTCTCCTTTTCCCACAGTGTTTTCTACCCTTTTTGAGAACTTTCTGCCATTTTCATCAAATTCAAAATTATCGTCTGCAAACTCTTTCAGTTTGGACCAGTCCAAAATTTGTCATATGGGAAAGGGTTAAATTATTGCTGATCTCGTAATTACTGAATGAGCCATGCATTTTCTCTGTGAAAAGGGAGTTTAATGCATCTGCAAACAATGTCAACCCAGGTCAGCCTGATGAGGAAGACTTTTTAAAACATTTTCGGGAAAGGATAAAATGCTGGGCACCGTGTTAGTAACAATTCTTAAATTTTTGCGTAAGAATTTTCGTAACTTTACGCCCACGTTCAGATTTAAGAAATTTGTAAATCCGTTTTACTAAACTTTCGTAACTTGTGAAAATGCCTATGTAAATATTTCCGTAACTCTTCAATTGAAGGCAGAAACAGTAGCTCTCGAGCACTTGTTACCCAGGTAAACAGCGCGTACCTTTCAACCTGAGGGAATTATGACGTAATTTACGCGCATTTACCCTACAATTCTTGCGCTTTACGTCATCTCATATGTCAGCCGCTTCCGTAAGATATATAGAGGATATTTTTTTTTTTCAGTGAAAGATCGAAATTTATTCCATCGAGTGAATATCATCGGTAATATTTTCACAAGTGATGCAGCCACGAGTGGAAATATTACCGATGATTTTCACGAGATGAAATATATTTCGATCTTTCACCGAAAACAAAAAATATTCTATTTATTTCATGCTTCTAACCCCCTTTTTTTTGGGGGGGGGGGGGAACTTTCATCGAAATCCAGTACAGTTGTTTTCGGTAATTCCCTGTGGCGTACCCGCCTCACATAGCAACGCATTACAGTATTACGTAAAGCGCGCGAAATATAGGGTAAATGCAGTATATTACGTCATATTTCCCTCTATTTGAATGGCAGGTGCTGTTTACCTAGGTAACTAGTGCGCGCGAACTACTGTTTCCGCCTTCACTTGAAGAGTTAGAAAACATGAAATCGGTATTTTTCACTGGTCGTAACCATGAAATATCAAACCATAATCCACCGTTATTTCTCGATAAACTACCGAAAAGCATGAAATAATGATAGGTGTTACTGTATGTGCGAAGAAAAAAAATCGTCAAAAATGAAAGTTATGACTACTGCGGATAATTGCCGGGATAACTATAATGTTTTCTCAAATTTCTTCTTCTATGACAACGCAATACAAAAAATGCCTCCAGACTTCGGCCTATGTTCTTACTCACGACCGATATTTTTGTACGTAAAGTTACACAAAAATTTACGCTCGTACTTAGCTGCGCAAAGGTAAGTAAAACGCAAAATTTGGACTTACTCTAACAAAATTTTTACTTACATTTGCGTAAGTTCTTTAGTAAAACGGTCCCCAGGTAACCAGCAGTGCTTCCTTTCCAACAATGTTTTCTATCCTATTAGATATAAATCTCATCATTTGAGCCACATTTAACTCTTTACCAAACGACAAAATTTTAGACTGGGCCAAATTGAAAGCATTTGCAGACGACATATTAAGTGTAGCTTAAATAGTAATTTATGTATTGTATAGAGCAGAAAACATTATGGGAAAAGGAGAAAATGCTGGTTACCAGCATTTTCTCCTTTTCCCACAATGTTTTCAAAAGGCTTCTTTCAGGGTCGTTAAAAGTCGGGATTGTGTGGTAATGGGTTAATTTGTTGTCTGCAACAGCTTTCAATATTGGAAAGTCTAAGGTTTTGTTGCTTGATAGAGTTAATTATACAACATTTTATAAAATACAGAAACAAGTTCCGTCCTGTTGCAATAAAAAGATTTAAGTAAATAAAGATATAACTGACGGAAGATAAAACATTTCATTCAGAATTTCAAATACTCAAATCCGTCTAACCTGCTCATCAACAAAAAATCATCCCAACCTCTAAAGCCCAAAAGCTAAAAGAAGCACCTTCGAACAGTACAGCGGCTCAAAGATTGCAATTCAAAGACTGCTACTCGCGGAATATCCATCAAATATAAGACAGTGTAGATAAAGATCTTACAGAGCTTTCTATACAGTGCCTGTTGTCAGATCCACAAAACATTTGAGCAATGCTCTGAGAAAAGGGGCTTTAATGCACATCTGTGCTGCATTATCCCAAGCAAGTCATCACATAATCAAGGATCCATAAAATCTATATGATTGACTTAATCTGGATTTAGAAAGGTCCTTGGACATGCGTAAAACTGACAAATAGCAAAACATTTCGACCCATGTCAGCCTGCACGGACTGCGCAGGCTGACATTGGTCGATACTTTTTGCAGATGCATTAAAGCCCTTTTTTACTGAGTATGGCTCATTTAGACTTTCTAAAGGACGCTAAGAGATCAAATAATAAGCTTCGTGATTGGTTTTGGGGGAAGTGTCGATGTGCTGCGTTTTTTTCCTCTCCTGAATAAATATAACTTGATGGACGTTCAATTCGGTACAATGTTCATTTTTTTTTTCTTGATGCCAAGAAAACGTCGGCACCTAGACTTGTCCTATTTACTAAAGACCATTCAAGAACTGGTACATTGTGTAGTTTCCGGTCAAGGTCAATGTGATTAGTTTGAACATTTTTCTCGATGCCAAGAAAACGTCGGCACCTAGACTTGTCCTATTTACTAAAGACCATTAAAGAATTGGTACAATGTGTAGTTTCCGGTCAAGGTCAATGTGTTTACTTTAAACTTATGAGCGATGCTCTGTGAAAAGGGGTGTTTAATGTATCTGCAAAAGGTATCGATCTAGGTCAGCCTGTGCAGTCCGCGCAGGCTGACCGGAGTCGAACCCTTTTGCTATCGATCAATTTTCTGCATGTCAAAGGACCAGTGTACGTCACGATTTAGTCAGATGTTAGACAAAATAGATTTTACGGATCCATAATTATGGGATGACTTGCTTGGTATCATAGATCATAGAGATGCATTAAACCCCTTTTGCCAGAGCATGGCTATTCTTTTAACCTCAAATATTGTGGAAAGGGGTTGGGCCACAAGTTATTGAAACATTAGAAACTGTCCTTTATGTATATGGAATATAACCTGTTGAACAATAGTTATGAACCTGCTCAGAAACGTTTTTAAAGATGTGTTTGTTGTCCTGTCCCTTCTCATTATCTCGCCTTTTAGTAAACTATTCTACTTTTTAGCAAGTGAAGTAAACCGTTAAATCTGCCAAAATATCCAAGTTATTTCATTTATTCTATTTAACCTGCTTTCTTCTTCTTTGCCTTAATTTGTCAAAGCATATTAGAATAAGTCGATCTAAAAAAAAAAAACTGCACAGTCTGGATCTAAACTCTCTCCGATAGGATAGTATGTCAATTTTTTTAAACTTTGAAAGTATTTAGAAACAAATTCAGTGTGGCTCAAGTATCGGAATTTGTATTTTAAAAAAGGTATATACATGTAGATATGAAAAGGAGACAATCCTGATTACCAGCATTCGGACATGAAAACAGAAGGATGTTTGAACGTTTGGGTCTCCTGTATTAGCTAAAATATGTTTTGCGTAACTACCATTACTTTCATTGTAATATGACTATCACGAGTTTTCTTAGTTAACACAAGTTTGAGATAAGCAAGTAGTCCCACCATTGCAACCATACTCCTTCTTTCTCTTCAACTTCTGACCTATATTTTCCTGATGATTCAACTGTACCACTGATGGTCGCGGCAAAGCTACGATTTCTTTTTATCTTCATATCAAAAACGTAACTCGTCATATGGCGTGCAAAACACGAAAAAGGGCCTTCGGACATTTGCGTAAAGTGTCGTTCCGGATTAGCCTGCGCAGTCCGCGCAGGCTAAACCTAGACGGCACTTTACGACTACATAGGGTTTTTTCATACAGAAGACTTTCGTGAAACACAAAATCGCACAAAAACGGGAAGTGTCGTCTCGGATTAGTCACAGACTGCACTGGCTGATCTGGGACGACACACTTTTACGCATATGTCCGAAGGCCCCTTTTCTTGTGTTGCACGTCATATACCGCCTACCGCGGATCTGTTTGTGTGTGTGTGTGGGGGGGGGGGGGACGTAGGTCTATACACCTGTCAAAGAAGCCAATGGGTCTCCTTCATGTAAATTTCAATACGCATGAACATGACTGACTTTGTTTTCGAACACAGTAAATTGTAATCTATCCCTCTTTCTGTTCTGAATACATGTATTTCCGGTGGGATGGTAGGACTATTTTTTGGTCAAATTACATTAATATTATATTTGTGACATGACTGTCTCATGAACACAGGTATGGAACAATTTTCTGTAACAAGATACCTGTATATGTAGGCTATATACATGTACGTAGTAAAGTGAATCTATGTCTATGATAAAAAGCATCTGACACTAGTTGGCTTTTGACGTTAAAGGTTTAAAACTCGCAGAGAAGAAAATGTGAAAGGCTCAATGATTACCTTTTGTCTAGATTCGTTTGTTTTTTTTTTTCAAATGCCAACTAATGTCGGATCCTATCTATATCTCAAATATATGAAGCTTGGACCATGGACTGGAAACACGAAAGTACAGACCTCAAAAGTACCCAATATCTAACAAGATAACAAACAAAACTAGTACATAAATTGAGTGGCTTTACAGTATGAACACAAATTATCATCCAGCCAATTTTTCTGCATGCTGAAAAACCTGTCACCATTTTTGGGGGAGAGAAATCGATGCCGAGAATTTATTCTCGTCAATTTTATGTCAAAATGATAGATCTGAAGTCAGAATATGATGATGCAGACGAGATGAATTTCTAAACAGAGCGATGGGTTGTGAGAAAATGAGGGCGGGCAAAATAATCAGAGCATCGAATCAATAGTGGGTCATGCTCTATGAAATGGGGGTTTAAGGCATCTGCAAAAAATGTCGACCCATGTCAGTCCGCGCAGACTGACATGGGTCGAACCTTTTTGCTATTGGTCAATTTTCTATATGTCAAAAGACCAGTCTACATCACGATTCAGTCGGTTGTTAGACAAACTGGATATTATGGGTCCATAATAATATGTCTTGCTTGGTACAACGTCATGGAGTTGAATTAAACCCCCTTTTGCCAGAGCATGAATGATTTGTTTGTTCATTGTTGCTTCCGGAAATTTCTGTCTTAAGTTTTAAGTTTTAACTCCAAACAATTCCGTGCTTTAAGGACTTTGAAGCGGGCTTCTGTAAAATACGCCCTCTATACGTACAGAGCATAAATATCATTTTCGTCACGTGGGTGACATATCCAGCTTTTGCGAAACACTAATATTGAACAACTCCGTTCGTTACTGGAACAAAACCTGTCCTTACTTGCAAAGGGATTATGTAATACATTGTAAAAATAGTGTTGCACCCCATGTGTTTTTACCAGGTTTGATTTTCTGGTGTGAATGATATGAAATGGGGTGGAAATTAGAATCTGGCTGCTGCATACACCAACAAACCAGTCTGTTGCCTCTGAAATGAACTGAACCGAGGTACCCCTTGCCCTCATGGCAGCGGCTTCTGATCGACCTGCTTCAATCTCTTGTGAGAGATAGGAGACGAAGACTGCAAGCTGTTATACAAGCCCTGGGCGGAAGTACGCAATGTTGACTGATTGTGTGTGCCCATTCTCTGCAGGTCACTTTCAACCTGTCGTAAGTTTTATTTCGACATTAAGTTCCCAGTTTTAATCAAACTTAAAAGCCTCTCTTTTTCCCTAAATTTAAAAGCAATATCTTAGCAAAATACTCCTACTTATCATGAGGTCAAAGGATACCCCAATTCAGTTTATTTCATAGGCAAAAGACTGGTCTGCTGGTGTATGCAGCAGCCGGATTCTAATTTCTACCCGATTTTGTATTATTCACGTCAGAAAATCAAGCTCGGTAAAAAAACAGCAGGGGGGGAGGGGGTGCAATCTTTCTTTTTTTCCCACTATGTATATTTCGGCATTACTAAAGTCGAGTCTATCGTTATTGATTAGCAAAAGACTTAAATCTTTACCAGGGTACAAATATTAACCCTTTGGCTGCTAAGCGCGACTCACTAACCTTTTATTGGACACTGACCTTTTGCGGACAGTGTAGATCAAGATCAGACTGCACAGAACGTGCAGTCTGATCTTGGATCTACGCTGTCCGATTAGGAAATGTTTTCCCCAGAAAAAGAACTTTGAAATAGCAATATTTTTGTGTTTACTATCGAATTGAAATTTTTATTTCAGTTACATATCAGGATAAGGGTTAAGGTTGCTCGAAAATAAAAGTACTTGCTGGTGACGAATTGAATATGGCTCAAATGATGAAATTTATACAGACGAGTTAAAAAAAATATAAAAACATTATGGGAAAAGTAGGAAATGTTGGTTATCAGTATTTTGTCCTTTAACTCTTTACCACACAGTCACGGGTTTTAACGACCCCGAAGGAAAAGCCGTTTGAAAACATTGTGGGAAATCGAGAATATGCTGGTAACCAGCATTTTCTCCTTTTCCCACAATGTTTTCTAACCTTCCCAAAACAAATTTCAATTTTTGAGTCAAGTTTATTTTGTCGTCTGCAAATGCTTTCAATTTGGACAAGTCTAAAATTTTGTCGTTTGGTAAAGGGTTAAACACATTGTTGTCAAAAGCCTTTTTCCTTCGAGTCGTTTTTGTGGCATTTGTCGAAGACAATGTCACTATGAGTTCAATACGGCGTTTTGAAAATCATGTATCGTATTTTGTGCAAAACCGAAGGAAGTAAACCCAATTAGAATCAATTTTTCTGAGAAAAATAAGTATTTCGATTGCATTCAGATATGAAATTGAAAATGGCGTATTACAATAAATTGGAGTAGGCCGACGATCGTGGAAATACTTCCTTTTTATCGAAAATAGCTTGATCCGCTATGGCCTTCTATAGTGGCGTAATGACACACACATACCGTGCTTGTTCGTCCCAAAACCAATTCGTTCCTGGGCTTATTCGTCCCAGGATTGTTCGCCCTGACTTGTTCGTCCCACAATATTGCTCCCTTCTCTGTCGGATTTTGCATGACTATATGGTAGATTGACTTTCAAGCGAATATTTTCAAACTGTTTCTGTTGTTTATTTTTCAAATTATTAATTCCACACAATGGCTCCCTTGACAAATGCCATACCAGCGTTTTCAACGCTTTGATTTAAACACGAGATTGTTGGGTAAAGGATTAACACAATCCATACTGCGACGGCATTTTTCGCCCGGCAGCCGACCACTTTTGAAAACACTGGGTGAAGAGGAAATTATTTGTAACGAGCAATTTCTACTTGCGGCGCAATGCTGTTAAAGGCGCTCGTGCATCGAATTCAAATTTATGTGAGTTATGCTCTGTGAAAAGGGGGTTTATTTCATCTGCAAAAACTATCGACCCAGGTCAGCCTGCGCAATCTGCGCAGGCTGACCTGGGCCGAAATTTTTTGCTATTAGTCCATTTTCTGCATGTCAAAGGACCAGTCCATCTAATGGTTCGGCCGGCTGTAAGACAAAATGGACTTTATAAATTCACAATTATATGATGATTTGTTTGCTGTAATGCATCGAGGAGATTAATCAAACCCCCTTTTGCCTGAGCATGGGTCATGTAGATTATCAATATTTTACAAGGATGTTTTCGAAGTTGTCCAAAAGGAATAGCTTCGGGGCGTAAAGAGTTATATAGATACTTTATATGGAAAAACGCTGTAACGGGAGGCGTATGAATTTGGGGGAAAAAAACAGAAAGAAAAACTTAAAAACTTACGCCCGTATCATTGGTTATCAATTTGAGTTCGTATCCTTTAAGAATGTCCTTGTTATTGATGTGATCTATAGCCAGTGTAGCAGCAGTGAGCTCCGATCTGCCCAAAGTTTCTCCTCGGCTTCCACTGAGATCAAACAACCCTCCTATATACAACTTTTTCCTCACAGATGACGTTCCTCTCACACTTGCAACTGTAGTAATGTTAAAATCGGAATAACCAGAATTTGTCACGTTAGAATCTGTACTTACATCAACAGTGCCATACAGACTTTTCAGTGATTCACTTATGTCATTAAAATCGCCACTTTCACAATTATCTTCTCTATCTTTTGGGTTAATTGTGATATTGCACATCATAGATATATCATTATCATGACGAGTTTGTACTGACAACGGCGCTTGTAACTTTTTGTTGTTATCATCAGGTTTTTGTTTGTCAAACACCGTTTTTATATTATCAGATTGTGCTGTTTCTGCGTGTAACGAATTCAGAGTCGTTTTATAGTCTTTGAACGGCCTAACTTCTCTATTAAAAAGAGAACTACTTTTGGCAGACTTTAATATTTCACTAGTGTTTATACTAATATCCTGATCTGAAGATGCCATTTCTTCCAATCTGGGACTATTTTTCAGCTGAATTTCATTTAAATCATTTAGAAATATAGATACTGACTTGTTAATAGTGGTAGTCATTTCACACCGATAAAATGGTAGGACAAATAAAGTCAAATTAAAATACAAAAACAACGTCCATTTTGTGTAAGTCCAAATTCTCCACAATATTTCGAAACAACATTGTACCATGTTCTCCCGCATTCCTTTCCAACATCATGATCCTTGCTACTACCAAAATGGGACAAGTTTCTCCAATACTGTTTCAACAAGTCCACACCATAGCTCACTCCCAAACATTCTGATCCTGGCCACCACCAGAAAACAGTTTTCCCCCAATACTATTGCAACAAATCTTATTCAGTAAGCCCTTTTCAACACTTCTTCCCTTTGGGACATAGAAAATACGACGCTATCTCCAGCACTACTTTACCAAGTCCAAAACTACAGCCACTAGTGGTTGATATGGACGCAACTTCCCAAATACCTCTAATCCTGATACCCCGAGTCCTAGCCACAAGATAAATTTCAAAGCACTGCTTATCGTGGCCAAAAGCCCAGTGATGGTACGAGAACATTTGTGAACTATATACACTTTGTGATTTCCATATTAATCGATTTACACCAAGCGGAGTGGAAACCAGTGATATGAAACTTTATTGCCTTCGTTTTTACTCCGATTGTGTCATTTATACAATAACGTATAACTCACCATTCTAATATGAGACATGCTTTTGCAAAAGGGGGTTTGAAGCATCTCCGTGATGCATTATACCAAGCAAGGCATCACATAATTATGGATCCATAAAATCCATATTGTCCTACTACCGATCTAACAATGTCGTCGAATGGTCCTTTGACATACAGAAAATTTACAAATAGCAAACAGTTTCGACTCATGTCAGGCTGCGCGGATTGCGCAGGCCGGCATGAATCGATACTTCTTGCAGATGCATTAAGCACCCTCAATGAGCATGATTCATACGTTGTTTCACCCTTGGTACATTCAGGGCAATACTGAGTCCATTTGCAGAGACTGTTGATCCAAGATCAGTCTGCACATAGAGTTAACCCTTTACCACACAATCCCGAGTTTTAACTACTCTCGGGGAAGAGGCTTTTGAAAACATTGTGGGAAGAGGAGAAAATGCTGGTAACCAGCATTTTATCCTTTCCCCACAATGTTTTTTAACCATTCAGAGAAAACTTCATTCATTTGAGACATGCTGGATTTGTCGTCTGCAAATGCATACTACCCTATACGGTGATTTGAAAACTATTCCATTGGAAACGTTTTTTGGATATCCAATAGCTTTTTTTTCTGCCGACTGAGAATTCTCTTTTCCATTACATACCAATCCAACTGTTAAATGTAACATTAAAAGGGGCTTTTCAGAAGTTTACTACCTTACTAAACTTAAAAAATGATTTATCAATAAACATAGTGAGGCAATGATAGGCAAATCATCAGTAAAAAAGAAAAAACAAAATTGAATAAAAAATATTTTTCAGTGGTATTTTGTCAATAGAATACGTAGCCTTTATATGTATTTTTAGATTTCGCATCAGAGTTCCGCAAAGACTACTGGGAATGTCACATTACGAAGATTTAATAAGTACGATGACGTCATGTCAGATGTACTAAAAATAGACAGGGTTACTAATTTCAACACGACCATCCCGTTATTTAGATGCCACACATTGCACTTTTTGGCGTAGGTGAATGCGCTGGCATTTGACCTACTTCTTGGTATGATGAAATCGAATGAACAACAGATGGTAGTTTGCGATTGGTAAAAAATGTGCACATGTTTATTCAGCGGGACTCTGCTGGCCTATTTGCCCGCACAATTATGGCACTGATACCGCTAATCCATACAAAAATAAACGAGTTTACATATCCATTTTCCAGTGCCTTTTACACCGTCTATCTTTTTTGAGATATTTCTTTTTACTGAATGTAACCGCACAATTTCTATATGATTGCAAAGAAAAAAATACCTGGTAGTAGTTATCAGTGTTTTACAAGAAATCTTTATTTACAACATAAAAAAAAAAAAGAAAATAAACAGCCCCCTTTAGTGATATAAGTGACACACGAGATAAAGTACTTGGGACCAACAGATCAAGTCCTTTTTTTTAACCATATAGAAAACAGTGTGGTTATCGGTGTTTTACTAGAAATTTTGGTATACGACATAAAACTAAACAGCCTCTTTAAGTGGTATAAGTTACACAAGAGATAAAGTACATGTACTCTGAGGAATGGCAGAAGTCTTTTTTGAACCATATGGAAACCAGTGTGCGAACAGAAACTATTACTTGTCACAAACATTTGCTTCTTTTCCAACAATGTACTCATAAAATTTTAAACTCCACGTGCGCGAAAGTTTGTATTTCGTATCGTAGTGGATTGATGTGTTATTGGCTATAAAACTCTATTGCTCGTAGAGCGCTAGCTCTTAGAATCCAACTGTTTGATTGAATTGTGTAAATTGACACATTTTATCACAATTTATGGCAGAGATTTTATGCTAGAACTGAGTAGAAAAGAGACGCAAAAGGTCCGATGTGGTTTAACCCTATCCCACATAATCCTGAGTTTTATTGACAAAGAAGGCTTTTGGAAACATAGCGAGAAAAAGGAGAAAATGCTGGTAACCAGCATTTTCTCCTTTTCCCACCATGTTTTCTACCCCATCATCGTTTTAGCCACATTTAATTTGTCGTCTGCAAATACTTTGAATTTGGACTAGTCCAAGTTTGTTGGTTTTTTTTTTCGTTTTGTAAAGAACTAAGGAGCATGAATCAGATACTCACTGAGAGATACTTTCAGTTCAGAGTGGCTAACTACAACCACACTTGCTTTCTTGTGAACAGTTTCAAGCAAGATCAATCTGCAAAGAATGTGCCATCTGGTCGTTCATCTACACTGACAGATATCTTGTGAGATATTCTGACCAAATCGGAGGGAAAATTATCAGAATTTCCTAGGGTTTCTTGTCTAGTTATTAGTGAATCCAAAAGTAGCCCTATAAACGCGCCAATATAGTGGGCAGTTCCCCTTGGTGTCAAACTCCATGGGGGGTGCTTCTACTCCGTAATTCTGTCGAAAGTATCCCTGTATGAAAATATGATATCTAGCACTACTAAATGACTTTTCTTTTGTTTCTGATGTTGAGTTGATGATTTGAGCTATGCTCTGCGAAAAGGCATTAGCAAACAGTATCGACACAGATCAGCCTGCGCAGTCCGCGCAGGCTGACCCATGTCGAAACTTTTTGCTTTTGATCAATTTTTTGCATGAGAAGGAATAACAAAAGATGAAAACAGTTTAGTTGCCCTTTCCTTACCTGGAAATGGAATCCATAGTATATTTGTTTCACAGAAACAAACTTCAAAGCTTCTGCTTGGAAAGGAGAAAAGAGAAATAGAAGATAGTGAGTTTCATTGTCTTCAGTGACCTAGAGAGTTTACCGTCATTTCACCAAGTGACATTTCTTGCAGTCGTGAGAGACACTTTAATAATCAAGCGCTAGTTGTGAATCCCAGGACTTGGGAAAGTTTGTTTTTCATTTGGAGGCTAGCGTGCCCAATCCATCACTTTTTCCAGCAGGAACACAGTTTAATCTGTAAGCAGTTGTCACGAGGGACTGGCCTAACTGTCACACTGTCTGTTCGTTTCCGCGGGAATTACAGGTTTATCCGGGCGAAAGGTCGTGCTAATCATACATAGAGACCCTATATATAATAAAATTGGTTGTAATGATACCATAGAGCGCAAAACATGCGGCAATATTTGGCCAAAGCGAGGTTTTTGCACTTGGATTCTATAACTTTTTTTGGAATTATATTGTGCTCTCTCTCTCTCTCTCTCTCGCTCGCTCTCTCTCTCTCTCCTTAGCCCTCTCCCATTGTCACTCCCTCTTACTCGTTTAATTTTTATTGTCATTAATTTTGTTAACCCTCACACAGTTCGTAGGGGGAAACAATGGTAATTGTTCACACAGTATACATGTTTTTCGGCTTACAAAAAATGTATAAAGTTATTAAGTTACGTGAATGTCGTTCAACATTCATATTTATAATCCCGAGTTTTAACAACCCAAGGTAAACAATTGTTTGCGGCAACTCATACGAATATCATGATAAAGTAACTTTCCTTGGGGCTGTTCGTTTCGAGCCACGTGGAAAAAAGTGCCAAGCAACTAGAAGCAAATAAAGGTCCAAGGAAGGTTACAACAGCGTAATGTTCCTGTTATAACATACCTTCAAATTTGAACGACCAAATATAGCCACAGGCAATTATACATAAGAAAAACGATAAAAAATTACAACAAAATTTAGTGGTTTAGTCGGTATTAACGTCCTTCTATGAATGGCAGATGAATATTACAAAGGAATATTTTGCCCAGTCAAATCGGACACCACGCTGAAAGTAGTGCGCATTGGGGTACCGTTATCATGCCATGTTTTGGACCGCATTTGGTACAGTCAGATAGGAAATTTTCCGTTAATTTTGACTTTATCCGTGTGTCAGAACTGTATTTGAGCCACTGAAAAGCCGTAGGAAGTACGATATCTAGACAATCAGTCATCCGATGACTTGAGATGCGAGTTGTACTATGTTTTTTTCACGATCAGAGCCGAACTTGAACACTTCCTTGATAATGTGTCCATTTTTGTTGAATCTAGAGACAGCCTGACGCCTATTTTAGGAATACAAATGACGGAGGACATATCCGTTTAAACCACTGGTGATCATATGATGAAAATGCGGTTTCTTATGAATCCTAAACCAACGAACAGTTGTGCATTACAAATAAACATGATATTTTGTTCCGGCTAAAATCGTGTTGTCTAAACATCAATCACCCAAACACCAGCTTTTTTCCATAATCTTTTCTGCCCTTTTAAAGAAAAAAATAACCCGCATCATTTCATTTTATTTCATTTCTTTTGCAAATGTTTCCAATAGGGATTAGGTTAAAACATTGTCGTCTATACCGAGAGTTGTTTGACTAAGTTGGTTATTCTTCTACAGCAGGATAAGATAAGATATGTAAGATTTATAAGATTTGTAAGGATTTGATAAGATTTGTAAGATTTATGCTTATGAATTATTCTGAGCACCATAATTTTATGGTGATTACATCATATTTGATAGCCTACTTGTATTCTTAAGATTGATGTTTCACATAGTGTTTCCGTAAAAGATAGCATTATCAAATATTTTGAATATCCTGCACTGCTTTTCTTCTTCAATAAAAATCAGTCATCAGAATCTTCCCTTAACAACGTCTTTGAAAATTCTAAAAGAATTAACTCAGTACATGTATATGTTTTGTGTTGTGATACTGGGGCGCGGGACTCACTTTCATATGTACTAAAAATATTTCATAGGCTCGGCAGGTTTCGAGGAAAACGTCACGGAGCCAAATATTGCCATCATCTTGTTGTCCTCTGCTTCGTGTTCGTCTTCGTGCAAAAAAATATATATATATTTTCTGATATCCCTGTCCTTACTTCAGAAATCTTTAAAATCGGGCTAATATTTTACTACTATATGGCCCGCAACATGCGAAATGAGACCTTCTGACATTTGCGTGAAATGTCGTCTCGGATTAGCCTGCGCAGTCCGCGCAGGCTAATCCGAGACGGCACTTTACGACTTCATAAGATTTTGTCATACAGTAGATTTTCGTGAAACAGAAAATCACATAAGAACGGAAAGTGTCGTCTCGGATTAGTCAATACGAACTGCACTGGCTGATCTGGGACGACACACTTACGCATATGTCCAAAGGCCCCTTTTCGTGTGTTGCACGCCATATAGTATTAAAAGGTTACGCAGTACCAACAAGGCAGGTATCCCAGAAAGTGAGCGGCGCTCTGGTAAGGTGGGAGTGGAGAGTTTAAACACGTCTCCGTGATACATTATACAAAGAAAGTCATAACATCATTATAATCAAGAAAATCTCTTTTGTCTCTCAACCGACCAAATTATGAGGTAGACTTGTCCATAGACACGCAGAAAACTTACAAATAGGAAAAAGTTTCGACCAAAGTCAGCCTGCGCGGGTCGATACTTTTTGCAGATACATTCAAAGACCCCTCTTTACAGAGTATGGCTATAATATTTTGATACATTTGTGTTTCTTTTTCGAATCAAATAGTACTGGTCTTTAAAATCAAACGAGCCATATACGTTCTTAACACAATTAGAGCCGAACGTTTTCATCCGCATTTTGTGCTCGTTTTTATATTTCCTTTGTATTCAAAAAGTACAAATGAAGATACAAAAATATACAGATTATTTTTCTTTCTAGATTTCATATTTCTATTCATGAATTATTCCAGGCACCAGATTATCATTTCTACGAATGCATTAACTAAGCAATGCTCTGTTTAAAGAAGGTTTAATGGGTCTGCAAAAAGTTTTGACCCAGGTCAGCCTGCCCAGTCCGCGCAGGCTGACCGATGTCGAAACCTTTTGCTTTTGGTACTGCATGTCCAAGGACGATTCTACCTCATGATTCAATTGCTTGTTAGACAAAATTGATTTGATGAATGAATGATAATGTGGTGGCTTGCTTGGTATAACGGATTACGGAGATGCATTAAACCCTCTTTTGCCAGAGCATGGCTCATTGATTTGCTGTTGAAATGCTGATGCAAGTTAACCCTTTCAGCGCCATAGGCGAAAACAGGGCCTTTTGCGGACGGCATGGATCAAGATCAGACTGCACAGAACGTGCAGTCTGATCTTTGATCTATACCTTCCGCTTGTTTGGTCAAGCCTATATGATTAAAGTCTTCCGGAGAATCAGTGGATTGTATTTACAGCCATCAAAAGAGGCCAAGTTTGTTTATTTGGCCCCGAAAGAGTTAACAAGAAGCCAAGAGGGAACTGCAGACGTCGACAGATGACAGAAATAAAATCTGAAGGTTGATGTAATTGATGCAAAAGTACAGCCGAAACCTAACAAGCACTCTTATCCATAAAAATAGCTTTATACAATAACTAAATCAGCACGATTGTATTTGAGCGGCGCTCTGTGAAAAGGGGGTTTACTGTATCTTCGTAATGCATTATACATTATGCAAAGCACGTCGTTGCACAAAATAGATGAATTTTGTCGAAAGGCCGGCTGAGCCATGGGGTACAATGGTCCTTTGACATCAAAAAATGTACCCCTCTGTAGTGTCATTGCATATTGTCGGTACGAAAGTTTACGGACTTCCCGACTTCGGGAGTCCAGTTCGACCAAGTGTAAATTTGTCGATGTTTTGAAATGAAATCGAATTTCTTTTCAACAAAGAATGGACACGTGTATCCGAAGCTTCAAATGACTGACCTAGGTCAAAACTTTTAGCTAATAGTTGTGTCAAACCATTTGCCATCTTAATTTTAGGGCTCACACCATGAAAACAATCAACAATATACTTTTGATACAACCAATTCCAATCATATCCTGTCCTTAAATAAGTCGATGAAATATCCTGCAGATATATTGCAAACTGGATATACAGAGTGTATATACATTGTATTAAGCAATGAGCTGCTTAGTGAACAGTTCATACATACATGCGCATATATATTGTGCAGAAGGTGCAGTCTACGGCACGATGAGCTTGTTTTGCATACGAAAAAGGCTTTGAAATTGCGATATTTCTGTTTTTGAAATTGGCTGGAGATGCTAAATGATATCGGAACGGATTAACTGATTATTGACAAAGATCTATATGAACTGTGATTAGGTGACTATGATAAGGAAACTGTAAAAAGGACAGATCCAGCAATGTTTGCCGCATTGACCCAGCCTATACCATTGGAAGCTTACACTTTGTACCAAAGCAGCATAAAGCAATCATTGTCGCCTGGACCAAGGCTATACAACTAGAAGGTTTAACGTGGTACTAAAGCAGTATAAAGCAATCTTTGCTGCCTTGACCAAGGCCAGACCACTAGAAGCTTTAACGTGGTACCAAAGCAGTATAAAGCAATCATTGCCATCTGGGTCAATGCCACACCACTAGAAGCTTTAAGGTGGTACCAAAACAGTATAAAGCAATCATTGCCACCTGGGCCAGGGCCACGCCACCAGAAGCTTAAACGTGGTACCAAAACAGTATGGAGCAATCATTGCCACCTGGGCCAAGGCCACGCCACTAGAAGCTTTAACGTGGTACCAAAACAGCATTAAGCAATTATTTCTGCCTTGACCAAGGCCACACCACTAGAACCTTTAATGTGATACCAAAGCAGTATAAAGCAATCATTGCCATTTGGGCCAAGGCCACACCACTAGAAGCTTTAAGGTAGTACCAAAACAGTATAAAGCAATCATTGCCACCTGGGCTAAGGCCACGCCACCAGAAGCTTTAACGTGGTACCAAACCAGTATGGAGCAATCATTGCCACCTGGGCCAAGGCCACGCCACTAGAAGCTTTAACGTGGTACCAAAACAGCATTAAGCAATTATTTCTGCCTTGACCAAGGCCACACCACTAGAACCTTTAATGTGGTACCAAAACAGTATAAAGCAATCATTGCCACCTGGGCCAAGGCCACGCCACCAGAAGCTTTAACGTAGTACCAAAACAGTATGGAGCAATCATCGCCACCTGGGCCAAGGCAACGCCACTAGAAGCTTTAATGTGGTACCAAAACAGCATTAAGCAATTATTGCGGCCTTGACCAAGACAACACCACTAGAAGCTTTAATGTGATACCAAAACAGTATAAAGCAATCATTGCCACCTGGACCAAGGCCACACCACTAGAAACTTTAACGTGGTACCAAATGAGTATAAAGCAAGCAATGCCACTTTGGCCAAGACCACATCACTAGAAGTTTTAATGTGGTACCAAAGCAGTATAAAGCAATCATTGCCACCCGGGCCAAGGCCGCATCACTAGAAACTTTAACGTGGTACCAAAACAGTATAAAGCAATCATTGCCGCCTGGGCCAAGGCCGCACCACAAGAAGCTTTTACGTGGTACCAAAACTGTACAAAGCAATTATTGTCGCCTAGACCAAAGCCACAGTTCTAGATGCTCTCAGGTTGTACCAAAACAGCACCGCATGCGGGTGCCAACGCTCGGCTGCAGTTGCTTTTAGAAATAGATTGATTTTCAGTGAAAATTCTTAGTCGAAAACGAGGCATAACTGAGTCAAAAATATTTTGATGGTCCTACCCTTATAGTCCGGGCTCCCTTTTTGATCGTTAACAACTAGGTCGTGTTTGAGGTGAATATGTTCAGTAATGACAGATATTATGAAATGTCATTTTTTTGCACGACGACCACGCAGACGCAGACGCGACGACAACACAGGTGACGTCAGGGCTATGACAATACCTCGACGTTTTCTCCGAAAACAGCCGAGGTAAAAACAGTGTAAACAGTACTAGGGATAGTTGGTTTCCTTGTTTCCGCAGAACAGCGGACAAAATTAATCAAGAAGTGTATACGTTAATCCCAGAAATTACAGATTTGTTGTTATTTCATTGCCCGGCAAGAATGTCCAATCTATCACTAGAGTTGACAGTTATATAGCAAAACACTTTGTCCCTTGCATGCTACCTTTGGCGCCAAACAGCAGATCCATTTTGAAAACATTGTGACAAAAGGAGGAATTGTTCTAAACAAGAAATTTCTCCTTTTGCCACAATGTTTTCACATGTATTAAAGCATACTTTTGTCGATAATTTAAAAGCTATATGATGCAGTTTTTCGACGTGGTAATGATTTAACCATTTCCTAAATAGTGAATTTCAGACTCTTCATAAACGAAAAAGAAAATATGCAGACGACAAATTCAAAACTGGCACAAATGAACAGAAGTTCTCTGACAGGACAGAATGCATTAGGAGAAAAAAGACAAACTTTTGGTTACCATGATTTTCTACTTTTTCCATAATGTTTTCAAAAGGCTCCTTCCTCTGGGTCGTGAAAACTCGGGATTACGTGGTAAAGGATTAATCTGTAAGCTCATGTCACGTGAGATTGACCCGACTGTCACACTGTAAGCCCGATCTCTTTTTGCCAAAAGTGCAGTCTGTCGTAAACGATGCCTTTACCCTTAACTTTACAGAAGTGTACATCTGAAAGTTTAAATGCCCAATAGCGGCCAAAAGACAATGCAGGTGTTCAGTGCAATTAGATTTAAACAATACCATTCAAAAATATGGAAAATATTGTGAAGATGACAATGTTACTGTATGGTCGGTCCAAGTGTTAGTCGCTGGCAGGAAAAAAAAAATTAAAATCAGACAAAAAGTAAACAAAAAACCTGGCAATTTTTCTTTTTTTTTTTTTTTTAGAAAAAAAAAAAACCTTCTTTTACAATTAATTTCTCTGTCAGCGACTTATACTTGGACAGACCGCGCAATAACAGATTGTCATCTTCACAATAATTTGCATACTTTTAAATGATATAATTTCAATTTAATTGCATTTTAACACCTGCTTTGTTTACTTTTGGTAGCTATTGTTACTTTAAAAAGTATTTCGTATTGTTGTCCCTATCTAAATCTTTTTGACGCAACATTTAATGGAGAATTAACCGTTGCTCTCAACCGAAAATTAATGGGCTACAAATCGCCATGATGCCAAGAAATTAATTGAACACTTGCTTCTGTTTTAATACACGAGCTTTCGCTATCTTAATCTTTTTTAGGAAAAAAATGATGAAGAATTTACCGCTGTTCTAAAACGGAAATTAAAGTTGCTGAGAATCGCCGCGAGGAAAAAAATGCTTTCTATTTAATACACAAACTTTCAACTTATACCTTCGTTTAAGGCCAGGGCCCGGTTTCACGGAAAATTTAAGTCTCTTCTTCTGCTAACTAACTCATTTTCCGACTCAAGTTGAGTTCGTTCTTTTAGATTCATTCCACTTACATCAACATACTTTAGAAAGGTTCTCAAATCCTGGGCTGACACATCGTTTCGGACTCAACTCAGCAAAATAATGCACATTAATCTGTCAACTGAGTTGTGTCCGTTTATTCTGCTGAGTTGAGTCTGAAACAATGTGTCAACACAGTATTTGAGAACGTTACTTAAGCCTGTTAATGTAATGTTTCTCACACAAGGAACTCAACTTAAGTCGGAAACTGAGTCCGTCAGCGATTTTGGCAAAATAAGAGACTCCAGTTTTTGCGTTAACCCTTTACCAGACGACAAAATTATAGCCGTGTCCAAATTCAAAGCATTTGCAGACGACAATTTCAATGTGACGCAAATGGTACAACTTTTCTTTGATAGGGTAGAGAACATTGTGGGAAAAGGAGAAAATGCTGGTTACCAGCATTTTCTCCTTTTCCCACAATGTTTTCAAAAGGCTTCTTTCCCAGGGGCGTCAAAAGGCGTCATTGTGCAATAAAGGGTTAAACTGGGCCCTGGAGTTTAAGAGGCGAGACAGCTTTGATTTGTTTCAATGCCGCACTCTAATAAATATAGCAATTACAGTAGTATGGGGACTAACAAAGAGCTGCGTGAAACAGAAACGTTCTTTCTTATTTGATTAATCCGTCAAAATCTAATCAAATAAACTATGAAAATCGTATAATCACCAAAGTGCCCGTGGGTTTTACTTATATGACGGTATGATTAGAAAATGTGTCTGAACACAAAAACAGTTCATCTCATAATTATGGATCCATAAATTCCATTTTCTCTAACAACCTAGTGAATCATGAGGTACACTGGTTCTTTGACATCCAGAATATTTACTAAAGCAAAAAATTTCGGCCCAGATCAGCCTGCGCGGATTGCGCAGGCTGACCTGGGTTGATACTTTTTTGCAGATGCAGTAAGCCTCCTTTTCAAAGAGCATTGCTCATTTAGATTTTGTTAAGTTTGTCCAGTTTTAAGCACGATTTCACACAGCATTTCAACTGTATCACCGTAACCAGTTCAGCTATCCGCGTGATCTTGGAATCTCTTTAACAATACTTCACTGAACACCCTTTCGAAGGCAGATGCTGCTTTCCGACGCAAACAAACTCGCCGATGAAAGTGCATAGAATTTACCGAGAAACGAGGTCTTTGGCAAAGATTTTCATCAATCTTCGGATAGACTGTTTCGGCAGAGCTCTGTGTTTGTGAAACCGAACTTGAGAAATATTACGCTTGTACACAACGTAAACATAATATATTATCCAGCGTGTAGATGTGCTATATACAGCACACGCGGTAATTCTACACACTCGAATAATTACACGATCATTGCATAAAAATAGCATCCCATTGATTTGACAATATCAAGGTCACGTGGGACAAACCACATACAAAATTTACTTGGTCATCCCAGTCACGTGGCTAAATATGGGTAATAAAATTGAATGTATTACCTAGCATTTGAGGCTATATTTATCGCGACTCCTCTCGATAATCTCATATCATAAACTTTAAAAAGATTCTTGCAGAAGGAGATACTGCTGGTTATGATTTTGGACTCCGCTCCGCCAAAACTTTCCGAGAGAATTGAGGAAACTTTGCAACAGTAACCTACTTTTCCTCTCTCAGTACATAACACAATCTAGATTTGTTTTGCTCGTATATCTTGTTAAAGAAACCCGAGGATCACAAATCGGCCGTCTAAAAAATACATTACTTAAATATACCTACTGTTTTTAACGGCGATAAACACCAGGCAAACAAGTAAAAAAACACAGGCTTGAAAACAACAACAACAACAGCACACAGTAAACCGTATTGTGCGTATTGATTAGCCTGCCGGGGTCTTCCGGTTAGACTTGGTGAGAATCTTTCGACAGTTGACATTTCCCATAAACTGTTCAGAATAAATAGATTTATTTGACATGTTCAGACGGAACTAAACCATCTTCAGAGAAGTGGAACGTTAAACAGAACTCATAGACTATTTGAAACAGCCTGACTAATAAAGAATGGCATTCAGATAATTTATTAAAACATCAGAAAAGTTTTTTTCTGTCTTTTCAGATAGAACCTCCTAAATGTAGGCGATCAGAGGCTTAAGATATTAATAGGATTTCTCTTTCAATGCGTAAAAAATGTTGTGGGAAAATGAGAACATGCTGGTTACCAGCATTATCTTTTTTTCCCAGAAAAGTTTCAGAAAAGGATTATTAAAACTCTTGATTGCTTTGCAAAGGGTTACGCTAATTCTTGAATTTAGCTCGACATGGCCCACTGAAACAAAAACGCAGAAGACGAGGCTAGATTGTTTAGTAAAAGATTTAACCCTTTACCACACAGCACCAGACAGCAGAAAACATGCCGCCCGATCACGAATCTTTACTGTCCGTTCCGATTTTTGTTAACGAGGGGTGGGGGCATAAAGTTTGTACGAATTGGTTGACCGATCAAATTTTGTACCAGATATGTCCTTCGTGATTGAAATGTTGTCGTTTCATTGGTCAACTGATTTATATAATAGGAAATTTATCGCGTTATAAGCTCCAAGACCTAGCTGTTGAAAAGTGCAGCACGTGCACAGAGACTATGTGCGGCCATAGCTATTTCATTTCTAAAGAACTGTTACATATATTTACTTACAAACTTTTTTTTTTTTCTTCGGTTTCTTATTTTTATTAGTGTATGTGAAGCAAAAAGAGTCTCGAAAGAGAAGATTATTTCCCAGTTTGCATCTTACAGTGGAAACAAAAGTGATGAGAACATTATCAGATCTTATAGAAAGAATTGAGTAACGATGGTCGGGTCATAAAGAGTCGTAAAGACACTTACACCCACGCACTGCTGTCTAGGATTATTCAACATCTACAGACACTCCTTTGTGTCACGAGGCTTTTCACTTTTCAAAAGTAATTCTCCAGATGCCACAATTTTTCGGTGTACCCGACAACGCTGGCTTTTGACCTTATCTTTGGTACTGATAAATTTAAGTAAATGAATAGTAATTTCCGACTGGTCAAAATTGTGGACATGTTTATTCGCCGGACCCCTACTAGCCTATTTGCGGGTACATTAATGACACCACATAATTTTCAGCAGCAACTGCTCCTTTTTTACCCATGATCTGGATTAACATCTAATCTTATAAAAAATATCATTTATGATAATGCATCTAATTAAAAATTTCATTTTCAACAATACTAGTACATAAAACTATTTCTAGTAAACCACAAGAGCGTTTCACTATTTATATTCTAGTACCACCTCTTACGCAGTCTATCTTTTTTCAAAAAGATATGAGCCATGCTCTGGCAAAAGGGGGCTTAATGCATCTCGGTTATGTATGATACCTGTCTAGCCATCGCATAATTATGGTTCCATAATAGCCACTTTTTTTTAACAACAGACTTTGACATGGAGTATAATGGTCCTTGGACACACACAAAACTGACAAATAGTGAAAAGTTTCGGCCCAGGTCAGCCTGCGCGGACTGCGCAGGCTGACCTGAGTCGAAATTTTCGCAGAAGCATTAAACCCCCTCTTTACAGAGTATGGCTCATATTTCTTGTTTCACAATATTGTATCGGAGTTTAACGCCGTTTAAACAGCTTAGGTCATATCACGGCGGTCAGTGCACCTACGCATGTGTTTCCTGACTTTCTCATACCAGTACTGACACAATCTTCTTTTCAAGTCATTGACTACTTTTCTCACGAGCATCAGAGGTGACAGGCGAAAAATCGCCGGAAAGAAAGTTTGGCTCAACCGGGTATCGAACTCGACAACCACCAGGTCACGAGTCAGATACGTTAACCAGTGAGCTACCCGAGCGTCCTCTTGTTTCAAAATCACTTACGCATCAAATTATAATCCCCACCTACGAAGTAGAAGGGTGTATACTGCTTTCACCGTTTCTGTCTATCCGTCCGTCTGTCCGTCAATCCGTTCATGTTTTTCGTTTTCGTGCTCTCCCTCAAAAGCCGTTTTGACCGAAGACCATGAAATTTCATATAAGAGTTGCTCATGGAGGTGCCCATGGAGGTGCCCTATTATTTTTGGGTCAATGGGTCAAAGATCAAGGTCACGGGTGAACTTGTTTGAAAATCGTTCCCGTACTGTAACTCAAAAGCCATTTAACCTAGGACCCTGAAACGTTATATAAGTGTTGCTTATGGCTCATTGAGGTGCTCTAACGTTTTTAGGGTCACATGGGTCAAAGGTCAAGTTCACAGGTGAACTTTGTTTGAAAATTGTTTCCGTTCTCTGATTGTGCTGATTCAGTGACAAGGTGCTGGTGGGGCTATTTGTCCGCTTTGCGAGAGTTCTAGTTCTAATGCAAGTCGAAGAAAGAGTTTGGTAACAATGATCGGTCATCTAGAGTCAGAAAGATAACCACCTACTACTGTCTTAGACATTGACCCTGTAACACAGTACAAAATTTTAGACTAGTCCAAATTGAAAGATTTTGAAGACAAGAAAAGTACAATAGATCAAATTATGTTTTTTTGTTTTTTTTTTCTTTGAACGGGTAGAAGTCATTGTGGGAAAAGGAGAAAATTCTGGTTACCAGCATTTTCTCCTTATCCTACAATGTTTTCAAAAGCCTTATTTCTCAGGGTCGTTAAAACATGGGTTTACATGGTAATCCTTGATTCACTACATGGCCATTGTATGCTGCATGGATTAAGATCAGAGTTCGCAGAGCTCGAAATCTGATCTTGATCTCTTGCTACAGTAGGACCTTTTATTGTTTACTTTACTGGTTGTATTCCACAGAGCTCTTCGCATATGTCGTGTCCATCGGGAGGAAAGACTGGTGGCTCACTTACAGATGAACTTCTTAACCCTTAGAGCGCTGAATTTATGAAATAAACCTTTTCAGTGAAGAAAAACATCCAAAATATTGTCATTTCAAGGTTGTTTTAGCCAGAAGGTGCACTGAAGTAGCTGACAATGTAGATCAAAGATCAGACTGCACGTTCTGTGCAGTCTGATCTTGATCTACATTGTCAGCAAAAACAAGTTAAGTTGGTTCCAGCGCTTTAAGGGTTAATACCTAAAGAGGTTTTGCTTGACGTCATGACGTTGCAGAATCCGGCTTAGCCGTTACCTAACCAGAAATGCTGACCTTATCGAGTAATTGTATGTCTTCAACATTATTACAGTTATAGCCAGCGGCCAGTGCGCAAATCATGCCTTTGCTTTCCTGAAGTTCTTTGACCGGTACTTCGCACAATATTCTTTCCAAGCCACTGGTTGCTTTCACATATAGCCATCGTCGAAACAACGATCGGCGGTGAGAGAGGATTGAATCCTGTCGCAATGACAATCATCAATCCCAGGAAAGAAATTGGCCGAGCTGGGGATTCGAACCAGCGAACCCGTTTTCAAGTCCTGGACACTACCGGCCGTGCTACCGGGGTTCGGCCGACCTTGTTGAAGGTGCGAGTGCTTTTACCATGCGGAATCTAAACTACTGCAAATCAGAGATTCCCTGGCAAAAAGGGGTTTAGTGCATCTCCGTGATGTATTATACCAAGCAAGTCATCACATAATTATGGATCCATAAAACCCATTTTGTCTAACAACCAACTGAATCATGGGGTATATTAGTCTCCGGACATGTAGGAAATTGACTAATAGCAAAATGTCGACGCAGGTCAGCCTGCGCGGATTGCGAAGGCCGACATGAGTCGATAATGTTTGCAAACGCATTAATCCCCTTTTTCACAGAGCATGATTCCAGTGTGCTTCCATGCGTATAAATCAAATGTGATAAACCGTTCAAAAGAGCAAACCTACGAAGTCTTAAGCTAAAGGCTGCCTAGCACTATTGCGAACAGTACAGATCAAGATCAGACTGCACAGAATGTGCAATCTGATCTTGGATCTAAACTGTTCGATTTTCTTAGGAAAAAAGAGCTTTGGGATCCCAATATTTTGGATTTTACTTTAGACTAGAAATTTTCATTTGACTCATGCTCCGTGAAAACGGGGTTTAATGCATTTGTTAAAAAGTATCGATTCATTTCAGCCTGCGCGGACTGCGCAGGCTGACATGGGTCGACACTTTTTCCTAATGGTATCTTTTTCTGTATGTCAAGGACCAATTTACCTCATAACTCAGTTGGTTGCTAGACAAAATGGAAATTTGAACCCAAAACTATGCGATGACTTGCTTGGCACGATGGATTACAAAGATGCATGAAACCCCCTTTTATAAGAGTGCAGCTCTTCTAATTTATTCTGCAGTTTAAGGGTTAAATAAATGATTATCAACTTAGAATTTCAGAGAACTGCATTCATTTCTATAATCTTAGACAGAAAATCACGTAAAAAAAAAAAACGAATAGTCGTTGAGAATATCAATCGAAGTAGGAAACAATTTATAAATGTTTCTTTTCTGCCCGTCATCCGGGCATTAGATTGATTATAAGTGTTGTGGAACGGAAATAAGTTTCTCCTAGACTGCTTAACTACTAATCCGAGAGAAATGGAGTAATGCAAACTAGCCGTTAAACCCGTCAATCTTAGATCGACTTTTTTCAATACCACCGTTATCGTTTCTATGGTTTTGTCTACTTTTTTTATACGAACGATAAATACCACTTTTGTCCTATTTTATCCGTCATGCTTTCTCTCTTTTTCTTCCCCCCCCCCCCCCTTCCCCGTCCCTTTTAAGGAAGAGAGAGTGTATATTCCTCTTCTGCATAGGTCTGTCGGATCACAGGCCTTTGAAGCTCCACTGGTCTATCACGAAACACCGAAAGTTTCATTGCTCGATCATCGGACACCGTTACTAAAAATAGCACATTTGCGCGTCGTCTCTATATAGAATATAGTGTTATTATATCCGATATATGAGCCATGCTCTGGCAAGAAGGGGGGCTTCATCCCCGTGATGCATGATACCAAGCAAGTCATTACATGATCACGAACCCATAAAATTCATTTTGTCTAACCACCGACTGAATCACGAGGAAAACTGGTCCTTGGACATACAGAAAATTGACCAATAGCGGAAAGCTTCGGCCCAGGTCAGCCTGCGCGGACTGCGTAGGCTGGCCTGGTCGATACTTTTCGCTGATGCACGCTGGAAAATATGAGCCATGCTCTGTGAAAAGGGGGTTTAATGTTATTCAGTAACTCTATCAGTAGTCCCGTCGATATCTCTAACGCTGCTTGTACAGTAAGCTGACACTGGTCTGACCTAGATTCTTCAAACTTGGAATAGCCATACAACATAAAGGTTGGATTATTCCAATCGATCTCGAGGTCAACAGGTCAAAAATTTAAACTTCTTTTTTGGAAGGGTAGAAAACATTGCAGCATTTCTCCTTTTTCCGCAGTGTTTTTATAGACCTTTTCTTAGGGGTCGTTTAAACTCAGAATTGTGTGGCAAAGGGTCAACACTAACTCGCTAGATAAACTAAATGAACATTTACACCCTACAGTAAAGAACCAAACCATTTACGTTCCACGTTGCTTTTTGGTGAAAAAAAATGCAATGTATCGGACAATGTAGACTTAAGATCAGACTGCACGTTCTGTGGATGATCTAAATCTACACTTTCCGCAAAGGGGTAGCAGTAGCATTTAGCAGCTTACGGGTTAAGTTCGCATCTTTTTCTTTAACTCTTTACCACACAATCCCGACTTTTAACGACCCTAAAAGAGAAAGCTTTTGAAAACATCGTGGGAAAAGAAGAAAATGCTGGTAACCAGCATTTTCTCCTTTTCCCACGATGTTTTACACCCTGCCTAACAGAAATTTCAATTTTTGAATAACATTTAATCTGTCGTCTGGAAAAGCTTTCAATTTGGATGAGTCTAAAATTTTGTCGTTTGGTAAAGAGTTAAATTACTAGTGAAATAAAATTGATGCCCTCGAGTCGTAGTTCACGTTTCGTCGAATAGGGGACATTACTCATACTGTCGAAAAACAAACATATTCGTCTGAATTATCGTCGTTTTCTTCTTTCAGCAAACTTCGAACAATCCATAGATCTATGCCTTGAGTGACATAACTACGTTTGTGGCGTATGAACACACATCTCACATTTATTTGCCGGAACTAGGCCACTTTTCTCTGCTTGTGAAGTAAGACGCCGCTAAAGAAAATACATGAGTTACAATTTTGAATGGAAATCGTTCTAAATACATTTTCCATGTCAAATAGTAAATTTATTACTGCATTTTTAAGAGATTTAACTTTTTACCAAACGACAAAATTTTGGATTTGTTCAAACTGAAAGCATTAGCAGACGACAAAATAAACGTGACTCAAAAATTAAAACTTGTGTTTGAAAGGGTTGAAAACATTGTAGGAAAAAGGAGAAAATGCTGGTAACCACCATTTCCTTCATTTTCCCACATTTTCAGAGGTACTCTTTTTTAAGTCATTTTCAGAGGTACTCTTCTTCAAGGTCGATAAAAGTCGGGATTGTATGCTAAACTCATTTAGATCGGATATCAGTTCTCACTGAGTGAAAAGTGTACGTAACTTCACTGTAGTTGTTAGATGAACCTACGGATTTGACCGAGTTGAGACGATTGAGAATTCCGAGAGCGACGCCATGTTTAGGACTATGTAACTGAAAGTAGTTCCTACGTATTTAAACCCAAATGGTAGTTACAATATCGGGTGAAAGGTTACAATATCGACCGTTTTGTGACGCTTGCATTTCATGTAACTAGTTCCCATTTATTGTGACTTCGAGCAGGGTACACACTACTGATTCACACTACAAAGTACATCTGCCAAAGAATGGAGTGTTATAAACGAGCCTATCATATATTATACATGGATTTGAAAAATACGGGCTTTGTCTGCAGCGTGCACAAAGTCACTAAGTGCTTCTACAAAAAGATATGAGCCATGCTCTGGCAAAAGAGGGTTTAATCCATCTACGTAATGTTAAGACATCACATAATCATGGGTCCATGAAATCCATTTTGTCCAACAAACGACTGAATCCTGAGGTGCAATGGTCCTTGAATATGAGAAAAATTTACCAAAGGCAAAAAGTTTCGATACAGGTCAGCCTGCGCACTCCGCGCAGGCTGACCTATGTCGAAATTTTTGCAGACGCATTAAACCCCCTTTTCACAGAGTATGGCTCATATCATCGAGACAATACTAAGCTGTGAAAGAAAAGAATCGCCTCGCATTATCTTTCATCAATCGTAGTGAATTAATTTGGTTGTGCTGCGGTCCAATGTTATTTGTGACTTAGTTTGGTTAGGGCAATCAGTACAATGCCAAAGCTGTTTCCAAACAGCAGGCTACTTTCCTACATTAACATCGTTCAAACAATGTTCCGAGGTGAAAGAGGAACGAATTTTGTCATAATGGCTTTCATCAAATTCTATCGGAAATTTTGGCCGAACTGCATTTCATTCAAAATAATTACTAAGGATAATATTAAAACAGGCGCGGATTGTATAATAATTTGTGCGAAAAAGTCAATAAAACTAGACAAGGCTGGAACGTACCTACAGCCCACAACATGCAATCTAAGTAAACAATCGATGGGGATTAATTTGATAGATTGATTTGATATCGATCCAAGACCAGTTAAGTATCTTCTTTGTGGCATCAGAGAGAAACAATCGCATCAACCCTTTGCCAGAAGACGACGCTTTCGATCCATCTATAGTATTAGCATTTGCAGATAATAAATTTTACTCGAGTAAATGACTTGTGTTTGAAAGGGTACAAGGCATTCTGGGAAAGCTCTACCACATCTTTTAAGGATGTTTTCAGATGCCTTCTTTCTTAGGGACTTAAAAATCACCAGAACCTTTGGCAAAGGGTTAACTGTATAGCTTCCGTGAAATTTTTTGGAATGCTTTTGCAGAGAGTGTATATAAAGATCAGACGGCACAGACCAGATAGTTTGATCTTCGATATACGCTTGTATGATATTTTGTATTAAGTATTGGGTTAGGGAACTCATACTTTCAAAGTTAAGGCTTTTACTTCCAATTAAAAAAGCCATTTCATCCATCTCGATGTTCAGGGGTTAACCCTTTATCAACCGATTCGTATTTTCACAATGCTGAAGAAGGCTGCTTTTTAAAAAAAAAAAAACATTGTGAGAAATTAGAAAATGCTGGTAATCAGCATTCTCTCATTTCCCCCCACAATGTTTTCTACCTTCAAACAAAATCCATCATTTCAGTCACATTTAATTTAAATGCAAATGCTTTCAATTTAGACTGATGCATTTTTTTTTTTCCTGGTAAAGAGTTAAGCGTTCATCCCATGATTACTCTGGCGACATTCTAAAACAATACCTTGCAGAAATTTTTTAGCGGACGGAAGTTTGCTTCGTTGTATCTATGGTGAAAAGTAAGACTAGCTCTTCTTCGAATAGGGAAGCACACAGTGTCTCTAAAAAACGATTGCCTTGGTCGGTAATCGAACATGCGACCTTCGGATTGGTAGTCGTAAATCGGTAGACTTTCCCTCCTGCCTGCTTGTAGTAAAATTTATTAACCTTTTACCACACAATCCCGAGTTTTAACGACCTGAAGAAGAAAGCTTTTGAGAACATTGTGGGAAAAGGAGAAAATGCTGGTAACCAGCATTTTCTCCTTTTCCCACAATGTTTTCTACCCTATCAAAGACAGAAACCAAAACTTGAGCTATTTTCACTTTGTCGTCTGTAAATGCTTTCAATTTGATAGAGTCCAAAATTTTGCAGTTTGGTAGAGTTAAGTGCCTATCTACACCGAGATACGAGCAGTCTTCCAAAACTCCAGTCCTGTGCAATCATTGCATTCAATTGTTTGTAGACTTTGTATACTTTGATGCTGACTGCTTGACTGATTGAATTGTCTTTTAAGCCATTTAAAACATTGTTTCTGTTATATCACGGAGACAGCTCACGTATTTACGTCATGAGTTTCACAAGTAATGGGCTAGGGCTCTGATGGATCTTGCCTAATTCTCATGCAGTGCTCTCAGCGAGGCTCGTACCCGGGGCCTCAAGACTGCGAGTTCTACATTTCACCACTGTGCCACGCAGGAACCGAATATTGAGTTGTGGAATTTTACATATGAGAAGCCAACTGAAGCACTGATGACATGAAATACTTATTTTGATTTAAAACAAGAAATATCTTTTAAAAGGATAGACAGCGTAATTTTGGCAGCAAATGGGCATGGGCCTTTATTATAAACATGCCTGCATTTTTCACCAATCACAAGTTTCCATTTAATCATTTGTAATCAGTACCAAAAATGTAGGTCAAACACCAGCACATTCAGCTACGCCGAAAAAAAAAACCCTTATTATCTCCCTTTAATTCTTTAAATGCCGATGGCGATTAAAATAGGTTTTGCGTATCGCGTAGATCAAAATCAGGCTGTACAGAACGTGCAGTTTAATCTTTGATCTGCGGCGTTCCCTGCCTGATGTTAGACGATGACCAAGGTCATCTTTAACTTCAATTTAAATCCATTTTATGTTGCATTCTTGGTCTTATTATTCTAGATTTAGAAAGTAACACAAATTCTGATTGGCTAAGCGCTTTTCTTTCTTGCTTAAGGCTGTTGGCAAAAATATTGATAAAAAATAAAGGTGTTTTACTTTATTTGATATACGGTACTTCAAATTCCCTGCAGGATGATTTCTCATTGAAAAACGTCTACATGGGATAGTGAATCTGGAATTCTTCGAGGCACTTTTTTGTATAACCCGCCAGTGTAGTTTTTTTCTTCTTCCAAAAATAACATCAGATGACCAAAGAGGAATCAGAACAGAAAGGAACATTGCTATATTTACAACTTTGTGTAATGAAGGTTTTTTTCTCCTCACGTTTACGTTTCCATTACATGATTAGATTTATACTTAAATATTGTGATGCATAGATAAATCACTCACATAAAACAATATTTAAATATGGACCATTTGAATATAGACCGTCTACGTCTTCTGTCTGAGGAGTCCTCGGGTCGAGTTTCTCGTGCTTCGAATATTGAGCAATGGCTTAATAATGTGGAGGAATACTCTAAAGAATGGAGAGAAGAAAATGTGCAAAATACGGAAAAATTGCCAAAAATTGAAGGTGGAAAAAGTAAAGATGTGTCCTCGGTTATTTCTAGTAAATCTGTTAGAACAGTGCCGCAAAGGACGACAGAAATAAAGAATGATAGTGGTGTGGAATCCGACAGTGTGTTTACATCGGTATCAAATACAAGCAGGCAGAGACCGTTGGTTTCTCTGACGGAGGCGACCGTAATTCTGCAACAAAATCTTACAAAGCACCTGAGTAAGGAAGATTTCGTTGTTTTTAATTACGTTTTTGTTTGCAAGTCTGTCCAGGTGCCAGCCGATCTGGTCGTTGGGCCGTCGGTTAATTCTTCATTCTCTATGTCGACTTCTCAGTCTACATCGGTCTGTCTGTCTGTACGCCTGTCTGTCGATCCGTGTCCATCCGTTTCTCCTTTTGTGTGTGTTCAACTTTTCGTTTATGTCTGTCTCCTTTATCTCCTCCTACCCTTTTTATTCCTCTCTCTCTGTCTCGAACAATTTCCCCTTTTGTCACAATCAATTTCAAAAGTAGCCGGTCGCTAGCCGCAAACCAAGTCGTCTACAGAAGGAAGCGCATGTTTTCACTCTGTCATTGCCAAATAAATCAAACTTCTGGGCCCATTTTCACCAACGTTTCGTAGTTTCATTCTTAGTCTTATCCTTGATTTAGAAAGTAACGGAACTTCTGACTGGCTGTACCATTTGATTTATTTGGTTTAGCCAATCAGAAGTGGTGTTATTTTCAAATTTAGCAAATTCTTGAGTAAGACACTCGTAGGAATGGTTGGTCAATCCGTACCCAGGCACTGGTTCTGTGCACTCTGATCTTGATCTACGCGGTCCGCAAAAGTCGCCATTCACAATGAAACAAAATGAGATGATCTATATTCTAGGCCGAAGGTCTTCGAGAAACACCCCGACTCCGTTCAACGATAGAACCTATACACGTCTGTATCTCCCACTGTCCGTCCGTACGTACAAGAAAGCCTGTAAAAAGATGAAGATACTGCCTCTACGTAGAGTGATGGGTCAGTTCGGAAGGACGAGATTCATCCTCAATCAACTCTGTCTGTCTACCAAGGATGTCAAAGCCGTGTGTAAAGGACTGATTGTAAGTAACTTTTAACTCACTACATACTTCTTCTTCTGTCGCAATGTTTTATAGAGGTCAGCAGAAAGACGCAAATAGTAACTTAACCCTTTACCACACAATCCCGACTTTTAACGACCCTGAGAAAGAAGCCTTTTGAAAACATTGTGGGAAAAGGAGAAAATGCTGGTAACCAGCATTTTCTCCTTTTCCCACAATGTTTTCTACCTTTTCAAAAACAAATTTCGAATTTCAGTCACATTTATTTTGTCGTCTGCAAATGCTTTCAATTTGGACTAGTCTAAAATTTTGTCGTTTGGTAAAGAGTTAAAGACATATTTGAGCAGAACTCCTCCTTTCCTTTTAGCCTGCCTTATTGTGTATTCTGCCTCTATTCTAGCCTGGAAGCGGTTTCACGAAAAAAAATTAAGTCTCTTATTTTGCTCCAGTCCACTGGCAGACTTATTTTCCGACTTAGGTCTAGTTCGTTATTTCAGACGCATTTCACTTACATCAACGGACTTAAGAAACGTTCTAAAATCCCAAGTTGATACAACATTTCAAACTCAGTTCAGCAAAATAATGGACTTAAGTCATTTTAACAGACTTAAGTCCATTATTTTACGGAGTTGAGTGTGAAATGTTGTGTTAACTTCTGATTTGAGAATGTTTCTTCAGTCTGTAAATATTAGTAAAATTGGCCTCAAGAAAGAAACTGAAGTTGGAAATCGGATCCCTTAACAGACTTCAGCAAAATAAGAGACTTAAGTTTTTTCGTTAATCCGGACCCTGGTTCAATAAATCCCTATTTAACATCTTCGCAAGCCAAGGTGACGATCACTACGTGGATATTACCCCTTGGCTGATCGTGTCGAAATTTGTTAGCACGGCGACGCGCCACCTACTGGATTTTGATTGTTATCACCCCTAGGTTTACGTCATCGAAAACGAATCAAACGTCGCGTAACATAACTCTTTTGGCCAGACTTGTTTACCTTTCTAGGTGTTGGGGTATGATCTGTTAAGGGCTTCGGTGTTGTTGTTTTAACGGAGGTCCACTAAGGTTTGGTTCAATTATAGCTTGTGAAGCATGCTTTCTCCGTAATTTGCAAACAATTGACTGCTTTTCAGATCGTAAACTTGACACGATTTATCAAGTCAAAATCTATTGTTGAAATCTTAAGCTTCGCAGAGCAAAAGCCACACACTTACTTTGACAGTCCATCGTCTGGTGTCGGGATGTATCCTAAAACTTCATTTAATGCATTGATTTGTGACAGTGAATGTTGAAGAAAATATGTTTCGGCTGTATTTTGTTGGTTATAATTCACAGCATATCAGATAACTTTCTCCTGTAGCCATTTTTATTTACGTTCTGCTGATGTTGGATAGCAAATGTAACGCGCTATTGGATTGGTGCTTTCAGTCCTGACTGCAACCAATGATTACTCGTATCGCGAGGCTAACAAATTTCGACACGATCAGCCAAGGGGTAAGGTCCACGTAGTGATCGTCACCTTGGCTTGCGAAGATGCTATTTAACGGAATGTTTCGAGATTGCATTCTTTTCCAAGCATTTTCTCTTTTCCTTATTGCCACTGTGCTTTCATCTGACCACTAAGGTACTTGAGCTTTTTTAGATTTTGAAGATTTGCTCTCTGCATTGTTTTGCTTCAGATTGTGTGACTCCGTAGTCAGTGGTAGAGTGTGTGTGTGGGGGAGGGAGGGTGGGGGAATACAGCAAAGTCGTGTGTGTGGGGGAGGGAGGGTGGGGGAATACAGCAAAGTCGGCAGCAATCTAGGTTCCTCAATCTCATTATTACCAAAGTTAGGTAGAGCCCTGAAATAACAGGTTAACAATGCAATAAGTACGGTTTTAAAAGAATAATGTAATGTTTTCCTATTCATATTTCTAATGTAACTTTCTGCTCTACACTTATCCAGCGAAGCTTCTGTTCTAGTCACCAACCAAAAGTTATTTACAAAATTAATGTCTTCCAATATACAGATTGCATCTACCTTCAAAAGTTACCAAACTGGAAGTTAACAAATACAAAGGAGATAGCTTTCAAAAATGCATAGTTACAACATACCAGTTGAGGACTGGGCTAATCACAACTCTCAGTCAGTTTTTTGTGCTCTTTCTCTCTAGACAGTGTGGATACTAGACAGTGGGTTATTTCTTCAACTGCAACAAGTGTAATCTTACTAGGTGATGTAAGATGGCTAAAGAGGTTTTATTATTTTAGTTAAGGGCTTTTATTACAAGTCAGAGTAAAAGCTATGCTGCCATACTGAATTCAGCCCCAAATTGAAAGGGTTTGCAGACGACAAATAAAATGTGTTTTCTTCACTTGACTGTTTACTAGACGAAAGCATTTTAGACCGGTTCAAATTGAAAGGGTTTGCAGACGACAAATAAAATGTGTTTTCTCCACTTGACTGTTTACCAGACGAAAGCATTTTAGACCGGTCCAAATTGAAAGGGTTTGCAGACGACAAATAAAATGTGTTTTCTCCACTTGACTGTTTCCCAGACGAAAGCATTTTAGACCGGTCCAAATTGAAAGGGTTTGCAGACGACAAATAAAATGTGTTTTCTCCACTTGACTGTTTCCCAGACGAAAGCATTTTAGACCGGTCCAAATTAAAAGGGTTTGCAGACGACAAATAAAATGTGTTTTCTCCACTTGACTGTTTACCAGACGAAAGCATTTTAGACCGGTCCAAATTGAAAGGGTTTGCAGACGACAAATAAAATGTGTTTTCTTCACTTGACTGTTTACAAGACGAAAACATTTCAGACCGGTCCAAATTGAAAGGGTTTGCAGACGACAAATTAAATGTGGCTCAGATGGTGATGTTTGTCTTAGAAAGGACAGAAAACATTGTGAGAATATTCTCCTTTTCCCACAATGTTTTCAAGGGCTTTCCGCAGCGTCGTAAAAATTCGGGACTGTTTAGTATCTAAAATGTTCATTAAGAAAAGATTTGTGGCAAAACTGTCCATCGGTTCTTTGATTTTTTTTAACGTAAAATCTGAATATACATGTATATAAAAAGGAAAACAATCGACAGGCTGGAACCCAGGCTTATGCGTTAGGGCGTGACGCCCTCACATGATGGACGTGAAGGACTTTGGACTACATCGTAAAAACCGATATATAAGAGGCTATATCTCTAAATGCTATGTGTTCAAACACTATTACCTCCCTTTTTCTCCTTTTGTCTCTTTTTTCCAATAAATGACATCTAAATTCCAAAGGTTATACAAGAAAAAAATATATACTTTTATGTTTGATATATATCTTCTAGGTAAGACTGTACTTTGTATTATTTAATTTTTTTGCTTTTATAAATAACTCGTTTGTCGCCCGTAGCACAGTCATATTGATGCACAATAAGATGTGTAACAATACTATTTTCGTTGATAGTTAACAACTAGTCCGTTGACGAGGCCAGCCCTAACGGGAGTGCACAATTTCGTACTGGCCACAACTTCTTAAACGTCTTTCTACGGAAAGACGCACATACTAACCAAATATATCACCGTTCCGCAATCCTCGGCTATATAGCGCGGTTTGATATGCATCTACACGTCTCGGGAAGCACATCGATTTTACCGTTATTGAAATTGTACGGCTCCTCTTAAAAAAAGAAAATATGAGCCAATTTTCTACGAATATTTCAGTCGGCAACCAGTTTGTACTTTCAATTTTTATCGTGGTTTATCAATTTTGTTGGGAGCTTTTCAGATCGATAGATGTGAATAACTTCACCGTGGTTGTTCATGTCGTTCCTTAGTGATTTACAGGGGCGCCGCCATGATTAAGATCATGTGACTGGTAGTTCAAATTGGAAGCCTCCTCTATACGGACGAGGTTAGATTTAGGTATGGAATCGGCCGAGTTCTGACGAGTGAGGAATCACGTTGTAATCAGTACACATCTCGACGAAGCGGCGAGATCTCGGGCTCGTAAATATTCGAATGACTGACAGTTGTGCGCGAAGGCTTTTGGGAGATTAATTGAGCGGTGTTTAACGCCGCTTTCAATATTAATTCAGTCGTATCATGGCGACAGGTCACATACTCATGTTTGTCCTGGGTTTCACCAGTGCTTGGATGGGGCTCTGAAGTGTCTTGCCAAAAGATACATCCATAAAAAGAAAAATAGCGTCCAATGAAACTCGAACCCGGAGCCCCCAGGTTACGAGTCCTACACTTCACTAATGAGCCACGCAGGACTCTGGGTTGTAGGAAGAAAAGATTCCCTTCTGCTAAAAAAGAAAAATCTTCGGTAGTAAACCTCTAGGTCTTCACACAATTTCACTTGCTGATTTAATTTAACCCTTACGCTGCTAAACGCGACTCACTGACCTTTTGCGGACAGTGTAGATCAAGATCACACTGCACAGAACGTGCAGTCTGGTCTTGGATCTACACTGTCCGATAAGGAGATACTTTTTCACCCAAATATAACTTTGAAATAGCACTATTTAGTTTTTTTACTATCGACTTGAAAGATTTATTTAATTTATTTAGCAGGATAAGGGTTAACCATTAAGTACAGGTTACTTTAACTCTTTACCAAACGACAAAATTTTAGACTCGTCCAAATTGAAAGCATTTGCAGACAACAAAATAAATGTGATTGAAAAATTGAAATTTGTTTTGGGAAGGGTAGAAAACATTGTGGTTACCAGCATTTTCTCCTTTTCCCACAATGTTTTCAAAAGGCTTCTTTCACAGGTCGTTAAAAGTCGGGACTGTGTGGTAAAGAGTAAAATGCACTTCACAACAAGTTGGATTCTTTAAAAAAAGGCAGCCAGACGAGGTCAGCATCAGTGTTTTCTGATAGTTTATTGGCTTTTAATTCCAATATGTTTGGATGTATGTAAACAAAAAAGTAAGGCATTAAATAATTACCGCTGCGTTGAAGCCTCTTGTGCATTACCCATGATAACAGTCACATGACCTTCTTTCAGGGTTTTCAAGTTGCGTGATCTTTTCCCGCGGTGTTCTCTCTCTCTCTCTCTCTCTCTTAAGAAATTCTTGTTTTTCCCTTGTTTTTGCTTATATTTATTTATTTAATGAAAAATTACAATTAATGTTATCTGCAATCAAATTAATATAACGAATCTTTTTTTACAAATCCGTGATATAAAAAACAAACCACGTCTATTTCCTATTTCAGTTTTTTTATTTCGGTTTATTTATGAAACCATGACGAAACAGACTGCGTATCAGAACAATTTCGCAAAAGGACTGGATTTAGACATCAATTTTTGAGGCAGTCTGCCTTGTAAACTCACCACTGATGGTGAGTCTGACGACCTCTCCAATAACTTTCAAGGAACCTTTATCATTGCCAGTCTGTGTGCCAGTCACATGCTGACATACAACAGCTGGACAATTTTGTTTTTCTTGGTGTTTTGAAAACTTTTCATCCAACAAGCTGCTTCAGTAAGTCTCGTCACGGTAACTAAGGGCGTCTCAGAATATCTATTACCATTTTAAATAAATGTCTTTTTATAATTTTGTGGTAGATTTTTATCACTTATGTACCAAGTTAACATGGGTGGAATATTCAAGTTTTTGCAGCCAAAATAACCGCTTTTTTTTTTGTCGATGTTTAAAAGAAAACGGTGTCATTTGACATCACTTGTTTTTATTTGCTCGTCAGGTACATTTGACTATAAAATTGTCAAAATTTTATATGCAATTTCTTCAACCACAGTTTTCATAGATAAAGGCACAACAGCACCCCAACAGAAAAACGATCATTAACGATATACTTGAAACGAAATTCTAGGCTATAGATGGAAAATTAGGCACATAAATACTGACACTTTTCAGGTTCTGTTCAACAACTTCAGAACGCGTTGCGAAGTCTCGATGTGAGGGGAAAAAAAGTCCAATGGATGCACCATAAGGGCAACAAACGTATCACCATACCAAGGCGGCATCAAACGTCAACGCGTAGGATGTATTAAGCTGTCTCATAGTCCCTCTTCCTCTCGTTCCAGCCATGGCACGACCATTTTACACCGCCACTGACATGTTTCTTCTTGATGAGATTCTAAAGACTGGAATCAGTCTGTCAACCCTTGACCAAACAATCCCATGGGGCTTTGAAAATATACCGGGGAAAAACTGCATGTAACCAGCATGTTCTCTTTTTTCCACAGTGTTTTGTTTTTTTACCATTTGAAAGATTTGACATTTGGTAGAGTTAAATACAGCATTTTCATCAAGGAAAAAAACTGAAACTGCAACACAAATACGCTCATTTATCGTCATGTTCTCCATGTCTGAATCAATGGACCAAGGAGAAAGCCTTTGCTAAGAGTGCAGATTCAGACCAGACTGCACAGAACATGCAGATCTTGGATCTGTCATGCCAATTTTCTCATATGTTCTAGCCAAGAAAGGGGGGGGGGGGGGTCCTATGTGGCTCACTTGTTAGGCGTACGTTTTTTTCATCCCATACATAGCTCAAGCATCTACCATTTGATTTGTTATTTCAAACCAGTGAAGAACTTACTCAGTGTTGACCGATGACAGTGCTAACAGCACTTTGATTTTATTAGATCATTCTCTTAGAATGTCGATTTGTTCAAACACAATTATTTCCCTTTATGACTTTTTTGTCCACTATGCCATCGATCAGGGATCATATATACACTGTGTATTTATGATCCCTGCATCATAGAAACGCAAACTTCATCGATAACATGAAAAACACATTTTCTGGATTTGTCTGTATCGTGTATCATTAAGTTATTTTGCTTTAAAAAGATTTTTTTTTGCCCGTAGCACCGTTACAGTGTTAAACCTTTTAAACCATTCTTGTGTTACACTAACATTAAATTTTATGGATCCGTTAAATTGGCCAACCCAAATGGGAGTACGAACCTCGTGCTGGCCGAAATTTGTAAAGCGTCTTAGGACGTTTACCATAATGTACAAAAAAGTTCAGACTGCACCTTCTGTGCAGTCTGATCGTGATCTACGCTGTCCGAAAGAGGTCAGTGAGTCGCGCTGTACAGCTTACATTGTGGTAAACGCTGATTAACCCCGTATGGCTGAACGTACTTCAAGCGTAGAAAAAAAAAGGCGCGACATGCAATAGAAGCGTTCATAGACGGCAATGAATTGTTAAGTGGGCCAAAATTATAGGAAGTGAGGTTCATTTCAAAATTCGACAAGAAGTAAACAAAAGATAGAGTAACCTGGCTGCATTTTAAAACCTAGTTTTGAAATTAGTTTTTCTGCCAGCGACTTACACTTAGACATACCGTATAACAAGAGATTGTTGATGACAACTGTCACATATCTTTTACGTTCTACTCTTGTCTACTAGCAAAAAATATATTTTAACCATTCCGTTAACCCTTAGGCTGCTAAGCGCGACCCACGGAAGTTTTGTGCTTAGTGTAGATCAAGGTTAGACTGCACAGAATGTGCAGTCTGATCTTGGATCTACACTGTCCGATAAGGAGATGTTAACCCGAACCCCATAACTTTGAAATAACAACATTTTGGTTATACCATCTGCTTTAAAGTTTAATTTACGTTATTTAGTAGGATAAAAGTTAACTCTTTACCAAACGACAAAATTTTAGACTAGTCCAAATTGAAAGCATTTGCAGACGACAAAATAAATGTGACCCAAAATTGAAATTTGTTTTGGGAAGGATAGAAAACATTGTGGGAAAAGGAGAAAATGCTGGTTACCAGCATTTTCTCCTTTTCCCACAATGTTTTCAAAAGGCTTCTTCATCAGGGTCGTTAAAAGTCGGGATTGTGTGGTAAAGGGTTAAACTACTGATTTGTAAACGACAGTTAAAAAAAAGGGGGGGAGTCCTACGTGGCTATGTTATAGGGTGCAGGATTTTTTTTTTTAATCCCATACATAGTTCAAACAACTACCATTTGATTTGTGATTTCAGACCAGTGTTTTTATTCAGTGTCCACAGATGACAGTGCTGACAGCACTTTCATTTTATTTGAATTATTACTGAATTTCAAATAACTTATGTGACTGACAATTACCTACCTATACATTACATCAGAATGTCTATTTGTTCAAACACAGTTACTTCCCTTTATGCCTTTTATGTCTAATTTGCCATCATACAGGGGTCATAAATACATTCTGTATACATGATTTCTGTATCGAAGAAAAGCAAACTTCATCGATAGCATGAAAAAAATATCTAGATTTGTACTATGTATCATTAAATTACTTTGCTTTAAAAGGAGATCTGTTTCCGCCCGTAGCACCGTTACAGACATATACCTTTTAAACCATTCTTGCTTTCTTCCAAACAAATTTTATGGATCCGTTAAATCGGCCAACCCTAACGGGAGTACGAACCTCGTGCTGGCCGAAATTTGTAAAGCGTCTTAGGACGTTCATCTATATAAACATAACAGACTACAGAATTCAAGCCGGGAACGTTATTAGGATTAATGTGCTGTCAAACTAAATACTTGGAGGCAAAATATCCTCTTATCAGACAAGGTAGATTTACGATCAGACTGCACATTTTGCGCAGTCTGATCTTGATCTACACCGTCCGCAGGAGTTCTATGAGTCGCCTAACAGCTTCAGGGTTAAATGCAATGTGGTAAACGCTGATGAACGTCGTATCGGTGAACGTAACTGAAGCGCAGAAAAAAGGCGCGACATGCAATAGAAGCGCTTATAAAACGCAATGAATTATTTAATAACTCAAGGTTATAGGAAGTGAGATTCCTTTCTGCTAACATAATACTTACGGTAGTTAGCCTAAGTCTTGTATAACCTTATAGGTATACTTTTGGCAGCTATTGTTATTCTAAAGTAAGGTCAGAATATATATTATAAAGGGAAAACAGGAGCACCTAATGCAGGTGCCAACGGATGCTTTATTTTCGATGAAAATTCTACGTCGAAAGAAGAGGCATAACTCAAAAATACATTCATGGATACTTCTCTTGTTGTATAGGTGTTCCCCTTTTAATAATCAACAACTTGTCCAAGTTTGAAGCAAATATTAAATATTAAGAGATATTACAGAATGTCGAAGTTTTTGCATGACGACGCAGACGACCACGACGCCAGGGCTACAGCAGTACCTCGACGTTTTCATCCGAGCTAAAAAGGATCGAACTGGAATTCAGACTATCTCGATATGGGCGTGACGCCCTTACGTGATGGATATGGTTGATTGATTGAACGGAGTTTTAAGCCACTTACAACAATATTTCAGTCATATCACGGCGACAGCTCACATATTCATGTATTTCCTAGGTTTCACCAGTATTAGGCTAGGGCTCTGAAGTGTCTTGCCTAAGGACACTTCCACGAAAAACCCAGTTGGTCCAGTGAGGCTCGAACCCGGGGTCTCCAGGTTACGAGTTTTAGACTTTACCATTGAGCCATGCACGACCCCTGATGGATTTGAAGGGCTTTTGTCTGTATATATGGAATATTACAACAGTTTGCATTTCAGCGTGGTCGGATCATGTCGAGTCGCGTGTAAAGAGATGCGTATCGGATGAGACCGAAGATCGAATCCGATGCGCATCTCTTTACACACGCAACGAGACATTATTCGACCACGCAGACATGCAGACTGTTGTAATATTTCTTTTATTATATAACTCACCACTATAAGTGTGAAGAAACATCATAAAATCACTACGATTGACCAAAAAATCTGAGAACTACGTTTTATTCTAGATATTTGTACAATATTTATAAATGGCGGATGAATAAACATAGATGATTGTAAGTCTGCATAGATCAGGATGCATTTAAAAATGGCAGTTGCTGTTCGAGCCGCTACAAGAAAATAAACAACAACTGCGGCTTAAAAACTATTTCTTAAGCAATGGAAAGGTAGTCAGTGGTCGTTATTCACTGTCATTGTCAAGAACTGTACATTTTTCCCCGTATCAATGCAGGATTCAAGTCAATCTTGTGATAATTAATTGCAATGCTGAAATCACGAGTGTTACTGTACTGCACAGTAGCATTTGGAAATGCCCTTTCGAAACAACACATGACATGTGGCATGTGACATAGGCATTTATCAATATCGGACAAAATCAATCTGCATAAAAACGATTTCTGAAAAAAGTAAACGACAAACAGCAGTCGAAGTATCTATAAATACGCTGATAAATGGGGGTTTCGTGCTTTGTCATGCCAGCTTTGTCATGCTAGCCGTGAGGCGTGAACGTTAAAGGTTGAAAGTGCCGAACGTTATTACACAGAAGTAGTCCGTGTACACGCTTATGCTGTACACACGGTACTGGGCTGATAGGGAAAAGTTTTCTGTCGAGTTGTATTGTGAAGTTAGATGACGCATGTATTTTACTCGGATCATTTATAGGTATATAATAAAATATAGCATATTGTCCGATAGGCTATATCGACATACATGTACTTAATTGTTCAAACACAGTTACTTCCCTTTTTCTTCGTGGGTCTATTTTGCGATGAAAGAAACGAAAATTTTGACTGTTACACGAGAGAAAAACAACAAGACCTTATTTTTTAAATATATTTTCTAGATATGTCTACTTTTTATATGATTTAATTCTTTCTTTTAACAAAACGAAATCTTTCTTTACCCGTTGTACCGTTACATTGAAATAAATTATATACTGTACATTGCCCGAATAATTTCGACAAATTTTAGACTAGTCCAATTAACTTGGCTGACTAAATCGGGAGTACGAACTTCGTACTGGCCATAACTTGTTGAGCGTCTTTCTACGGAAAGACGTAAACTAACGAAATTAAAATCCAAACATCCATTACATCGGAAACACTGCGAACAGTTTGATTAAAGAACGTGTTCAGCATTTTGTCATCTGTGTAGATAATATACCGATATATAGGGTTTAGTAAGGGATCAGTGCACATATTGGAAATCGTCATTTAACTCTTTTACCAAGCGACAAAATTTTGGACTAGTCCAAATATGAAGCATTTGCAGACGACAAATAAAAGTTGATTTAAATAGAGGAAATTGTCTTTGAAGGGATAGAAAACGTGAGAAAAGGAGATTTTTCAAAAGCCTCCTTCTTTGGGGCCGTTAAAACTCAGGATTGTGTGGTGATGGATTAAAACCTGAAACGTCAAAACAATTATTTATTTGATGGCCTCCAGAAAATAAAATGCATTTTCTATCCGTCGTAATCTATGCAACCTTGCAACCACCAGGGGCAACATTTGGCATGAAGATACAAGAATGGTTACAGTCTGATAAAATATAGATGAAATGCATAAAAAAAACACTAGCTGAAAACAAGTATCTATATAGATGTACCTTAAAAGCGCCTATCACAACTATAGCTGCCTTTGCGGCGTGTAGATCAAGATCAGGCTGCACAAAACGTGCAGCCTGATCTTTGATCGGCACTATCCGCTTTGCTGAAACACTTTAGACAAGAGCAACATTGAAATTGTGACTATTTGGGTCATATTTCTTGACTAAAAATATATATTTTGGGCTTATTCGGCGCTCTCAGGGTTAATATTCACTGCTGCATAAGAAAGTCTGCACTGCTGCTTTTCATCGAGGAAAGTGTAAGTTTGCTCCGGACACATATACGATATCTGTAATATATATATATATATATTTTTTTTTTTAAGAAAATTGTGCCAAATTGTCTATGCATTCTGAGTTTCGAAATCATTGCCATAGATATATATGGGGATATTTGCTGTTGAAAGGCAACGGGTGTCAAAAACAGAAGTTGCAAGTCGCTTTATAATCAAACAAGGAAAGTCTAAAGGCGTGATAATTCTGCGTTAAACGAATTGTGACTGATATTATTATTGTTTATCGGTTGTTAATTGAAGTGACAATTTACCTCGACTAAAGACAAAATTTCCAAACATCCAAACACATTTAATCTCCAACAGTGTAAATGAAAGGAATTTATAGAGGTTGATACCAAATAATCCTTTGGCATGTTACCATTTTTAACCATTTTATTTATATAAGAAGAATGTATTTCACTTTATTTATAAATTCACAACAGGACAAACAAGGTTCAAATCAAGAAATCAGAAAGAATGTGGACCAGTGCCTGTATCGGAATGTTGGTATTAAAAAAAAATAAAAAACTTGGAATGTTTACTGTTTTTAAAAGTAACCTCCTTTGAATTCTTTACACTTATTCATTCTTGATTGCCACACGCGAAAGACGTGCGCGAGCGCGTCATGTAACATTGCTCTCATGGACCCGTGTCATAGCGAGGGTTAGCTCCGCTCTGCTCTCGTAGTTCGTTCCACGAAGAGAATCTTTCAAAACAGGAACTAGTCAGAACTCACAAGGGGTCAAGACTGCATTATAGGAAGGGTTGGCTAGTGTTTCTATGTTTAGTTTTTGCAAAGTTTCCTGTACAAGTGTGGCTTTGTGAGCCAAGGCGTTATCTTGGTGTAAAGTGACGTCACTCCACAGGGCTTCTGGCTGGTTTTTTTTTCATATGGTGTTTGTGAGATTTATTTGAATAATGTGGACATAAAATTCAGCAGTGACTATAGTATGTATAGTCACAACATGACTGAGAAGAAAAAAAGGAGAACAGAAAAACGTGGTGCACACAACTTTATCAGGTAACTTAGAAAGGATGGCTTTAATGGCGGAAGGCGATGTTGGATGTTTCCATACCCTACTTGTCAGTTAGATTCAGTGCCTATGTTTCATTGCATGTTACCATACGATCAGTAAAGTTCGACACCTCTATCCTAATGCGTTCTGATCTTTTTTTTTTAAACAGATTTCGACTCCAACCCTCATATGCTCGGGCGTAAATAGTCGAGGTAGATCTACCCATATTGTGCAAACACGCGACATTCCAAGGTTGTTGGTCACTTGAAGTCTCACGGGCACTTCTACATGAAATATTAAATGTGACAGCTATTATTCTGACAATATTTCGGCGATCTTGTTGTACATGCTGCTCTACATCCGTGGTGATTAAATGTCAGTCAGTGATGTTGATGGAAGCTTAAGGCCAGATTTAGGGTCATCTTTGACAGTATCTCACCCTTGTTTAATCCGGTAGATCTATTTACGAATATCAGGCTTCTTGAGTGCTGAGTCCCCTTAAATTTCTTCTAGTTTAGACGTTTTTTATTTCCGATGAATACGATGAGTTTGGCGTATAAATTTATGATTACTCTCGGCTCAAATAAAACGTCCGACATTTTGGACCACTAATGCAATATGAGTATATAACATCATTAAAATGACGTCACACTTTACCTACATGAATATGACGACATTTGAAAGCTTCAGTGAGTTACCAGGCCCCGTGGCTCCTGGACTGACCATTTATAAAACGAATTTGTTTGAAATATAAACTAAAGGTGTAATGTATATTATCTGTATGTATTTTTGTTCATATATGCCATTTTCCGAACCCATATGTACCATTAATCTTGACGACTTAAGCATAACAATACTTGGGCAATGTAACTGGGTTGAACATTCTCACTTTTGAGGCCGAATTTTCTGAATTTCTGGGCCAGAACTTCTCCAAAAACGTTGTCAGCCATGGGCAGTGGGCCGAATCTTCTTGGGGCCAAATCTTCTGGTATCGGCTATTTTTAGGTGTTGGGTCGCTTACGTTCACGAAGTTTTACGTGCATACTCTGCTTAGCTGAGAACCGTTCTCAAACGACGTTTATAAGCAACGTCTGAGTTCAAAACTCCCGTGAGCAAAACTCAAGCCGTTGAGTACGGTTTTGTGCTGAGCATGAGATCGTTCTCAATATTTCTTTATAATCACGAGGCCAGATAATTAATGCTCATCTTTGCATTTTTAGGCCAGGGAATCCCTCTCAAGGGATTTCCTTGCCTATAGCGATCGTAAGCTGACATTTCCGGACTACTTTCAGACAAAATGTTGAACGGTGTGTCCACTCTATATCGCTGAGTCCGCCAAAACAACTAGTTTCGTAAGTACAGAGATCGCTTATCACACGGCGTGAATGTTTTCCTTTCCTCAAAGCTTTCCGACATCTGCATAGTGCTATGGAATTGCAAGGGTATTACAGCCCTTTAACAACCAACGAGTGTGTTTTAAGGGTTGTGTCCCTGTTGAATACACAACAGACGGTCAATAACTTTTCCAGGTAAAAGTTAAACGTCCATCGAATAAGTCTGTACACCGTTTAAGTCTGATGTCTATTTTTATCCGATACCGCCTATGGGCGGAGTTTATAGTTACACACATCTTGTCAGGAACTGTGCATTAAGGCGTTGCCGTATTATGACTGACATCAGACTTATTCAGTGTACAGACTTATTCGGTGTACATTTAACCTCTACCAACTTTTCCATCACTGTGATTGGATACTGAAATCCTCTCGTATTATAGACATGATTACAGCCCCTGATATCACTTTCTAGTGTACTAGCGCGAGGGAAAAACCCGAGAACCAGTTTTCTATTTTTAGTTTCCATTGTCACTTGCTGACTGTTACTGTCCGCGTTTCAAATAAAGATCAAAGGGAACCGAACGCCGCATCTCCTTTGACTGCCTGGTGAAAAGATTGAGATATACGATTTTCCATGGAAATGTCGATAGCTGAATGAGATTATTGGTGTATTAGCTGCATTTATTATCAGTTTCTTTTGTCATTTAGAACTGAACTTGATTTTCTCTATATGTTTACAAAAAAAAGATCGGTAGAATTAAGAAATATGCAGAAATTAAAAGAAATTATACTCTCTTTTTTCTGTGTGAATCGGTTTAAAACATCTCTCTTTTTGTCAGAAGAATAGGCAAACATTATGAATTTTTTGTTCTATCTACATTTTCCGATAATCAACCATGTTATCTGCTTATATTCTTTTTTTGTGACGACTGTTGATTGATTAGAAATCATGAAAGTGTTGTGCGATCCTTGGACATTTTTTAACTTTCAAACAAAATAATTTGAAAATAAAAGGTGTGTTTAAAAAAATTAGGTTTTAATTTATCAGTTATTCATCACATTTACATACCTAGAGTTTCATTCACATAACTGGTAGTTTCCGAAACATTGTTTGAAAAGGAGAAATGAAAGTTTAAGAATATTTATTTTGAAATACATCCCGAATGTGCAAATTCATTTTAAGCGCCAGAAGCCGTTGTTGGAATCTCTCTCTCTCTCTCTCTCTCTCTCTAATGGGACGAGAAGGGCTAGTGGACGTCTTTGTATGATATAGTCAAAAGAATAGATTTAGATCGACTGTTTGAGAACAAAACTGCGATGTATTGACATCACCCTGCCCTGCGTTCGCGATATTAGGCGTTGGTATTCGCGTTGTGTCCAATTTTAAATTGTGTCTTATCTTTCTTATCATTGACGGTATTTATTTGAAACTTGGAATATATGTGCGTTATCATAAAGATCAACCTTAACCAATAAGGCAAATAACTCAAAAATAAATTTGCTTGATTTAAGCCCCTTTTCGACTTAGAAATTTTTAAAGCCATTATCATGCACCCTATAGCCGAGCGTTGGTGCATAATCCACTATTTGCTTCGGTTTAATTATAGAATCTGGCTTCTGAGCACTACTTTTTTTTTTTGCATTAATTTAATTTTTCCTGTTGATTATTGTATTATTCCATATTATGCGTGACAATACCCCTTTACCAATGAATTCTTTTGGCATAATTGAATTGGCCTGACTGTCTGTATGGTAGTGATAATTAGAAAATAAGGTCTCGTGTGAGTTCGTATCCTTCGTTCTTTAGAGATTACAGATCACTAGATTTCCTGGCCTTCAGTACTATCAGTACTTTGATTTTTTCATGTAATCCTACGTGAAGTAGTTTTCAAAATAATGAGACGGTACACGTCCTTTCTGATCACCTCTCGTATTAATGGAACTCGATTTTGTTTACTTTTTAACAGCATTACATTACAATGCTCTGTGAAAAGGAAACTTAATGTATCTGCGTATAACTCAGGTCAGCCTGCGCAGTCAGCGCAAGCTGACATATGCCGAAACTTTTTACTTTTGGTCAATTGTCTGCATGGCAGATTAACCCTTTACCTTACGATGCCGCCTTTTGACGCACCTGGGAAAGAAACCTTTTGAAAACATTGTGGGAAAAGGAGAAAATGCTGGTAAACAGCATTTTCTCCTTTTCCCACAATGTTTTCTACCCTATCAAAGAAAAATTGCACCATGTGAGCCACATAGAATTTGTCGTCTGCAAATGCTTTCAATTTGGACAAGACTAAAATTTTGTCGTCTGGTAAAGGGTTAAGTCGACTATTTGAGAAAATGCAATTTATGTATCCACAATTATATGATGACTTGCTTGGTATCATGGATCAGGTAGATGCACTAAGCCCCCTTTTGCCAGAGCATGGCTCAATTGTTAATTAATTCACAATTTCACAATGTCCATAAAGTATACATGCTCGTTCTATCCATTCTCTATCCATATCATTGAAAATAACGGTACGAGTTCTCCAGGGTACGACTTCTCTAGCAACCATACCTTATATATCAGAATGCATATTTGTTCAAACGCAGTTACTTCCCTTTTTGTTCTTATCTCTATTTTGCGATCTAAGAAACGCAAATTTCGAGGATTAAATAGAAAAATTCATACATGTCTTTACTTTATTAATACATTTTCTGGGATTGTCTGTACGGTATATCATTGAATTATATTGCTTTCAAAGCAAACTGATTACACCCGTAGCACCGTTACAGTCATACGCCATATATACTGTATTTGCTTTCATAACTTCGACAAAATTTTAGACTTGTCCATTAAGTCGGCCGACCAACTTGGGAAATTGGAGTACTTAGTTCGTACTGGCCAAAACTTGTGAGGCGTCTTTCTTCGGAAAGATGTTATAAACTTAGAACGCAATTCACTTCTGCTCGACGACTAATATGGCACGCACGTGCCACATGACAGTTCGGATTAAATTGCAACTGTTGCCCCTCAAAGAACCGCGGTGTATATAGTATGGTACGGCATTTTCTCTCGATAAAATAACAAGAAAAAAATTATTATCAAGTTATCATATTTGTCTGCCGATGATGAACTCTCGATAATAAATTTGCAGAGATGACTGAAATAATTTTCATAAAGATAATATGTACACAAAGCGCGAATTTCGGGGCAATAGCCAGTGGCCAGGCGGTTATGATTTTTAATTACTCCTTATTGAAGTCTCTTTTTACAATCAATACGTATACCTATGGCAATGAATTGATAATGGGATCCTTAATAGTATATATAAATATAAAAAAAAAATCACACTGAAACCCAAGGTAGAGGCTACAGACAATGAAACACTTGTTTCAGCAAAGCTTTGGACATGAGAAAGAATGAAACTCCTCTTTAACTTTAGTTTTGTCATTGAAGAAAAAACACAATTGACCAGTTGCACAAAGCTTCGTATCAGACCAGCCTGCGCGGACTGCGCAGGTTGACCTTGGTCGATATTTCTTGCAGATGCATTAAACCTCTTTTTCACAGAGCCTGGCTCTTTTATAATCAAGCTTGACTGGGAATTTCTTTCGATTCTTTGAAGTCTTTACAGCATTTCAAATAACATGTCACTGACTGTCAAGCTCGTCTTTCATTATCTGTACATATTGATCAGAATGCCTATTTTTTCAAACACAGCTACTCCCCTTTTTGATCTTTAATCTATTTTGCGATCTAAGAAACGTAATTTTCGTGGATTGCATAGAACAAAATTACATGGGTTTATCTTTTAACCCTTTCCCAAACAAGCCCTGGTTTTCACGTGTCTGCAGTACAAGTCTTTTGAAAACACTGTGGGAAAAGGAGAAATTGCTCGTAACGAGCAATTTCTCCTTTTCCTACAGTGTTTTCTACCCTTTTTGAGAACTTTCTGCCATTTTCATCAAATTTAAAATTGTCGTCTGCAAACTCTTTCAATTTGGACCAGTCCAAAATTTGTCGTATGGGAAAGGGTTAAAATACATTTTCTAGATACATCTTTATTCCGAACCTTGTTATACAACTTCTCTAACACTCATAGGATGATCAGAATGTAAAAAAAAATGTTCAAACACAGTTGCCGCCCTTTTTGTTCTTTAGTCTATTTTGCGATCTAAGAAACGTAAATTTCATGGATTTCACAGGAAATTTCATACATGGCTTTATTACTTGAATACTTTTTCCACATTTGTCTGTATCAAGATCATTGAGTTATTTAGCTTTAAAAGGCAAATTGATAACACCCGTAGCCCCGTTACAGTCATATACCATATATACTGTATTTGCCCAAGCACGGTTGACAAAATTTTAGACTTGTCCATTAAGTCGGCCGACCAACTTGGGAACTTGGAGTACTTAGTTCGTACTGGCCAAAACTTGTGTGGCGTCTCTCTTCGGAAAGACGTTCAAACCATAACACATCAATCATTAGACTAACGTTCAACATAGCAATAGCTGCAAAATAATTCGAACATCGAATTCAACTGTTGCTACAAGCCCCCAAAGGAACCGTGGTGTACATAGTATAGCGGACGATACGACTGTTTCTGTCCATAAAATAACGGAAAAAATGTTCCTATCATATTTGTCTACCAAAGATGAATTCTCGTTGATAAATTTGGAGATAGGATTGAAATAATTTAAACAAGGATATGTACACAAAGGGCGAATTCGGGGCTAGTAGCCTGGGTCCAGGAAGTTACAATTTTTAATTACTCTTTAATGAAGTCTCCTTTTACATATGGCAATTAGTTAATAATGAGATTCTTAATATCATATCAACTGAAAAAAAAAAAAAATAATAATAATAATAATAATAATAAATAAATAAATAAATAAATCAGACTGAAGCCAAAGCTAGGGCAGCCCAACAGACTTGTTTGAGAAAAGCTTTGGACTGCAATGAGAAAGAATAAAACATCTCTTTAACTTCAGCTTTGTCAAAGAAAAATAGAACGACTAATACCAAAAAAGTCTTCGTTTCAGCACTGACCAGGCTGACTTTGGTCGATATTTTTTGCAGATGCTTTAAACCCCCTTTCCAAAGAACCTGACTAATGTATATAATCAAGCTTGACAGCGAGTATTTTTCGATTCTTTGGAGTATTACAGAATTTCAAATAACTTCACTGGCTGTCAAGCTCGTAGTTCATTACCTGTATGTTTTATATCAGAATGCCTTTTTGTTCAGACACAGTTACTCCCTTTTTTTTTATCTGTTTTCCTATTTAAGAAACGTAAATTTCGTCGGTTAAATAGAAAAAATAATATATACATGGCTTCATTTTTTGAAATACATTTTTCTAGATCTATATGTCTGTATCCTGTATCTTGTACACGACTTCTCTAGCAACCATACAAAATCAGAATGTAAATTTGTTCAAACACAGTTACTTCCCTTTTTGTTCCTTTGTCTATTTTGCGATCTAAGAAACACAAATTTCATGGATTACATAGGAAAATTCATACATGGCTTTATTGCTTAAATACCTTTTCTAGGTTTGTCTTTATCACTGAATTATTTTGCTTTAAACGCAAATTAATTACACCCGTAGCACCGTTACAGTCATATAAGATATATACTGTATTTTCCCTTAACGGGTTGACAAAATTTTAGACTTGTCCATTAAGTCGGCCGACCAACTTGGGAACTTGGAGTACTTAGTTCGTACTGGCCAAAACTTGTGTGGCGTCTCTCCTCGGAAAGACGTTCAAACCATACGACATCCATCGTTCGACTGACATTCAACGTTGCAGGAGCTGTAAAATAAATCCACTCCGATTGCTTTGCTACACGGTTCCTTAAGAACCGTGGTGTTAGAGTAGACGATGTAGAAAATGTTCCAACTATATTTTCTGCCGATGATGATTTTTCGATCATAAATTTGGAGAGATGATTGCAATGATTTGCGAATTTTGGAGCTACTAGCTTGGTGCCAGGCGGTTATAATTTTTAAATACTCCTTCTTGACGTCTCCTCTTACAATCAATACGTATATCTATGGCAATGAATTAATAATCGGATCCTTATATTTAAAATATCAAAGGAAAAAAGCAAGCTAGGGGCTACGGACAATAAAAACTTGTTTCAACAAAGCTTTGGATTTCAATGAGAAAGAATGGAACATCTCATTAACTTCAGTTATGCCAAAGAAAAATAGAATTGGCTAGTAACAAAAGTTTTGTATGATCAGTTCAGCCTGCGCAGGCCGACCTTGGTCGATATATATATATATATATATATTTTTTTTTTTTTTTTTTTTGAGATGCATTAACCCCCATTCCACAGGGGTTGGCTCATTCATAATCAAGCTTGACAGAGGATATCTTTCGGTTCTTTTATTTGGAGTATTACAGAATTTCAAAGTAACTTTTCACTGGCTGTCAAGCTCGTCGTTCACTACCTGTACGTTATACAAGTATATCAGAATGCGTATTTTGTTCAAATACAAGTGTAGAAGTTCTGGTCTGGACAAATTCAGACGGACGCCCGCACACACGCACATACACCGAAGCAACATTGTATATAACGACTATGTCTCGCTCACAGCAAGCAGGCCCGACAAAAATTATACATGGCTTTATTTTTGAAAATACATTTTTCTAGTTTTGTCTGTATCCTGTATCTTGAATACGATTTCTCCGGTAATTAGATGTAATAGGGTCATTTTCAGATGACAAGTTCCTTTTGGTCAGTTTATACCAAACCTTACCTGTGTTTCGCTTCATTGATCCCTCTTGTTTGGTCACATGACTTTCAAATATTCTGATTCCCGCTTCAGTCTTCCAACTGTTTACTTGGTAAAGAATTGATGAGATTCTTAGAATTGATTTCTTGGGAAAAAGGAAACAGTTAGCTGTAAGTTGCTCTTCTGAGTACTTTTCTTTGTGATTACCAAGTCTTACCTTGTTTCAAGATGATTTTGGAAGTCTTTTAGTTCTTTGATCAGTTTACCCTTTCTGTTGTGCAAATCTATGTCTGATCCAGAGCCTTACCTTAAGTTTGAACATGTAGAGCAATTATTCTTTAACAACCCTCTTACCTTTCACTAGCTTGCACATCTTTTATTAATATTTCAGCTAACCAGACAGCACAGAGAGAGAAAGAGAGAATGGTCATTTTTTGTTTAGTCTGTTGAGAACACTTAATTCCTCAAATTGGTAAGTGTATTTTGTAGAAGCCATTCTGTAATATTTTCTATTATAGTTTGATGTTAGACTTTATTTCATAAAGCTTATTACAAGTATAGTAGCTTCTATAAAGGTAACAGAGAGAAGAGTGTTATTATAGATCTAGAAATGATATTGTTGAAAGCATGTTTAAGCCAAACATATTGTCTAAATATGTATTGTATATTGTTTTAACCGTTCTCTGTCAAGCTGTATAACTGGACTTTACCATGTATTGTTACTTTGTATTTTTTATGTATAATTTCAGAGTGTTGGTTTGCAATACCATTGAAAGACAGCAACCCAAAATAAAGCTTTATATAGAGAATGCAGACTTATTTGTATCTTACCCCCACAAACAGAACCCACTAACTTGAGGTCCACATAGAGCTACATTAAGTAAACCTACTACATTTTGGCGCCCACCGTGATTTGTGGATTTCTATAGATACAAAGCATTTATTTGGATTATAAGTGACCAGTGATCAGTGTTTTACCCCCAAGGTTTATCAGCTGTATGCATGACCGAACATTTCTACTACTGTGCTGTACTGTGTCATGCATGGTTTCCCAATTTTACTATGGATGTTATAACAGTCTTTTACCTTGTGTTGACCTTTAACCTTTTACCTGCCACTGTGGACAGTGTTTTGACTGGGAGGAGAGAGTCTTGTTAGTTTCCCTTAATCCTTGTGTCCAACCAATATTCCAGATAGTGACTGTGTCATGCCAGCTGTGACTGAAGTGCCAGGGATTCATACTAGTTCATTTTATAGAAATAGTTATCATTTTGTCATAAAACAGTCAATTCAGTGATATACACATATAGTTGTTGCTATTGTTTTCTTAGATAAGTGATAGTGAAGGGATCGAGCCGTGATTGTGAAGGGATCGAACCAGTGGGAATCGTAGTTTTGTGTTCATAAATTGGGATCGAACCAGTATTTGTGTTTTTGTGTTGATAATTAGGATATAAAGGATATATTAGGATATTTGTTTGAGTAAGTACTTTCTTTTTTCTTTGTAAAGAAAACAAACTTTGCTTTATTTTTGCCACATTGTGTACTATTATTTTTGAAACAGACCATTATTGTACTTCAGATTTTTTCCATAGATTACCTTAGATAATGTCATCTAGATAGATATTTTTGTGATTTTTATTTCTTTATATGTTGTAATTAAGAAAGTGCGAGAGAGATTCACTTCATTGTTACTAAACCTTGTAACAAGTCTACTTTTCCTTTCACTTTCTCTCTATTGCTTATTTTCGTCTCCCTCCCCCATTTCATTCAAATATTTTTTTCTGCCATGTAAGACCTTAGTTATAGTTAAGGTGTATCTTATAGCCAGAAAAGACTGATACTCCAAGTACTTTATGCATTTTTGTTTTTTCGTTCAGTGAAATCCTTAACTACCCTTTCCTCGCCGATTTTTTTACTTGACCTTTAACCCGTAATTTCATTGGTGGATTGATACTTCCTGTTTACTGTAAGACTTCTTCCCATCATTCAAACCCCTCTTCCTGTTTATAATTGTGTACTGGTTCCCAGCATTCAATGAGAAAACCTTACTGGTACCTACTCATTTTTATGATAATCAGCTGGTTCCCGGCTTGACAACCTTTAACCTTCGTATCTGATCTGCATATTTGATTTTGATTGGTTGTTGACTTGGGAGAGTTTTGATTTTCTTGTATTCAACATACATTCTTCTTTGTTTTGATTGGCTATTGGTTTATTGTATATTGACCCATTGCCTGACTGACTGAACAATAAATACTTACTGACTAGACTTTGATAAGAAAATAGATATATTAATTAACCTTTTTTTCTCCTTCACAGATAGAATACCCACCTTGTCTTGCCTTTATTTGATATACCATATTTTCCATTTACTTATTGATTTAGATTGAAGTTAGTTGTTTATACTTCATATTGTAAATAAATACTTACCATTTAAAAACAAAAGAAAATCATTGCAACAGAACAACTCTGTTACACTGAGAAATCTACATACTTACCTCTTATTTTTTATATTCATTGTAGCAGAAGAACTCTGTTATACTGAACAAGAAAGTACTTACCTTTACTTCCAAGAATTCATTGAAACAGAAGGATTCTTGTTTGTTTGAATATTCGGAAAGACCCTTATCATCTAACTCCGATATAGAATTGCAGTGAGCAATTGTATATTTTTTACATCATCTCAGACACCAACAGTCATTTTACTTATTAAAGACAAAATAGTTTAAAAAAAAAAAAAAAAAATAGATCTGACAGTATTTTGTTTACATTGTGATCACTACAAGACCAAAAAGTTTAAAATACTTACATTGCGGCAAAAGTAGCATTTATACATTTTTTATTACAAAAGAGTACTCTTGCGTCTCGCGTTTCGGTTCTTTGTTGCAACACGGACATTTCAGATCAAGATAGAAGAACAGATCATTGTGGAATAAGAATCATTGCTGGAAAAAGATCATTGACACTGGAAAAAAAGGTGTGAATACTGTCTAAACAGTGACTTAATACACTTGAAAATAGTGATACAAGAGATTGACTTCTTATGTGACAGTGATTCTTTACATTGCAAAAGGCAGTGATTGCTTGTGATTTGCTTCAGTGTGCTAAAAAAAAAAAAAAAAAAAGGGTGACCTTTTTGTGCTTGAAGCAGTTGTATTTATGCTCAGTGTTGCAAAGTGCTTGTGGTTAGAAGTGCACGCCTTGTGATATTATACTTAAACTCGTGCATAGGGTTGTGCTATTGACAGACACTTAACCCATTGAGACACAAATCATTATATTTGTGACAATATACATCATCGTTGTGAAAGAGCAGAATTAGTGATTATTATTCCAGATCCAGACATGTGCTTAGCTTAATGCTAGAGACACTTAACCCATTGAGGTACATCTTTCTGTTCTTGTGACCAATATTCATCATAGAGATAAATAAATGATCATCATAACACTTGTACATAGCTAAAAGCTGTAGACACTTAACCCGTTGGGGTACATATTATTGTTCTTGTTACAATAATAATACTGAATTTGTGTTAGTGGATTGTAATATCTGTAATCTGTGTTCAACTTGATCAAAGGATGGCGGAAAAGAATACAGAAGAGAAAAAGATAGGATTCGCTACAGGAGGAATTAGTGAGGAAGATGAAAAGTTGATTCACGCTTTTCACGACTTAGGTCTCTCACCTCATGTTGAGACATCGAGCGACTTAGTAGAATTTTTGGCTAAGTTCGGAAAGATCCTGTCAAGTCGAGAAACTTCACTATCACATCATTACCCCAAATTGTCCATTTTTTACGGGGAAGACAACAAAGGAGAAACAACGTGGGAGACTTTCAAGTATGAGATAACATCTCTGTTAACAGAGCATAATTTCAATAAGGAGCAGATCTTACTTGGAATCAGAAGATCAGTAAAAGGAAATGCTGCCGACATTTTAAGGAGACTTGGACCCGGAGTAAGCCTTGACGATGTCATTGGAAAGTTGGAGAGTACTTTTGGCAACATGGAGACTAAAGAGAGCATTCTTAGGAAATTCTATTCTTGCCAACAGCAAGCAAATGAAAATATTAATACATACACTACACGTTTAGAAGAGATTTATTCGCAAGCCGTTTCCCTTGAGGCCTTGCCCAAGGATGATATGATACTACAACGTGTTTTGTTCCATGGACTTACAACGGACATAAAACATATTGCAACATACAAGAATGACACAATCCAGGACTATGACAAATTTAAAATAGAGCTTAGGAAAATAGAAGCAGACTTGAAATCTACTGAAGGAAAACAATGTCATGCCATAACAACAGATAAGAAACCATCGGAAATGACAGAAGTGAAGGAATTGCTCCAGAAACTAAATGAAAGAATAGACAGATTGGAGAAACAACAGCGTGAAATGAGACCAAACGAAGCATGTTATAACATTAGGTCATCAAGAGGAGGAAAACGACCACAATTCAGACAGAAAACCAACAACAAAGGCAAAGGACAAGACCAAGGTACATCCAATAGAGAACACAGACCTCTTGGATCTCAGAATTTCCTACCAACATGTTTTGGATGTAATGGGAAGGGACATATGATAAGAGATTGTCCTAATATTGTCCAGCCACAGTGTTACAAATGCCACAAGTACGGACATATTTCAAAGAACTGTCCAAACTAGCAAGTGCCTCTGTTGTCGGGTCTAACTTAGGCACTAAAACAAATGACCCAAAGTTAGTTGGAGCAACCAATGAAGTTTTAATTGATGTTGAAGGAAAGCTGACAAAAGCTCTTTTAGACACTGGAAGTTGTGTCAGTACAATATCACACTCTTTTTACAAGGATAATCTATCTAAACTGGAGTTACAGCCCTTGGACAACTTTACTAGGATAGAATGTGCTGATGGAAAAGAACTTCCATACCACGGCTACATAGAAGCCAGCATCAGTGTAACAAAAGGTGTCCCTGATGCATCAACTGTTCCTTGCCTACTCCTAGTAACTAAAGATACCAATTACTCGGCTTCCACACCAGTGATCCTTGGAACAAATGTATTAGACCTACTCCTACAAGAATGTAAAGGAAACTTTGGTCCACAATTTTTACAGAGAGCTTCACTACACACACCATGGTATCTTGCATTCAGATGTCTTGTCATTAGAGATAAAGAGCTAAACAAATGTGGAAATCAGATCGCCATTATAAGATCAGCTGAATCATCAAGGATCATACTTGGACCCAATGAAACCCAAACCATAAAGGGTCGAACAGATAAAGAACTTGGATTTCAAACCACAACAGCCATGTTTCATGAGACATCAGATTCCTCACTTCCAGATTTTGTTGAAATAACACCAGAAATCATAAACTATAGACATGGAACAACAAAAGAGATTAACATCACTTTATCGAACTTGACATCAAACTCAGTGGTGATTGCTCCGAGAGCCATTTTGTGTGAACTTCAACCAGTACATATTGAGGAGTCAAAGTTGAATTGCGAGAACATCACACATGATATATTGAAACAAGTCAACATTGATACAAATAACAAGTTGAATTCAGAGCAACTACGTCAAATCAATGAACTACTTTCGAACCATGTCGACATATTTTCAACTGGAGAAGATGATATTGGCTTTTGTGACAAGATCAAGCACCGAATAGATTTGCTAGATGAAACACCATTTAAGCAAAAAACTAGACGAATACCACCTGCAATGATATCTGAAGTTAGACAGCACATAGATCAACTCTTGTCAACTGGGATCATCAGAAAATCAAAGTCTCCATGGTCATCTAATATAGTGCTCGTACGGAAAAGAAATGGAAAATTGCGGATGTGCGTGGATTACCGTATGCTAAACACCCGAAGTATAAAAGATGCTTATGCACTACCAAAAATAGAGGAAATTTTTTATGTTTTGCAAGGTAGCAAATACTTTTCAACAATAGACATGAAGTCTGGATACCATCAGGTAGAGGTAGAAGAAAGTCATAAGGAAAGGACAGCCTTTAGTGTTGCAAACCTTGGCTTTTACGAATATGTGAAAATGCCATTTGGACTCACTAATTCGCCTGCTACTTACCAGAGGCTGATGGAAGAATGTCTGGAAGATTTAAACATGACAATATGTGTCATATACCTTGATGATCTCATTATTTTCTCAGACACATTCGAAGAACATCTGTGTCGTCTGAATTTAGTCCTAACCAGACTTAAAGAGTGCAACCTCAAGCTTTCACCTGAGAAATGCTTCTTTATACAAGACAAAGTACCATTTCTAGGACATATAGTCAGCAAAGACGGAATAGAGACTGATCCTGAAAAAATAGAAAAGATAAGAACATGGCCAACACCTACCAACTATGATGAGTTGAGATCTTTCCTTGCCTTCTGCGAATACTACAGACGTTTTATTAAAGACTTTTCAAAGATCACTCGTCCCCTTGCTGAGATGTTACCACCAACTGCATCAAAGAGAAAGATACCAACAAAACCTTGGATATGGACTGAAAGTGAACAAACAATATTTGAGAACTTAAAAGAAATACTTACTAAACCACCAGTTTTGGCCTATCCGGATTTCACAAAACCATTTGAACTACACACTGACGCTTCAGGCAAAGGATTAGGAGCAGTTCTCTACCAATCAGATGGAAAGCTGAAAAGAGTCATTGCTTACGCAAGTAGAGCTTTAACTAAGTCAGAGAAAAATTACAGTGCTTACAAGCTTGAATTTCTTGCACTGAAATGGGCAGTGACAGAGAAATTCTCTGACTATTTGACAATGAATCAATTCACAGTGTTAACAGACAATAACCCATTAACATATGTGTTAAAGACAGCAAAATTGGATGCCACAGGACAAAGATGGGCATCAGCTCTAGGCGAATACAACTTTGACATCAAATACAGACCTGGCATGAACAACTTAGATGCAGATGCAATGTCAAGGTATCCAAATGATAAGCTGGATGAAAAGACAGACACAATCAAAGAAATAAGAAATGATGTAGTAAAAGCCATCTGCAGCAATACTGATACAAATCCACTGATAGAGACCATTTGTGCAAACATAAACATTATAGAGAGCACAGAAGATAGTGGACAACCGATGGCACAAATAGAGTTAAGAGAACTCAGAAGACAACAGAGACAAGACAAATGTATTGATCGTTGGAGAATAGCAACACTAGACAAAAGAATACCAACGAGAAACCTCACAAAGGATGATTATGCCATGAGAAAGACATTCAATCATCTAGTGATGAAAAGAGGAGTGTTGTACAGAAAGGTACAACAAGAGGGAGGAATACTAGAACAGCTAGTATTACCCGAGTGTTACAGGAAAGAAGTATTAAAAGGACTGCATGATGATGTAGGGCATCCTGGAAGAGACAGAACCATCAGTTTGATTAGAGACAGATTTTTCTGGCCTGGGATGACGAAAGACATTGAGACATGGATTGAAGGTTGTGACAGATGTATCAGACGGAAAAGTGGTTCAGATATTAAAGCTCCACTTGTGAATGTGAACACAACTTATCCATTAGAACTAGTGTGTATGGATTTTCTTACTTTAGAACAATCCAATGGAGGAATCTCGAATATTTTGGTAATAACGGATCATTTTACAAAGTATGCAATGGCTATTCCGACAAGAAATCAAACTGCAAAATACAACAGCAGAAACATTCTACAACAACTTCATCTTACATTACGGAATACCAACAAGAATCCATTCAGACCAAGGAACAAACTTTGAATCGACCATCATCAAAGAACTTTGTAATCTGACTGGCATGGAAAAGACAAGAACTTCAATTTACCATCCCCAAGGAAACGCAGGGCCGGAAAGATTTAACAGAACATTACTGGGAATGCTAGGAACACTACAAAACGAACAAAAGGCAAACTGGTCCAAGTACATCAATTCCCTAGTGTATGCATATAATTGCACATCTCAAAGTTCCACCAAATACTCACCATTTGAAATAATGTTTGGAAGGAGACCAAAACTACCAATTGACATCATGTTTGAGCAAATAATAGAAAACCAAAACAGAACCACCAAAGAATATGTTGAAGACTTAAAAGATCGAATGGAGACAACACGAAAATTAGTTCAAAATCATCTAGATAAAGCAAAAGAAAACCAAAAGAACTACTATGACCAGAAAGCCAGAGCTGCAAAATTATACAGTGGAGATCGAGTTTTAGTGAAGATCTTAGCATTCGAGGGAAAACATAAGATCCAAGATAAGTTTGAAGAAGGGACCTACATAGTTGTAGAACAACCGAATGAAGAAATACCAGTTTACAGAGTTAGATCAGAAGTATCTGATGTGGTGAAGACACTACACAGAAATCATTTATTTCCAATAGGAGATAAACTATTGGAAAAAGGAGCACCAATTCCAAAAAAGCGGTTTTCCATAGAGAGGAGAAAGAGGAATGAAGAAGAAGTGACCACAAAGAAAGAAGATCGCAAGAAGGCGATAACTGGAGAAAAAGATAGGAGAAGAGTTGAACATGAAAAGGAGTCAAGTGACTCAGATGAGGAGGATACAGAATTTGTAACATTTACAAATTTATATGGGGACGCCCATAATCCTAGAGAAGAGGAGAATAATGATAGAAGAGGAGAAAGTCAGGCTCCAGAAGAGCAAAGTACAGAGGAAACCAGAGAAGAAAGTGTAACTGGTATTGAAGGAATGACAGAAGAAAATAGGACAGAGAGATCTACATCAAATGAACAGAGTGCAGAAGAGACAAATACAGAAAATTCAAGAGAAGACAGTGAAAGAGAAAGGACGGAAACAGAACAATTTTTACCAAGTACAGAAGGAAATACCCAAAACGGTGTGGCAGAAGAACAAATTCCGCCAAAACCACCACCAAGAAGATCACAAAGAGAGAGAAGAAAACCTGTATGGTATGATACTTACCAAATGAACCAAATGGTGCACAGGACGCAGGACTCAAAGCTTGATGCTTTAAATATTTTGATGTCATCTGGCATATTGCAGCAAATTGATAGAAACATTGCTCACAATCTTTTAGACACTATTATTAAATAAAGATTCAACCAAACTATTTTATTTTTTCGTCATTTTTACTCAAATTTATTCAGTGTGTGGACACACATTTTCAGAGGGCGGAAAAAAATAAGAATTTATTTAAATTACATTCATCATAAATATTTATCCTAATTTCAGATTTGCAGAGGGAAAGAGCAGAAGATTGACCAAATATATTTTCATTATTAATGTTGTCCTATGTTGTAGGTTCCGAAGTGTTTGGTTCCTGTCGGAGAACAGTATTTGTATATTAAAGTTATCCTATGTTGTAGGTTCCTAAGTGTTTGGATCCTGCCGGAGAACAGTTTTCAACAGCTACATATGTATGATTATGTATATACTGTATTTTTGTGTTTCATTATTATGCATGTTGAACTAATTTGACATGACAATGACGAGACGTCATTTTACAGACAGGGGAAGGATGTAATAGGGTCATTTTCAGATGACAAGTTCCTTTTGGTCAGTTTATACCAAACCTTACCTGTGTTTCGCTTCATTGATCCCTCTTGTTTGGTCACATGACTTTCAAATATTCTGATTCCCGCTTCAGTCTTCCAACTGTTTACTTGGTAAAGAATTGATGAGATTCTTAGAATTGATTTCTTGGGAAAAAGGAAACAGTTAGCTGTAAGTTGCTCTTCTGAGTACTTTTCTTTGTGATTACCAAGTCTTACCTTGTTTCAAGATGATTTTGGAAGTCTTTTAGTTCTTTGATCAGTTTACCCTTTTTGTTGTGCAAATCTATGTCTGATCCAGAGCCTTACCTTAAGTTTGAACATGTATAGCAATTATTCTTTAACAACCCTCTTACCTTTCACTAGCTTGCACATCTTTTATTAATATTTCAGCTAACCAGACAGCACAGAGAGAGAAAGAGAGAATGGTCATTTTTTGTTTAGTCTGTTGAGAACACTTAATTCCTCAAATTGGTAAGTGTATTTTGTAGAAGCCATTCTGTAATATTTTCTATTATAGTTTGATATGTTAGACTTTATTTCATAAAGCTTATTACAAGTATAGTAACTTCTATAAAGGTAACAGAGAGAAGAGTGTTATTATAGATCTAGAAATGATATTGTTGAAAGCATGTTTAAGCCAAACATATTGTCTAAATATGTATTGTATATTGTTTTAACCGTTCTCTGTCAAGCTGTATAACTGGACTTTACCATGTATTGTTACTTTGTATTTTTTATGTATAATTTCAGAGTGTTGGTTTGCAATACCATTGAAAGACAGCAACCCAAAATAAAGCTGCTTTTATATAGAGAATACAGACTTATTTGTATCTTACCCCCACAAACAGAACCCACTAACTTGAGGTCCACATAGAGCTACATTAAGTAAACCTACTACATAGACATTATATATTAGAATGTCCATTTGCTCAAACACAGTTACTTCCCTTTTTGTTCTTTTGTCTATTTTGCGATCTAAGATACGCAAATTTCATGGATTACATAGGAAAATTTCATAGTTCGCTCCTTTTTAATGCAAATACATATTCTAGATTTGTGCTTATTCTATATTATTGAATTATTCTGCTTTAAAAAATAAATTGATTACACCCGTAGCACCGTTACAATCATACACTATATATACTGTATTTGCCCTTCCTAAAGCGACAAAATTTTAGACTTGTCCATTAAGTCGGCCGACCAACTTGGGAAATTGGAGTACTTAGTTCGTACTGGCCAAAACTTGTGTGGCGTCTCTCTTCGGAAAGACGTTCAAACCATAAGACATCTATCGTCCGGTCACCTTCCATCGGTGGCAATAGCTGTTAGACAGTTCGACGTTGCTGCACCGCCTCCCAAAGAAACGTTGCATGGCAGATCTTGTGCCGTCATGACTGTTTCTCTCGATAAAATACCGGATAAGTGTTCCTATTATATTTGTCTGGCGATGATGAATGCTCGGTAATAAATTTGGAGTAATTTACATAATGTTATGTGCACAAAACGCGATTTTCGGGGCTACTAGCCTGGGTCCAGGCGGTTAAAATTTTAAAATCACTCTGTACTGAAGTCTCCTTTTACAATCAATACGTATATCTATAGCAATGAATTGAAAATCGGATCGATGATAATAATATAGAATAAGAAGATCATTGGGCCTACAGCGCTCACCTAAGTAAGGTTATCTACGACTGATCAAGCTGAAAAGATCCTGGTTGAGATCAAGTAAAACACACGAGTGTATGTGACCCACGTTTTGACCGACTTTTAAATTTGTCAGAGATATCATCAAGACAACTTTTCTGACAAAGTTTTACGAGTATTGTGTTGAAAAAATGGCCTCTGGGGTGCACACAAAATTTTCATACGATCTGGCCCAGTGACATACTTTTTGACCCAATATGAACTAATTTGAAACTTGTCCGAGATATCACATAGACAATTTTTCTGGACGAGTTGCATGATTGTCTTGTTGAAAATGTGGCCTCTTGATTGCACGCAATGTTTTTCTAAGATTTGACACAATGACCTACTTTTTGACCCGACGTGACCCATTATCAAAGTTGTCCCGGATATGATCAAAACAAACATTCGGGTCAAGTTTCATAAGTACTGGCTGGAAAACTGGCATTTACTGTACAGAAAAGGTTTTCCTAAGATTTGGCCCAGTGACCTTCTTTTTGACCTGACGTGACCCAAACCGAGATTTCATCAAGAAAACATTGTGATCAAGCGTCATGATAATCAGACTGAAAATGTGGCCTCTATGGTGCACAAAAGATTTTTCTAAGATTTGGGCCAGTGACCTATTTTTTGGCCCTATATGACGCAACTTTGGACTTGTCCGATATATCATCGAGACAAACATTCTGACAATTTTTCATGAGTATCAAGCTGAAAAGGTGGCCTCTCGAGCGCACACATGGTTTTTCTATAATTTAGCCCGGTGACCTACTTCTTGAACTGACGTGACCCAATTTCGATTCTGTCCGAGATTTCGTCAAGACAAACATTCTGACCATGATTCATGGGCTGAAAATGTAGCCTTAAGAATGCTCACAAGGTTTTGCGCAGGACTGTGCAAGCTGACCTTGGTCGATATTTTTTGCAGACCATTAAACCCCATTTTCACAGAGCCTGGCTCTTTTAAAATCAAGCTTAAAAGAGAATTTCGATTTTTATATCTACGGAACACCGTTAGAGCCATCGCCTTTAAATGTGTTAACTTGAAACGCGATACTCAATAGCACGATGATGATAACGTGAAATCACGAAACTACGATGATGAAAACACGAAAGTACGATGACGATAATGCGATATTACGATGGTGAAAACGCAACAATACGACACTACGATGATGATAGTGCGATATAATAGCTTGTTTTCACCATCGTATTGTCGAGTTTTCACCATCATAGCATCGTAGTATTGCGTTATTACCATCGTAATGTCGCGTTATCATCATCGTACTATCATGTTTTCACCATCGTACTTTCCCATTTTCAACATCGTACTATCGTGTTTTCATCATCGTACTGTTGCATTATCACCATGGTACTATCGTGTTATCATCATCGCACTATCGCCTTCCGGTGCGCATGCGCATACACATTCAAAGGCGATTGCCCCACAGTATTCCGTACTCATCAGCCATGTAATAACCCCTAAGAATCAGACTGCATAATATGCAGTCTGACCTTTAACTAATACTGATTGCTTTGCTGAGACATTATGTACAAAGCCAATCTTGAGGTTGCTTTCATTTGTGTCTCATTCCTTCATTTCTAGCATGAAAATGTCCATTTGGTTTACTGGCAATCTAAAGGTTTGAAATCAAGCGCTAGACTGGACATTTACTCTAACGTTACCAATGGACAAAACTTTATACTTGTCTAAACTGAAAGCATTTGCAGACGACAAATTAATTGTGTTCAAATGGACATATTTGTCTTAGAACAGGTAAAAAATATTATGGGAAAAGGAAAAAATGCTGGTCACCAGCATTTTTTTTTCCTTTTCCAACAATTTTTTCCAAATCCTTATTTCTAAGGGACATTTAAACTCGGGATTTTGTAGTTCTTAAAGAGGTGAAATCGACTTTGAAGGTCAAGATCAGACTACAACGGACATGTTTAGTGATCTTGAATCTTCGTTGTCGGATATTCTGTGAGACATTACCAGAATTGAGACAGTTTTAGGCAAAATATCTCACAACACACCAGACGGTGTAGAATTAGATCACACTACACGTTTTGTTGAGTTCCATCTTAACTTTTTACCAAACGACAGAATTTTTGACTAGATCAAATAGAAAGTATTTGCGGACGACAACTTAAATATAGCTCAAAATCTTACTTCTGTCCTATATAAAGTAGAAAAAACTGTGGGAAATGGAGAAAATGCTAGTTATCAGCTTGGAAATGATATTCTGCAATGTACTGGTAAATGAAACTCCAGGAAATCATTGATAGGTGCACTGGCCGTAGCAATATAGCTGAAATAATGTTGAAAACGGCATTAAATACCAAATAAACAAACCGCTCATTCTTTGGCTATAACAATTTAATAAAAGAAACTTCAAAGTTTGGCAAATGGAATACGTCAAATAACACTTATTTTCCCAGCGAAACTAATTAAAAAAGGTCTTCGTCAAAAATTCAGATATATTGACCCTTATCCTGTCGAATTTAAATTATTGGCCTTTACATAGATTTCAATTGGCTAAATGGCAATGGATGGGGTTTCGTCGACAGAAATTAATGATAGAGCAGCGGAGAGTGCAGAGCAAGATCAGACTGCACTTACATGCAGGCTGATCTTGCCCTACATTCTCCGCAAAATAAATCCATTATTGCAGTCGGCATGATAAAGACTAATGCGCATTTCTTCTTATATTTCTACAAACAAACAAGTCAACCCTTTTTTCCCCAACAACACACAGATTCAAGGATCTTAAGGAAGAAGGCTTTTGCAAACCTTGAGGGAAATAAGAAAATGCTGGTAACCAGAATTTTCTCATTTTCCCGTAAAGTTTTCTGCGTGGCCAAAAAAAAAAAAATGCAATCTACTAGAGTTATACGGAATACCGTTAGGTCAATCGCCTTTGAATGTATATGCCCATGCGCACCGGAAGGCGATAGTACGATGGTGAAAATACGATAGTACGATGGTGATAACGTGACAGTGCGATGATGATACCACGACAGAACGATGATGAAATCACGATAGTACGATGGTAAAAACGCGAAAGTACGATGATGAAAACACGATAGTACGATGATGAAAACACGACAGTGCGATGACGATAACGCGACAGTACGATACTACGATGATGAAAACGCGAAAGTACGATGGTGAAAACACGATATTATATCGCACTTCGTACTATATCGTATTGTCGCATTATCGTCATCGCACTGTCGCGTTTTCATCATCGTAGTTTCGTGATTTCGCATTATCATCATTGTACTATCGAGTATTACTTTTTAAATTAAACGGTATTCCGTGTATATCTGAAGTATTACAGAATTTCAAATAACTCCACTGGCTCTCAAGCTCGTCGTTCATTACTTGTAGTTTATATATCAGAATGCCTATTTGTTCAAATATAGTAACTCCCATTTTCGTTCTTTTATCTATTTGGTATTTAAGAAACGTAATCTTTCTGGTATCTAAGAAACGTAAACATAGAATCTTGAGACCCTTGAGGGCCTGAATCGCTCTACTGGGGGAGATTTTGCTTATTTTCTAACATACATCTAATTCATAATGCATACAGGAATAAGACAAACGCACACAAAAAAAGGGGTTGTTGTAAATGGGCTTGAATCCACTTTGTTACGGGAGATCACTCCTTCCTTACGGCATAGCTTCTTCCCGTATAGCATAAAATCAGTACCTGACAACTGCGTTAGGGAAAAATTCTCGTTAGCTCGGGGGTTAGTGTATTGGTCTTTTAAACCTCGATAAACAAGGAACTTTGCCGCACGGACTCGAATCCCAACCGTGGCGGTTTGTATTTGAGCTATGCATTTGTGACGAACTTTCATGTTCGTAAAAATATAAACAGCATAGTAAGCAGGCATGAAGAATTGAATAAATAGTGAAATAACTGAAGCGCAATTTCTCAAAACCAATAGTTTGCAATCCAGCCAAATTTGATAGGGTTTCGGAACTCATTGTATAAAACAAAACAATCCCTGAAAGTTTCAGAGACATTTGACCAATAATATGGACGGAATTGAGTGAACAAGACTTGGTCATCAAATGGCTGCTTTTCCGAAACAGACAGTCTTAATTTTTAAAAGGATTCAATCCTTTAATGATGCACATGATCTATGCAAGTTTCAAAAGAAATGAAACAAAAATTCTGACTTAATCGCGTTAACAAGAAATGCAGTATATTTTAAACTTTAAATAGCTGCTTTTCCCTTACTGATTGTCATATATATATATATATTAATCAATAGGCTTTCAGCTGTTGATGATATAAAGCAGCTGTGCAAGTTTCATGAAAATCAAATCACAAATGCAGACTAAAATAATTGGGTAAACAAGAAATGTAAATTTTAATTTCAAATGGCTACCTTTTCCTTACTATTTGTCAGATTTTTTTTTAAACTCGATAGGGTTCAAACTATTGATGATATATAGCAACTGTGCAAACTTCATGAAAATCTGACCACAAATGTGAACTTTATCTTGTAAACAAGAAGTGCTATTTTCAATTTAAAAAGGCTACTTTTCCCTTCCTGATTGTTTTTCAAAATTAATAAGGTTCAAGCTATTGATGTTATAAAATGACTGTGCAAGTTTCATGAAAATCAAACCACAAATGAGGATTTCGTAGTGCAAACAAAAAATGTAAATTTTTGCTTAATATGCTACTTTTCCCTTACTGTTTGTCGATTTTTTCCCCCAAATGAATACGGTTCAAGCTATTGACAATATACAGCAACTGTGCAAGTTTCATAAAAAATCCGACACAAATGTGGACTTTATCCTGTAAACAAGATGAGCAAATTGTCAACTTTAAATGGCTACTTTTCCCAAACTGATTGTCAGGTGTTTTTTTTTTTTTTTTTTCAAAATCAATTAATGTAAACAAACTGTGCCAGTTTCACGAAAATCCAACCGCATATGCAGACTTTGTTGCATAAACAAGAAAAAGACTTAATGGACGGGCGCACAGAGACGACCAGACGGACGACGGAAACCAAGCCATGACATAAGCTGTGCTGGCTTTCAGCCAGTCGAGCAAAAAATTATACGTAACTTTATTTTTGAAGAACACTTTCTAGATAGATCTATGTATGCCTGTATCTTGTATTAGACGTCTCTAGCAACAATGGGTTATATATCAGAATGTATATTTGTTAAAAACCAGTTACTTCCCTTTTTGGTTCTTTGGTCTATTATGCGATCGAAGACGCGCAAGTTTCATGGATTACACAGAAAAATTCATACATGGCTTTACTTTTTTAATAGATTTTATAGACTTGTCTGTATCGTTTATCATTGAATTATTTTGCTTTAAAAGCAAATTAATTACACCCGTATCACCGTTACAATCATAAATAATATATACTGTATTTGCCTCTGTTACGTTGACAAAATTTTAGACTTGTCCATTAAGTCGGCCGACCAACTTGGGAAATTGGAGTACTTAGTTCGTACTGGCCAAAACTTGTGAAGCGTCATTCCTCGGACTGACGTTCAAACCATATATTCCATCTATCGTCTATACGACGTCAACCGTGGCACGTGTCTGCAAGATAATTTCACTTCGTCTGCAACTGTCGCTGCACCGCCTCCCAGTGAAACGCGGTATGGCATACACAGTATAGTAGATGGACTACTTTTGTTGTCACGAGTCTCGATAAAATATCGAAAAAAAAAAAATGTTCCTACCATATTTGACTGCTGGTAATGAATTCTCGGTAATAAATTCGAAGAGATGAACGAAATAATTCTTACTCGGGATATTTCACAAAGTGCGAATTTCGGGGGCTACTAGCCTGGATCCAGGCGGTTATGAGACGCGGGAATTTGGTCTGAAAAAATAAAATTTTGCCAAAAATTAACAATGTTTACATAAGCAAATGATAATGAAATATAACAAATACTTCACAAGTTCGATATATAACCATACAAATTGAATTTGGACGTACAGACAATGTTACTACAAGGGTTCGTAGTTTTCGCTAGAAGTGACCATCTAATGTCTGTTAATGTCAGACATTGTCCAAAACAAACACAACAAATTTTGGCCGTGTTCGTTTGAGACAATAGCCGTATTCGGCTGGTCATCTATTGTGAAACACGAAAATTAATATTAAGCTCCGCCTACCTGCAAGGTGCCTGTTTCGTGCTGCACAAACATCACGACAATTTGAGAGCATAATGTTTCTACTTCAAAAAAGTGTACGAAATCGTGAAATTTACCAATCGAATACCAAAGGTGCAACACGAAAAACCCTAATTATCAGTCGAATATGGCTATTAATTCTCCGCTATACGATGTAACGCTGACTTTCAAGATTCTGATATAAAAATGACCGAGGTTGTCTTATCATTGTATAATAAACACTGAAAAAGCAAATGAGTTTAACCCTTTACCACACAATTCCGAGTTTTAACGACCCTGAAGAAAACGCCTTTTGAAAACATTGTGGAAAAAGGAGAAAAAGCTGGTAACCAGCATTTTTTTTTTTTTTTTTTTCCATTTCCCACAATGTTTTAACTCTTTACCAAACGACAAAATTCTAGACTGGTCCAGATTGAAAGCAACTGCAGACGACGAATTAAACGTGACTCAAAAACTGAAATCTGTTTTTGGGAAAGGTAGAAAACATTGTGGAAAAAGAAGAAAATGCCGGTTACCAGCATTTTCTCCTTTTCCCACAATGTTTTCAAAAGGCTTCATTCTCAGGGTCGTTAAAAGTCGGGATTGTGTGGTAAAGAGTTAAACACCCCCCAGAACAATTTTCTATTTTTGAATCACATTTATTTCGTCGTCTGCAAATGCTTCGAATTTGGACTAGTCTAAAATTTTGTCGTTTGGTTAAGCATTAAAAAGGGTTTTGAAAACATTCCTCGTGAAGGAAAAAATGCTGGAAACTAGCTAAGCAGCTTTACAAACACAACAGCCGAGCCCCAGTAGCTCAGTCGGTAGCGTACAGGACTTGAGAATAGGAGGTTGCTGGTTCGATCCCCGGCTTGGCCAATTTCTTTCCGTGGATTGATGATAGTCATTGCGACAGGATTCATTCCTCTCTCACCGCTGATCTTTGTTTCGACAATGGTTATGTGGGAAAGCAGCCAGTGGCTTGGAAAGAAAATTGTGCGCAGTACTGGTAAAAGAAACTCCAGGAAAGCATGGATATGTGCACTGGCCGCCGCGATATAATGTTGAAAACGGCGTTAAACACCAAAAACAAACAAACAAATACTACAAACACGACACCAACAAGAATTTATGATTTTTGGCAGAGCTGAAATTTAATTATGAGGTGTTTCATTCTTTCTCACTGAAGCCCAAAACAAGGCTGTAAAAAGTTTTTCATTGTTCATAGTCCCTAGCTTGGGTTTCAGTCTGATTCACTTTATATTTATAATCAATTCATTGCCAAAGGTATGTATTGATAGTAAAAGAGACTTCAATCAGAAATGATTAAAAATTATAACAGCCTACACCCAGGCTAGGAGCCCCCATAATTCGCATTTTGCCTACATATCCTGGTGTAAATTACTTCAATCATCTAAATTTATTACAGAGAACTTATCATCGGTAGACAGATATGACAGAAACAGCTGTTCCGGTATATTATCGAAAGAAATAGTCATGACAACACAAGTTAAGTAGTCTATCTACTATACTGTATGTACCATGGTTCTTTGTAAGGCGAGTAGCATCAGCAGTCAGGAAAGTTGATTTAATCTCACATATATGCGTGTCATCGTCGAACACAATATGCTTTGGATTTATTGATTCAGAGTTTGTAACGTCTTTCCGAAGAGAGACGCTCCATAAGTATTGGCCTGTACGAATTATGTACCCCAGTAATCCCAAGCTGGTCGGCCGACTTAGTGGATAAGTCTAAAATTTTGTCACTCTGCCAAAGGCAAGTAGACATTATATAGTATATTACTGTAACGGGGCTACGGGTTACAGCAATTTCTTTTGTAAAGTAAAATACATCAATAATACAAGATACAGAAAGTGTAGAAACTATATTTAAAAATAAAGTGATGTATGAATTTTTGCATGTAATCGACGAAATTTGCGTCTCTTAGATCGCAAAATCGGCAAAAGAACAAAAAGGGAAGTAACTGTGATTGAACAAATGGGCATTCTGATATATAAATATAACGTACAGGTAATGAACGACGAGATTGACAGTAATTGAAATGTAGAACTGCAAATCAAAGAACCGAAAGAAATTCTCAGTCAAGCTTAATTATAGATGAGCCATGCTCTGTGACAAGGGGGTTTAATGCGTCTACAAAAAATATCGACTCAGGTCATCCTACGCAATCCGCGTAGGCTGACCTGATACGAATTTTTTTCGCTGCTGCGCAACACGTGAAGATATGATTGTTTGCGAGAACATCTAGTACATAACCACGCGCTTCCATTGTGTTCCCAGAAAAGTCTAGATAACTGATCGTGTCTTTAAAGTAAAAGTTTGGAAATCTTCAGGAAATGTGATGCAGTGTTCAATACGTTCACAACTTCTTATCTAAAAATGGACAAGTGAGTAGATCTATGCCAATAGAAAACTTACATAAGTATGGAAAGGACTAAAAGATATTTTGAGAAAATATATCTATTTATATACTGTAGTTATTCATAGAGGTGCAAATATACTCCGACAATTTATTCAACTAGACGGGTTTTGTTAATTAAATGCCATCTCTTATCAGTTAACACTTTGCAAAATGACAGAATTCTACACTTGTTCAAATTGAAAGTTTTTGCAGACGAAAATTTTAGTGTAGGTGAAATGATGGCCGTCTGTCTACATTAGTGTGGATTTTTTTTTTTAACTTTGTTTACATATTTTGTTTAGGCCGAACAGCCCTTGTATGCAGCACTGTGCCGGCCTTGACAGTTTGCACATTTCTTTGTCTGTGATTTGCATTCACTATGAGGGTGATTCTCAGCACAATGGGGGCATTTTAGCTCGTTGTAACAGATTTCACATGACCAAAGCCCTGATACTTATTGCATCGATAGACAGATTTTAATGCCGGTAAAACCGGGCAGACAATAATGCTGACAGGGCAAATTTAGGTTCCATAAGTTACAACCAACGTAATAAAGAACAAGTTGGCTTCTTTAAAAAAGAAGCCAGGAGAGGTCAGCATCAATGTTTTCAAATAGCTTATTGCTTTTAATTTCAATATATTTTGGTACATGTAAACAAATAACTAAGGCATTATATGATTGCCGCTGTGTAAAAAGGAGAAACCTTTAATGTATTACATGACAGACACGTGACCTTCTTCCCACGTTTTCAAGTCGCGTGATCTTTTCCCGCGGTGTTCTCTTTTTTTTAACGAAATTCTTTTGTGTGTGTGTAGCTTTATTTGTTTAATGAAAAATTACAACTACTGGAAAGGTCATTTGCAATCAAATCAATATAACAAATCCTTTTCGAAATCCGCCATATAAAAACAAGATACATCTATTTCCTATTTCAGTTTTTTTATTTCGGTTTATTTATAAAACTATGACGAAACAGACTGTGTATCAGAACAATTTTGCAGAAAAGCGTGGAGTTAGGCAGCAATTTCTGAGGCAGTCTGCCTTTTAAACTCACCACTGTTGGAGAGGTCTGATGACCTCTCCAATGACAGAATTAAAGGCGGTAATTGTTTTTGTTAAGCTAGTTAACTGGTTGTAAGCATTAGTTAACACTTTTTATGATACATGCGGTTTTTTTTTTTTTTCAGTGCTTAGACTCAAATCATTCTTTTCAAAACTATTAGAATCTCATAAATACATGAAATCAATCATTCACCCTGAGAAATTGTCTTTTGAAAACCGCGCAGGAACAGAAGAAACGTGGATGATAACCAGCAACCCCTTTTCCCACGAGCTTTTCCACACTTTTACAGACAACTGCCATCATTGCAGCTACACTAAATGTGTCGTCTGCAAAAACTTTCTATTCGAACGTGTGTTCAGTTTTATCATTCGGTAAAGTGTTGACTGATAAGAGATGGCCTTTAATTGACAAATCCCGTTTAGTTGAATAAACTGTCAGAGTATATTTGCACCTCTACGAATAATTACATCATATAAATAGATGTATTTTCTCAAAATAACTTTTTGTCCTTTCCATACTATAGCTGATCTATATCAAGAGTCTGGGTGGGAAACTTTAAGCCAACGACGGCGCAAACACAAGCTTATTCTTTTCTATAAAATGGTAAATGGCCTTTCCCCAAATTATCTTGTTCCACCTACAGTTGGCAATTCTTGTTCTCATAACCTGCGTAGGCCAAACAATTTGAGGAATATTGCAGGTAGAACTAGCCTGTACAACACTTCATTTTTGCCAGCTGTGATTAATGAATGGAATTCCTTGCCAGATGAAATTAAGAACGCGGATTCGTTTAAATACCGATTAAACGTAGATAAACCTTGCGCACGGAGGCTTTACTTTTTGGCGATAGGAAAATTCAAGTTATACATGCCAGATTACGCAACAGATGCAGCTGTCTCAATGAGCATCTGTACTTAAAAGATTTGGGCAGTCGCCACTTTGTAGTGGCAGTGGAATCGACCCATCACTACTTTTTGGAATGTCCATTTTATGATAACCAGAGAATTAGTCTAAGCCTACCTGTTAACGGTATAACAAGACTTACACTCCAAATCATTCTGTTTGGGGATGAAAATCTTAATCTGTTTGATAACCAAAGAGTATTTGCTGCCGTGCATACATATATCCGTGAAAGTAGATTTACTAATGCCTAATTCTCACGTCATCTTGGTTATAGCTGAATCTGTATCAAACCATTCTATTCTACCCATTTCGTTTTCAATTTTACTGACGGTTTGGACCCTTCGGGCCCGGTATGCTAACATAAAAATACCATTATTTTTTGTGCAAACAGTTACTTGTTTAATCAATTGTGATGGTCAGGTTGGAAGGTTCCTTAACTATTATATAAGTGTTTTCAATTGAAATTTTCACTAATAACACTTCACACCGTTGTGTTCTTTTGTTATTTTTCCCCTACCTTTTTTTCTAAATTGATTTAAGTTCTCTTAAATTAAGAACGATATAATTATGTACTAACCGTTACCTGAAATTTGGAGAAGAACTTTATAAGCCTAGATTTCGTTCTCATCCTTTTCTTCAGTATGTCTGTCATATCATTGTATTGATTGTATTGTTTTGTCTTTTGTAAAACGTATATTATACTACTGAATAAAATATGTTTAAAAAACTACTTATGTAAGTTTTCTTTTGTTATACTCACTTGTTCATTTTCAGGTCCGAAATTACAAAAGTACTGAACACTGCATCCCAGTTCCTGAAGATTTCCAAACTTTTAGTATAAAGAAAAGGTCAGTTATCTAGACTTTTCTGGGAACACAATGGAAGCGCTAGAGTGTGGATATGTGCTAGATGTTCTCGCAAACAACCATGTCTTCACGTGTTGCCCAGCAGCGAAAAAAAGTTCGTATGAAGTCAGCCTGCACAGATTGCACAGGATGACCCGAGTCGATATTTTTTGTAGATGCTTTAAACCCCCTTGTCACAGAGCATGGCTCATCTGTAATCAGCGAATTTCCTTCTATTCTTTGATTTGGAGTATATATTACAGAATTTCATATTTAACTACACTGACTGTCAAGCTCGTCGTTCATTACCCGAACTAAATTGGTACCCGTTGTATCTCCCGTAACCGTCCGATAGACGTTGATACGAAGATCGATAACAGGCTGCCAGTTTATACCGGAACGTTATATAGATCTATTTATATACCAGTATGCCTATAAGTTTAAACACAGTTACTTCCCTTTTTGTTCTTTTGACTATTTTGCTATCTAAGAGATGCAGATTTCGTCGATTACACGGAGAACTTTATATATAGCCTTATTTTTAAATATGTTTCCTAGATTTTTTCTGTATAATGTATTATTGATGTATTTTGCTTTAAAAATGAAATCATGTTTACCCGTAGCACCGTTACAGTTATATACTATAAGAATTGTACTTGCCCTTGGCATGGTGACAAAATTTTAGACTTATCCACTAAGTCGGCCGACCAGCTTGGGATTACTGGGGTACATACTTCGTACAGGCCAACACTTCTGGAGCGTCTCTCTACGGATAGACGTTACAAAACACTGAATCAATAATTCGTACTGAATGTATATCGACGAGGATGGTACCAAGCGCGCAACTATTGGATAAAGAACTACCCCGACCACAGTTGCGACTCGGCCTCAAAGTGCATTGTACATACAGTATAGCAGATATGCTGCTTAACCCTTTCCCAAACAAGCCCAGGTTTTCACGTGTCTGCAGTACAAGTCTTTTGAAAACACTGTGGGGAAAGGAGAAATTGCTCGTAACGAGCAATTTCTCCTTTTCCCACAGTGTTTTCTACCCTTTTTGAGACCTTTCTGCCATTTTCATCAAATGTAAAATTGTCGTCTGCAAACTCATTCAATTTGGACCAGTCCAAAATTTGTCGTCTGGGAAAGGGTTAACTTGTATTCCTATACCTATTTCTTTCAATAACATACCGGAAACAGTTGTTTTTGTCATATCTGTCTGCCGATGAGGAAGTCTCGATAATAAATTTAGATGACTGAAATCATAGGAATGAGGACATGCACCCAAAAAGCGAATTATCGGGGCGCCTAGCGTGGGTCTAGGCTGTTATAATTTTTTAATCACTCCTTTATGGCCGACTTCTTTCACGATCTACACATTTCTATGGCAATGAATTGATAATCGGTTCCTTAGTGAAATTTAAAGTTTAAAAAAAAGGGGGGGATCAGACTGGAACCAACTAGGGGCTACGGACAGTGAAACACCCGTTGCAGCAAAGGTTTGGACTTCAATGAGAAAGAATGAAAGATCTCATAAACTAAACGTCAATTCTGTCAAAGAAAAAGAGAATTAACCCTTTCCCAAACAAGTCCTGGTTTTCACGTGTCTGCAGTACAAGTCTTTTGAAAACACTGTGGGAAAAGGAGAAATTGCTCGTTACGAGCAATTTCTCCTTTTTCCACAGTGTTTTTTACCCTTTTTGAGAACTTTCTGCCATTTTCATCAAATTTAAAATTGTCGTCTGCAAACTCTTTCAATTTGGGCCAGTCCAAAATTTGTCGTTTGGGAAAGGGTAAAAGGTGCTTAATTAAACTGCTTATTGTTTTTGCAAGGCTGCTTAACTAGTTACCAAACGGCACAATCATACACTGGTCCAATTCAAAGCATTTGCAGACGACAAAATAATTGTGACTTAAAAATTGAAATTCGTTTTGGGAAGGGTAGAAAACATTGTGGGAAAAGAAGAAAATGCTGGTTACCAGCATTTTCTACTTTTCCCAGAATGTTTTCAAAAGGCTTTTTCTTCAAGTTCGTTAAAACACGGGATTGTGCGGTAAAGGGTTAACCAGTTAACAGCATTTTATCTTTTACCAAAAATGTTTTCCAAACCCTTTTTCAAACGCATGTGCTTTTTTCAGTGGTTATTATACTATGATAACAAGAGGGCCATGATGGCCCTGTATCGCTCCACTGGCTTATAAATATAAACCACGAAGAAAAGTCTACACTATATAAGCCCTTATAAAACTTTGACCTCATGGCTACAGTCTGACTAAATGGGGAATATTGTATTAGAAGAATAACATGCCAAATGTGGGAGTTCTTGGCCTTATGGCTGGTAACAAGATGGTTTCTGAACTTTTCACTCCATAAACCCATGTAAAACTTGTAATCCCTAGTGCAGGGCCAAACTTGATCCTAGAGCTGTAACTTGGGCCCTCTTTGTAACTGTCCACTAAATAATGCTATAATTATATGCAAAATTTGGTAGCCTAAGCCTTATGGCTATGTACACCAAGATTTAAAAGTTTTCCCTATGTAAGCCTATGTAAATCTTGTGAACCCCCCCCCTCCAAGTATGAGGCCAAATTGACCCCAGGACTATACTTTGGACACTTTTGGTAGACTCCAACTAGATCAAGCTAAATGCCAAATTTGGTAGCTCTAGGCCTTATGGTTTCAGACAAGAAGATATTTAAAGTTTTCTCTATATAAGCCTATGTATAAAACTTGTGACCCCTGGGGAAGAGCCAATTTTGACCCCAGGGCTATAATTTCAAGAAACATGATAGAGGTCTACTACATAAAGCTACATGCCAAATTTGGTAGCCCTATGCCTTATGGTTTCAGACAAGAAGATTTTTAAAGTTTTCTCTATATAAGCCTATGTAAAACTTGGGACCCCTGGGGAAGAGCCAATTTTGACCCCAGGGCTATAATTTCAAGAAACATGATAGAGGTCTACTACATAAAGCTACATGCCAAATTTGGTACCCCTATGCCTTATGGTTTCAGACAAGAAGATTTTTAAAGTTTTCTCTATATAAGCCTATGTAAAACTTGTGACCCCTGGGGCAGAGCCAATTTTGACCCCAGGGCTATAATTTGAAGAAACTTGATAGAGGTCTACTACATAAAGCTACATGCCAAATTTGGTAGCCCTATGCCTTATGGTTTCAGACAAGAAGATTTTTAAAGATTTCCAATATTTTTCAGTTTTGTTGCCATGGCAAACAGAGTTTTTGAAGGAATCAAATTCTTTCAAGAAATTCTGAAGAGGACCATGTCAGGATCATTTCTGTGAAGTTTCGTGAAAATCGGATGGGTAGTTTCAGAGAAGAAGATGTTTGAAATAAAAGTTAACGGACGGACGGACGGACGGACGGACGACCGGACGGACGGACGGACGGACGCACGACGGACACCGGGCCATGACATAAGCCCGCTGGCCTTCGGCCAGTGGAGCTAAAAACCACCTCGGTCATTTTTAGATCAGAATCACGAGCGTTTCACCTGATCTACATCCCAGGTCCTTAACCCTTAAGATGCTAAGCACGGCTCACTGGCCTTTTGCTGACAATGTGGATCAAGATCAGACTGCACAGAACGTGTAGTCTGATCTTGAGTCTACATTGTCCAATAAGGAGATTTTTTTTTTTCTCTCTAAAACGACGTGTCACTGAGCAGTGACTGACGCCCCTGAAAATGTGGTTGTAATTTGTGCCAAGTTATACTGAAACTGAACAACAGGGAAAAGAAATTATGTCCCGTATACGAAAACGACTCAGCCCGCCCCGCCCCCCTCCCGCCCAAAATACGTTTGACCTTGCTGTGACATTGACCTTTAATCCACAGACATAAGTGCAATTATTCAGGTTTTTACAGCCGGCTTGAGAGTTTCATTAAACTATTCAACAGGTTCAGATTTCCAAACATTCTTTATTTCAGTACGAAGACACGGCCACTTATCTAGACTTTTCTGGGAACACAATGGAAGCGATAGAGTGTGGTTATGTGCTGGATGTTCTCGCAAACAACCATATCTTCACGGAACTGGTATTGGATTGTTTCTTTCTCGATTCTTGATCTTTCGAAACATTTGAGCCACGCTGTGGCAAAAGGGGACTTAATGTATCTCCGTGATCCATGATACTAGTCAAGTCATCACATAATTATGGATCCATAAAAGCCATTTTGTTTAATACCAACTTAATCATAAAACAGACTGGTCCTTGGACATACAGAAAGTTGAGCGATAGCGAAAAGTTTCGATCCAGGTCAGCCTGCGCGGACTGCGCAGGCTGACCTGGGTCGGTGCTTTTTTGCAGATGTATTAAGCCCTCTTTTCACAAACTTGCAGTCTGATCTTGCTCTACATTCTCCACTGCACTATCTGTAGTTTTGGTCATGTGAACTTAATTCAATGCCCATAAACTAGACAAAATCTGTTTTTCACAACAATCAAAAAGTTTAATTCGACAGGAGATGGGCTAAAACTATTGAAAACGAGAAAATCGCGATTCCTTCATACATTCAAAGGTACCAAGCGCGACTCACTGCACTTTCGCTTATCCTTGTAAATGGAGATCAAGCTGCATGGAATGTGCGGCCTGATCGTGACTTGACATAGTCCAATATGATCTTTTCCCCGCGAAAAGACCTTTGAAATAACAGTATTTAAGTAAATCAACTATTTATTTACTATTAGATGAATTTTTTTCATGTAACTCCCTTAGCAATTAACGTCAGCAAAAGAGCAAAAAGTTTCGACCAAGGTCAGCCTGCGCGGACTGCGCAGGCTGACCTTGGTCGAAACTTTTTTAACCCTTTCCCAAACGACAAATTTTGGACTGGTCCAAATCGAAAGAGTTTGCAGACGACAATTTTCTATTTGATGAAAATGGCAGAAAGTTATCAAAAAGGGTAGAAAACACTGTGGGAAAAGGAGAAATTGCTCGTTACGAGCAATTTCTCCTTTTCCCACAGTGTTTTCAACAGACTTGTAGTGCAGACACGTGAAAACCAGGGCTTGTTTGGGAAAGGGTTAACAGATGCATTAAACCCCCTTTTCATAGAGGATGGCTCATATACATATAGATCTATATTTTTCCCACAGAGACTGGCTGAAAACAGACTGAGCGGTGAGGGCATCAGCCTCGTTATGAGATATTTCACGGATTATAAAGTGATCACTGTCCTCGACATCTCTGGAAACAGACTGACGGATAGAGACGGACACGCCGTGGCTACAATTATCAAAGTAGGTCCTACCATTTAACACTTTACCAAACGACATTTTGGACTTGTCCAAACTGACAGCACTTGCAGACGACAAAATAAATTTGCATTAAAAATTGAAATTTGTTCCAGAAAGGGTAGAAAACATTGTGGGAAAGAAGAAAATGGTGGTCACCAGCATTTTCTCCTTTTCCCACAATGTTTTCAAAAGCCCTCTCCATCAGGGGTGTTACAACTGTGTGGTAAAAATTAAGAACAGATAACAACGATACACCTAAATAAGAGTAGAAACAGTTCTTTCCCGGAATTTTACAAATTCCTACTCTATCTTTGTAACTTAACCCTTAAGCTGCTAATCGCAACCCACTGATCTTTTGCGGACAGTGTAGATCAAGATCAGACTGCACACAGCGTGCAGTCTGATCTTTGATCTACACTGTCCGATACGGTATTTTCTTTCCGTTGAAATCAACTTTGAAATCGCAATGCTTTTAGTATTGAGTAGAAATTTGCTTTTCATTTATTCAACAGGTTAAGTGTTATTTTTTTTTTAAACGAAGAGAAAATAAGTTTTTCCTTCTTTCCCGTGTTTCACCATTTTGCCACTAAAGAAAATATTAAACTTGTCTAAATTGAAAGCATTTACAAAAGACAATTTATATTTGGCTCAAATGATGGAAAGTGCTTTAGATATGAAAGAAAACATGGTGGGAAAAGGAGACAAAGCTGGTTACCAGAATTTTCTCCTTTTCCCTCAATGTTTTCAACAGGCTTCTTCCTCAGGGTCGTTAAAACTAGGGATCGTGTGGTAAAGGGTTAAATAAGTATTTTCAGCATTGGGAGATGAAGAAATCCTGTCGGAATAACATTTAACAATCCTCAAAAGTAGCTTAACCAGGCTGGGATTCTAGCTCACGACCCCCATGGCTTACAAGGCCCTGTACGTAACCAACTGAGCTCGACAGATACATGAAATTGACCTTTTTTCCATCAGAAGAAAGACGACAATAACAACTTGTGATTAATAATTTACATGCAGCGTTATTGCATTTACACGTTGTATTTAATACCAAATGACAGACTTGGCCAATATCAGCAAACTCGACCAATGCAAGAAAAACTCTCGACCAATATCAAATACACAGATGGCCAATATGCCAATATCAATTCCAAAATGGTTGAAAATCTCGGCCGTTGATAAATAAAATTGTCATCAATCAAGTAATTTCGTATTGGCCGAGATGAAGGTCCGAGATCTGCGGTATTAGCCTCATTCCTCAAGCTAATACCGCAGACCTCGGATCTGTAACTTGGCCAATACGAAATTACTTGACTATAACCTCCTATTATATATAGATCGTTCTTGTCAAAATATCATAAGACTTGACGTGCAGTATACTTCACGTAATGTGCAGTCTGGTCTAAATCTATATGTACTATACATGTACAGTATGCAAGAGCCCCAAATGTTGTCCTAAATGTGCTTAGACTAAATACTTAACTATATTAGCTCGACTATTTCGAAGAAAATATAAGTTATTGTCGCAGGCCTGTCGTCGTCTGCGTCAGCTTCCTCGTGCAAAAACTTTGTCATTTTATACTCTCTATATCATTACTGAAGATATTTACTTCACACTTGGACAAGTTTTTAACTATCAAAAGGGGTACCCATACAGCAAAGTATGTTTACACAGTTATGTCCCTTTTTCGACCAAGAATTTTCATTGAAAATTAAGCAACTACAGTCGAGCGTTGGCATCCACATGCGGTGCTCTTGTCCTGACCTTTCATAGAGACTGATCACCACAAGAGGTCTGTTGCATCCAAGATATCATCGCGAATGGTTTATTTCTCTAGGTCAGCCCACAGCTCCGGGTCCTCCATGCCCACCATAATGAATTCCGGGAACAAGGAAGCCAGGCCATTGGACAAATTATAGGTAACACAACTATCTTAATGTATTTGAGCCCTGATCTGTGAAAAAGTGAGTTTAACACTTTACCACACAATCCCGACTTTTAACGACCCTGACGAAGAAGCCTTTTGAAAACATTGTGGGAAAAGGAGAAAATGCTGGTAACCAGCATTTTCGCCTTTTCCCACAATGTTTTCTACTCTATCAAAGACAAATTGCATCATTTGAGTCGAACTGAAATTGCCACTCTGCAAATGCTTCCAATTTGGACAGGTCTAAAATTTTGTCGTGTGTTAAAGAGTTAATGTACCTGCAAAAAGTAACGACCCATGTCAGCCTGCCCAGTTAGCGCAGGCTGACATGGGTCGAAACTTTTTGCTTTTGGCTAATTTTCTGCATGTCAAAGGATCATTCCACTTAAGGATTCATTACGTTGTTAGACAAAATGGATTTTATGAATCCCTAACTATCTGATGACTTGTTTGTATAGTGCATCGTGGAGATGCTTTAAAACCCTTTTGCCAGAGCATGGCTTATCTGTATATGTACAGCGGGGACCAGTTTAACCCTTTCCCAAACGATAAATTTTAGACTGGTCCAAATTGAAAGAGTTTGCAGACGACAATTTTGAATTTGATGAAAATGGCAGAAAGTTCTCAAAAAGGGTAGTGTTTTCAAAAGACTTGTACTGCAGACACGTGAAAATCAGGGCTTCTTTGGGAAAGGTTTAAGGGCTGTTAGTATCTGCGCATGAATATTCAATAAAACATTTCTGTGCGAACACATTGCGGATATTTTGACCAATGAAATGCCACGTAACAAATCACATGTACAACAGGATTTTTCTGGTCTTAAATTTGTAACAGAATTACTAGTGCTAGTGCTTTATCATAGTAAGACACCATCTAGAACGTTTTTAAACGAAACGTGAGTTTTCGTGGTTTAAACAGTTACTCGTGAATATTGATGAATTCGAGCTTTTGGCATTCAAATTTTCCCGCTGCTAGGAATGGGGTGTAGTTGATTCTCCTAACTGTGTATGTGCTGCTATAGAGACAAATGCACACTACTTCTTCGAATGTCCACTTTTTGAAACTATAAGAAATAAGATTATTCGCTCCATATCGTATCATGAAATAACTATAGACCTTCAAACACTCCTCTTTGGAAATGATTTCCTTACTTTTCAGGAAAACGAAGAAATCTTTCTGAAAGTTCAGTTGTATATAAAGGAAAGCAACCGATTTAATGAATGATTTCCAAAAAGGTCCATCCCCTCTCTCTATTTCTCTCTCTCTCTCTCTCTCTCTCTCTCTCTCTCTCTGTTTACCAAATGTCTCTTATAACAATGTTGAATTTTGTATTTTTTTGTCATATGTTGTTACTTAGGAAAGGGACTCTATAAGCTTTTATTAGCTTTCGTCCCAATCCATTTGTATGTTTATATGTACAATAAAATATGTTTAAACTAAACTAATGGGGTGTAAACGAGGGGACTATTTTTGGGGTCGAAGATACAGGTCAATCCGACCCGTGCAATTTCAGTGTGTCTTTGGTCATGATATCACATTTAAAGTGGGAAAGAGTAGATCCAAATTCGAAAAGATTTTATGCAAACATGATCGGCAAAGGTGTACAAAGTAGTGTTTGTTTAGTCTTGGATTCTTTGTCTTTATACAGGTAGCAATTACTGCAAACTGGAAGAACTAGATTTAAGCTGGAATCACATACGCCTGAATGGAGCTGTCGCTATTGCTAAAGGAATAGAGGTTTGTGGTGGTTTTTAACCGTTATCCTGCTAAATGAAAGAAATGAAACTTTCAAACCGATAGTATAAACCATAATTTTCTTATTTCAAAAGTATTTCGGGAGGAGGGGGGGGGTTCTCCTTATCGGACAGTGTAGATCCAAAATCAGACTGCACGTTCTGTGCAGTCTGATCTTGATCTACGCTGTCCCCAAAAGATCAGTGAGTCGCACTTAGCAGTATAGGGGATAAAGAGGATTTTACATCGTTTATGAAAGTATTACAGCCAAATCACTGCGACAGCGCACTCATTCCTGCATTTCCTGGGTGTTACCAGTACAAAATAGTGACTCTGCAGTACTTTACAAAAGAAGGAAATCCAACGCTTCAAACTATACCTGCGGGAATCGAACCAACATTTCCTTGTTACAAATCAAACAGCTGAGCGTAGAAATAGCTGAGGTAAGATTACTCCATACAAAAGTGATCAGGTTTCACCCAATCAAACTATCCTCCCCTCCCCCCCCCCCCCCCCCCCGCAAAAAAAAAAGACAATGGATGAGCCATGCTCTGGCAAAAGGGGGTTTAATGCATCTCCATGATGCATTATACCGAGCAGTTGACCAACTTATTAGGGACCAATGAACCTCCATTTAGTTTAACAACCGACCGAATTATAAAGCAGAATGGTCCTTTGACATGCAGAGAATTCAAAGACAGCAAAAAGTATCGACCTATGTCAGCCTGCGCGGACTGCGCAGGCTGACATAGGTCGATGCTTTTTGCAGATGCATTAAAGCCCCTTTTCATAGAGTATGGCTCAAATCTGAATTTCTATAGACTCTGAAAAACATAAAAAAAAAAAAAATCGAAAAAAGAAACATTCATTCGTAAAAAAGTTTTGCCTTTCATGTCATGTACTTGTAAATTTTACGACCAAAAGTACACTGGTCAGTAACAGATTGTAGAGGGGCCCTTCAAAATAAGATATTAAACATACAAGAGGGCCATGATGGCCCTGTATCGCTCCACTGGCTTATAAACCATAAATACTAAACATTTCAATTCTGAGCCAAATGGTTTCAAAATGAAGACTTACAAAGGTTTTCTCTGTAAAAGCCCTTGTGAAAGTTGAGACCCGCAAGGCACAGCCATTTTTGATCCCAGAGCTATAATTACTTGAACCCTGGTAGAGGTCCACAAGATAAAGCCACATGTCAAAATAATACAAGTCTATGCTGTATGGTTATAAATGAGGCGATTTTCAAGTTTTGTCCATATGAAGCCTCTGTGAAACATAAGACCCCTGATGCAAGGCTAATTTCAAAAAAAAAAATCAAAACAGGAAGATTTCTTAAGTTGTCACTATGTAAGCCCATGTAAAACTTGTGACCCCTGCGGCAGGGCCGATTTTGACCCCAGGGCGAAAATTTTGGCCTGCTTGGTAGAGGCCCACTAGATATAGCAACATGCAAAATTTGGTAGCTCTAGGCCTTATGGCTAGGTACAGGAAGATTTTTAAAGTTTTCTCTATATAAGCCTATGTAAAACTTGTGACCCCTGGGGCAGAGCCAATTTCGACCCCAGGGCTATAATTTGAAGAAACTTGATAGAGGTCTACTACATAAAGCTACATGCCAAATTTGGTAGCCCTATGCCTTATGGTTTCAGACAAGAAGATTTTTAAAGTTTTCCAATATTTTTCAGTTTTGTTGCCATGGCAACCAGAGTTTTTGAAGGAATCAAATTCTTTCAAGAAATTCTGAAGAGGACCATGCCAGGATCATTTCTGTGAAGTTTCATGAAAATTGGATGGGTAGTTTCAGAGAAGAAGATGTTTGAAATAAAAGTTAACGCACGGACGGACGGACGCACGCACGGACTGACGGACGGACGGACGGACGGACGCACGACGGACACCGGGCCATGACATAAGCCCGCTGGCCTTCGGCCAGTGGAGCTAAAAATGAAGTGACCACTACCTTTCTCTCTATTCCTCTACAGAAGAACAAGTCTCTTGAATACATCAATCTGGGATGGAACGGTTTCGCCTACGAAGGATGCGTGGCCCTGTCGGACGCTTTAAGACGTAACACGTGTTTAGAGCGGTTAGATATTTCCTGCAACAGGATACATCCGCCCGCTTTGATGGAGTTGATGAAAGGATTACTGCATAACAAAGTTCTCAAAGTTCTTATTGTAAGTGGAAAACCTAGTTTTGTACGTACTGTACGTAGGATTAACCTTGTCAGATTGATTGATTGATTGTATGGTGTTTAACGCCGTTTTCAACATTATTTCAGTTATATCGCGGCGGCCAGTGCACCTATCCATGCTTTCCTGGAGTTTCTTTTACCAGTACTCCGCACAATATTCTTTCCAAGCCACTGGCTGCTTTCCCACATAACCATCGTCGAAGCAATGGTCAGCGGTGAGAGAGGAATGAATCCTGTCGCAATGACTATCATCAATCCTAGGAAAGAAATTGGCCAAGCCGGGGATCGAACTAGCGACCTCCTGTTCTAAAGTCCTTTGCGCTACCGACTGAGCTATGGAGGCTTGGCTAACCTTGTCAGAGCCACAGACGAGAACCTGGGTTATTGCGGAAGGCATAGACCAATATCAGACTGCACAGAACGTGCAGTCTGATCTTGAATCTATACCGTCCGCTTGTTTAGTCAAACCTTTCAGATAGAACTTTTTCTAAGGTTCATAGTCCCTGGACAAGACACCTCAGAGCCCCAGCCTAGTACTGGTGGAACTCTGGAAATACATGAATATATGAGCTGTCGCCGTGATATGACTGAAAAAATTGTTGAAAGCGGCGTAAAATATCATTCAATCAATTCAATCAATCTAAAGTTCATAGGATTGTGTATTCAGCCAATCGAAAGAAGTCGAGTACATATATATACTCGCGCGAAAAGAAAAGGGTGGACTTGGTTAGAGGGAAACCTTACCTAGAGAAGCAAACTAAAGGGGTCACGCTCTGGCAAAAAGGGGTTTAATGTATCTCCACGATCCATTATACTAAGCAAGTTGTCATACAAATATGGATCCATAAAATTCATTTTGTCCAACAATCCACCGAATCATGAGATAGACTGGTCCTTTGAACTGCAGAAAATTGATCGACATCAAAATATTTCGGCCCAGGTCGGTACTGGTAGTAGATGCATTAAAACTCCCCCTTTTTTCCCAGTGCATGGCTCACATATGTAGGTAATACCGTGTAAATTAAATCTGCATAGAGTTAGCAAATAGGACGTGAAAAAACACAATTTTGGTATTCGCACATTTAGAGCACTTAAATTTAGGTCCATACTGTCCAATAGTTCTGATAGTTCTAATTCAACACTGGTCATGTTATTATCAAAGACACTCTGCCTAAGCCAATTAGACAATTAGTCTCAGAATTTATAGTGTGAATTAAATTTAGATTCGTTAAAGGCTCACTAGTAGCCAAAAGTAAACAATTCAGGAGTCAAAATGCAGACAAATTTAATACCATTCACAAGTATGGAAATAATCACGAGTCTGATATTGTCACAGTCCAATCTGTCAAAGTTTCACTCGCTCGCCGAAAAAAAAACAGTGCTGTAAAACTAGACCAGCAGTTGGCAACTTTTGTTCCAGTTTTACAACACTTTTCTACCAGAAACTGGAACTTTGGCAGTTTGCACTATAGCACATTATCAGACTAAAAACAATATCCATATTTTTAACTTTCTACCTGACGACAAAATTTTATCCCTGTCCAAATTGAAAGCATTTGTAGACGAAAATTTCACTGTGGCTCAAATGGTGCAATTTTTCTTTGAATTGGTAGAAAACATTGTGGGAAAAGGAGAAATGCTGGTTACCAGCATTTCTCCTTTTCCTACACTGTTTTAAAAAGGCTTCTTTCCTAGGGTCGTTAAAAGACGGCATTGTGCGGTAAAGGGTTAAATGGCATGAGAGAAATTTGCCTGAAGTTTGACCCCCTTGAATTGTTTACTTTTGGCCGCTACTATGCCTTTAATGAAGACGGCCCTTATTTCAAGACCGAAGCTTGGGTCCCCTTTTTCCTTCAGATGGACAGGAATCCATTGACACCATCCTTTACCAGCGTGTTTCTAGAGGGTATCCAGAGATCTCATCAGTCGATGGCGCTTCAAGAGCTCAGTCTTCAGGTACAAGCAACCCTTAACCTTTTGGCTGCTGCTTGAGACTAAATCCGCAGAACGTGCAGTCTGATCTTTGATCTACACTGTCCGATACATTATTATCTGTTTTGTGTAAATGAATCTCGAAGTTACAATAGCTAGTTTTTACTTTCGGCTGCAAGTATTCATTTGATTTGTTTATCACTCTAATGATTAATAAATCTATCACCAATTTGGCCATTCACCTTCAAACACTACACTTCCAAGAGCAACATATTTTCAGTAAGCGTATCAACTATAAAGCCCCAGTGCTTTTTTCAGTATCAGCTTTTGTAATATCTTGCAAACTGAAGTATACCTAATGTGCTTCCTCTAATTGCAAACGTTCACAAGTTGTGAATAGAGTTAGTTTCTCTGAAGTATAGACTGATTATGTCTGAAGTCCTATGCTGTACATAAAATCTGAATCGATTTGACAAGACTGTAGTATCGCATTTAGTTCCATTCACCAAATATGGAATTTTTCATTTAAGATGGAATTTATACATATATATCTTGGTCCGAAAGATCGTCATTTAACAAAGCTGGAATTGTCGGGTAAGGAATTGTTGTCTATCAATTGTATCGTTCTGAAACTAAGTAGAAAGCCGTTACGAGTACAATCACAGATGAATACAAAATAGAGCATTTTGTACTGCTAGAAATATCACACTGACTTTAACTTTACAAATTATATTACCATTAAAAGTGTAAAAAAAGTAAATTCAATTTGACAAGCCATACACTCTCTAATTACACCCTAGACAAGCTTGTTGCCTCCCGTTATTACGGGAGCCTTGTTTTGAAATCTGTATCTATTTCAGGGTGTAGTAGTAGACAGGGACTTCCGGGGCATTCTAGATTCCATTCAGCAAGAGCGGCGATTTCTTGTACAGTATGAAACGTCACTTCCGGTATCCTGTAGACCACGTGATGAAATGCTTAACGAGGTATTTGTAAGCATTTTTTGTTAAATTATTCATAGCATTAAGCTTTATGCTAATCCAGAGGGAAAACATCCCAATATAGATATTATGCCATAGATTAAGGGTTACATAAATTAGGTAACTCTTGAATAATAAAGCAAAATGTCTGATCTTTACCTACTTACTTCTTTTTGAAAGTGATAACTAATTTAAGACTATAAGTAATGTATCATGGGTTTCAAGCCTATTTTCTTATAGAAAAATAAAAAAAGTCATCCGGTTTGGTGATTAAGAAGCTTAGCAATTTATTTGATCTTGCAGTGAAAGAAAGAATAATTCTCTCTTTCACTGCAAGATCAAATAAATTGCTAAGCTTCTTAATCACCAAACCGGATGACTTTTTATTTATTTATTTATTTATTTTTTTTTTATGTTTTATTTTTCTATAAGAAAATAGGCTTGAAACCCATGATACATTACTTATAGTCTTAAATCAGTTATCACTTTCAAAAAGAAGTAAGTAGGTAAAGATCGGACATTTTGCATTATTATTCAAGAGTTACCTAATTTATGTAACCCTTAATCTATGGCATAATATATGACCTAATTTGAAATGTGCAATACCCAAACCTCAATATTTAGGGCTATAAACATCATTTTAAATTAGTCCTTTTACATTCGAACCAAACAGAAACCAATTCATATGTCTATGGCACAGTCCCTTACTGTAATCGTACAAATACACGGTACCCGAAAGAATTTACCAAAAGCTGTTAGTATTTAGGTAGAACTCTAAAGCTTTCCGAAAAAGACTGGCAAACGCCTTCTGATATAGCGTCTTTGGTCGAGATAAAAAGGGTATGGTAAATATTTCCCTTTGCAGACCATTTCTTCTTACCCTGGACAACACATTCTAAAATATCATTTCAAAAGGAGAAATTTGTGGTAAAAATAATTTTTATTTTGCTTACCCATGAATTTATGTGTAGAGACTATAACTGAAGCTGATAAAAACCAATGCAATGTCAGTAGTTTTCCTTTCAGGTGTTCGCGGTTTAATCTGTCTAGTCGCTGTTAAATTATGAGTATATTTACTTTCAGGTTCAGATGCGCAATCATTACAACATGGAGCCACTGCGAATGTTATATCTGTTGAAAGAACGGAACCGAGCCCAAGATTTCTTCCATAAAATTAACAAAGATCATGATGACGGGTTAGAACCAGAAGAGCTCTCAGTTCTGTTTAAGGTATCCACGCTACATGATGTTTCCAAGCGGTATTTCAGTCCACGCTACATGAATATGTTTGTCAGATGTTTCCAAGCGGTATTTCAGTCATATTACGATAGTCAGTGCATTTGTCGATGTGTTCGCCCAGTTTCCATTACCAGAACAATAATAAACACTTCCTGGGTCCGTATTCACCAACCATTCTTAAGAACGTTCTTAGACTTATTCTTCAAGATTTTCCAAGTTTGAAAGTAACACAACTTCTGATTGGCTAAACCGTATGGTTTAGCCAATCAGAAGGTGTGTTACTTTCAAATTTGGAAAATTTTGAAGAACAAGACCAAGAATGTTCTTAAGAATGGTTGGTGAATACGGACCCTGGTGTAAACTTCCACTGTACATGTGTAGGTATTCAGTTTGAGATCAATTTGAAAAAGGCTGTACAACAGTGATGTGGAAAGTTTAAATTACCGAATTTTCTATCATGCAAAAACATAAATACATCCTTGATTAGATGTATTGTATTTCCTGGATATATGCAGCTTTGTAGAGAGGGATGCTGCACAGCTATAATAAAATCTTTTGAAGGATGATTGAGAGTCAGAAAATTTCATGTGCATGTACCTACAGGTATCACTTTGAAACAAGATAAATTTAGAGGATTTGTAAGAAAGGTAACTTGACATTACATGCTGATCTCTCTTTGATTGGTGTTATTAAGACATATCTATCTTTGTCAGTTTGCCACCCTACTAACCCCAAGTTAGATTTTATTGTGTGGTATCGTTTTTGAGGTGGGGTTGGAAGCATCCCCGTTTAGATTTACAATGTGGGAAAGTGAACCTGAAAAATCTGATTCTGGGGTACCTAACATTGCAAAATCATCACCTGGAAAAATAGTACTTTTAAGGAAGTATTTTGTTCAGTTTGGCATCACTAAAAAGTTAACAATAGGGGAACTTACACGTCTTGGACGATGTAAACAAATGCACCCTTATCATACCACAGTTTAAGAAAGAGTGTTAGAACAGACTACCATGAGGCATGCGTAGGTATACACATTTATGTATCAGTTTCAGCAAATAGCGTCAAGAAGCTTCAACAAGTGCCATGGAAAGCTTAGAAGCATCATGAGAATTCTTGTGGTAATTTCTTTGAATAGGATTGCTTTATTTGTCTAGATATTGCTTAATATATACTTCTCACTTTGTTTAACTTTGACATTCTATTGAACCCCCTGTCCCTCACACATACAAAAAGATAAATTTGATAGTTTGCTCTGAGATTTATGGGAGAGATACCCCTCAGCTCTTTAAATGTTTGCTTGCTTTTACTCAATTCTTTCTAGTAGCACTACGTGCTTATTATTTGGTGCAACAGTTATATTTCAATTTGAGCAGGATTACTCACACCCCACCTCAGCAGCGCTTTTACCGCTTTGATACAGTTTCAAACAAATTAAAACGTTCGGGAGTGTGTCTAGAGTTGAAATTAATAACAATGGGTTACTAAGCTCCGAGCGCAAAAACCCTTCTCATACACTTATAATGTATATATTTCTTGTGTAATATATATATTTTTTTACGAAACAGGAGTCCGGTATTCCAGTGTCTCAATACGTCATCGATAGGATCATGGAATTTATGGACACAGATGGCAATGGAAAGATAGACCTTGGGTATATGACACATTCTCATTATCACATATATAAGTCCCAGTCTGGTATTTTTACCTGTTCGACGCGACTTTCGATAAACAAGAGGGCGATGATGGCCCTGTATCGCTGCTTAAGTACAAACCTTACATACCAAACATTACAATTCTAGGCCAAATGGTTTCAATTAAGAAGTCTTTAAAAAGCCCATGTGAAAGTTGTGACCCCAGGGCAATAATTACTTGAATCCTGGTAGAGGTCCACAAGATAAAGCCACATGCCAAATAATACAGGTCGAGGCCGTGGACATAAACAGTCAGATTTTTCAAAGTTTCGTCAATATAAAGCCCCTGTAAAAACTGAGACCCAAGAGATGGGGCTATTTTTAATCTAAGGGCTAAATTTGGTTGCCCTAGGATTTATGGTTAGGAGCAAGAACTGTTTTAGAGTTTTTACTGTATAAGCAAAAGTTAAATTTATGACCTATGGGTTGGGACCAATCTTGGGAGAAGCCTGTTACAAAATAGCACTCACAAAATATTACAGCTGTATCTCAAGGTCAGGACCATGGAGATCTTTAAACATTTTACTAAAGGAGCCTGTGCAGAAGTTTTGACTTCCGGTGCGGGGCCAATTTTGACCCCAGGACTATAATTGGCGCTATCTTGGTAGAAACCCTCTAGATAAAGCTGCATGCAATATTTGGTTGCCCTAGGCCTTACGGTTAGGAACTAGAAGATTTTTCAAGTCTTCACTATATATGCTAATGTAAAACTTGTAACCCCTGGGGCAAGGCCAATTTTGATCCCAGGGCCGTGTTTGGAAGGGTAGAAAACATATTGCCGAAAGGAGAAAATGCAAGTTACCCACAATTTCTCCTTTTTCCACAATGTTTTCAAACGCATTCTTTTTCGGGGTCCTAGAAAATCGGGACTGTTTGGTAAAGGGTTAGGCAACGGTTACGTAAACAACAAGACCGCTTGCAGTTGTAAGGATTAGTGAGATGTAAAAAAAAAGCCTGTTAATATGAATCAACCCGGTCGGGTAGCTCAAAGGTTAGCGTACCTGACTCGTGACCTGGTGGTAACGGGTTCGATACCCGGTTGAAGCAAACTTTTTTCCCGGCGATTTTTCGCCTCTCACTTCTGATGCATATGAGAAAAGTGGTCAGTGGCCTGGAAAGATAGCTGTGTCATTACTGAAGTAAGAAAGCCATGAAACAAATGCGTAGGTGCACCGACCGCCGTGATAGGACCTAAGCTGTTAGAACAGCTCCAATACAAACCAAAACCAGCCCTATCATTTTTCATGCAATGTACACCCATACAGTGTACCAAAGTTCCTTCTTTGACATTTTGATGGCGTTGCACCAACAAGAACGACACATACTTAATGACCTATTTGTCTTTTTTCATTTGGCACTCTCTTTTTTCAAATTTATGTGGTTATTGTTAGGGAGTTTTTGGTGGGCGACAAGAAGATGAAGAAGATATCACGTGATCAAGCTCGGAACGCTTCAGAGGAACCTACCAGCCGACATTATTCTCGGACATTCAGAAAAGCGCATATTCAGCAGCTGACATCGAGACTACAGGTTTGCTATACGATTTACTACTTTTCCTGTCCACAAGTTGTAAACAGGTTTTGAAGAGTACTACTGGAAAATGCACAACCAATTGCTCTGGCAAATGCTCAGCTTTCAACAAAGAGGTTTTCCGCATCTGTAACAAAAGCCTTCATCTACCCTTTAGATATTTATCATTTGTGCCACTTATACTAAATGATGTCATCTCCAAATAGTTTTAATGTCATTGAGCTAATAACCAATTCTGTCATGCTCTGTGAAAAGGGGGTTTAATGCATCTGCAAAAAGTACTGTCTCAGGTCAGCCTGCGCACTCCACGCTGGCTGAACTGTGTCGAAACGTTATGCTTCTTGATAAATGGTCTGCATGTCCAATGACCATTCTACCTGGTGACTTAACCGATTGTGTGTCAAAATGGGAGTTTATAGGTCAATAATCATAATAAATTATGATGATTTGCTTGGTGTGATGCATCACGGAGATGTATTAAACCCCCTTTTGCCAGAGCATGGACCACTTGAAGACGGATGGAACTGCTAGTTTTTCAAAATAGTTATTAAAAAAAAAGCTCTTTCTTTACACAGGTCACAAAAACGTCTTTAACCTGATGAATTCGTAATGGAAACTACTAAATCTAAAACATTTTAGCTAAGTTATATATTCAAAGTACATTTCAAATTGAATGTTGTGTTCTAAGTAGGCATTAACCCATTCCAGCGCAACTGATAGAAAATTCGTAAGTCCGAAGTGCTTGCATGGAATCAAGGGGGCATCCAGCTTTCCGCTGCTGCCAATACTGTGCATCTAACTCTCGCTTCAGACAACGGACAGCTTCTGTGGATCATATTATCCTGCGTGTTATGGTGTCTGATCTGAATCAAAATAATTTGCCATTGTTGAATGTTATAGACAACATGAGTTTGTGGGTTAAAGCCTTCACCCTTATCCTGCTAAATAAAAGAAATTTAAGTTTCAAGCCAATAGTAAAATCCCCAAATTTTCCTATTTCGAAGTTATTTTTGGAGGAAAGATATCTTCTTATCGGACAGTGTAGATCCAAGATCAGACTGCACATTTTGTGCAGTCTGATCTTGGATCTACGCTGTCCGTAAAAGGTCAGTGAGTCGCGCTTAACAGCCTATGGGTTAAACTATTTAATTCACCTTATTACAGGCGCTTTACTGCCTATGGGTTTAACTATTTAATTCACCTTATACACTATCATTACAGGCGCATAACAGCCTATGTGTCAAGCTATTTAATTCACCTTATGCACTATCATTACAGGTAGAGGACGCTTACCAGTATCTGTCACCGATTGCTTCGGCTTCCAATTCTCCTGCAAGCAGTAGAAGATCGTCCTTTAATCTATAAACTATCGGAGTCTTCAACAGCGGTCAGAAAATACCAGGGACGTTTTTGCTCTATCTCTAGAGCCGTAACGCTCAGTCCGCACAGATAACTTGTGAAACATACTGGCAATAAAGCACTTAGATCTTTACCAAACATTACAATTTCAGACTTGTCTACCTTGAAAGCATTTGCAGACGACAAATTGAATGTAGCTCATATGATGGAATCTGTCTTTGAAAGGATAGAAAACACTGAGGGAAAAGGAGAAAATGCTGACTGAAAGGCTTTTGAAAACATTTTGGGAGAAGGTGAAAATGCTGGTAACCAGCATTTTTACCTTTTCCCAAAATGATTTCAAGATCCTTTCACCTAAGGGTCGTTAAAATCCAGGACTGTGTGGTAAAGGTTTAATTAATTAAAAGGCAAAGTTTTCTGGTTTTATTATGTTTTTTATCTATGTACATTTATTCATTTATTTCAATGTATTGCCTGCATTTGATCTTTGATCCAGACAAACATTTCGTCTTGTATAGTTGTTTCTTGGGTCGCGCAATTGTTGCAACTATTGGTCATAGAAATGTGAGCTGTCGCGGATGAATTACTGAAATAGCGTTAATGCATCGTTGAGTACCTAGGATAAAGTCCAGATTCCACCTGCCTATCTTCAGGGATCAGTTTGGACGACGAAAAAAAAAGTCATTTTTGAAACAGCACAGCTGTTACGAGAGGCAAAGGCCAAAAGCTATCATGATCTCAGAAGGAATGGAACAAAACTTTATTATTGACAGGTTTAATAACATTCCAATGTAAAATACGAGCTTCTGGCAAAAGGGGGCTTAATGCACCTGCAAAAAATGATCGACCCAGGTCAGTCTGCGCGGACCTCACAGGCTGACCTGGGCGGAGACTTATTGCTTTTAGTAAATTTTCGGCAGGTAAGAGGACGAGTGTACTTAATAATTCAATTGGTTGTTATACAGAATGGATTTTGTGGATCCACAGTGATTATGGTGACTTGCTTGGTATCATGGATCACGGAGATACGTAAATATAACTATCAACCTATAACATACTAATTGAGTGGTTTACATGCAAGACACTATCATTATAGAGTATAGATTACGTCTATAAGTGAGTAATTTGACAAAATCGAACAGAAACATAATTGGCTAATAAATAAGACTCTGTATAAAATGGTTCATTTGCTTGGTTCTTCCAAATTGTTTAGAAAAACTAAATCTTTCGGAAGCGAACAAATGCGCATCAGTCTTGAGATGGGTCAAGAGGGAATTTTATTTGAAATATGAGAAAAAAAATAAACAATACTTAACACACATGTTCAGTGGATACAAATGATAAACAAAGACAACAAACGATCCAAATCAATACACAAAGACGCCATTTATCCTTTTCTACACGATCCCGACTTTAACCGGTCCTAAGAAAGCAGGTATTTGAAATCATTGTGGGAAAAGGAGAAAATGCTGGTAACCAGCATTTTCTCCTTTCCGCAATATTTTCTACCCTTCCCCTTCCCCCCCCCCCCCAAAAAAAAAAAAAAAAAAATATCAAGTTTTGAGCCACACTTATTTTGTCTTCTACAAATGCTTTGAATTTGGACAAGTGTAAGATTTTGCTGTCTGGTAAAGAGTTAATCCTTTCACCCTTTTACAAACGATTCTCACTTTTAAAGGAATCCAAAATGGTTTTTATAATCTCGACAAACTTAAGAAAGGATTCCTTACCGAAAAAGGTGAGGCAATGACTAGCATACCATCAGTAAAGAACAACGAGAGATATACATAAACAAGAGAAATCAATGGTATTTCATTACGCGCCTACGTGGCCTTTTAAGGTATTTTCGGTCAAATTTAGAACTTTGTAGTTTGGTCACATGAAGAGACAGAAAGACTCAAGACAATAAAAATGGTTCCAAACATACAAACAAAACGCAAATATACCACAAGTTATATAGTATTTATAGCTCTTCAACGTCGGAGGCAGGGATCACTCTGAAAACTTTCACGACATTCGGATTGCCCTGTTCGGACATAGCAAATTTGTCCCCGTCCTTATTGAAAGCGATACACAGTGGTCTTGCCAAAGTATCCATTAGGATTTGTTTCATTTCCCCGGAATCGCGAACTTTGTGAATATCACTAGACCAAAACCCACAAATGTACAAGTTCCCCTTTGGGTCGACACTAACCCCCCTCGGGCCAGATACTGGGTACACAAATAACGGTGATTTGTCTACCCGACCGTTATCGTATTTAAGAGCGGTGACTGTGTGATTGTTGTAATCAGAAACAAAGATTCTCTGACTGAAACGATTGAAAGCAATAAACTCTGGATTGCTGAAGACACGCTTCCCAATATAATCTGTGTCCACAGTCATTTTGATGGCACCATCAAGGCCGATAACTTTGATACAACCACTTTGGAATGCTCCGATAATGGTGTCTCCTGTAGCAGATAGGCCATGACAACCACGTGATATTTGTATATGGCCTACCTCTTTGATGGAGTCACTGACTTTAAACATGCGCATTTTTCGATCGTTAGGGAACGAAACGGCGCATTTTGTTTTCTCGTAAAACGTGAAATCCCAAGGTTGTTGGGTGCAGTTGATATAGCTAATCAAGTCCCCGAATTCGCCAAATAGTTTCAGGCGACCATTAGAATTATCGGCAATCAATATATTTTTATTGTTCCACATTTCTATAGCAGTGATCTTGCATTCCTTTTTATCACCTTTAGTTTTGATGTTAAGAGTTTTCAGTTTTTTGGTTGCCTTCTTTTCATCGTCATCAACAGGGAGTGGTGTGGGAGGCGGAGGTGGAGTCTTAGGTTTCCGATTTGGATAAGAATGTTTTACATCTAACTTTCCAAGCATCTCTAGGGCTCCGAGAGTGTCTTGGACCTGCCTGTCTTCTTCAAAGAGATACTGAATCTTTGCTGAATGTTCATGTATCTTCTCAAGTCCGCTGGCACATTCCTCGGCTTTTTTCTTCCCTTGTTCTGTGACGATGAATTTTCTCTTTGGAAGCTTTTGTTCTTCTGAAGACCGAATGGCCGATTTCGAATGTTGCATTGCGCTTTGAACACTATTACAATAGGCTATTTGTTCCTGTAGGATGGAAAAGTCCGTCTCACTGATAGCATTAAACCTGGACGTGATCTGAGATTCTAGTTTTTCTATGTGTTGAATAAGCTTCTGTTTAGCTGCAGCGATATCCTGAAGCATTCTTGTTTTTTGTGCCTGCGTACTTCTCATGACATCCTGTCTCTCTTTCTTGATAGCATCGGCTTTCAAAACCACTTTTTCCAATTCTTTCAGAACTTCTGTCGCATTAGATTCTCCCTGTTTGTTGATCACATCTTTAATTTGTAAGATCTGTTCACATTTTCTATGGTTACTTGCGATACAAACAGCGCAGCATGGCATTCCATGATCCTGACAGAACATGTCGACCTCCTTGTTTGGATGTTCTGTACATAGAACTTCTTCTGTTATACTTTGCTTGGGATTGCTACGCACTCCTTCTAGCGGTGAAATCTCGTGGTTCTTTGTTGCTTTCATAGACTTGTGACATTTTGTGCACTCCTCGCACAATGCTTCTGCACATTGTTGACACCAGGACCTTGCAACCTTGGACTCTGCACTATCCTTACAAGGCTCACAAAACTCGAGTCGTGAACTGACAGGAACAATGTCAATAAGGGTGCCTACCAAGTGGTTCATAGGAAAGTTTCCTGCCCAGTTGTTCACAGCCAAAGACGGTCTTGGGGAAAATGTAGTCACTTTACAAACAGGACAGGGAATCCCCTCTTTCGTGGCATTGCCTTTTTCCGGTGCATTCATAAAGTAGTTATTTAAACAAGACTCACAAAATGTATGGAAACATGGCAGACATCTAGGTTTGTTCAATTTCTGAAGACATATTGAACAAATCAAAGACATCTTCAGTACTTTATCTTGATTTTCCGCCATAGTTCTTGTTGACTAGTATGTTTTATCTTTTTCACATCTGATAACTCCAAATCGATTTTAACAAATGTAAATCCAACAAAAAAAAAAACAATAAATTGTTATTTTCTCCAATACTTTATCCTGATTTTCCGCCAGGGTTCTTATTGACTAGCATGTTCTGTCTTTTCACATTTTATAGCTCCAAATCGATTTTAACAAGTGTAAATCCAACAAAAAAAATAAAATTATTTTCTTCTGATTTACAGCTCAAATGTCTTGTATTAACATTTAAACAAAAGTGCTTTGGACGAAAAGAATCACCAAACCGTGTAAACAATGCCGTTTAACCCATTACCACACAATCCCGAGTTTTAACGACCCTGTAAGAGAAGGCTTTTGAAAACATTGTGGGAAAAGGAGAAAATGCTGGTAACCAGCATTTTCTCCTTTTTCCCAAAATGTTTTCTACCTAATCCAAGACAGAAATCATCATTTGCACTACATTTCATTTGTCGTCTGCAAATCCTTTCAATTCGGACCAGTCTAACTTTTTGTCGTTGGATGGAGAGTTAACTTTACCAAACGACAAATTTACACTTGTCCAAATTGAACGCATTTGAAGACGACAAATTGAATATTGCCGCGTCATTTGGTCAAAGTGGTCCGTGATAGGACAGAAAATATTGCGGGAAAGGGAAAAAATGCTTACAATCAGCATTTTCTCCTTTTCCCGCAGAGTTTTTAAAATTCTTCTTTCCCAGGGTCGTTAAAAGTCGGATTGTTTGATAACCCCTTACCAAACAATACCATGTTGAACGACCTCGAGGAAGACGGTTAAAGACAACATTGTGCGAAAGGGTGAAATTGCTGGTAACCAGCATTTTCTCCTTTTCTCACTGTTTTCATCTCTTTTGAAGACAAATCCCATCATTTCAACCGTTCTAATTTGTCGTCTGCAAATTGTTTCAATTTGGGCAAGTCTACAATTATGTCCGCCGGTAAAGGTTTACCTCGATCGACACAAATTTTATTTTTATAATGTGAGCATTGGTGTTGTCAAATTACTTTTCACGGAAACATCTGTTACAGCAAACACGAACATTGTTAAACGGTTTTACCCAAAGTCCGGGCTGCTCGTTCTGAGCAGTCCAATCTAAATGAGTCATGCTCTGTAAATTGGGGGCTTAATGCATCTGCGCAAAATATCGACCCATGTCAGCCTGCGCAGTCCGCGCAGGCTGACCTGGGCCGAAACTTTTCCCCGTTCATCAATTTTCTGCATGCAAAAGGACCAGAGTATCTCATGAATCACTAGTCGGTTGTTATACAAAATGGATTTTATTGATCCATATTCATGTGATGACTTGCTTGGTATCATGCATCACGGTGATGCAAAAAACCCCCTTTTGCCAGAGCACGGTTCAAATCTATATTATGACAGCAAAGGTGTCTGAATTAATAAAGGTACCCTAAGAGTAGACAAACTGATTTTGTTACGCTAGGTAATTTAAAACAATAAAATTTTGAAATCGCATACAAAGTTTTACTCCGTTAACCTTTCGAACATTTTGTTTGATTTAATGGTGTTTAAAAACGTAATCAACATTATTTCAGTTATATCGCGGCCGCCAGCGCACCTATCCATGCTTTCCTTGAGTCTACAGTACTTCGCAAAATACTCTTTTCAAGCCATTGGCTGCTTTCACACACACACACACACACACACACACACACCGTCGAAACAATGATCAGTGCTAAGACAAGAATCCTGTCGCAATGACTATCACCAATCCTCGGAGAGAAAATGGCCGAAACCAATGCTTTCAAGCCCTGCATGTTACCGACTGAGCTATCGGGTTTGGTGCCTATATACCATCCGGGTAGTTCAGAGGTTAGCGTATCCGACTCGTGACCTGGTGGTTACGAGTTCGATACCCGGCTGAGGCAAACTTTCTTTCCGGCGATTTTTCGCCTCTCACTTCTGATGCATGTGAGAAAAGTAGTCAGTGGCTTTGGAAAGAAGGTTGTGTCAGTACTGGCAGCGTGAGAAAGCCAGGAAACACATCGTTGCGTCACTGACCGCCATGACATGACCTGAGCTGTTAACCCTTTACCAGACGACAAAATTGTAGCCTTTTCCAAATTGAAAGCATTCGCAGACGACAATTTCAATGTGGCTCAAATGGTGCAACTTTTCTTTCACAGGATTGAAAACATTGTGGGAAAAGGAGAAATGCTGGTTACCAGTATTTTCTCCTTTTCCCACAGTGTTTTCAAAAGGCTTCTTTCCCAGCGTCGTTGAAAGGCGTCATTGTGCGGTAAAGGGTTAAAATGGCGTTAAACACCAAAACAAAGCTTATAAAACTTTTTTCATGCAACTTGAGCATGAATTTTTCAAAATTGTACCGAACTAGTTTGATACACTTCACAGAGCATTTTTTTTTTTTTTTCCCAAAACTTATCTCAAGTTCCTTCTTCTTGTGAAATGAAAGTCTTTATTTCTCAACGACGTACTTGCGGTCCGTATTCACCAACCATTCTTAAGAATATTCTTAGTCTTATTCTCCAAGGTTTTCTACATTTGAAAGTAACGAAAGTAACACAACTCCTGATTGGCTAAACCAAACGGTTTAGCCAATCAGGAGTTGTGTTACTTTCAAATGTAGAAATTTCTGGAGACCAAGACAAAGAACGTTCTTAAGAATGGTTGGTGAATACGAAACCTGAGTCGATACTTTTCTCATCTTCATTAAGCCCCCTTTTCACAGAGCATGGCTCATATCTATAGCACTGGGCTGACACTCGATTCCGTACTTTTTACCGTATTTTTTGACAAAGTAAACGTCCGAATACATAAAAGGAAAAAAATGAACGGATTGGAACCAAGGCTAGGATCAAACAGAACACTAAAAAATATACGCCCAAATGAGAAACATTTGATGGACGGAACATCTTTTTTTTTTTTAAAAGAAATGGAACATATTGTAGGAAGCGGATACAACTAACCCGTCCTTTTAGATAGTTTATGTTTGCCAGACAGCCGAAGAAAATAAATTAAAAAGCCATGCTCTGTGAAAAGGGGACTTAATGCATCTGGGAAAAAAAATTTCGGTCAAGATCAGCCTGCGCAGTTCGCGCAGACTAACCTGGGCCGAGACTTTTCGCTGTTGGTCACTTTTCTGTATGCCAAAGGCCAAGTCTACCTCATGATACAGTCGGTTATTAACCCTTTACTGTACAATGCCGCCTTTTGACGCCCCAGGGAAAGAAGTCTTTTGAAAACATTGTGGGAAAAGGAGAAAATGCTGGTAACCAGCATTTTCTCCTTTTCCCACAATGTTTTCTACCCTATCTAAGAAACGTTGCACCATTTTAGCCACATCGAAATTGTCGTCTGCAAATGCTTTGCATTTGGACAAGGCTAAAATTTTGTCGTCTGGTAAAGGATTAATAATTCGACAAAATGACTTTCATGGATACATAAAAATCTTAATTTTAAGATTATGCGATGACCCGCTTGGTATAATGCATTACGGAGATGCATTAAGCCCCCTTTTGCCAGAGCAAGGCTCATTTTTTACCGTTAAATGTTTTCGCTTTTTGTAATAATGTGCCCTTGTTGGTAAACGATCGAAAACTAGCTCAAAGCGTCTGCAGGCAACAAATAACATGCAGTTCAAATGGTGGGATTCCGATAAATTTACGATTTTATAAGACGTTCAGTTCTGGTTCATGTGTCCAGATATTTTTACCTCTACATCATGTACACGACGACAAGATTAGTTTGTTATACAAACTGTGAAACACAGTAAACATTTGAACTTCGTTCAGAACGAGGCAACACGGAAACAAAGTATTGAGAGGTTAAAGCAAAATACCACATAGGTTAACCCTTTACCACAAATATCCCGACTTTTAACGGCCCTGAGAAAGAAGCCTTTTGAAAACATTGTGAAAAAAGGAGAAAATGCTGGTAACCAGCATTTTCTCCTTTTCCCAAAATGTTTTCTACCCTTTCCAAAACAAATTTCAGTTTTTCATCCACATTTATTTTCTCGTCTGCAAATGCTTTCAAGACTAGACTAAAATTTTGTTGTTTGGGAAAGAGTTAAGGCGATAGTTAACGTATGCAGCAATCGGCAATGAGCTCTTCTTCAACTTTAGTTTTGTGGGGTTGATATCCTTCTTTCGAAGGACTTCAGAAATAAGTCTATAGACTCATTGATTGTTCCACTGCACGGAAATCTTTAGTAAAAGGCGAAAGATTTATGCGTGGCTGTAGTGAAACCAGAGTACACCACAACTGTGCCTAGGACGATATATATTTCTGTAAAATAATGACCTTTAGGGTGAGAAATTCGCTCAAAACCTTAAAAACAAGACAATATTTTGATCACATTTCCTCAAGACCAATAGACATCTATGCCGAACGCACAAAGACAGACCAAGTATTGACATAACAACATTTGTAGATTTGAAAGAGCTTTCGTTTCAAATAAAGGGAGGTAATTTCAAGATCGCGGGATATTACACGTGGAGTTAGCGAGCCTTGAAAAGCAGATCCTACTGAACTTATACACTTTCACAGATAGTATGAAAACTGCATTACAAAAGTAGTTCTACACAGTATAATAAATGTTTAACTCTTAGGCTGCTGAGCGCGACTCAATGACCTTTTGCGGACAGTGTAGATCAAGATCAGACTAAAAGAACGTGCAGTGTGATGTTGGATCTATACTGTCCGATATGGCAATATCTCCCCCCCCCCCTTCCAAAAAAAACCTATCAAATAGCAAAAATTAGGTTTTTATAATTGACTTGAAAATTTCGTTTCATTTATATAGCAGCATTAGGGTCGAGGACATTCATACGTTGTACGCTTGGAATAAGAACGCAGACCAAAGGCGTAGCGCCCATAACGCAAAATACGCAAATTTGTGCGTAGTTCATGAAAATCTCACTGTATCGGACAGTGTAGATTAAGATCAGATTGCACGTTCTGTGCAGTCCGATCTTGATTTACACTGTCCGCAATTTTAAATCTACATCGCCAAGCCCCGATAGCTCTGTCGGAAGCGTACAGGACTTGAGAACAGGAGGTCGCTGGTTCGATCCCCGGCTTGGCCAATTTCTTTCCGAGGACTGATGATAGTCATTGCGACAGGATTCATTCCTCTCTCACCGCTGTCCATTGTCTCGACCATGGTTATGTTGGTAAGCAGCCAGTGGCTTGGAAAGAAAATTGTGCGTAGTACTGGTAAAAGAACTCCAGGAAAGCATGGATAGGTGCACTGGCCGCCGCGATATGAATGAAATAATGTTGAAAACAGCGTTAAACACCATACAATCAGTCAATCAATTTAAATCTACATCAACTGAGTTACATCTATCTTCTGCAGATTCTGTTGATACGGACAAGTCAAGTGCTGTCATCTAGTGCAAGGTGTAGGACATTTTCAGTACAGAAGAAAATACAATGATTAGCGCCATACCTGCGAAAAGGGGGCTTGACGCATCTTTCTCCGGTCCTTCTTTTGGGGTTATAGCTTGCAAATGTGTTGTGTACAACTTCCTGTAATTATTAATTATTTGGGCATGATATTCTTATAAAGGTTTCCAGTGAAGAACTGACAGCAGTTTTAATGGAACTGCTTTCCAGAAATATATTTTTGTGTAATATCTATATATTTTATTCAACAGGGGTTAGCGCGAACGCAGACCCCCACACGAAAAAATTACGTACCCGAGTAACCCACATTTGGGGCTATCGCAGGCGTCAGCCCAACCGAAGTGCAATGGAAGGGCCTCCTCCTGGGAGAACCGCCTTGATGATCACGGTATCTCCTGTACCAGGTAAGTATGCTGTAGCAAGAGTCAAACTGGTTTATAAACTAAACTCTTACTCCCGTGTAACGGTTTCCAATGTTGTCAATGAATCATATAAATTAATTTTACTAGGCACACATAACTTACCTGAGGTACATGCAATAATTTGTACATGTCCCCACATTTTCCATTTAAAATGCGTATCTATACTTTTACTGTTTTTTACATGTTCTTGTATATTTAGATATAAATAGTTCTTCATTTAATGACATGCGTCATGCTCACGACGTGATACTAAATATAGATTTGAAATCAAAACATCCGGGGCCGAGTTGGTGTATTTATCGAATCGAACAGGATAGGACATAATAACCGCATCGGATCTTACAAATCTATTCTTCGTTCGAAATGGGCGCTTTCAATGGGTGTATCACTTTTCTGTTTAACGTGAAAACAAAATAAATGTACATGCATACCAATAGCAAAAAGCTAGGTCGACCCTTCTTTGATTTTGGCAATAATACTTTTAGGTCGATTCTTTTTAGGGTCGAGTCGAGATGGTTGTGCTGTAAAAAGCTACAAGCTAAACCTCTAAAAGACCGTAGTATTCTTTTCAAATACTTCTGTTTGATATAATATTTTTCACAAAGAAAGTAAGCGCCTCACTATTTAGAGAAATGGGAAAGTATCGAAAAGTGCACTGAATGTAGGTTCGATTCGGTTACCAAGACCGATCCAGTCAAATCCTGTGAATCTAGGTACCAAACCTTGAAGGTATTTAAAAATATCATGAATACAACTTCACAACACCATTTGAATTATAAATAAGCGTAAAGTTTGTGATTTAAAAAAAAAAGAAAACTTAGTTAGGAGTGTAATTATTACTTCTTATCAGGTAATAAATTGCTGAATAATCTCGACTTATTTTATTCCCTTTTGCATTCATATAGAATCAAGTAGATCTAGATCTCAATGTCCAGCAATATCTAATTTTGATATAACCTGCATCTTTGTTCTTTTCAAATCGGACTATTCAAAAAGATCATCAATACCATTTGAATTATAAATTAGCGTAAAGTTTGTGGTTTGTAAAAAAAAATGTTAACAGTGTATTATGACTTCTTATCTGGTAATACATTGCAGAATTATCTCGAATTATTTTATTCCCTTTTCCGTTTAAAAATATAGAATCTAGCCCTAGATCTAGATCTCAGTATCAAGCAATATCTATAATTTGACTCTTATCCTGCTAAATAACTTACATGAAACTTTCAAGCCGATGGTAAAAACCAAAATCTTGATATTTCAAACTTATCGGGGGTTTGGGAAATATCTCCTTAACGGACAATGTAGATCCAAGATTAGACTGCACGTTCTGTGCGGTCTAATCTTTATCTACAAGGTCCGTGTGTCTCGCTTAGCAGCCTAAGGGTTGTTATATCCTGACTCTTTGTTCTTTTAGAATTAGGCTTTTTCTACTGAATGGACTTTAACATTGTGGTAGCAGTACAAAAGATGAGATTGACCGAGCCAGGACTACAATCAACGACACCGCAGCAATAATGACCATCATTAACAATTACACGAAATCCCTAAAAACTGCAGCAAAAAAAGGTGTGAAAACTATTCATTTACATGCGGCATTCCGAGATACGGGTGTACAAAACTGATATGTAATGGAGGGGCCTCCTCCGGGTAGCCTCGGTTCCAGTCTGATCAGTTTTTGTTTTTTTTTCCCATTTGATGTATTTTGACGTTACTTTGTTAACTCTTTACTACACAACAAGATTTTAGACTTGGAGAGTAAACTGAAAGCATTTGTAGAGGACAAATTAAATGTAGCACAAATTTAATAAAAAAAAATCTATTTGATAAGGTAGAAAACATTGTGGGAAACGGAGGAAATGCTGATTACCAGCATTTTCTCCATTTTCCCACAATATTTTTCAAAAGTCCTTGTCCTTGAGGTCGTTAAAACTCGGAATTGTGTGGTATAGGGTTGAAAATGACATAACGGTACAGACTAACAGGTGATTGCCTAAGACCTTTCTAGATTGTGGTAATTAGACGGTGATCAGGTTGATTATCTCTCTACCACACGATCCCGAGTTTCAAGAGACCCGGGCAATACAGCTTTGAAAAGCATCGAGGTAAAAAGAGATAACACCGGTAACAAGCATTGTCTCCTTTTCCAACAATGTTTTCCTTCATCTTCTAAGACAAATACCATAATTTTAGCCGCTTTTACTGTTTCGTCTGCAATATTTCTGATTTCAGCAGGTCTAAAATTTTGTCGTTTTGGTAAAGACTTAATAAATTATTGGCACCTGGACCAAGGCTTCCCTCTGGAAGAAACAGGATTTTAATAACACTGGACATGTCTCCTGTACGAGGCAAGGTGTTGTTGCTAGAGTCAACTGATTCATCCGATGAAATGTTTTTCAACGTCAATTTGGTTGTTCATCATCAAACGTTCATGAAAATATGTCAAGTAGAGCCTCTCTACTTTTTTATTTCTCTCTTCATGGATGTTGCTTATCATGTGATATTAAAACATTTTTAAACACAAAAAATTCATTCCCTAAATTTCCGGAATTTGAAAGAGTTCACATCGAAATGATTTTACTCAGTTTTCTGAAGATAAAACTCCATAATGATACAAGATGCATTACATATTCAAACATCGACATTTACGATTCAAATCTATTGTAACAGCTATGACTTCGAGATGTGCTGTGCGTACACTAAAGCTGGACACACCCGTAAGTTTGCAGAGTATTCCCGACCTGATAACGGTATTAAGAACTAGAGGCGCTTGAGCGCCTGTATCGCTCCACAGGCCTGATATTTCTATAATGGCGAAAAGAAGTTTTTAACAATTACCATTCAATCCTGCATTTTAGCTCACTGAAGAAAAAAGGTATGGAAAAAACTTGTGAGAAAAGAAGAAAAAAATGGTAACCAGCATTTTCTTAGTTTCCCACAATAATTTCTATCCTTTTTTATATATGTCTTACTAATTTGAAGATATGTTGTCTGCAACAGGTCCTTTCACAAACCATTTGGGTGGGGAAACATCAAAATATAGAAAATATGTCTTTCTCAGGGTCGTTAAAAGTTGTGATTGTGTGGTAAAGGGGTAATCTAAAAGAACAGCTAGGAGGGCAAATGAATGAATGTTATAGCAATATAGATCAACTTACATCAATACACCAGATAAAATGAAATATGCTGGCATACAATGAACACCTATAATCCCTAATAATCAACTTTTCACAGTCACAGTTAGAATGTCTTCTGTGGCAAACAACACAAAATGGTCTACAAATGCATTTACATAAATCAAATATCCTGCTCCAGGGCACAGATTAATTCTGGTGTACTGAAGTTGCGGGATCAGTTTGACTGGATAACATTAATGCCTTATCACAAATGTAAAGCCCTGTCCCACTTTGTACCAGGTCACCAGGATTTACACCCCATCTGTCCACTCTGCATTTACTCATTAGTAGGTCAACAAACCTTTACCAGAACTAATAAAAGTGCAGAGGTTCTCTTGTTCTATATCAAAAGGACTATAAAGTACCTACAACATGGGGGTTTTGTTATTACATGTATAATACTTTTTCTTTTTTATCTTGGCATGGTTACTCAGGCTTAGTAATAAGGCAAAATTGAAAAGCTCAAGTTGTGAAAGGTGCTCAAGCTTTTATCTTATTTATGGCCAGTGATATTTTATTACTAGTACTAACTAATAGCATATCATTGGAGTAAATTGTGATCTTAATACCAAGGAAAATGTGTGGGCTTAAATAGGACAGCCCTGACTAGGTCAAGTCAATCCAATTTTCTTCTTTTTTCTTTGTTAGTCGATAAAACTAACACAATAAATAGTTTTGGAGAAGAACATTTTTTTGAAATATAAGCCTTGTCTATAAAAAAATGTGTTTTTAGGTGTATCATTTTTTTTAAAAGGAATTTGGTATACAACCACCATAGAAACAATTTGGCAGACAACCACCATAGGAACTTACCTGCAAAACAACAATGAAATCCAATGAATAGTTTTAGAGAAGAAATTTTTCAAAGATTTTACTTTATACCATAAAAGGAAAATGAGTCTCCCATAAAAGCCATGTTTTTTTGACAGATCATTTTTTTTTTTTAAAGGAATTCTGTAAACCTGTATCTAAGGAACATTCCTGCAAAATAATAATGCTATCCAAATAGCGGTTTGGGAGGAGAAGATTTTTAAAGGTTTTTTACTTTGGTTGCCATGGCAACCAGAATTCTTCATGGAACACAATTATTTGAAGGAATTTGAAAGAGGACCACCAAAGGAACATTCCTGTGAAATTTGGTAAAAATCCAGTCAATAGTTTCTGAGGAGAAGTTTTTTAAAGAAAAAGTTTACGGACGGACGCACGACGGACACAACGCCATGACAATAGCTCGCTGGCCTTCGGCCAGTGGAGCTAATTACAAATGAGACAAGGCAATGTATCTTTTATAATATAGCCTTAAGGACTTCATTTCCAGAATGTAACTATTATAATACTTTATAGAAGACAGGGGTTCGCGCGAACGCAGATCCCCACACGAAAAAATTACGTACCCGAGTAACCCACATTTGGGGCTATCGCAGGCGTCAGCCCAACCGAAGTGCAATGGAAGGGCCTCCTCCTGGAAGAACCGCCTAGTTGATCACGGTATCTTCTGTACCAGGTAAGTATGCTTTAGCAAAAGTCATACTGGTTTATAAACTAAACTCTAAGTACCGTGTAACGGTTTCCAACGCTGTCAGTGAATCACACAGTTTAATTTAATCTATCTACAAACAGCTTAACTAAGGGAATAAGGTAAACGTATTCTAATATTTTTCATTAACAATTCGTATTTCCTAGGTTGGTTGTGTTTCACATTTTCTTAATTTAGATATAACTAGTTCTGAAATTAACACCATGCGTGATCCCCACGGCTTGATACTAAATATAGAATACAATCAAACCACCTGAGGAAGGGTTGGAACCGAACTTTATAACCGGAGAGGATCTTACAAACCTATTAAGTTAGAAATGGGCGCTTACTCTTCTTTTTCATGACAAAACAAAATTTAACCCTTTACCACACAATCACAGGTTTTAACGACCCAGAAGAAAAATACTTTTGAAAACATTGTGGGAAAAGGAGAAAATGCTGGTAACCAGCATTTTCTCCTTTTCCCACAATGTTTTCTAACCTTCCCAGAACAAATTCCATTTTTTCAGTCACATTTATTTTGTCGTCTGCAAATGCTTTCAATTTGGACAAGTCTAAAACTTTTGCCGTTTGGTAAAGGGTTAAAATTTATGAAGGTTGTGCTGTAAAAACCCATAGTATTCTTTTCAAATAGTTACGTTTAATATAATTATCTTCAGAAAGGAATTAGGCGCTTCAAAATTTTGAGAAATAGGAAGGCATTAAAAAGCATTTTGAATTCATGCCCGATACTGTTATTATTGTTATTATTAAGTCCAATCCGGCGAATGTACGCGTCCCTCAAGTTCTTCTAAAATATCTTCTACACGATTTCACAACACCATTTTAAATGAGATATTAGTGTAAAGTTTGTGATTCTAAAAATCCTCTGTTAATAACAGTAAATGGCTCTTTTTCGAATAATATATTGCAGAACAGTCACAAATTATTTTACTGCATAATGCAGTAATATAGAATCTAGTAAATGTCCAGAAATGTCCAATTTGGATATACAGTGACTCTTGGCACCCTTCAAATTGCAACAATTAGGCTGTTTATACTGAATGATAATAAACGTTGTGGAAGCAGTACAAAAGTTGAGACTGACCAAAGTACGGCTCCGATTAATAGTACAGATTAACATGCGATTACCTAAAATCTTTATAGATCGTGTTCAGGGGACTGCGATGAATTTGATTGATTCTTTACCACAAAATCCCAAGTTTTAAGAGACCCCAGGGAATAGAGCGTAGAAAAACATCTAAGGAAAAGGAGAAAGTGTTGGTAACCAGGAATTTCTCTTTTTCCCACAATGTTTTCATACCCCTTCTATGACAAGTCCGGTAATTTCAGCCACTTTTGATTTTTCGTCTGCAATACTTCTGATTTCAACAGGTAACGTTTGGTAAAGAGTGACTTAGAGTTAACTCTACAACACGAGAAAAAATAAGACTTGTACTAATTGAAAGCATTTGCAGACGACAATTTAAATGTGACTCAAATAATGGAATTTGTCTTAGATAGGGTAAAAAACATGGTGGGAAAAGGAGAAAATGCTGGTTACCAGTATTTTCTCCTTTTCACATAATGTTTTCAAACGGCTTCTTCCTCAGGGTTGTTAAAAGAAGGGATTCCGTGGTTAAGAGTTAAGATATTAATGGCGCCTGGGCCAAGACTATCCCCCCGGAAGAACCGCGTTATTGATAACACTATCTCCTGTACCAGGAAAGAGCTGTGAGTCAGACTGGTTCATCCAATGAAACTTTTCTTTTAACGTCATTTTTTTTTTTGATGATCCGATGTTAACGAAAATATTTCAAGTCGGGTTTATTTGCTTACTTTTTTCCCCTTCATGGATGTTGCTTATCGTGCCACATTAAAACAGTTTCAAAAAAAAAAGAAAAAACATTAAATGTATTGTCTAAATTTCTGAAACTTTCTTCATGAATGGGAAAAGCCATTTGAAAATTTCCCATTGTCATGAGTTACTTTACTCAACTTTCCGATGATAAAACTCCAAAATCATAGGAACTGCATTACATAAGCAAACGTCGATTTTTTTACGGTACGCGTCTATTGTTGTACCAGCTATGACTGAGATGTCCTGTGCGTACACTAGAGCTTGACACAATCATAAGGCTTGCGAACTATTCCCGACCTGAAAGATGTACATACATTATGAATTATAAATGGGATAAGTTTTACATACAATGTATCTATTTCATTGACTGAGAGACTTAAATTTCAGCCAATGTGATACTGTTTATTACCAGGGGTTAGCGCGAACGCAGACCCCCACACGAAAAAATTACGTACCCGAGTAACCCACATTTGGGGCTATCGCAGGCGTCAGCCCAACCGAAGTGCAATGGAAGGGCCTCCTCCTGGGAGAACCGCCTTGATGATCACGGTATCTCCTGTACCAGGTAAGTATGCTGTAGTAAAAGTCATATTGGTTTATAAACTAAACTATAAGTCCCGTGTAACGGTTTACAATGTTGTCAATGAATCATATAGTTTAATTTAAGTATCCACATATAGCTTACCTAAGGTAATAGAGTGAACGTATTCTTACATTTCTCATTTAATTTTTGTGTTTTTGTACGCTGGTTTTGTTTGACATTTTCTTAAGTTAGATATAATTAGTCCTACGTAAAACACCATGCGTGGTCCTCACGGCGTGATACTAAATATAGAATAAAATCAAACCATCTGCGGAAGGGTTGGTAAATTTATCGGATCGAAAAGTATCGGACATTATAACTGTATTACTCCTGTTTTTCATGTGAAAACAAGATACATGCACACGTATATCATTAGAAAAAAAGGTAAGGGGGCCTTGAAAGGCAGTGGGGGGGGATGTCTGCCCTTCTTTAATTTTTGCTTAGACAGCTTCGGGTCGAATGTTTAGTCTAGATGGTTGTGCTTTAAGAAGCCGTAGTATTCTTTTTAAATAGTTTTATCTTTTAAATTATCTTCAGAAAAAAATCAGGCACTTAGAATTTTAGAGAAGCAGGAAAGTATCAAAAAGCTCACTGAATTCATTTCTGATCCGGTTATTAAGTCTGATCCAGTCAAAACTGGTGAATTTAGTTTCAAATAGACTACCTCTGATATAAATAAATGTATCTAACTGAAATACAGAACTACAAACCTAGAAAAAAACGAAAAGTACATAACCCTTAAGCTGGTAAAGCGCAACTCACTGACCTTTTGCAAACAGTGTAGATCAAGATCAGACAGTCTGATCTTGGATCTACACTGTCCGATATGGAGATATTTTTGTCCAAAAAATAAGTTTGAAATAGCATTATTCGGATTTTTACTATCAGGTTAAAAGTGTTATTTAACTTATTTAGCAGGATGAGGCGTTAAAGCACCATGCAACCAGGTTTTATCTGGTTGTGCACTCAAATATGGCCCGCAATATGCGAAATGAGACCTTCGGACATTTGCGTAAAGTGTCGTCCCAGATTAGCCTGCGCAGTCCGCGCAGGCTAATCCGAGATGGCACTTTACGACTACTTAAGATTTTTTCATACAGAAGACTTTCGTGAAATAGAAAATCGCACAAAAACGGGAAGTGTCGTCTTGGATTAGTCACAGACTGCATAGGTTGATCTGGGACGATACACTTTTACGCATATGTCCAAAGGTCCCTTTTCGTGTGTTGCAAACCATATGGTAGGATCAAGTCCGATCCGGGCACTTAACTCTCTCTGACGGCTACTCAAATTCTTCGTGACATATTGAAAGTGCCAAAACGAGAATTAAGTTACCATATTCTATTGCGCCAACCACTGAAATTTAAATCTCGCCCTTTGACCAAGAGTTTTCACAACCGCAGACTGTGTACCTCAACCCTTCAGAGTTTCAGATAGAAGTGATTTTGATTACAAAATTGAAAATATTAGTTATTCTCCACTAAACCCTACTTTATGGGTACTCATTAGAATCGTCTACCGACGATAGGGTTTGAAAGAGAAATAATGCATTTAGAATACCATCACTCCCTCTTATCTGGAGCTCTGACCCTTTTCCAAACGACAAAACTATAGAGTCCTCCAACTTCAAAGCTGTTGCTGACGACAAACCAAGTGTGGCCCAAATGATGAAATGTGACTCTGAAATGGTAAAAAGCATTGTGGTAAAATAAGAAAATGTTGGTAACCAGCATTTTCCCCTTTTTCCAAGATGTTTGCAAAAAGCTTATTCCTCGAGGGCGTTAAAACGCGGACTGTACATAACAAACCGATCTCCGTACCCACCAAACCAGAGAAACCATGTATTCTATTTTATATACAATATGAGTGAAAAATTCACTACCGGTATTTTTGCCTCGTGAGGCAATTTTGTAAATGCACATGTACCTGTATTCAAAATTATCTGGTTTACAGGCATCTTATTTAGTCTAACCGTAATCGGTCAGGAATTGTTGTGCTCATGGATGTTTTCTATGTTATAAGAGTGGGGTATCCTTCTTTCGAAGGACTTCAGAAATAAGTCTATAGACTCATTGATTGTTCCACTGCACGGAAATCTTTAGTAAAAGGCGAAAGATTTATGCGTGGCTGTAGTGAAACCAGAGTGATCGTTTGTAGCATACCAAATTATATATAAATTTTTTACACACTTCTGCTTTGCTGCAAGAAATTTACATGAAATCTCAAAACAAGAGACTAGCCATAGCAGATTTAAAAATATCAGAAAATGTCTATACCGCCTAACAAATCAAAACAAGTATTTTATACGTAACTTTTATAGAGAAAAATGCTTGTAAAAAAAACTTTCGGATCATATTAAAGGGAGGTAATAACATTGCGGTACAATACACGCATTTTGTTCGTTAGCCACATTTGAAAGCTAAATCCGACAGTTCTAAATTGACATTGATAGAGGTAGGGAGGATGAAAACTATATCTAATCGTCATGCTTTCTATATTGGCGTGTCAAAAATAACAGTCTAATTGTAGTGATTTAATTAAAGAAATAATACATATTATCTATTGACGCTCAAAACAGGACAGCTTCTATGTACAAGAAAATGTCAATTCTTATAATTATGTGGGTACCTCTCTATCCCTCCCCGTCTAGAAACTAACGATCGGTTTTCAGTGACCCCACATATTGTGAAAAACAAGAGGGCCATGATGGCCCTGTATCGCTCCACTGGCTTATAAATATAAACCACGAAGAAAAGTCTTCACTATATAAGCCTTTATAAAACTTTGACCTCATGGCTACAGTCTGACTAAATGGGGAATATTGTATTAGAAGAATAACATGCCAAATGTGGGAGTTCTTGGCCTTATGGCTGGTAACAAGATGGTTTCTGAACTTTTCACTCCATAAACCCATGTAAAACTTGTGATCCCTGGTGCAGGGCCAAACTTGATCCTAGAGCTGTAACTTGGGCCCTCTTTGTAACTGTCCACTAAATAATGCTATAATTATATGCAAAATTTGGTAGCCTAAGCCTTATGGCTGTGTACACCAAGATTTAAAAGTTTTCCCTATGTAAGCCTATGTAAATCTTGTGAACCCCCCCCTCCAAGTATGAGGCCAAATTGACCCCAGGACTATACTTTGGACACTTTTGGTAGACTCCAACTAGATCAAGCTAAATGCCAAATTTGGTAGCTCTAGGCCTTATGGTTTCAGACAAGAAGATATTTAAAGTTTTCTCTATATAAGCCTATGTATAAAACTTGTGACCCCTGGGGAAGAGCCAATTTTGACCCCAGGGCTATAATTTCAAGAAACATGATAGAGGTCTACTACATAAAGCTACATGCCAAATTTGGTAGCCCTATGCCTTATGGTTTCAGACAAGAAGATTTTTAAAGTTTTCTCTATATAAGCCTATGTAAAACTTGTGACCCCTGGGGAAGAGCCAATTTTGACCCCGGGGCTATAATTTGAAGAAACTTGATAGAGGTCTACTACATAAAGCTACATGCCAAATTTGGTAGCCCTATGCCTTATGGTTTCAGACAAGAAGATTTTTAAAGTTTTCTCTATATAAGCCTATGTAAAACTTGTGACCCCTGGGGCAGAGCCAATTTTGACCCCAGGGCTATAATTTGAAGAAACTTGATAAAGGTCTACTACATAAAGCTACATGCCAAATTTGGTAGCCCTATGCCTTATGGTTTCAGACAAGAAGATTTTTAAAGATTTCCAATATTTTTCAGTTTTGTTGCCATGGCAACCAGAGTTTTTGAAGGAATCAAATTCTTTCAAGAAATTCTGAAGAGGACCATGTCAGGATCATTTCTGTGAAGTTTCGTGAAAATCGGATGGGTAGTTTCAGAGAAGAAGATGTTTGAAATAAAAGTTAACGCACGGACGGACGGACTGACGGACGGACGGACGACCGGACGGACGGACGGACGGACGGACGGACGCACGACGGACACCGGGCCATGACATAAGCCCGCTGGCCTTCGGCCAGTGGAGCTAAAAAATGAGCACAGTCTTTACTATTTACAATAAAAACAATTGACCTGTAACTCATACACCTTCTTATCAATTGGCTCTGGAGTCGGTATAACAACACAACACAAAAGTAAAGCTGGAAGAGTGGGGAAAAAATAATCGAACTGTATACTTGTGTACTGAAAGCCTCTCACTTCGGTTTTGTTATTTAACAGATCAATGTGTACTTTTACCGGCTTTAGTTAGCAAATGCGTTGCGCATAAAGATAAAATTCATACATTGGAGCATGATAAACATTTAAGTCTTTGCGTAGATTTCCCGACCTAATACCTTCTCCAAAATTTATTATTGACACTACAATAAAAGTTCAAAGAATGTTACTTGTGATGGTTTATTTGGAACAGGGGTTAGCGCGAACGCAGACCCCACACGAAAAAATTACGTACCCGAGTAACCCACATTTGGGGCTATCGCAGGCGTCAGCCCAACCGAAGTGCAATGGAAGGGCCTCCTCCTGGAAGAACCGCCTAGTTGATCACGGTATCTTCTGTACCAGGTAAGTATGCTATGGCATAAGTCATACTGGTTTATAAACTAAACTCTAAATTCCGTGTAACGGTTTCCAATGCTGTCAATGAATCACATAGTTTAATTTAATCTATCCACAAATAGCTTAACTAAGGGAATAAGTTAACGTATTCTAATATTTTTCATTTACAATTTGTATTTCCTAGGTTGGTTGTGTTTCACATTTTCTTAATTTAGATATAACTAGTTCTGAAATAAACACCATGCGTGATCCTCACGGCGTGAGACTAAATATAGAATGCAATCAAACTACCTGAGGAAGGGTTGGAGCCGGACTTTATAACCGGAGAGGGCTATACTATTATTTGTTAGAAATGGGCGCTTACTCTTCTTTTTCATGACAAAACAAAATTTAACCCTTTACCACACAATCACTGGTTTTAACGACCCTGAAGAAAAAGCCTTTTGAAAACATTGTGGGAAAAGGAGAAAATGCTGGTAACCAGCATTTTCTCCTTTTCCCACAATGTTTTCTAACCTTCCCAAAACAAATTCCAATTTTTCAGTCACATTTATTTTGTCGTCTGCAAATACTTTCAATTTGGACAAGTCTAAAACTTTGCCGTTTGGTAAAGGGTTAGGTTGTGCTTTAAAAACCCATAGTATTCTATTCAAATAGTTACGTTTAATATAATTATCTTCTGAAAGGAATTAGGCGCTTCAAAATTTTGAGAAATAGGAAGGCATTAAAAAGCATTTTGAATCCATGCCCGATACTGTTATTATTGTTATTATTAAGTCCAATCCGGTGAATGTACGCGTCCCTCAAGTTCTTCAAAAATATCTTCTACACGATTTCACAACACCATTTTAAATGAGATATTAGTGTAAAGTTTGTGATTCTAAAAATCCTCTGTTAATAAGAGTAAATGGCTCTTTTTCGAATAATATATTGCAGAACAGTCACAAATTATTTTACTGCATAATGCAGTAATATAGAATCTAGTAAATGTCCAGAAATGTCCAATTTGGATATACAGTGACTCTTGGCACCCTTCAAATTGCAACAATTAGGCTGTTTATACTGAATGATAATAAACGTTGTGGAAGCAGTACAAAAGTTGAGATTGACCAAAGTACGGCTCCGATTAATAGTACAGATTAACATGCGATTACCTAAAATCTTTATAGATCGTGTTCAGGGGACTGCGATGAATTTGATTGATTCTTTACCACAAAATCCCAAGTTCTAAGAGACCCCAGGGAATAGAGCGTAGAAAAACATCTAAGGTAAAGGAGAAAGTGTTGGTAACCAGGAATTTCTCTTTTTCCCACAATGTTTTCATACCCCTTCTAAGACAAGTACGATAAATTCAGCCACTTTTAATTTTTCGTCTGCAATACTTCTGATTTCAACAGGTAACGTTTGGTAAAGAGTGACTAAGAGTTAACTCTACCACACGAGAAAAATTAAGACTTGTACTAATCGAAAGCATTAGCAGACGACAGTTTAAATGTGACTCAAATAATGGAATTTGTCTTAAATAGGGTAAAAAACATTGTGGGAAAAGGAGAAAATGCTGGTTACCAGCATTTTCTCCTTTTCCCACAATGTTTTCAAAAGGCTTCTTCCTCAGGGTTGTTAAAAGTCGGGATTCCGTGGTTAAGAGTTAAGATATTAATGGCGCCTAGGCCAACGCTATCCCCCCCCGGAAGAACCGCCTTATTGATAACACTATCTCCTGTACCAGGAAAGGGCTGTGAGTCAGACTGGTTCATCCAATGAAACTTTTCTTTTAACGTCATTTTTTTTTTTTTTTTTGATGATCCGATGTTAACGAAAATATTTCAAGTCGGGTTTATTTGCTTACTTTTTTCCCCTTCATGGATGTTGCTTATCGTGCCACATTAAAACAGTTTCAAAAAAAAAAAACATAAAATGCAATGTCTAAATTTCTGAAACTTTCTTCATGAATGGGAAAAGCCATTTGAAAATTTCCCATGGACATGAGTTACTTTACTCAACTTTCCGATGATAAAACTCCAAAATCATAGGAACTGCATTACATAAGCAAACGTCGATTTTTTTACGGTACGCGTCTATTGTTGTACCAGCTATGACTGAGATGACGTCCTGTGCGTAACTAGAGCTTGACACAATCATAAGGCTTGCGAACTATTCCCGACCTGAAAGATGTAGATATATTATGATTTACAAATGGAATAAATTTACATACAATGTATCTATTTCATTGACTGAGAGACTTTAATTTCAGCCGATGTGACACTGTTTGTTACCAGGGGTTAGCGCGAACGCAGACCCCCACACGAAAAAATTACGTACCCGAGTAACCCACATTTGGGGCTATCGCAGGCGTCAGCCCAACCGAAGTGCAATGGAAGGGCCTCCTCCTGGGAGAACCGCCTTGATGATCACGGTATCTCCTGTACCAGGTAAGTATGCTGTAGCAAAAGTCATATTGGTTTATAAACTAAACTATAAGTCCCGTGTAACGGTTTACAATGTTGTCAAGGAATCATATAGTTTAATTTAAGTATCCACATATAGCTTATCTAAAGTAGTAAAGTGAACGTATTCTTACATTTCTCATTTAAAATTTGTGTTTTTGTACGTTAGTTTTGTTTGACATTTTCTTAAGTTAGATATAATTAGTCCTACGTAAAACACCATGCGTGGTCCTCACGGCGTGATACTAAATATAGAATAAAATCAAACCATCTGCGGAAGGGTTGGTAAATTTATCGGATCGAAAAGTATCGGACATTATAACTGTTTTACTCCTGTTGTTCATGTGAAAACAAGATACATGCACACGTATATCATTAGAAAAAAAGGTAAGGGGCCTTCAAAGGCAGGGAGGAGGGGGAGGGGGTGTCAGCCCTTCTGTAATTTTTGCTTAGACAGCTTCGGGTCGAATGTTTTTTGGATTCGAGTCTAGATGGTTGTGCTTTAAGAAGCCGTAGTATTCCTTTTAAATAGTTTTATCTTTTAAATTATCTTCAGAAAGAAATCAGGCACTTAGAATTTTAGAGAAGCAGGAAAGTATCAAAAAACTCATTGAATTCAGGTCTGATCCGGTTATAAAGTCTGATTCGGTCAAAACTGGTGAATTTAGTTTCAAATACCTCTGATATAAATAAATGTATCTAACTGAAATACAGAACTACAAACTTAGAAAAAAAAAAACAACGAAAAGTACATAACCCTTAAGCTGGTAAAGCGCAACTCACTGACCTTTTGCAAACAGTGTAGATCAAGATCAGACAGTCTGATCTTGGATCTACACTGTCCGATATGGAGATATTTTTGTCCAAAAAATAAGTTTGAAATAGCATTATTCGGATTTTTACTATCAGGTTAAAAGTTTTATTTAACTTATTTAGCAGGATGAGGCGTAAAAGCACCATGTAACCAGGTTTTATCTAGTTGTGTACTCAGATATGGCCCGCAACATGCGAAATGAGACCTTCGGACATTTGCGTAAAGTGTCGTCCCGGATTAGCCTGCGCAGTCAGGCGGCACTTTACGACTACATAAGATTTTTTCATACAGAAGACTTTTGTGAAACAGAAAATCGCACAAAAACGGGAAGTGTCGCCTTGGATTAGTCACAGACTGCATAGGTTGATCTGGGACGATACACTTTTACGCATATGTCCAAAGGTCCCTTTTCGTGTGTTGCAAACCATATGGTAGGATCCAGTCCGATCCGGAAAGTTAACTCTCTCTGACGGCTACTCAATCTCTTCGTGACATATTGAAAGTGCCAAAACGAGATTTAAGTTACCATATTCTATTGCGCCAACCACTGAAATTTAAATCTCGCCCTTTGACCAAGAGTTTTCACGAACGCAGACTGTGTACCTCAACCCTTCAGAGTTTCAGATAGAAGTGATTTTGATTTCAAAATTGAAAATATTAGTTATTCTCCACTAAACCCTACGTTATGGGTACTCATTAGAATCGTCTCACCGACGATAGGGTTTGGAAGAGAAATAATGCATTTAGAATACCATCACTCCCTCTTATCTGGAGCTCTGACCCTTTTCCAAACGACAAAACTATAGAGTCCTCCAACTTCAAAGCTGTTGCTGACGACAAACCAAGTGTGGCCCAAATGATGAAATTTGACTCTGAAATGGTAAAAAGCATTGTGGTAAAATAAGAAAATGTTGGTAACCAGCATTTTCTCCTTTTTCCAAGATGTTTGCAAAAAAGCTTATTCCTCGAGGGCGTTAAAAAGCGGACTGTACATAACAAACCGACCCCTGTACCCACCAAACCAGAGAAACAGTGTATTCTATTTTATATACAATATGACTGTGAAAAATTCACTACCGGTATTTTTGTCTCGTGAGGCAATTTTGTAAATGCACATGTACCTGTATTCAAAACTATCTAGTTTACAAGCATCTGATTTCGTCTAACCGTAATCGGTCAGGAATTGTTGGGCCTCATGGATGTTTTCTATGTTATAATAGTGGGGTATCCTTCTTTCGAAGGACTTCAGAAATAAGTCTATAGACTCATTGATTGTTCCACTGCACGGAAATCTTTAGTAAAAGGCGAAAGATTTATGCGTGGCTGTAGTGAAACCAGAGTGATCGTTTATAGCATCCCAAATTATATATAATTTTTTTACACACTTCTGCTTTGCTGCAAGAAATTTACATGAAATCTCAAAACAAGAGACTAGCCATAGCAGATTTAAAAATATCAGAAAATGTCTATACCGCCTAACAAATCAAAACAAGTATTTTATACGTAACTTTTATAGAGAAAATGCTTGTAAAAAAAACTTTCGGATCATATTAAAGGGAGGTAATAACATTGCGGTACAATACACGCATGTTGTTCGTTAGCCACACTTGAAAGCTAAATCCGACAGTTCTAAATTGACATTGATAGAGGTAGGGAGGATGAAAATTACATCTAATAGTCATGCTTTCTATATTGGCGTGTCAAAAATAACAGTCTAATTGTAATGATTTAATTAAAGAAATAATACATATTATCTATTGACGCTCAAAACAGGACAGCTTCTATGTAGAAGAAAATGTCAATGCTTATATGTGGTACCTCTCTATCCCTCCCCGTCTAGAAATTAACCATCAGTTTTCAATGACCCGACATATTGTGAAAAAAAAAAAAATGAGCACAGTCTTTACTATTTACAATCAAAGTACTGAAAGTACTGACAGACTAGCGAATTTGATTGATTGATTGTTTGTATGGTGTTTATGCCTGTTTTCAACATTATTTCAGTTATGTACGGGTGGCCAGTGCACATATCCATGCTATCCTGGTGTTTCTTTTACCATTACACTGTACAATATTCTTTCAAAGCCACTGGCTACTTTCCAACATAACCATCGACGAAACTTGAGAGAGAAATGAATCCTGTTGCAATGACTATCATCAATCGTCGGAAAGAAATTTTCCGAGTTTGGGATCGAACCAGCGACCTCCTGTTCTCAAGCCCTGTACACTACCGACTGAGCTGCTGAGGCTATGTGTGCTGTTGGTTAACTATAATCCAGTTTACGTTTAACCCTTAACCTGCCACAAAATGTTAAATGAAACTTTCAAGCTGATGGTAAACACCTGAATATTGCTATTTCAGAGTTACATTTTGGAGAAAATACATCCTCTTATCTGACAGTGTAGATCCAAGATCAGACTGCACGCTCTGTGCAGTCTGATTGTAATCCACAGTGTCCACAAAAGGTCACTGAATCGCGGTAGTGCTGGTAAAAGAAACTCCAGGAAAGCATGGATAGGTGCCCTGGCCTCCGCAATATCACTAAAGTAATGCTGAAAACGACGTTAAACAGTCAACACCATGCAATCAATTAGTCAATATCCAGTAGCACAAGATGTAGTTTACTGTCTAACTGCCTTTACAAAAGGAAAATTTTACACTTGTCCAAATTCAAAGCTGTTGCAGACCGTAAATTAAACGTGGTTGATCGGATGAAATCTGATTCCAAACGGGCAGAAAACAATGTCGGAAAAGGAGAAAATGATGGTTACTAGCAGTTTCTCCTTTCCCTGCAATGTTTTCAAAGGGATTCTTCCCCAGTGTCATTAAAACTTGTGATTGTTTCGTAAAGGGTTAAGACAATGAATACCAGTTTAGCATAACAGTTTAACGGTACACAATGATCTAAATAATGAATGAATGAAGGAATGACAAGTGTTCCCTGTCCAGTGAGGGTTAATATAGCTGGTATTTGCTACAAGTTACCTAGGTGTATATATTAATAGATTCATTCATAATGTAACAGTTGTGTAGTGATAAGTAATTCTCTGCTTTGCATAGGTCACTTAATTTACATATAAGCAACTTATAAATGACCTCTTGTTCAGTTTATTACTTTGTAAGACAAAATGTTCAAAATGGAGTGTTAGAGATTTAGTAGTTTTTGTCAAAATTGTCATATAAAACAGAATTAAAGATTTCTTACAGAAAGAAGTATTTTCTGTGAGGCAGTATTTGGCAACTGTGGGTTTTTTTGTTTACTTTTACTCTAGGTCAGTCTTGATGCCTATAGACTAGCTTCGCTAGTCTAATAAAATCAGAATTGACCTGTAACTCATACACCTTCTTATCAATTGGCTCTGGAGTCGGTATAACAACACAACACAAAAGTAAAGCTGGAAGAGTAGGGAAAAAAATAATCAAACTGTATACTTGGTTACTGAAAGCCTCTGACTTCAGTTTTGTTATCTAACAGATCAGTATGTACTTTTATCGGCTTTAGTTAGCAAATGCGTTGCGCATGAAGATAGAACTGATACACTGGAGCATGACAAACATTTGAGTCTTTGCGTAGATTTCCCGCCCTGATACATTCTCCAAAATTTATTGCTTCCCCCCCATCACGTAAAATGCTTGACACTACAATAGAACTGTTCAAAGAATGTTACTTGTGATGGTTTATTTGGAACAGGGGTTAGCGCGAACGCAGACCCCACACGAAAAAATTACGTACCCGAGTAACCCACATTTGGGGCTATCGCAGGCGTCAGCCCAACCGAAGTGCAATGGAAGGGCCTCCTCCTGGAAGAACCGCCTGGTTGATCACGGTATCTTCTGTACCAGGTAAGTATGCTGTTGCAAGAGTCAAACTGGTTCATAAACTAAACTCTTAATTCCGTGTAACGGTTTACATTGTTCTAAATAAATCATACAGCTTAATTTAGATATCTCCATATATCTTATTTAGGATAACTAATCCAACCAATCCGTCAATTCTGATCAAAATTATACATTTCATCTTTTTGTCGTAGTCCTCATTTAATTTGTCCAGATGCATTTATGGTTCATTCTTAAATGCAGCATAGACTGTACGTATTTCTGAAAGAGCGAGGTTCTAAATTTAGAACAAAATTAAAGTATCCAAGGTATTCCTGAAAGAGCGTGATTCTAAATTTAGAACAAAATCAAAGTATCAAAGGTACTTGACTTCTTCGTATCATAACATCGAAAGTAAAAGTTTAGATAATGATAATATCGATAAATTTTGCAATATTTATCTGCGGGAAGATCGGATTTTGATAAAGACTAATTATTTGTAACTAAATACCCTACATGCAATAGGCCTAGGTCTCTAACACGTTTGTATAGGTCTAGAGCTCTAGTGACCTTTCAAAAATCACCATGTAATAGTGCATGTAGTTAGTTCAATATACGCATCACCTTCAGTATATACGACACTGGTGGTCAAAACAGCGTAATTCGAGCAACTGTTAGAGCTGCTAATATTTTCGAATTCGGCCTACTATATTTTTATATAGTTTCCTCAGTGTAGGTATCTTTTTTTTTTTTTTTTTTTCAATATTTTAGTAATCTGTCATTTTACTACACAATAGTCAATAATCTTTGTTTACAACCGTGACTCGACGACTTTTGAGTTATAAAATTCAGCAGAAGATCGTTTTCGCCTAATTTGTCTGCTTAGTACAATTTAGAGTTTCTATTCTATTTTCATCTAAATTAGCTCATCTAAATTAGCTCTTTCCGAGGATTGATAATAGTCAACGCGACAAGATTCATTCCTCTCTCACCGCTGACCATTGTTTCGACGATGGTTATGTGGGAAAGCAGCCAGTGGCTTGGAAAGAATATTGTGCGGAGTACTGGTAAATGAAACTCCAGGAAAGCACGGATACGTGCACTGGTCGCCGTGATATAACTGACGAAATAATGTTGAAAAAGGCGTTAAACACCATACAATCAATCAACTATACTGAGCAGGTTTATGCTTGACTATGAAGATGGAGTTGTTCTTTGAAGTGATAAAAGAATGTTTTGCATCTTCGTGACCCGTGATATCAATAAAGCCATCACATAATTATGGATCCATAATTGCTATTGTATATGACGAGATACACGTACTTGTATAAGTAAATAAAGTCTATCTATCTATCTATCTATCATAATAGCCACTTTTTTAACAACCAATTTAGTCATGGGGTAGACTGGTCCTTGAACATACGGAAAATTGACAAATAGCGAAAAGCGTCGGCCGTGGTCAGCCTGTGCAGGCTGCGCAGGCTGACCTGGGTCGATACTTTTCGCAGATGCATTAAGCTCCCTTTCACAGAGTATGGCTCAATTGTTTTCTACATTACGTACTTGCGTAGTGTGCATTATGTACGTTACGCTCTTGCTTACGTTAGACTAGGCACAGGCTTAACCCTTTCCCAAACGACAAATTTTGGACTGGTCCAAAATGAAAGCGTTTGCAGACGACAATTTTAAATTTGATGAAAATGGCAGAAAGTTCTCAAAAAGGGTAGAAAACACTGTGGGGAAAAGGAGAAATTGCTCGTTACGAGCAATTTCTCCTTTTCCAACAGTGTTTTCAAAAGACTTGTACTGCAGACACGTGAAAACCAGGGCTTGTTTGGGAAAGGGTTAACCCTTTACCAGACGACAAAATTTTAGCCTTCTCCAAACTGAAAGCATTTGCAGACGACAATTTCAATGTGGCTCAAATGGTACAATTTTTCTCTGATAGGGTTACCAGCATTTCCTCCTTTTCCCAAAAGGCTTCAAAAGGCCTCTTTCCCAAGGTCGTTAAAAGGCGGCATTGTGCGGTAAAGGGTTAACCCTTCACCACAAAATACATTGTTTTATCCGTTCTGAGTAAAAAGGGTTTTGAAAGCATAGGGGAAAAAGAGTGGCCAGAATTTATTTTTTTCCGACAATGTTTTGCACTCTATAAGAGACCATTCACGTCAGTTGATCAAAATTTAGATTGGCGTCTGCAAACGTTTTCAGTTCGGACAAGTCTAAAATGTTTTGGTCGGGTAAAAAGTAAATCGAAAGGCCAAAAGTTCCAACTATTTTCTCTGTGAATATATATCAGTACACAAAATTCTCAGTGCTGCACAATCATGTGAAATGTGTAAAACTGTGACGGGGAAAAAATCGAAGAAATTGCAGGTGTTGCAGGGATTTTCCTACTGCAAATTTGGGGCCGAATATAGGCCTCGGCTTAAAAACCCGAAAACCAGGTTATCTGGTCCTAATTTACCGCTCAAAATTCCTGAGTCCTTTACCCCAGAATCCCAAGAAACAGCCTTTGGAAACAATGTGGAAAACGGAGAAAATACTGGTGACCAGCATTTTTTTTTTTCCATCATTCAAACCATACTTACTTAGTCGTCTGCTTTTAACCCTTTCCTAAACAAGCCCTGGTTTTCACGTGTCTGCAGTACAAGTCTTTTGAAAACACTGTGGGAAAAGAAGAAATTGCTCGTAACGAGCAATTTCTCCTTTTCCGACAGTGTTTTCTACCCTTTTTGATAACTTTCTGCCATTTTCATCAAAATTAAAATTGTCGTCTGTAAACTCTTTCAATTTGGACCAGTCCAAAATTTGTCGTCTGCTTTTAAATTATGTGACAGATTCATAGGTATAATGCATCACGGGGATGCATTAAGCCCTCTTTTGCCAGACCTTTGCTCAAATATATATTTTCTAAAAAAAAAAAATATTTTTTTAATCAAAAGCATCCTTTCCCTTTCGTATCATTACATAAATATGAACAAGAATGAAAAGTTTCCATTAATCGGAAAAAAAAAAAACTTACTAAAATTCAGAATTCTATCGAAAGTCAGAGAGCTGATTCCAGCGTTTCGTTGACCTCAGATGTAATACGATTGTATATGAATAGTAATTATTTGTCAGAAATATTGGAATGATGTTACTAATTAAGGCCGACGTTGAAAGATTCTACACAAATGTTTTCAAATACCCAATGACAATCCAACAAAACTTAGTACAAATAAAGTTGCATTTTCTAGAACCCTTCGACAATCATACTGTGACGTAAAAAACATTGTAAAACTCCTCTCTCAGCCCTCTGAGGCTGGTGACTTACAAAGATTCTGTAGGTCAAATGGTATGAAAAGTCATATTTAAGTAGACATGTGAGAATAACCTGAAATAATCAACTCGTAACCTGCTAAGCTCAAGGACCTTTGGCAGACAGAGTAGATCAAGATCATACTGCACTGAACCTGCAGTCTGATCTAGAATCTACTGTCCGATAAAGAGATATCTTTCCCCAATCGATACATTTGAAAAAGCAAAATATGGGTTTTTATTATCGGCTTGAAACTTTCATTTCACTTATTTAGCATGATAGGGGTTAAGTTTCCTGTTGTGTCAACGACCCCAACACTTTGCTTCAGAATCAGAACTGACAGAAGTATGGCCCAAACTTGTTGTAGATAGCACTTCTTTTCTGTTTCTATCCTTCTGACAAATATTCCAGCATTGAGACACAGTTATTCGTCTGCAAACGCTTACGTAATGGGCAAGTTTAAATTTTTGTCGCCCGGGAAGAGGTTAAATGTGGCAAAAATCATTTTTGCTACAGACAAGAAATTAATCTAGGTCTAATTTGGTCGTTTACTTTGACTTAAGATACCAAAGATTTAAAAAAATAGTTTTAAAAAGGACTTACCTGCAGGGTAAGTGTTAAATTCCAAACTCTCAAACAGATGACGCAAATAAGAGTGACCTGACGCCGTCGTGTAAAACCGCTGCTGGCCTGTACAACACGCGACGTTGTGTAACTACCCCGACTGGGGACGTGTTGGTGACAGAGATCAAGTAACGGATAGGCCAAGTTATTTTTGGAATCACCTAGTTCTCGATGAAACACACGTGTTACTTCTTACCAGATGGCAAAGTTTTAAATTTGTCCAAATTGAAAGCAATTGCAAACGATACATGAATGGTGGCTCAAATGGTAAATTTTGTCTGTAATTGGGTAGTAAATATTGTTAGAATAGAAGAAAGCTCAAAGTGACCAACATTTTCTACTTTTCCAAGAATGTTTTCAAAACTCCTACGGGTCGGGATTGCATGGAGGAGGGTTGGATATCCAAAGAGTTAGCTTTTAGCAAAGAAAAAAAAATGTATGTTTGATTTTATCAACCCCGTACTTATTGGGACTGTAACAATCTCTAGAAACACCAGGACAGCTACTAGTAGATCTATACCCTTCCCTGTTATAAACCAGTCGAATATAATAACCCTTCTAAAAATATTTACCAGATGACAGAATCTTAGGCTTGTCCAAATTCAAAGCATTTGTAGAAAACAAATAATATGCGGCTCAAAGGATGGTATTGGTCATGAAAAGGTTAGAAAATATTGTGGGAAGAGGAGAAAATGCTGGTTACCAGCTTTTTCTCCTTTTCCTTCAATATTTTCAAAGGGTTTCATTTTCAATGTCGTTAAACCTGGGGATTTTGTGGTAGAGGGTTAATTTTACTACAAAATAAATTTGAAACCGATACATACAGAGGATTCGGTTTGAGTAGGAAATTCAAAGCAGACTATATTTTTGTGACCATGTTTTGCAGTTCTTGTGAAGTGACCGGGATACTTCCAAATTACGTAAGATACCCTAGACATCTAATTTTACCAATCCATAGAATTTAGACTCGTCCAAATTCGGAGCATTTGTAGACGTTGTATCAAAACATTTCATAGAGTGTAGAGCCAAACATTTTTTTTTTCTTTCGTTTACAGGTGATATAGTTGGCTTTGAAATTTACTAGTGCTAGACTCTAGATAAATACTTTGACTCCTACCTTAATTCTCCCTTCAGCACAAGGTCATGTGATGAGTCCCTGTGAGAGATGCATGTCGTGTCCAGGAGGTCAATTGCAGGTTAGTTCCAGAAAGGTCAAGACATGTTAGAATATACTACATTGAGAATACGAGTTACAATTAAAGGAAAGTTTTTTTTTTTTCCTTGTTTAATGTGCAGTTGGATTGAAATCTAGTATTTAATATTATTACTAGTGTTTATTTGAATCTAATGTTTAGTATTTCTTATTAGTGTGATTTATTTGAAAAGTGATACGAGTGTTTGAAAATATAATCTCTGAAAGTGAAATAAAATGCTGGATAATTCAGTGTACAGTTCCAGTTTGAGCTACAATTCAGAGAGCACTAGGACTCTTTTAAGGAGCACTGCAGAAACTGTGTTTCCAGAAGCAATAAGACTACTGCATTTAGTTCAGACTGAAAAGGAAGCAGAGAGCACCAAGAGTAAGAGGCAAGGAGAGCTGTAAGCCTCCACAATTCATGCTAATAGAACATGACTCTCAAAAGTGGCAAGGAGAGTAATTAAACCCCATTATGCTAAATAAATGAAATGAAACTTACAAGGCGATAGTAAACACCCAAATTTTGTTATTTCAAATGTATTTTTGGCGGAAAGATATCCCCTAATCGGACAGTGTAGATTCAATATCAGACTGCACGTTCTGTGCAGTCTGATCTTAATCTACACTGTCATCAAAAGGTCCTTTCAAGAGCCGCGCTTACCAGCCGAGGGGTAAACAAAGAATCACATAACCCCCGAAGTAGATCTTTAAGGCAACTGTTTGAAAATGTTAACTTTTCTTTGTCAACTTTTAAACTGAGTTTCTTATTTAGGCGCTAAATTTCTTTCGTTTTTTTTTTTTCATCCAACTATTTTGGAACTCCCACATATATTTTTTGTAACCAGTGGTGGGCATAATTTCTAAAACTTGACGTATCGTAAAGACTGGGTTAAACTCAATTTCGTCCGCTGCAAAATTGTGTGGAACTTATTTCCTCATGAAACAATGGTTTGCAAGCCTGCAGCAGACATTTCTGAATACATGTATTGGTCTTATCAACATGTCACAATTAAGGTTTAATAATATATATATCCTTTTGGTACAACCAATCTAAATTGCATTCTTAGTCTACTTCTTGATTTCGAAAGTAACACAATTTCTGACTGGCTAGACCATTTGATCCAGCCAATCAGAAATTGCGTTACTTTCAAAATTTAAAAAGTTCTTTAGAATGAGACCAAGATTCTTTTTAACACTTAGGCTGCTAAGCGTATGCTTTTGCGGACAGTGCAGCGCAAGATCAGACTGTACAGAACGAACACTGTGATCTTGGATAGATCTACACTATCCGATACGGTGAGATTTCTCCGACGGTCATTATTTTTAAATCTTAAACTGTGGACTTTCGTTATTACCTAGAAATCTTTGTTTAACTCTTTACCAAACGACAAAATTTTGGAATGGACCAAATTGAAAGCATTTGCAGACGACAACTTAAATGATGCTAAAATGATGATTTCTGCCTGTGATAGATTAGAAAACATTGTGGGAAAAGAAGAAAATGCTGGTTACCAGCATTTTCTCCTTTTCCCACAATGTTTTCGAAAAGGTTCCATCTCAGGGCCGTTAAAAGTCGGGATTGTGTGGTAAAGGGTTGATTCATTTAGCATCCACAGAATAAGAATAGTTGGTGAATATAATAAACGGCCAGAGCGCAAATCTTAGAGTGCAGGAGGCACTGAAAATTTGATCACTTTTTCTTACATAAGGGAGATAAATGTTACAGCATAATTGTCGATAGAGTGACCTCCCGTGTAATTGATTTTCCTGTCACAATCGCCATCTTCTTTTACGATAACAATCTCTCGTGATAAACATACGTTCCGAAAATTCACCTGGGCAACTCCCATCCAACCGGGATGGATCGTAACGTGAGATATGAAGTTGTAAGTACTTTATTCTGTGTTTTATTTGCAATTAAAAAGTCTGCAGTCAATGTTTTTTTAAGTCTATGGTTACCAAACAAATGGATTTTTGAATCATTATGTCACCAAATATCTTTACATACAATGACCTTATTTTTGTGTCTTAATTTGTTATCTGATAATACAACATTTATCATGTCTCACCTTTCTTAAACACAGTGAAGAAGCTATAAAACTTCATGTACAACTTTATTTTGGCCAAATGTCTTAACCAAAGAACAACACAGAGAATCTTGACAGATGAGGAATTTGTTCTTGTCCCGATTGAAAGCATTTGTTGATGACAAATGATGGCTTGTTGGAATTATCTTTCAAAGAAAACACGAGAATAGGAGGAAATGCTGGTCACCATCATTTTCCATGGGTAAAAGTTTAATATATGAGTGTGGAATTCCATATTTTCAGGGTTCAACAAGGTCATTTTTCCAAATTGACTAAATCCAAGGAGAAAATTAAGGGGGTTGGGATGTTTGTAAACCCCCCCCCCATCCATCTCGTATCTCCTGCATATTGCAGGTCAACTGATCTCTGGGTGCATTATCAATAAGTTTTATGCCTCTGCATTTCCTTTGTTTAAGGCTTTTCCTGGTTAGTCATGGGTCTCGTTCAACATCTGGTAACAAAAGTTCAAATACCAAATCAGCAGAGTTTAGTGGCCAAGTATACTCTAAATATTTGTAGGAGCATTGCCCGTTGCCTATTTGAAAAACGTGTTTTGATTTGACCAAAATATATTGGTCAACTAGTAGCCTATATACTTATCTAACAGAGGAAGTTTGTCCTGCATCATAACATGGCTGCAGAGGTATACCACAGATTGTCACCGTCCCATTTTCCTTCATGTGAAAAATAAACGAAGGGTGGAATGGAGAAACGAAAATGATTAAGGTGGAGAAAGATGCGGCAACTGGTTAGTAATGCCCAATGTTGCATTTTCAGTTGCATTTTACGATCTATTCATGAGAACAATAAACTACAGATTGTACGGAAAGAGAGCCTTCTGCTTGCATACATATAGACATAGACAATTATTATGTATAAACAAAATTTTATTTGGTTATTTCTAAGGGTAAATTATTAAAACAGTGAAAAAGACCCATGTGCTTGAAAGTATCAATCCCTGTTACTAGCATGAGCCTGCCTTGGTATGGCACTAAATTATAGACAAAAACTTAAGTTTTATGTTAACTGAAAATGAAAATTGAGGGTGAAAGTACTTTCAAGAAGCCATCTTGAAATGAAAGTGTCAGGAAAAGGATTTTAACATGAGTATAAAAGCAATGTTTCTGGAGCTTCCGGAGGGCATCACAAAATGACAAAATTTTAGACTTGTCCAAATAGGAAGCATTTGCAGGCAACAAAGAAAGGGTGTCTCAAAAATAGAAATTTGTTTTGGGAAGGGTAGAAAACATTGTGTTGCAAAAGGAGAAAATGCTGGTTACCATCATTTTCTCCTTTTTCAACTGTGTTTTTAAAAGCCCTTTTCATGGGGGTTGTTGAAAGTCTTGAGTTTTGGGTAAAGAGGTATTGGATGGAAATCATCATTTGAGAACTTTTATTATATGTCTGCAAATGATTTCAATAGACTTGTCAAAATTGTTTGATAAATCCTATCTTTTAACTCTTTACCACACAATCCCGACTTTTAACGACCCTGAGGAAAAAGCCTTTCGAAAACATGGTGGGAAAAGGAGAAAATGCTGGTAACCAGCATTTTTTTCGTTTCCCACAATATTTTCTGGCCTATGAAAGACAAATTTCATGTTATGAGTTACATTTGATTTGTCGTCTGCAAATGCTTTGAATTTAGGCAAGGCCAATATTTTGTCGTTTGGTAAAGAGTTAAAAGAGGTAAAACCAGAGGTTTCTTTCAGCTCTCCACAGAGGAGGAGAATGTACCCGCAGAGCCTGTTGTCCTGGCGATGGTTGTACCACCACCAGAGTATGATGCTGAAGACAACACCCAAAATACAGGTAAGTATAGAGAACCTGTCTCTTTAAGAATGGATAAATAACAGCTTAGCCGGTAACTTACAGTTTTCTGGATGTGAAATTCAAAGTTCCTGATTGGACAGTCTGTTACTAGTTCAGATAACTGTCCTTAAAGGCATTTTTGGTTTTTGGTTGGTCGCCTCGGGGTACAGAGATGATCATGAAAAAAACAGTTGAAATCTGCGCATATATTTCTGTGCACTTTGAAACTGTCTTATTTTCACAAATAGAGGACAAAACTAGAATTTGAAAATAACTGTTGCTTAAGTATTCCATAATCCTTTGTTTCAAATACAAATACTTTCAATTTAAATGCTGAACATATGGGAAAAAGTGTAATTAATCTGTTACTCGAGGTGTTTACATTCGCCAAAATACACACAAAATGGCTGCCAAACATGAAATATTTTGTAGGTTCTTTTCGAGATTTACATGTTATAAAAGACTTCTATGAGAGCTTTAGGTAATGAAACCTTCAATAATTTGTCCTTAGCCTTATGTGTCACTAAAATCTAATTGTATTTTGCTGCAATACAGATTAAACCGAGGAAACAGACTGTAGCTTTGCTATAGGAAAAATCTAAAATGGACTTTAGAGAGTGCGGTGCACAATAAATGTCCAAATAAGAAAAGAAACACCGTAAAGTAAAACGTCTCATTATTAAGACTAAGTCTGTTATATGCGATGTAGCAAGTTTTCTCAGAGCTGTACTTTCAGAGGATTGTTCAGATGAGAAGAGTAACATCAGGTCTCTGGAGAATGGTTTTTTAACCCCTTTACCACACAATCCCATTTTTTATCGACCCTGAAAAAGAAAGCCATTGAAAACATTGAGGGGAAACGAAGAAAATGCTAGTAACAAGCATTTCTCCTTTTCCTCAATGTTTCCTAGCCTTTCACAAAAAGTTGCATCATTTGAGCCAATTTTGATTTGTCGTAATTCAATTTGGACAAGTCTATAATTGTGCTGCGTAGTAAAGAAATAATCTGTAACTTATGTTGCCTGCTATTTTTGGAGTTCTTCTAACAAAAACAATGTCAACCCTTTACCACACAATCCCTACTTTTAACGACCCTAAGATAGAAGCCTTTAGAACACTTTGTGGGAAAAGGAGAAAATGCTGGTAACCAGCATTTTCTCCTTTTCCCACAATGTTTTCTACTTTGTCAGAGAGCTTGAGCTCATTTATACCAATTTTAAATTTGTCGTCTGTAGATATTTTGAATTTGGGGGAGTCTAAAACTTTCTGTGTGGGAAAGGGTTAAACATGCATTATCAGGCTCTTTACACTGACTAAAAGTGTTTGCACTTTATGGTGTAATAAATCTTGCAAAACTTGTTTCAGAAACAGAAAAAAAAAAAAAAAACTTAGGAAGCTACGTTAGCACGGCTTCAGTCATTTTTGCAGACATAGTTTTGATCAAAATCTGATTGGACAGAATACACAGTGTGAATTTGAAGTTCAGTTGTCTGCCATTTGTATATTCTGGTTACCAGGATTTTTTCCTTCTTCCACAATGTTTTCAAACTTTCATGGACTAACCAAATCGTTGTAGCCTCATTTAATTTGTCGTCTGCACATGCTTCTAATTTTTACAAGCCTAAAGTTTGGCTATCTGGTAAAAATTGAAACCAATACCATCTGCCATTATACCGGTACTTACAGAGGAATGCTTTGGCTCAAAGTTGCCCACATACGTAGATGCCACTACATTACCTTCCTACGAAGAGGCTCAACGATGTAAAGCGGAAGAAGCCGCAAGACAGGAGGAAGTGGAGAGACAGCGGGACGAGGAGCATGGACGTTTTACGGAGCTGGCTATCGGAACGGACAGCATGTTCTTGTGCACTTTTATAAGTAAGGAAAACTTGAACATTAGAGTGCCTATACAAACCATAAATGTTTTTTTCTGGACAACATAGATTAAGATTAGATTTAATGAATTATGCAGTCTAATCAATGTCTGCTCTATGAGCTTTGTTAATCCTTTCAAACACACTTCTGAGTTTAACTCTTGACTAAATGACAAAATTTTAGGTAAGTCTGAATTGAAAGCGCTTGCACATGACAAATTAGGCGTTTCACAAATGACAGCATTTGTACCAGCAAAGATGGAAAACATTGTGAGAAAAGGAGAAAATGTTGTTTGCCAACATTTTCTCCTTTTCCCAAAATGTTTTCAAAAGCTTTCTTTTTCAGGGTTGTTAAAACTTGGAATTGATAAGTGGTTAAAGATCATGATAGAGATACCTGTTCAAAATACTGTAGGAAAAGGAGGAAATGCTGGTAACCGGCAAATTGGACCATTCTAAGAACTTGACATTTATTAAAGAGATAACTCTTTACCACACAATTCAGAGTTTTAACGACCCCGAGAAAAGAAGCCTTTTGAAAACATTGTGGGAAAAGGAGAAAATGCTGGTAACCAGCATTTTCTCCATTTCCCACAATGTTTTCTAACCTATCAAAAACAACTTTCATAACTTGAACCACATTTATATTGTCGTCTGCAAATGCTTTCAATTTGGACAAGTCTACATATTTGTCGTGTGGTATAGGGTTAAGTAATAGTTTTAACCCTTTCCCAAACAAGCCCTGGTTTTCATGTGTCTGCAGTACATGTCTTTTGAAAACACTGTGGGAAAAGGAGAAATTGCTCGTAACGAGCAATTTCTCCTTTTCCCACAGTGTTATCTACCCTTTTTGATAACTTTCTGCCATTTTCATCAAATTTAAAATTGTCGGCTACAAACTCTTTCAGTTTGGACCAGTCCAAAATTTGTCATTTGGGAAAGGGTTAATCGCTTGAATGATCGAACTGCTTTTGCATATAGCTTATCTTTGAACAGATGTTTCTATTTAGAAACCTATCTTTTAGATGTTCCATGAAATAATTAATGTTTGGTGTAAGTTTACAAACAAATGGGCCATGCTCTGTGAAAAGGGGCTTAATGCATCTGCGAAAAGTATCGACCAAGGTCAGCCTGTGCGAACTACCTGGGCAGAAACTTTTGGCTATTAGTCAGTTTTCTGTATGTCCAAGGACCAGTCTACCTCATGATTAAGTTTCGTTAAAAAAGAAAAAAAAGTGGCTATTATGGATCCATAATTATGTGATGGTTTGCTTGGTATCATGCATCATAGAGATGCATTAAGCCCCCTTTTCACAGAGCATGGCCCATTTGTTTGTTAACTTACATGATACACCAAACATTAATTATTTCATGGAATATCTAAAAGATAGCATGGCTCAAATAGGTTTTACTGTGTAAATACCACCAGCCTGGTGATCGGATATACCTGTGTTTATAAAGGAACGATTCAAACGTTTTATTCGATATCTAAAAGACAGCATGGCTCAAATAGGTTTTACTGTGTGAATAGCACCAGTCTGGTGATCAGATATACCTGTGTTTATAAAGGAACGATTCAAACGTTTTATTCGATATCTAAAAGACAGCATGGCTCAAATAGGTTTCACTGTGTAAATACCACCAGCCTGGTGATCAGATATACCTGTGTTTATAAAGGAATGATTCAAACGTTTTATTGGATATCACCTAACTCTTTGCTTGCTTAGCAAATGAAGTAAACAAATCGCAGTCATTAGAAAAGTTTCAAGATATTATATTTTCAGGATGTTTTAAAATCGAATACTAAAACTATTGGAAAATGAAGACCAAGACAGTACTGCATGTTCCATGCAGCCTGATCTTGATCTACACTTTTTGCAGAAGCAGTGTATGTCAAAAAGAACCTTAACCCTTTACCAAACAATCTAGGGTTTTAGTGACTCTGAGGAAGACTGCTTTTAAAAACATTGTGGGAAAAGGAGAAAATGCTGGTAACCAGCATTTCCTCTTTTGCCCACAATGTTTTTTTAACCCTTCCATAGATAAATCCAATTTTTAAGACACATTCTATTTGTCTGCAGATTCTCTAAGTTTGAATTAGTCAAAAATTTGGTGCAGAATAAGAGTTAAAATAGGTTGAAACCTGCTACCTGTAACAGATGTTAATGTAAACAATCTTTAACCCTTTCCCAAACAAAAAATGTTAGGCTCGTCCGAATTGAAAGCATCTGCAGATGACCATCTCAAAATGGATACAAATGAACTTAAGTTCTTTGATAGGGTAATAACACTGTGCAAAAAGGAGAAAATGCTGGTTACCAACATTTTCTCCTTTTCCCACAATGTTCTCAAAAGTCCTCTTCCTCAGGGTTGTTAAAACTTTGTATTGAGTGGTGATGTGTGAAGAAACTGTACTCTAGTTGGTCTGATATTTTGGTTGGGAAGTTTATATTGGTTCTTTGGCTCTTTTATACTTTCCATATATGATAGGCTATTCCGGAATCATATTGTTTATTTCTTGTCAAATGATATAAATTTTTATTTATGAGCTCTTTTAAAATGGTATTTAAGTCTTTACCAAACGACAAAATTTTAGACTGGTCCAAATTGAAAGCATTTGCAGACGACAAATTAAATGCTGCACGAATGATGAAATTTGTCTTTGAAAGGGTAGAAAACATTGTGGGAAAAGGAGAAAATGCTGGTAACCAGCATTTTCTCCTTTTCCCACATTGTTTTCAAAAGTCCCTTTTTTATTTGCAAAGCAAGTCATCGCATAGTATGGATTTATTCTGTCTAAAAGCTGGCTGAATTAGGAGGTAGAATGGTCCTTTATCATACGCAAAACTTACCAATCGCAAAAAGTTTCGACCCATGTCAGCATGCTTGGACTGCGCAGGCTGACACTGGCCAGTACTTTTGTGGATGCATTAAACCAAATTTTTACAGAGCATTATTCACACCTATTAACTGATTACTGTAAAAATATGGCTATTTACACCCTTGTCGTACACTTCATTTTCGTGAACAAAGAAAAGGAGCAGCTAGCAAAAAAAAAACAAACATATTTTTGCCCTTATGAATGAGCAGTTTTCTGTATCTTTGAAGAAACTAATTTTTCTTTCTTTCTTGACCCTTTACCACATGACAAAAAATGTAGATTTGTCCGAACTGAAAGCATTTCCAGATAACAAATTTAAGCTCTCTCAAATGGCAAAATTTGTCCATGATAGGATAGAAAACATTGTAAGAAAAGGAGAAAATGCAGGTTACCAGCATTTTCTCCTTTTCTCACAATGTTTTCTAAAGGCTTTTTCCTAAGGACAGTTGAGACTCAGGATCGTATTTTTAAGAGTTTAGTATCCCCCCCTGTGTCAACTTTAACTCTTTCCCAGGCAATAAAATTTAAGATTTCTTGAAATAGAAAGCATTTTTCCTAGGGGTCATTAGAAAGTTGGATTGTGTGGTAGAGGGTTTAAAACATGCATGTGACTTTCTTATATTTTTAGTGTCCTTCGTGTTTAACTGGATCGGATTTCTGTTTTCCCTGTGTGTTACTCAAACAGTGGCTGGGCGCTGTGGTGCCCTGTCTGGCCTTGGGTTAAGTATCGTGAAATGGGTTGCACTTTTCAAGGTAGGTGAAACCTCAACTTTCCTGTTGTGCTATCCGATTATTTTGTGGTAGTGAAGCACAAATCAGTTTTAGGCATGTTTCCCAGACACTGTAGCTCAGTAAGGAAGGCCAAGGGATCCTTATCCCTAATGTTGTGAGCTCAAATCTGATGGTATATTTTCCACTAATCTGTTCATCCTTTAAGGCTTTACCAAACGACAATTTCTAGAACCATCCAAATTGAAAGCTTTTGCAGATAAGAATTTCGAAAGGGATACAAATAAACTGGAGTTCTTTCACAGAATAGAAAATATTGTGGGAAAAGGAGAAAATGCTGGTTATCAGCATTTTCTCCTTTTCCCACAATGTTTTCAAAAGTCTTCTCCAACAGGGTCATTAAAAATTGGGATTGTGTGGTAATGAGTTAAAGATTGGTGACTGGTTCAGAGAGTTATGGTCCTTCTGTTATAGCTGAAGTGATATAGCTCTGCTGTTTTCAAAGAAAACATCAAAGCATTGTTATAGCCCTATCATTGTCTGTGTTGTTGCTGTCTGCGTCCTGTAAAAACTTTGACATTTTATAATACCTTTGTCATTACTAAAGATATTTACTTCAAACTCGAACAAGCTGGTAACCGTCAAAAGGCTAACCCACACGACGCTTTCCAAGACAAATTTCAATTTTTGAGCCACATTTATTTTGCCGTCTACAAAAGTTTCAATTTGGACTGGTTTAAAATTTTGTTGTTTGGGAAAGAGTTAAAGTGTCTTTATGACCACTTTAATCCTGTACCACATAATTCTGGTTTTTAACCACCATGAAGAAGAAGCCTTCTGAAAACATAATGGAAAAGGAGAAAATGCTGGTAACCAGCATTTTTTCTCCTTTTCCCAAAATGTTTTCCACAAATTCCAACATTTGAGCTACAGTTCTTTAACCCTTTGATGCACAATACCGTCTTTTGACGCCCCTGAAGAAGAAGCATTTTGGAAACATTGTGAGAAAAGGAAAAAATGCTGGTAACCAGCATTTTCTCCTTTTTCCACAATGTTTTCTGCCCTATCAAAGAAAAATTGCACGATCTGAGCCACACTGAAATTGTTGTCTGCAAATGCTTTCAATTTGGACAAGGCTATAATTTTGTCGTCTGGTAAAGGGTTAAGTTGTCTGCCAATGCTTTCAAATAAGACAATGTAAAATTTTGTTGTCTTGCTAACTCTTTACTACACCACAAAATTTTAGGCTTGTCCAAATTGAAAACATTTGCAGAAAACAATTTAAACGTGGTTCAAATGATTGGATTTGTTTTTGAAAGGTCAGAAAACAATGTGGGAAAAGGAGGAAATGCTGGTTACCAGCATTTTCTCCTTTTCTCACAATGTTTTCAAAAGTCTAATTCCCCAGGGGTGTTTAAACTCGGCATTGTATGTAAATGGGTTAGGAGTTAACCTTTGTTAGAAGTCCCAACTAAGCATGGCTTACTTTGGATCTGCATTATGCTTCCAACCCGGCAAATTAACCCTTTACCACATGGCAAAAATTCTGACTAACCCACTTTAACAGCATTCTCAGACAACAAATTACATGTAGATCAAAATGGTTGGATTTGTCTCTGAAAGGTTAGAAAACATTGTGGGAAAAGGAGAAATACTGGTTACCAGCATTTTCTTCTTTTCCAACAATGTTTTTAAAAGGTTTTTTCCCGAGAGTTGTTAAAACTTCAGAATGTTTAGTAAAGGGTTAAACTAAATAGCCCCAGATTTTTTTACCCCCCACCTATAAAGTTAAGGGAGTATACTGGTTTCACCAGGTCTGTCTGTCCTTCAATCTGTCTGTTTTATTTTTGTTTCCGTGCTTTAACTCCAAAGCCATTTGACCTAGGACCCTGAAACTTTATACAAGTGTTCCTCGTGACCCAAGGAGGTTCCCAACTGTTTTGGGGGTCACATGGGTTGAAGGTCAAGGTCACAGGTGAACTCTGTTTTCTCTGATTTAGCTGCTTCACTGACAAGGTGCTGGTGGGGGGTATTTGTCTGCTTTGCGACAGTTTTAGTTTCCTTTGTTTGTATTATTTCTAGCACAACCAATGGGCTGAGGGATTTGCTGAACAAGATTCCTGGGTTTGGTGGCTTCTCATATTGTGTGGTAAGTTAACTCTTTACCAAACGACAAAGTCTTAGACTGGTTCAAATTGAAAGCATCTGCAGACGATAAATTAAGTGTAGCTCACGAATTGAAATTTGTTTTGGGAAGGGTAGAAAACATTGTGGGAAAAGGAGAAAATGCTGGTTACCACCATTTTCTCTTTTTCCCACAATGTTTTCAAAAGTTTTTGTGTGGTAAGTTAACTCAATGCTTTTAGAAAGCAAAAATGTTTGACTTTGAATTTTAAAGCATTGGCAGACAACAAAACAAACATGGCTCCAGTCTTGGGATATGTTTCTGAAAGGTTGGAAAACATTGTTGGAAAAGGAGAAAATGTCAAAATGTTTCAAAAGGCTTCTGTCTCAGGATCTTTAAAAACAGTGATTTGGTGTTAATTTAGTTAAAACAGACTGTGTTGATTGGAGTTGTAGCCTATGGTTACTGACATAATTTTGTGTGTACATGATTTGTGTGTAAAAAAGAGTTCCAGCTGTGAAGGCATTGAAGACATCAGTGTACATCAAGATCAGACAGCACAATATATACAGTCTGATTTTGTATCTTGTTTATTCAGATTTCATGAAACATTCAAGCTAAGATGGCTTTGAATTGGCACCTATGTGGCCTTTTGTACAGAGCAAACTAATCAGTTTCAATTTCTACAGTTTCTACAGGCAGATGGCTAAAAAAGCCAGCCTTATAATGAGAATCCAAGTCACCTTGTCCAATAAAATGTTTGTCTACTGATAAATTATATTCTTTTAGTTGATAGTCTAAGTCCACATTATATCATCTGATTCTTTTGACATTTGTGCTAAAATGTATTGCAAAGATGTTTGACCTGACTGAAAATCAATAGCAATTCACCCCATCTTTACTTTTTTGCTCTTCCTGCAAATCATTGTTACAGTCAAATATAGTTGGTCTTTATAATTTTTTTTCTAGGATTCATGATATTTGTCAGAGGTGCCGTACAGTATGCCAGAGTGAAGTTTGAGTGGCACAGATTCAGCGGCCAGATCCGAAGATATTACTTATTTTAACAGAGATAACGGCAGGGATTTGAGAAGGAACAAAAATATAGGAAATAATGGTTCAAACAATGAATTGATTTGAAACTGATTTGTAAATTTTCAGTGGTTTTTTGTTTAAATATTCTTCAAATTAAATTAAGGTAAATGTTCAATTTCTGTGTTTGTATTGTTGTATTACATATAGAGAAAATATTTTGTAGAGCATTGTTTAAATGAAAGGAATTGAACATTTGGAATTTTATTCTTTTAGAAGCTGTTTACAGCCAATGAAGAATTACAAATTTTGAAATACTGAAGTGTTAATGCTTTTATACATAAACTTTTCATACCACTCTGCATCAAGATATTGTAAGAAAATCAAGTAAAAACCTAATTACATGTACTAAACCTAATTACATGTACTTTGGTCTACAGGGAAAAAAAACATAGATGGAAATGGGTGAATGACTGCCACTTTACACATTTTTTATTATTTGCCAGAATGCTTAACTCTTTACCAAACAACAAAATTTTTGACTGGTCCAAATTGACAGTTTTTGCAGAAGACATATTTAATTTAACTAAAATGACGGTAATTTCCTGTGAAAGTGTAGAAAACCTTCTGGGAAAAGGAGTACTTGTTGGTAACCGCCACTTTCTACTTTTCCCACAAGGTTTTCAATAGGCTAGTTCCTCAGGGTTGTTAAAATTTGTGTTGGTGTGATAAAGAGTTGAAAATATCTGAAATAAATAGATTAAAATATGTTTACATTAACACTTTACCAAACAACAAAATATTAGACTGACCCAAATTGAAAGTTGCAGTTGCAGACGACAATTTTAATGTGGTCCAAATGGAGGAAATTGTCTTAGAAAGAGTAGAAAACATTATGGGGAAAGGAGAAAATGCTGGTTACCAGCATTTTCTCCTTTTCCCACAATCTTTTCAAAAGGCATTCTTCTTCAGGGTCGTTAAAACTCGGGATTGTTTGGTAAAGAGTTAAAAGAAGACTTAAAGTTAGAGTTGAAGAAATGTTCAGGTAAGGCATGCCAATTGAACTTATGTTTTATAAGGATGAATTAAATGGTTGTATAATGTTTTTCATCTAGTTTTTTTTTTCTGTTAGAACTTTGTTAACTTTCTGAATTCATTAGTAATAATGTTCACCTTAGAATACCAAATAAACAAATAGTCTACTGCAGTTGTAAGGCTACTTTTGAAAGAAAATTATCACAAAATCACTAACAGTGTAGATTCAACACCAGACTGCAGTGAGCTGTCTCATCTTGATCTACACTTATTGCTAAAAAAGCTGACGTTGTGGTCAGTATTCAAACGATTAAATTGAGTTTCAATGTGTTTGATGCTAATCTTGGGATAATAATAATGATAATTAAAACTGAGCCATGCTTTTGCAAAAGGGGGTGTAATGCATCTCTGTGATGCATTTTACCAAGCATGTTATCACATAATTATGGATTCATAAAATCCATTTTGTGTTACAATCAACTGGATCTGGCAGTAGAATGGTCCTTTGCCGTGCAGATAATTTACAAATAGCAAAAGGTTTCGACTCGTGTCAGCGTGCGCAAACAGCGTAGACTGACATAGTCAGTACTTTCTGCAGATGCTTTTAGCCCCTGTTTTACAGAGCATGACTCTTTTATATTGATGAAAATAATACTCTTGACCTTTGCTTCAATAGAGATCTCTATCTAATGGGTCTTAGTTTACATGTCTTGTAAGACATGGGTGGATTGTTTCCTCATTTTGTACATTTGTGGGATATTGTTATATACATGCTCTGTTCAACATATTCAGGCTAGTGAAGTATGCATAGTAAACCAATAAATACTTGAGAATTAAGCGGGGTGTTAAAGGTTCATATAGAAATGAACTGTGCTCTGTGAAAAGGGGGCCTATTGCATCTGCGAAAAGTATCAACCCAGGTCAGCTTGCGCGGTCCGCGCAGGCTGACCTGGGCTGAAACTTTTCGCTGTTGGTCAATTTTCTGTATGTCAAAGGACCATGATAGTGTCGGTTGTTAGACATGATGCTTTCCTAGTATCATGCACGACGGAAATGCATTAAGCCTTCTATTGCCAGAGCATGGCTCAAACAAAATATTCTTTAATTTATACTAAGTGACATTGTGGAGAAGATTGTACTTGTGGCCTTTATCCTTTAATTAGACCTTGACCCTTTGCCGCTCACTCCAATGTTGTATTGACCCAGAAAAAGGCTTTTGAAAATGTCATGGCAAAAGGAAAAAATGCCGATTACCAGCATTTTCTCCTTTAAATACAATGTTTTCTGCTCGTTCAAAGAAGTTCATCATTTGAGCTACACTTAATTTTTCATCTGGACAACTTAATTTGTCATTGAGGAATGCTGCCCAACCTGATAGTTTTGGCAAATTATGAATTTTATTAATCTCACTTCAGATAATTGATTTTACTTATGTTGCACAAGACTGTAGATGATTATTCATCATCACACTTAAGTGGGTTGTTTTGGGATTGAAGTCATTTACATTTGAGCTATGATCTGTGAAAAGGGGGCTTAATGCATGTGCAAAAAGTATTGACCCAGCTCAGCCTGCACAATCCGTGCAGGCTAACCTGGGCTGAAACATTTTGCTATTGGTCATTTTTATGTATGTTCAGGGACCAGTCTATCTCATGATTAAGTTGGTTATTAAAAAAATTACTTATTAGGGATCCATAATTATGAGATGACTTGCCTGGTATAATGCATCACGGAGATGCATTAAGCCCTCTTTTGCCAGAGTGTGGCTCATTTTCTTTTTTCATTTTTCGCCCTCATGTTGTGGGTATGCAGTTGAATCTACTTGATGCTTTCTGGGTTTCTCACCAGGGTTCCTTTTTGCCCATCTGGACAACTGTTTAGCAGATGACAAAATTTTAGACATGTTCAAATTAAAAGCATCTGCAGATGATAAAATTAAATGTGGTTTCAATGATGGTGTTTGTCTTTGAAGGGTTAAAAAACATGTTGGGAAGAGGAAACAATTCTTGATCCTAGCATTTTCTTCTTTTCTCAAAATGTTTTCAGGCGTTTTTTTTTTCCCCCTGGGTCATTAAAACTCTAGATTGTTTGGTAAATGGTTAACTCAATGCCACACAATCCCAAATTTTAGTGACTGACCCTGAGGATGTAGCCTTTTGAAAACCTTGTGGGAAAAGGAGAAAATACTGATAACCTGCATTTTCTCCTTTCCCCAGTAGGTAAATTACAATTTCACAGACAAGCACCATCATTTCAGCTACATTTGTCATTTGCAAATGCTTTCATGTTTGACAAGTCTGAAATTTCAGCGTTTGGTAAAGGGTTAAGGGGTAGGGATTGTAACCTACCATAGATGTCCCTAGTGTGATTCCCTCTGAAGTTTTATATGGCTGGAGTTTATCTTCCATAGCCCTCTAGCTTTTCAATGACCCAGAAAACATGGGCAGAGGTTGCGGAAAATGTATTGAAAATGGCATCCCATACCATATCGAATCATTTCAATCATTTTTTGTTACCTCAAATAATTATGTGACAGAAAAAAATTGATGCACATACATGTATAAGATGACTTGTTTGTCAGGAATAAATTATTTTGGGATCAAACAATGTAAATGATACAAAACTATGTCATTGTGCAATCTATTTTAACTCTTTACCAAACAACAAAATTTTAGACTTGTCCAAATTGAAAGCATTTGCAGACGAAAAATTGAATATGGCTCAATGATGGAATTTGTCTTTGATAGGGTAGAAAACATTGTGGGAAAAGGAGAAAATGCTGGTTACCAGCATTTTCTCCTTTTCCCACAATGTTTTCCAAAGGCTTTTTGCTCAGGGTCGTTAAAAGTCGGGATTGTGTGGTAAAGGGTTAACAATATCCAGCAGACAACTTCGCCATTATGCTAGTAAAACATGGATTGTTCTTAAAAATGAATGTGTAATTTACATGTGTAAAAAGCATTGGCAAAAAAAAGAATCTATCTGTCACAAGCCAAAAAAATGATCTTGACTTGTACTTTCAACATTTTTAGCTTGGCTGTTTTCAAAAAAAAAAAAACAGACAAGTTATTGCCATAGCTCTGGCTTGGTCGTCTGTGTCGTGCAAAAACTTTGACATTTTGTAATATCTCTCTTATTACTGAAGATACTTACTTCACACTTTGACAAACTGTTAACTATTAAAAGGGGAACTCATACAACAGGGACAGGTAACCATCCAAATATTTTTGAAACAGTTATGCCCCTTTTTCAACTTCGAATTTCACTGAAAATCAAGCACTTGCAGCTGTGTGTTGGAACCAGCATGCGGTGCTCTTGTTTCTTCTTAATTTCAAGTGAGGCGATCAGGAACAGCTGAGACATTCTGTCTCAGCTATTGAGATGGTCATCACTGCTGGGCACTTATTCACCAACAACTCTGTCTCGCATTTTTAGTCTAATTATAGTTTGAGAAAGTAACACAATTTCTGGTTGGCTAAACTGAATGGTTAAACCATTTGGTGTAGCCAGTCGGAAATTGCCTTACTTCGAAATCTAGAAATTTCTTGAGAATCGGACGTAAAATGCAATTTAAAATGATTGGTAAATAGGGACCCTAGAGCTAAGAATTACAAATAGAGTTAAGAATGATTGGTGAATACAGTCACTGATTGAATGGTGTTTGTCGTAATCACAATGTTTACCTTACCACTTATTTCTGTATACATGTACTTATTATGCTCCTTCTTAATCAAGATACTTTTCATAGAACCCCTAGAGTGCTCTGAAAAGACCCAGCCAGCACTTTGAGTCTAGAAGTAAGAGCCAAGTAATTGAATTCTCGAGATTGCTCTTGTTCAGAATGTCATTGCAAAGCGGACAGTGTAGATCAAAGGTCAGAAAGCAGATTTTGTGCAGTCTGATTTTGATCTACATAGGCCACAAAGGTATGGTTGTGAAAGGGCTTTTAGGGCAGAAGGAATTAATATAATTAAAATACAATTTGAAATTTCACTGATTTACATTGGTACTAAAATGGACAGAGATTCACATTTATATGTATATGTATATTTGGTGTACATCTGTGATTTTTAGATCGATGAAGGTCAATTGTTACATTGTGCAATCATGTGTGAAATTAAAAGAGGTCATATTGAGGGACACATGATATTCTGTAGTTTTCTTTTGGCTGTTCCTTAGTCCCATGTGGCTCACTGGTAAGGCATTGCGTTTTCAGCCCAACGATGTAGCTAATTGGCAAGGCATTGCATGTGTGGCCCAAGGATTCATAGATAATTAACCCTTTCCCAAACGACAAATTTTAGACTGGTCCGAATTGAAAGAGTTTGCAGACGACAATTTTAAATTTGATGAAAATGGCAGAAAGGTCTCAAAATGGGTAGAAAACACTGTGGGAAAAGGAGAAATTGCTGGTTACGAGCAATTTCTCCTTTTCCCACAGTGTTTTCAAAAGACTTGTACAGCAGACACGTGAAAACCAGGGCTTGTTTGGGAAAGGGTTAAACGAGCTGTCACTGCAATACATCTGAAATACCAATAATTTAACCCTTAGAGCTCTGAATAAACGTTTCCGACACTTCCAGTATATAAATAAGAGCCAAATAATGGCAATTTTAAGGTTGCTTTTGTTCAGAATGTCTCCGCAATGCAGACATTGTAGATCACAGATCAGATGGCATGTTTTGTGCAGTCTGAACTTGATCCACACTGGCTGCAAAAGAGGAGAAATAGCAACTAGATCTGTGAAATTTTTCATGTAGCGTTAGCAGTGGGTCCCTGGATAAGTTTGCTTAGATTTAGCCTTAAGTTTCAAAATTTTGAAAGATTTGTAACATTCTGGCCAAAAGCACCCTAAGCTGCAATATTTACTCTCAGGAAACAAAGATAAGCCTACAATTTCTCTGATATGACTGAAAAACACTTCAAACAAGCCCCCACCCACCCACAGATACACACAAGGCCAGGTCTGTCTCTCTTTTTTTTTTTGCTTATCAAACTGGTGTTGCAACGGACTAAAATGGAAAGGAAAAGACTTTCCGTGAATTGCACATAAAACATTGAGAGAAAGTTAGCCATTGCATGTTACAAGCATCGACTGCACCTGTTTTCTTTCTGTAATTTGTATTTATGTTGCAATTCCATAACTTCATATTGGAATTCTGAATTGAATTCGACAGGTAAGCTAGGGTGTCTACGCACCTAATATTGATGAAGTCTTCAAGGAGACATGAATCGATAAACCAACATAACTGCTATATGTATAAGGCTGGACTTTAATAATTTTGTTTACTATAGTTACTGAAAGAGTTGTTTCCCTTACACTGCAAATCAGTTACTTGGATCCCCAGTGTGCCTGATGTTAACCAGTTACAGACTTCAGCACCATTGGTGAAAACAGAGGCTTTTGCAGACGTCATAGATCAAGATCAGACTGCACAGGACGTGCAGTCTGATCTTGTATCTATGCTGTCTGCTTGTTTTATTTAGCGCATTAGACAAAATTTTTTTTGACTTTCAGTTAGTTGTATTTTTTAACAGTCATCGAAAGACGCCGAGTAGGTACATTTGACACCTTGAAGATTTAACAAACAAGGAAATCAATAATTCTGAAACACGTTTATTTATTCTGAACGCATAAGTCATTATTCTGTATTCACTTTTTTTCCTCGACAAAATAACCGTGAGGTGATTATCTGTCCAAAAAAAGTCTTTGCCAGATATTTTAACTGAATGCACGAACCATCGGTAATTCGCACTGCAAGGGACCAACACTTTTTGTACGAGCACGAGCCTTCCGGAGGAATGAAAAGAACCGTCTTTGTTTCGGATAATTTTGGTTATTTTCAAGTTGATATACTTAATAGAAATTGAATAAGCTAACAATGTGCTTATGTTCTTTCACCTAAGCATTAGGGTCCGTATTCACCAACCATTCTTTGGAATATTCTTAGTCTTGTTCTCCAAGATTTTCTACATTTGAAAGTAACACAGCTTCTGATTGGCTAAACCAAATGGTTTAGCCAATCAGAATTTGTGTTACTTTCGAATGTAGAATATCTTGAAGAATAAGACTAAAAACGTTCTTGAGAATGGTTGGTGAATACGTGCCTAGAAATACACGAATATAAATCTTTATTAGACGACAAATTTGTAGAAGCGTCGACATTGAAAGCATTTGCAGACGACAAATTACTTGCGACTAACATGATGGGATTTGTATGCGAAATAGTAGAAAATATTGTGGGTAAAGGAGAAAATGCTGATAACTATATTTTTTTCTTTTTTTCCAATGTTTTCAAAAGCCGTTCTTTAAAGTTCAGGATTTAAAGCAAAGGTTACTTTGGAACTGCACAATGTACAGCTATCGAACAGTGAATTTCATCGAAGTTAGCTCGAAATAACGTGAAAAGAACCTATCCGAACCCTGTTTGGGTTCAAAAGTCATTTCTGTAATTTTCTTTGGAACTTAATCCTTAAGCTGCTAAGCGAGAATCACCGACCTTTTGCGGACATTGTAGATCAAGATCAGACTGCACAAAACGCGCAGTCTGATCTTAATCTACACTGTCCGATACGGTTATTTCCCCCGGAGAAATCAACTTTTAAAATCGCAATATTTTGGAATCTATTATTGGTGGAGTGGAAATTTTCGTTTCATATAATTGGCAGTTTGAGGGTTAAAGGGGCCATAAAGAAGAATGCGCGGCATCTTCAAGGGTCAAGTCACGTGCACACGTGCCCATTATGATAATCACTAGCACTCCATTTCCAGTGTAGCAGGCCTCTTTTTACAACCCTTCACCTAACAATACCGAGATTTAATGGAATTGAGGTGTAAGTTTTTTGAAAACGTTGTTTGCAAAGGATAAAATGCTACTTTAGCAGCACTTTTTGCTTTTCCGACAATGTTTTCCTATCCACCACTAAATTTCTAATTCGAACCATATTCTATTTGTCGTCTGCAAATGCTTTCAATTTGGACAAGTCTTAAATTTTGCCACGTGGTGAAGAGACTGCAGAAGAAAAGAACTCTAGCTGATGTAGGCAACCAGGGTCCGTATTTCCCAACCAGTCTTAAAAACGTTCATAGTCTTATTCTCAAGAATTTTCTAAATCTAAAAGAAACACAATTTTTGATTGAGTAAACCATTTGGTTTAGCCAATCAGCAGTTATGTTACTTTTAAATTCAGAAAATCTTGGAGAACAAGACTAAGAATGTTCTTAAGAATGGTTGGTTATTACAGACCCCGGTCGCGTTTTATTTGTTTGGAGATTAAGTCGTTTGAAACATACATGTGTAATTTCATTTATACCGCGGCAGACAGTGTACCTATTCGTGCTTTCCTGGGGCATCTTATACCAGTTCTACGCACAACATCCTTTGCAAACTTATTTTTAAGAACAGTGTGGATCAAGATCAGACTGCACAGAACGTGCAATCTGATCTTAGATCTATACTGTCCGCTCCTCTATTACAAAGTCTAACGGAAACAACCTTGAAATGACAATATTTCAAGCTGTTTTTGCTAATTAAAAAAGTCCTAATCATCGATTCCGTGCTTTAAAGGTTAAAGATTAGGGATAAAATCAGTTATTAATTCAATATATTATTTTCAGTGAAAGGCTCAAAACGCGGGGAATAGTACACATGAGCCAAGCTCTGTGAAAAGGGGACTTAATGCATCTGCGAAAAGTATCGACTCAGGTCAGCCTGCGCAGTCCGCGCAGGCTGACCTGGGCCGAAACTTTTCGCAATCGGTCAATTTTCTGCATGTCCAAGGACCCAGTTTACCTCTTGATTCAGTCGGTTTTTAAGGATCCCTAATTTTGTGATATCTTGCTTGGTGCAATGTATCACGGAGATGCGTTAATGCCCCTTTTCACAGAGCACGGTTCTCATATAATTTCTCGTGCTTTATAAACAGGAAATTCCCCGTGTTCCTATATCACCTTCGTCTCGACTTTAATTATTGTAAATTTATCAAGATGTTTCTTTCTGGCCAAACCCTGCTTGTATATTTTTTTTTGCGGAGGGCCACGTTCTGTTAACATGTTACTGTCTGTGGGAGACTTTGTTCCACCTTGAAGTAAACCACATTTGAAGGCAGTGTGGTGAAAAGGAGAAAATGTTAATTTGTAAACAAGAAGTTTCTCCCTTTGCTTCAATGTTTTCGCTTGCATGTTGTATTTTCGCATTAAATCGCAATTCAATATTCTTAGATTTTACTGGAGGTAATGATTTATGGTTTTAAGGTACGTGTATATTCGCACAGGCGGTTGTTGATTGTGAAAACATGTCGTTAGTGTGCGATAGAATTCAGCCATGCTCTGTAAAAAGGGGATTTATTTATGCATCTGCAAAATGTATCGACCCAGGTCAGCCTGCGCAGTCGCGCAGGCTGACCTGGGCCGAAACCTTTTGTATTGGTTAACTTTCTGCATGTCAAAAGGACTAGTCTAACTCACGATTCATTCGGTCGATAGGATTTCATGAATCAGTTATATGTACAAGTATTATGTGGTGATTTTTCACGGAATGATGAATCATGGGTATGCATTAAACTTCCATTTGCCCGAGCGTAACCCAATTGTATTTTTCGGTGTAAACCCTGCCTCATAATGCACACACTGTGTTAAGTCCCGAAAGATGAGGGGGAGGGGGGTGTGCGATAGGAGGCAGAGACTAAAACTGCATAAAACACACAATATAATTATGTTATAATATAGTTTTAAGTCTTTACCACAGGCCAAATTTTAGATTCCTTCAAAACTAAATCCATTTGAAGACGACGAATAAATTTTTTTCAAATGATGGTATTTAGCTTTGGAAGAGTGGAAAACATAGTGGGAAAAGAAGAGAAAATCCAGTTATTAGCATTTCTTCATTTCCTGGTTACCAGCATTTCCTTCTTTTCCCATAATATCTTCTTACCATTTCAAAGATATGTCCCATCTTTTGAGTTGTTTTCAATTTTGTCGCCTGCAAATGATTTCATTTTGGACCAATCTAAAATTGTGTCGTTTGGTAATGGTTTAACCCTTAGGCTGCTAAGCCCGACCCAAGGACCTTTTGTGGACAGCGTAGATCAAGATCAGACTGCACAAAACGTGCAGTCTGATCTTGGATCTACACTGTCCGACAAGGAGATATCGTTATGGGATTTTACTATCAGTTTTAAAAGTTTCATTTCACGTATTTTGCGGGATAAGGGTCAGACGCCACTAGAGGGCCCGCAATCAAGTACATAATTGATTGTATGATTATTAAAACCGTTTTCAACATTATTTCAGTTATATCGCGCGACCAGTCCCCTATCCATGCTTTCCTAGAGTTGCTTTCACCAGTGCTCCGCAAAATATTCTTTCCAAGCCACTGGCTGCTTTCCTACATAACCATTGTCGAAACAATGGTCAGCGATGAGAGAGCAATGAATCCTGTCGCAATGACAATCATCAATCCTCGGAAAGAAATTGGGAGCCGAGCCGGGGATCGAACCAGCGACCTCCTGTTCTCAAGTCCTGTACGCTACCGTCTGAGCCGCCGGGGCTCGGCGCAATCAAGTACAGATAGTGTCTAGTGCACGCCTGGTGCTTACCTATGTTGTGTTCTTAGATCTTCGTGTTTACAAACATTTGGATAATCTAATCAGCTCTGGAATGGCAATAAAAAATCAATGATTTAAGTACTTGTATGATCTAAGCAAGTTGAATGTTCAACCCTTAACCACAAACTCCGGAATTTCCACGACCCTGAGGTAGAAGGCTTTTGAAAGCATTGTGGGAAAAGGAGAAAATGCTGGTTACCAGCATTTTCTCCTTTTCTCACAATGCTTTCAACCCTTTCACAGATAACTGCCATGATTTGAAGAACATGGATTTTTTCGCCTGCAATTGCTTCCAATTTTGACCAGTCCAAAATTTTGTCGTCTGGTATATGTTTAACGCTTTCTAACGGTAGTGTCGTTTATTAGGCTCCTCGAAAGTCAAAGGATCTTGTACACAGGTCGAACAAGTATGTAGGACATTAACAACTAAACTTTGTTTGATCATTGCTAAAATTTCTTGAAATCTGTTGTCCTTTCCCTTTTACCAAAATGTTTACAATATAAGATGAAATAAATTCTGTCATTAATCGGAAGGGAAGTGAAAGAATGTAGATATGCCAATGAAATTTTACAATAATTTGCATTCCATTCAGTTAACCGATATTTCGGAGAAACAGGAGTCACAGAGTCTAATGGATTTTCTACGGGAAAAAACCGTTTCCGTCACCATGGTCAAAAGTTTGTGCCTTCGTTTGCAGGGGTCCTGCGTGGGTCAGTGGTAAAGTTCAGGACTCGTGACCTGGTGGTCTTTGGTTGGAGCCTCACTGGATCCATTGGTTTTTTCGTGGGAGTGTCCTTCGGCAAGATACTTCAGAGCCCTAGCCTAGTACTGGCGAAACCCAGAAAATACATGAATATGTGAGCTCTCACCAAGATATGACTGAAATAATGCTGAAAGCGGTGTAAAACGCCATTTTGTAAACCTTCGTTTATATGGTGTTTAACACCGTTTTCAACATTATTTCAGTTAAAGTATATCGCGGCGGCCATTATACCTATCTATGTTTTCCTGGAGTTTCCTTTTACCGGTACTTTGCACAATATTCTAAAGCCACTGGCTGCCTTCCCACACACCCGTCGTTGAAACCATGATCAGTAATTGAGAGTTGAATAGATCCTGACATAATTATTATCATCAATCCTCGGAGAGAACAGAATGCCGAGCTGGAGATTTAAACCAGCGACCGTATGGCTTCAAGCCCTGTACGTTACAAACCGAGCTACCATGCTCGGTCGCCATATCAAGGTTTCATATTCATAAATCACGTGAAGCAGAGGATGTTCTCGTCCAAGCCTTATCAAAAAACATACTTAAATGGGAATATAATTTGCTCCTTAACCAAAAAATCCCCTTTTTTTCACGACCCTGGTGAAGAAGCCTTTTGAAAACAATGTGACAAAAGAAAAAAAATGCTACGTTTACCCATCTAACGAAAAATGGCTGAAATATAGGCATAACTTAAAACCCACGTAACCCTTTACCAGACGACAAAATTTTAGCCTTGTCCAAATTGAAAGCCGACAATTTCAATGTGGCTCAAATGGTACAATTTTTCTTTGACAGGGTAGAAAACATTGTGGGAAAAGGAGAAAATGCTGGTTAACAGCATTTTCTCCTTTTCCCACAATGTTTTCAAAAGACTTCTTTCCCAGGGGCGTCAAAAGGCGGCATTATGCGGTAAAGGGTTAACCCTTTACCATACCACAAAGCTTTAGACTTTTCAACGTTCAAAGCTTTTACAGACATGAAACTAAATTTGGCTCATTGATAGAATTTGTCTTTAAAATAGACCTAAAAATTGTGGGAAAAGGAGAAAATGCGGTTAGATCCTGAGCAAGAAGGCTTTTGAAAACATTGTGTGAAATGGAGAAAATGCTGCTTACCATCATTTTCTCCATTTCACAGAATGTTTTCAAAAGCCTTCTTGCTAAGGATCTATAAAACACGGGATTTTGATGAAATTTGTCTTTAAAAGAGAAGAGAACACCGTGGGGAAAGGAGAAATTGCTGGTTACAAGCATTTTGTCCTTTTCCCACAATGTTTTCAAGAGCCATCTAGCCAAAGGATCGTTAACCCTTTCACAAACAAGCCCTGGTTTTCACGTGTCTGCAGTACAAGTCTTTTGAAAACACTGTGGGAAAAGGAGAAATTGCTCGTAACGAGCAATTTCTTCTTTTCCCACAGCGTTTTCTACCCTTTTTGAGACCTTTCTGCCATTTTCATCAAATTTAAAATTGTCGTCTGCAAACTCTTTCAATTTGGACCAGTCCAAAATTTGTCGTTTGGGAAAGGGTTAAAACACCGGAGTGTGCGGTAAAGGATGAAGTCTTTTGTTATCAACTAAATAAATACGACTTTCCTCAAGATCTAAAAGTAGACTTTTGCCATTGCCATTGCAACTGAAGACGATTTCGGTCTAACTTTTAGCATCCACGCACACACGCACACACAAGCTTAATTGCCACAGATTTTAACTGATATTATTTCAATTTTCATAATGCTACCTTTTTGAAAAGATGAATGTATGTGAGCCGTGCTCCGTGAAAAGGGGGCTTAATGCATCTGCGAGAAGGTATCGACCCAGGTCGGCCTGCGTAGTTCGCGCAGGCTGACCTGAACCGAAACTTTTCGCTAAAGGCCAGTTTTCTGTATGTCCAAGGACCATTCTACCTCGTAATTAAGTCGGTTTTTAGAAAAAAGTGGCTTTTGTGCATTCAAAAGTATATATGATGGCTTACTTGGCATGATGGATTGCGGAGAGGCATTGAGCACCTTTTTGCCGGAGCATGTCTCATATATATATTATTGTATGTTTTTTTTATAAGAAAATGTTTTCTTTCATGAAGTTATTGTAAATACGTTTAAATGTTGGTAAATACGTTTATATGTTTAAAAATAAAACTAACACTGCTTACTAACATCTTATGTAAGGTATGGTGGGGGATGACCATGACCCCCACGTACCCATTGACGTGGTAAATAAAGCTTATAAAAAAAAAAAAACTTTTAGCATTGGGTAGCAGACAGTTTAGATCTCAGATCAGACCACACAAACTGCACGTTTTGTGCAATCTGATCTTGACCTTCGCCGTCCACAAAAGATATTTCAGTTGCCATTGACAGTGAAAGAGGTAGACTATCACATAATTGTCTTTTTTTTTTTTTGGTCGACAAAGAATCAACTACTCGTACTTCTAACTTGATTTAGAAGATTTTTCTGGAAAAAAAAAAAGCCTTATATTATTGTATCTATTTTATGTAATAACACATTCATAAAAAGATATTTTTCACATTAATTGGCATTTAATGGGTATTAACCCTTAAACCGCTGGAACCAACTTAACTTGTGTTTGCTGACAGTGTAGATCAAGATCAGACTGCACAGAATGTGCAGTCTGATCTTTGATCTACACTGTCAGCTACTTCAATACACCTTCTGGCTAAAACAACCTTGAAATGACAATATTTCGGATGATTTTCTTCACTGAAAAGGTTTATTTCATAAATTCAGCGCTCTAAGGGTTAAATGTTAGTATATAATAAGTGAGTGGTGGGTAATCTGAAACAAGACCAGGCTGCTACTATCGTGGTCCAGAAGACCAAATTACCCACTTTTCGACGACAGCTGAATGTCCAAGTGTACACTAGAGGCCATGTTTGATTTATCTCCCTTCGTCCATTTTTCAATGATTTTGTTAGCTTCGGTCCTGTAAACGGGACATAAATCTAAATAAATGTAGTCGTAATATTTCTTTAACCTTTGACCCTTTCAGCGCCATAGGCGAAAACAGGAACTTTTGCGGATGGCATAGATCAAGATCAGACTGCACAGAACGTGCAGTCTGATCTTTGATCTATACCATCCGCTTGTTTAGTCAAGCCTAAACGATAAAAATCTTTCTGGGTTTGCGGATTGTATTTCCAGCTGTCAAAAGAAGTCGAGTTTATTTATTTGGCGCCGAACGAGTTAAAGGCTACATACCCATTTTAGGTTTCTTAAACACCCCATTTATATGTAATGCACGGTTACAAGTAAAACATTGAGTCAAAAAGAGTCATTTACCGTTGTATTAACACTATTTCAGCTATATCGCAGCTGTCAGAAGACCTATGCGTTCTGTGCAGGGATTTCTGATACCAGTATTTTGCACATTTTCTCAAAGCCACCGGCTGCTTTCCCGACATAACTATTGTTGAAACAATGGTCGGTCGTGAGAGCGGAATGAAAACTGTTGAAATGCTTGTCATCATTTTTCGGAAAGAAAGTGGCCGGGTTAGGAATCGAGCCAGCGTCCCCTGGATTTCAAGGCCTATACCTTATCGACTGAATCACCATGCACGACCAAAGGGTCTTAACCCTTAACCACGCAATTCCTGGTTTCTGATTCCTAGTAAAGCTTTTGAAAACATTGTGGGGAAAAGGAAAAGATGCTGATAACCAGCATTTTCTCCGTTTCCCACAATGTTTTCTGCTATATGGAAGACAAAATCTATCATTTGAGTTACCTTTAATATTATGTTGTCTGCAAGTCCCTTCCAGTTGGACTAGTCTAAAATTTTGTCACCTGCGCGGATTGTGCAAGCTGACCTGAGTCGATAGTTTTTGAAGATACATCAAGCCCCCGTTTTACAGAGCATGACTCATTTACTGTTAGAACCACGCATACAAATAAAAATGTTGAAAGCGTCGTTAAACACTATTCAATCGATCTACGACGTTACATAACTGAAAACGTGGTTTTTCCATTCATTATTTGTCCACTGAATGGAATCCACACATACTCACAAAAAAAATCAACAACTGGGTGAAAAACAAACACGAGATGGGAAGGATAACAAAATACCAAAATCATCAGCCGTTTGGGCTGATAAGTAGGCGCCTCTGACGTCAGTCAAGGAGGAAATTTGCTACAAATAACGCACCCCTTGAGACTAACGATCTTCTTCTGTTTAGAAAACGTCGGCTATCAAATTTCCTGTTTATTGAGTCTTTAACCCTTAGGCTGCTAAGCGCGACTCACTGACCTTTTGCGGACACTGTAGATCAAGATCAGAATGCACAGAACGTGCAGTCTGATCTTGGATCTACACTGTCCGATAAGGAGATCCCCCCCCCCCCCCAAAAAAAAAAGTTTAAAATAGCATTGTTTGGGTTTTACTTTCGGTTTGAAAATTTCATTTCACGTGTTTATCAGGATAAGGGTTAACTGTCAGTGAGTACTTATACAGCTTTGGCGGATGGCGAAGATCAAGATCAGGCGGCAGAGAACGTGCAGTTTGATCTTTGATCTACACTTTCCGCTGAACAATGGCCAAAAATCATCTGAAATAAAGAAAGGAATCTATTTTCAGATCTCGATAAAAAGTTGGACGTATTTATTTAACTCTATCCGTACCATTTGTACTGTTAGAATCTTTTGTGGACGGCGTAACGATCAAGATCAAGCACAGAACGTGCAGTCTGATCTTTGATTTACGCCGTCCGCTATTGAAGTCAACTCGATGATCAAACTGCATCTTAATTTCAAATTGAATGACATTAACTGTAATAAAAAAAAAAGTTTTATTATTTGGCAAGGATTGGGTTAACTCTTGACCAAACGACAAAATTATAGGCTGATCTAACTATTGAAAGCATCTGCAGACGACAAATCAAATATTGAAAAACATATAAAATTTGTCTCTGAAAGGGTGGAAAACATTGTGGGAAAAGTAGAAAATGCTGTTTAACAGCATTTTCTACTGTTCCCACAATGTTTTTCAAAAGTTGTTTTCCTTGGGGTCGTTTAAGCTGGGGACCGCTATCCTACTTACCTTGATTAGTTGATATCCATTGGCGAAGGGAGTAGACAATGATGAGTCTGCATATCCGTTCAGTCTGATCTGTATCTGCTCTTTTGAAACTAGATTTAGATCATTTTGGACAATGACACATGAAGACGATTTTTTTGTCTTGTTTCAGACTGCATATTAGAACGTTTTGGTAAAAGGAGAAATAATTATCCATAAGGAGCGATTTCTTAATTGGACAAAATCTTCCCGTATTGGTAACAAATTTAGGTAATTCCAACGAAATACGGTACAAAAATGAAGTTTTACGCCCCTATGGTGGGCAGCTGTTTAGAACTTTGTGGAAAAAGGAAGAATTAAAAGAATCACTTTCTCCTTTTCCCACAATATTTCCTATATATTCCTGTTTGATGGAAACGAAAATTTCCCTTTTCTTCAAATGTTTGGGTTTTTTAGTGTCCTTGGGCAAGACCGTTTGGAGCCCTAGCCTAGTACTGGTAAAACTAAGGACATATATAATTTAATTTAAACATATTTTATTTGCATATTCTTATGAAATGTACAGTACATAATAATTTACAAATAATTCAACAGTTTTCCTGCAAAATGGATCAGAACGAAAGCAGAGCTTATAGTATCCGTCTCCAAGCGGTTGTTGAATCGGGCTTGTTTTGGGAAATGCTTGGGGTATAGTGAATGTATTTAAAAACGCAACATGAAGGGAGAGAGTATCTTCTTTGCGTACCGATGTTTTTGACTCCGCAAAAACGTAATGTACGTGATGATTGTATAATCTAAGTTTTGGATCTGGCAGTACTATGAGCCTGTCTAATGCCTAGCATGTTTAGATTTTGCCTGCAATGCGCATACGGCGCCCGTACGAAGCCCCATATCCCTCTTTCCGTGCGGCTGTCGCACCATTATCGCACGGATTTACGGGCGCCGTGGCCTCAACGATTTTGACTAACTCAGCATTATGACAAAATTTTACAAGAGTACAGCATGCGGGTGCCAAAGCTCGGCTGCGGATGATTGATTTTCAGTTAAAATTTTAAGTCGAAAAAGGAGCATAACTCTGTCAATAATACTTTGATTGTTACCTGCCCTTATTGTACAGATTCCCCTTTTGATATATAACAACTTGTCCAAGTTTGACGCAAATACCTTCAGCAATTACAGAGATATTACAAGATGTCAAAGTTTTCACACGATGACGACGACGACGATATGGGATCCATGGCTACAATACCTCGACGTTTTCTTCGAAAACAGCCTACCTAAAAATCGCCCGTAGCCACTAGACATGTTATAGATGGCTTTGCGACGACCCCCATTCTCCCGATCTATGTTACCGAAACAATACAACAAAAGTAGTCACCGTCGCACCAAGATTGAAACTGATGTAAAAACAAAGCCATGTTATTTTTGCCAACCATTTTGTTCATGATACTACGTATTAAATCAAATTTCTTTCATATCCGTCGTTTCATATATCTTATTTTTTTGTTGTTATGTTGAACAGCTATGTAAATAAGCAAGTGTTTTCTGTTCTGTTAGGTAGCGTGAACTAGGTCTGAACTTCAAGTTATCAGCAACCCCGAGTCAGTCAAAAGAAAAAAAACGGCTGGATGATTTCTAGCCACATTTTCAAAGCGGCTTTCATCATGTTAACAGAAATCTAGAACCTAAAAAGATATCAAAGAAAAAGGAGCTCGTTGCCTTTTAAAAGTGAAACTTTTTGCTTTGAGTACAAGGGCACTTCTGACAGGGACATCTGTTAATTTCGTTTGCTAATTCAACGTCAAGGTGATTGAATATCGCTATTTCCGGTCTCAGGTGAGATGTTCCCCGGATGTAATTAGAGGGCGCCCGGATGTAATCAATCCTTTACCAGACGATACCGGGTTTTACGATCCTGAAAATGAAAGTTTTTACGAAAGCGTTGTGAGAAAATAAGAAAATACTGGTAATCAGCATTTTCTCCTTTTCTCACAATGCTTTCGTTCCTTTCAACTACAAATCCTATAAGTTGAGCCATATTCAATTTGTCGTCTGCAAATACTTTGAAAATAGACAAGTCCAAAATTTTATCGTCTGGTAAAAGGTTAGGAAGCAGGTGAGATTCTGAAATGTAATGAAATAGCATGTTGAAAGATAAAAAGATCAGCAGACGATATGTGTGGTTTCAAAGACTTCTCGCCTTTTTCTTCTCCCATTATCTGTGTTTAACTAATTTTGGACTCAACCAAATTGAAAGCATTTGCAGACGACAAATTAAATGCAGCTTAAAGGACGCGAGTTCTGTCTATGATAGGCTAGAAAACATTGTGGGAAAACGAGAAAATGCTAGTAACCAGCATTTTCTCCTATTTCCCAATGTTTTCAAAAGCTTTCTTTTTCAAGGCCGTTAAAATTTTAGATTGAGCGGTAAAGGGTTAACCCTTTACCATACAAACGACCCTGGAAGGGAAGGCTTTTGAAAACATTATGGGTAAAGGAGAAAATACTGGTAACCAGCAATTTCTCCTTTTCCCACAATGTTTTCTAGCCCATCATAGTCAGAAATCATCAATTTAGTTACATTTATTTTGTCGCCTGAAAAAATGCTTTCAATTTGATCGAGTCCAAAATTTTGTCGTTTGGTGAAGAGTTAACCCTCGACCAAACGATCTGGTGCCTTTTGCGACACTGAGAAAGCATGCCTCTGAAAACATTTCAGAAAAAAGGATAAATACCGGTTACCGAATTGCTCCAAACGTTCATAGCGTTTTCATTGCTAAAATAAATTTGAACTGCTATGCGTGAATATGTGTTTGCACAGAGAAAAAAGGTGGAATTCTCTCACAGCGAGAACCCATTAACGTGCATGGAAATGAGGAATTGGTGTGAAAAAACCACTTCGTTCGTACATAAATGCCATGCAACACACGAAAAGGGACCTTCAGACATTTGCGTAAAGTGTTGTCTCGGATTAGCCTGCGCAGTCCGCGCAGGCTAATCCGAGACAACACTTTACGACTACACAAGATTTTTTTCATACAGAAGACATTCGTGAAATAGAAAATCGCACAAAAACGGGAAGTGTCGTCTCGGATTAGTCACAGACTGCACAGGTTGATCTGGAACGACACACTTTTACGCATATGTCCGAAGGCCCCTTTTCGTGTGTTGCGCACCAAATGATATTTTTATGTATATTCACCCATTCGCATTAATGTAATTGAATCATGCTCTGACATAAGGGGGTTTAATGTATCTCCGTGATGCATTGTACCAAGCAAATCATCACATAACCATTATGATTCCATAAAATCCGTTTAGTCGACTGAATCCAGAGGCTGAATGGCCCTTTGCCATGCAGGAAACTTACCAATAGCAAAAAATTTCGACCTATTCAGCCTGCGCGGTCTGTGCAGGCTGGCATGGGTCGATACTTATCACAGATGTTTAAAGCCCCCTTTTCACAGAGCGTGGCTCGTTTCTTTTGGAAGCATGATTATCATTTGTTTTGGCGCAAGACTTAAATTGCTATATAAATAAAAAAAAAAAATCCATCCAAAAGTAAAAAAAAAAATCCACATAATTTCTAAGCCAATTTTCCTGAAATTTTCCCAAACAATCCCATGTATAACCGACCTTGAGGAAGGGGGCTTTTTGAAAGCAGAAAAAGGACTTTTCCAACAATGTTTTCTACCATATCAAATACAAGTTCTGTGTGTTTAGCCACATTTTTTATGGGCGAGTTTAGTATTGTTGATGTCTATGGAATAATTTACAAACGGCTGCAAAATGCTAATACATACATGTAGCTGAAAAATTAACCTGCAAAACACAACTTGTTTACTTCAAATGGGCAATGGCTGCATCCTACAGACTGGAGCATCCAATATCTTAAACTTTACCGTCAGATTTAGATTTTATCTACATCCAAATACAATACCAGTTTGAAACGGTAGAAGTCATTTGTATACTTTGAAGCTGTAATAAAGGGAGGTAAACATCAACCCATTACCAAACGAACCCGGATCTAATCGACACTAAGGAAAAAAGCTGTTGAAAACCTTGTGGGAATAGGAGAAAATACTGATAACCAGCATTTTCTCCTTTTCCAATAATGTTTTCTACCCCTTCAACGAGAAATCCAGTCATTTCAGACTTATTTAATTTGCCGTCTGCACAAGTTTTCAATTTGGAATAGTCTGAAATTTTGTCTTCTGGAAACGAGTTAAAGTTTTTCTTTAAATGATTCTGGGCTGTTAATAATGACAACGTCTTTTAAACGCTCTTCTAGAAAATCACACTAGTTATATTTGCTAAGAATAAGACTTCATAAAAAAAATCTCTAGAATACGACAATTTCAGATGTATTTAAAAACAGTGCAGGCCCATCATAAGAATGCATATAATATGCACTTTGAATCTGGAAACACACTGTTCGATACTTTAAGGGAGATTCCGGAAAAAAAAAAGATAATCCTGCCATTTAACCGTTTAGGGTGTTAGTTAATTTCGTTCATTGTGCATCTAAAACTGAATATTTTATTATATGAGCTATGCTCTTTGAAAAAGGTGCTTAATGCATCTGCGAAAAGTATCGACCCAGGCCAGCCTGTGCAGTCCGCGCAGGCTGGACTGGGCCGAAACTTTTCGCTATACCACTCTGCCTTATGATTCAGTCGGTTGTTAAAAAAAGTGGCTATTTATGGGTCTATAATTATGTGATGCTTTGATAGGTATAATGCATCACGAAGATGCATTAAGACCCCTTTTGCCGAAGCATGGCTCATGTATATTCGAATTTGTCAGTAGAAAACTTCCGAACGAAGCACATATTATAATGTAACATAAGGAGTAGACAGTATATTAAAATGAAATATAATCCCAGGAAACATATGCATGTACATGTGCCTTGTCTCTAGATTCCTTTCTTGTCTACGATTGCGAAATTTATGAGTCATGCTCTGTCATAAGGTGGCTTAATACATCTGCAAAAAGTATCGACCCATGCCAGCCTGCGCAGTCCGCGCAGGCTGGCCTGGTCGAAACTTTTTGCCGACGGTAAATTTTCTGCATGTCAATGGACCATTTTATCTCACGATCCAGCCGATTTAAGATAAGAAAATATTTATATAACTCGACGACTTGCCCTGGTATAGGGCATTACGAAGATGAAGTGAATCCCCCTTTTTTTCCAGAGCGCCCAGTCATCTATTTGTATGAGGGCTTTTCGCTGCGTTCGAAGAGTCTGGTAGAAGCTCACATGCACAATGTGTACAATGTAGTCGAAGAAACTCACCAGTTACGATTGACAACATAGATTTGGCATCAACTCCAATGGTGAAAAAAGATATGAGCGGTGCGCTGGCAAAAGGGGGTTTAATGCATCTCTGTGGTGCGCTATACCAAGCAAGTTGTCATATAAGTATGGATACGTGGAATCCATTTGATCTAACAACTGACTGCATCATGAAGCAGATTGGTCCTATGACATACAGAAAACTGACCAAAAGCAAAACGTTTTTTTTTTGACACAGGTCAGAGTGCCTGGAATGCGCAGGCTGACCTGACTCGATACTTTTTAACAGAAGCATTAAACCCCCCCCCCCTTTTTTTCACAGACCACAACTTAATTATAATTTTATTCGAGTTTGCCAGTAGAAAACTTCCGAACTCACGCACTCAGCAAATATTATGATGTAACATGGGTAGTACACTGTATATCAAATAGAAATATAAACCCAGGAAACATATACGTGTGAGTTCCGCTCTGTGAAAAGGGGGCTTAACGCATCTGCGAAAAGTATCGACCCAGGTCAGCCTGCGCGGACTGCGCAGGCTGACCTGGGTCGATACTTTTCGCTATTGGTCGATTTTCTGCATGTCAAAGGACCAGCGTACTTCATGAATCAGACGGTTGTTATAGAAAATGGATTTTAGGGATCCACAATTATGCAATGACTTGCTCGGTATCATGGACCACGGAGATGCATTAAGCCCCCTTTTGCCAGAGCATGGCTCATATACATGTGAGCGCCGTTCTGGCAAATGGAGGTTTAACCCTTTCCCAAACAAGCCCTGGTTTTCACGTGTCTGCAGTATAACTCTTTCGAAAACGCTGTGGGAAAAGGAGAAGTTGCTCGTAACGAGCAATTTCTCCTTTTCCCACAGCGTTTTCTACCCTTTTTGAGACCTTTCTGCCATTTTCATCAAATTTAAAATTGTCGTCTGCAAACCCTTTCAATTTGGACCAGTCCAAAATTTGTCGTTTGGGAAAGGGTTAATGCATCTTCGTGATACATTATACCAAGTGCGTCATCATATACATGTAAGTTGGCATCTATCTAACAACCGACTGAATCATGAGGTAGAACTGTGCAATTGACCAGCAGAAAATTGATCGATAGCAAATAGTTTCGACCCAGGTTAGCCTGCGCGGACTGCGCAGGCTAACCTGGGTCGATACTGTTTTGCAGATGCATTAAGCTCCCTTTTCACGGAGCATGGTTCATCTACACGTGCCTTGGGTCTAGCTTCCTGTCTTGTCTATGTATGTGATACCACAGTACATGAGAAAAATTCTAAAAGAGAGGGAAAATTTGCTGTGGTAAATGACATGAGTGAGAAAAATTCTAATATCGAAGAGAGGGAAATTTTGCTTGTGTAACAATATGGAAAACATTGTGGGCAAATGAAAATTACCCAAAGCAAACAGCTGCACACTTTTTTTTAACAAAACTTCAAAATGTTCAAAGGACGGTTGTAATACATCGTACATATAATTATGTCGTAATGACGTTTACCCATTACCTCTCGAAACAAACTAGTACATGACGAAAAAGATGCAAGTAAAAATGGGAAAATTGATACAAATTAATGTTTGATACATGAGTAAATGTGAAAACATTGCGGCAAAAGGAGAAATTGCTCATGACGAGTAATTTCTCCTATTGTCACAATGTTTTTGAAATGCGGTTTGCTGCAAGACGACAAATTTTAGTGTCGTCTGCCTTACATGAAGCGTTGAAGTGCAAAAAAACAGCAAGAAACGGAAATCGGTTTTTGCACTTATGATATTAAGCCAGCCAGGTTGACCCCTAATACCCGTGGCCTTGATTAAGGTGACGTTTTCAGTCTGGACCCTTTTCCAGACGGTATCGTATTTTCACGATCCTCTACAGGAACAATTAAAAACAAATGTGAGATAAGGAAAAAAAAATGATAGTTACCAACAATTTTCTCGTTCTCACAAAATATTTTCTAAGCTTTTAAAGAACAGTTTCAATCACTCGAGCCATAGTCATTTTGTTGTCTGCAAGCCTTTTTTTTTTTTTAGACAAGTCTGAAATTTTGTCGTTTGGTAAAACCTTCAAGCCGACAGTAAAAACCCGAGTAATGTTATTTAAAACGTATGTTTTGGAGAAAAATATCTCCCTATCGGACAGTGTAGATCGAAGATCAGACTGCACGTTTTGTGCAGTCTGATCTTGATCTACACTGTCCGCAAAAGGTCAGTGAGTCGGGCTTAACAGCTTATGGGCTAAATACACGTAGTTTACTGTTTCCTAACTTAATTATGCCTCCCGTGTATGTTATTCCGTATTCTAAATGTCCCTGTATTAACCCTTTCCCAAACAAGCCCTGGTTTTCACGTGTCTGCAGTACAAGTCTTTTGAAAACACTGTGGGAAAAGGAGAAATTGCCTGTAACGAGCAATTTCTCCTTTTCCCACAGTGTTTTCTACCCTTTTTGATGACTCTCTGCCATTTTCGTCAAATTTAAAATTGTCGTCTGCAAACTCTTTCAATTTGGACCAGTCCAAAATTTGTCGTTCGGGAAAGGGTTAAAACTGTCTGTAAACAATTAGGCTTGTCATTTGAAGAAATGACAAAAAAAAAACATGTGAGGTGGGAAAGCAGCATTTTGGCAAGATGGAAGGATTGAACGCCATCGGATCAAATTATTAGTCCCTACGCTCTGAACCCATAGGCTGCGAAGCGCGACTCACTGACCTTTTGCGGATAGTGTAGATTAAGATTAGATTGCACAGAACGTGCAGTCTGATCCTGGATCTACACTGTCCGACACGGAGATATTTTTTCCCAAACTATACCTTTGAAATAACAACATTTGTGTTTACTATTGGCTTGAAAGTTTCATTTCATTTATTTAGCAGGATAAGGGTAAACTCTTTACCAGACGACAAAATTTCTTACTTGTCCAAACTGAAAGGAATTGCAGACGAAAATTCAAATCTGGCTGAAAAGGGGCAAGTGTATCTGTCCTTAATAACTTAGAAAACGTTGTGGAATAAGGAGAAAATGCTGGTTACCAGCATTTTCGCCTTTTCTCACAATATTTTGGGTCTCGTTACCTGCATTTTCTCCTTTTCTCACAAAATTTTGGGTCTTGCTACCCGCATTTTCTTCTTTTCCAACAATGCTTTACAAAGGCCTATTTCCTTATGGTCGTTAAAACTCGGAACTGTTTGGCAAAGGGTTAACTCTTTGGCAATTGACAAAATTCAGACTTGCCCAATTGTAAAGTATTTGCAAACGACATATCTGGTTCAAACGATGGCATTTTTTCTTGAAATGGTAGAAAACATGGTGGGAAAAGGAGAAAATGCTGGTATACCAGCATTTTCTCCTTTCCCCACCATGTTTTCAAAAAAGCCCCTTATTTTCAGGGTTGTAAGGACACGGGATTATGTGGTAAAGGGTCAAAGGATAATTGTTGACTTTTGAGGGACCCCGTTTTATCTTTACTCATGCTAAACTATGTTTACGGAACCCAACAGGCGCCCTCTATCGGGGTTATCATAATTTGACCCTAGATGGCGGTAGTGTTCTTTTTTATAGGGAGGGTTCTAGCCCGACCTCGTGTTACCCATATGCCAGTATGTCTATCAGTCGTGACCCTTACTTCTAACAAGAAATATCTGTAAAAAAAAAAGACAGACGTAAAAGACACTGGAATATGAATATTGAAACTCCTTTGTAACTCAATATGAAGTAAAATAATGAAAAGTAACCTCAAGAGCAATTGCCTCTTTTTCCTCACTGCTTTTCATTTTGTTTAAAAGTAGTATTGGGTTATTGGATAATGATTTGAAAATATTAAATTTCCAAATAGCATAAGAAAAGAATCATTCTCTTCTACATTATTTTGCTATGGTATGAATAAAGGCCACGGGGTATCGATTAGCAGTAGCGACGCTTGTTACTACTGAGTTCATAAATGTGTGGGCCCGCCGAATACACATGTGCATATTTTTGACCAATCGCAAATTACCATCTATTCACTCTTTATCAGTACCAAGAAGTAGGTCAACAGCCAGCGAATTCAGTTACGCCAAAAAATTTGTAAATTCAAGCTAGACAAAGATAGCATAATGCTTTATGTCGAAGGTTTCACGCCCCGCCCCATCACCCAAGAACATGCGCAGACTAGCCTAGGTCTAAGCGGCAATATTTTCTTAATTTCTTCGTATCACGCCGATTGCTATAGATGGAGGGAAGGAATAGGAAGAGATAAAGGAAGAGACAGAGACGGACAAATAATGGTTATGAATCGAACATGTAACGTTTGCTTCACGCAGGCTCATGGCTCCCCTTACCGATTTAACGTAAACAAAACAAGTAAAATTATTGTAGGACTATTATGATAATTAATGGAAAAAATACAAAGACAAATAACCCGAGATGAGCGATTTTTCGTGCACTATATATTGTTTTCTTTCTTTTTAAAAAAAAGGGTGCGTATTTCAAGGTCCCGAATACACCCCATACAGACCTCAAGACAGAGAACTGCATGTACCGCCAGAAAAATGTTTGAATGCCATCTTTGTCATATAAACTCAACCCTTATCCAAAATATTAATTTTTGACTGTTCTGAATTTAAAGCAACTGTAGACGACAATCTAGGATATACAAATGAGCTGAAGTTCTTTGACTGGGTAGAACGCATAATGGGAAATGAAGAAAGTGCTTGTTACCAGCAATTTTCTTCGTTTCCCATGATGTTTTCAAGTTTGTTTGTTTTTTTTTTTCAGTATCTCTTAGGGTAGATAAAACACGGACTGCTTGGCAAAGACATTGCACGTCAAAACGATTGATTGTATGGTGTTTAACGCCGTTTTCAACAATGTTTCAGTTATATCACGGCGGCCAGTGCACCTATCCATGCTTTCCTCGGGCTTCTTTTACCAGTACTCCGCACAATATTCTTTCCAAGCCACTGGCTGCTTTCCCACATAACCATCGTCGAAACAATGGTCAGCGGTCAGACAGGAATTAATCCTGTCGCGATGACCATCATCAATCCTCGGAAAGAAATTGACCAAGCTGGGGATTGAACCAGCGACCTACTGTTCTCAAGTCCTGTACGCTACCAACTGAGCTACGGGGGCTTGACACATCAAAACGAATAAACGTAATTAAAAGAAGATTCAAGTATGGTAATTCTCTCGGCCAAATATTTGATATCTACGTATGGTACGAGCTATGTCCGGAGAGTCATAGGAAAAGCCTATTCTTAGCCCTTGGCGTTATTCAGTAATAACATAATTCGGCATACATAATACTCTACCTGTCTTCCCAACGCATACCAATTTTCAGCGGTATATGTTAAAGATGCATATACACTCATTTTTTAAGCCTGTCTTTAACTCTTTACCACACAGAAAAATTTTAGACTGCTCCAAATTGAAAGCATTTGCAGACGACAAAATAAATATGGCTGAAAATTTGAAATTTGTTTTGGGAAAGGTAGAAAACATTGTGGGAAAAGGAGAAAATGCTGGTCACCAGCATTTTCTCCTTTTCCCACAGTGTTTTCAAAAACCTTCCTCCCCAGGGTCGTTAAAACTCGGGATTGTGTGGTAAAGGGTTAACCCATGTCATCTTTTATTTTAAAAGAAATTATGATCATTCTTGTATCTTCATGCTAAATGTTGCCCCTGACGGCTGCACGGTTGCACGGATTACGACGGATAGAAAATACGTTTCATTTTTTGGCAGCCTTCAAAGAAATCGCTGTTGTCGCTTCCAGTTTGAAATGAGGACGAATCTCTCGAGTTTCTTTATCCCTTACACTACATATATTGGTAATTAATCTATGTTTACACAACTGACCAAATTTGACCAATTTTACATAATTTCAAGTTCTAACAGTGTTTTTTTTTTTGTGGCTGTAAGCATGTACATGTATCTTTAAAACATACCATATTAGGAGTATTTCCAAAGTAACAAGGTTTCGACCTACAGAGCACATTGGAACGTCTCCTAACTTAACCTTTGACCCTTTACCACACAATCCCGACTTTTAACGACCCTGAAAGAAAAGCCTTTTGAAAACATTGCGGGAAAAGGAGAAAATGCTGGTAACCAGCATTTTCTCCTTTTCCCCACAATGTTTTCTACCCTATCAAAAAGAGAAATCATCATTTTAGCAACATTTCATTTGTCGTCTGCAAAGGCTTTGGTCCATTTAAAAATTTAGTCGTTTGGTAAAGACTTAAGCTGCTAAGCGCGACTCACTGACCTTTTATGGACAGTATAGATCAAGATCAGACTGCACAGAACTTGTTGATCATGGATCTACACTGTCCGATAAGAAGATATTGTTCTCCAAATAAATAAGTTAAGTCTGAAAGAACATTATTAGGGTTTTAACTATCGACTTGAAAGTTTTATTTAACCTATATAGCAGGATAAGGGTTAAAATATGAAATTCATTCATTCAGCACAGCACCTCTACACTGATATATCAGTCTGGGTCACCTAGCAGCTAGGATGAGCTTTAACGCTAATCCTGTTAAATAAATTAAATGAAACTTTCAAGCCGATGGTAAAAACTCGAATAGTGCTATTTCAAACTTATGTTTTGGAGAAAAGTATCTTCTTACCGGACAGTGTAGATCCAAGGTCAGACTTTACGTTCTGTGCAGGCTGATCTTGATCCACACTGTCCGTAAAAGGTCAGTGAAACGCGCTTGGCAGCCTAAGGATTAACTGTCAAAATGTCATTTGTCAAGCCTCGGACCCCTATAAGCATCATAACCTCATTTATAAGATAAAATAATCCTACAAGCCATTAGTGTTTCTCGAACAGTTCATTCAGGCTTTAATCGTAATCTTAAGTAACCATGTTTTTTTTTATTGCAACTTTACCCTTAGTGCTAAGCACGACTCACTGACCTTTTGCGGACAGCGTAGATCCAAGATCAGACTGCACAGAACGTGCAGTCTGATCTTGGATCTACACTGTCCGATAAGGAGATATCTTTCCTCCGAAAATACCTTTGAAATAGGAAAATTTGGGTATATACTATCGGTTTCAAAGTTCCATTCCTTTTAATTAAAAAAACAAAAGGTTAAAGATATACCGTAAGATACCAAGTCATTGTCCGTTGCGAATCGACTTCTTGCCTAGAAAGGAATGGCTGTATCCAATTTGCGAATTACCGATTATGCACATTTTGCGAACGGAAATGTTGGTGAATATTCAAGACACTGGTTATTTGTTGGTGTACGCGAACAGAAAAAATTTGCGAATTTTTCAAATTCGCGAAATCGCAAAACTTTCCACGTCGCAAAAATTTCCACTTATACACTAGCTTCTGAGACAACTGTCTAATCAGTTCCTTGCTTCATGTCAGTAACTCTTTACCAAACGACAAAATTTTGGACTGGACTAAATTGAAAGCATTTACAGACGACAATCTAAATGTTGTTAAATTGATGATTTCTGTTTTTGATAGGATAGAAAACATTGTGAGAAAAGGAGAAAATGCTGGTTAGCAGCATTTTCTCCTTTTCCCACAATGTTTTCAAAAGGTTTCCTTCTAGGGGGCGTTGAAAGTCGGGATTCTGTGACAAAGGGGTAAGCATGGTTAAAGCCCCAAAAGTGGACAAAGGTAAACAATGCGGGGTCAAAATGCATTTAGATTTAAATCACACCATATTAAAGTAGGCAAATTATTGTGAAGTTAACAGTCTCTTACTGTGCGGTCAGTCCATGAGATAGCCGCTACTAGAAATGTGAATTTTAAAACTATTGTACATAAAAAGTTGCCTGGGTCCGTATTCACCAACCATTCTTTGGGTTATTCTTAGTCTTGTTCTACAAGATTTTCTACTTTTGAAAGTAACACAAATGGTTTAGCCAATCAGGAGTTGTGTTACTTTCAAATGTAGAAAATTCTGGAGAACAAGACAAAAAACATTCTTAAGAATGGTTGGTGAATACGGACCCTGCTGGTCGCTCTATTTTTTGCTTACTTTTTAGCTGGTTTTAAATTTCATTTTTCTTCCAGCGACTTGCACTTGGGCCGACAGGACAATAATTGTCATCTTCACAACAATTTCTACACTTTTAAAAGGCCTGAACTAGATTTACGACTTTTGGCCACTACTGGGCCTTTAACCCTTTCCCAAACAAGCCCTGATTTTCACGTGTCTGCAGTACAAGTCTTTTGAAAACACTGTGGGAAAAGGAGAAATTGCTCGTTACGAGCAATTTCTCCTTTTCCCACCGTGTTCTCTACCCTTTTGGAGTACTTTCTGTCATTTTCATCAAATTTAAATTTGTCGTCTGCAGACTCTTTCAGTTTGGACCAGTCTAAAATTTATCGTTTGGGAAAGGGTTAAAGAAGATCAAGTCATCGTTGATACTAACAGTATAGACACAGATGCTATCGCAGATCTTGTACTGTCTGGTCTTTTGAAATGCCGCTAGTAGGCTGTAAATAATGCTGATACATGTAAACTTTGTTTTACAGTGTATGTGAGTCATACTCTGTGAAAAGGGTGCTTAATGCACTTGCAAAAAGTATCGACCCAAATCAGCCTGCGCAGCCGGACCTTTTTGCTACTGGTAAATTTTCTACATGTCCAGTTTACCTCATGAATCAGTCGGTTGTTACACAAATTGGACAGTATAGATCCATGATCATGTGATGACTTGCTTGGTGTCATGCATCACGGAGATGCATTAAGTCTTATCCTGCTGAATAAAAGAAATGAAAATTTCAAGCCGATAGTATAAGCCAAAAACTTTCCTCTTTCAAAAGGATTTTTGGAGGGAAGATATCTCCTTATCGGACAGTGTAGATCAAAGATCAGACTGCACGTTCTGTGCAGTCTGATCTTGATCTACGCTGTCCGCAAAAGGTCAGTGAGTCGCGATAAGCAGCCTAAGGGTTAAGTCCCCTTTTGCCAAGCCGGGGCTCATATAATTATAGATCAATAAGATCCATTTTGTTGAACAACCGACCGAATCATGAAATAGAAAGGTCCTTTGGCACGCAGAAAATTGACCAACAAACAAGTATTCTCTACTATTATTATGCATAACAAATGATGACGTCATAGACGTCGTATACCCTTTACAGAACAAATTTGTGAGTAAAAGACCCTCGGAAAGAAGACTTTTTAAAACATTACAGGAAAAGGAAAAACATGCTCTGAAATATGAAATTTTATCATCTGTTGAAGAGTTAAAAACAATATTAATAACGCGATATTTCGATAATGCAAACAATTCTGGCTAAAATTTGGGTCACTCTTGTATCTGAATTAACTTGTCATTTTTGTTTCGATAAAATCTGGGAAAACTAAGGGAAAATTTAGAAACTCTTTTTCGGGAATAACATGATCAATATCATTTTCATTGCTATTCTATATATCGTTTTCAAACGAAGGGAAGATTCGAACTGTTTTCATCATATTTGTTCTTACACAATCTATGTTTTTCCATTCCTTTTTGCGAGTAAAAATCATGTTTTTTTTTTCCTTTGTTACTTTTACATGTCAAAATGTCAGTGTCTGTAAGATGTGGAGAAGGATAGATCCACGACCCACACACATCAATGCACGGGGGCAATAAACATAAAAAACTTTATTTTTCTTCTTTAAATATCTCTTACAATAAATCGTCCACAAAAAAAAAACATAAATAAAATAAAATATACTGAATTCAGTTCAAGTGTTTCATCTTGACACAATTCTTTACCGAGGTTGGGTGGTTACATCTTGTCAACCCTGGCGCATTCCTGAAGATTGCCGTTGAGAAATACGTCCATCAATCATTGTCATGTAGTATCTAGTGACAGCAGAATATAAACTGTCTTGTTTATTTCAATAATCACCTGTTTAATCAGGGATTAAACTTGAGGCAAGTGCTATACGGACATCGTGGCTACCTATTTTGACATCAGTTCGAAAGCCTCGTGTTTGTTCGCGCGACATTGCCGATTTACGGTAGCGCGGTTACGAAGAACGCTGAACGGAATGTCATAAAATATGAATGGGATGCTTTGACCCTTCAGACGATGTAAGAGGCATGGTCGCCGAGTTTATCCAAATTTCTGATACAAGATAGCCCTCTTTATGTAAACTAGTTCATCGGAACATTTGAACATGGAGAGAAAATAAAACTGTGACATGAACCAAAACAATATGGGCAATGCTCTTTGAAAAGGGGGCTTAATGCATATGCAAAAAGTATAGGCTCAGGTCAGCCTGCGCAGTCCGCGCAGGCTGACCTGGGCCGAAACTTTTGCTTTATGTCAAATTTCTGCATGTCAAAGGACCATTCTACTCCAGATCTAGTCGATTGTTAGGAAAAAAAAAACTGATGTTGTGGATCTTACATTACTTTAAGTTTAAACTTATTCGAGCCGTGCTCTGGCAAATGGGGGCTTAATGCATCTCCGTGATGCATTGTACCAATGAAACCATCAGATATTTATGAATCCATAATAGTCACTTTTTTTGACAACTAACTGAATTACCGGAACGAGGTATAGACCGGTCCTTGGACATACAGAAAACTGACCAACAGCGAAAAGTTTCGGCACAGGTCAGCCTGTGCGGACTGCGTTAAGCCCCCTTTTCAAAAAGCTTGGCTCATTTAGTTTACATCGATTGAGAAACAAGTTTTTACAGCTTCCTCTAATCTCTCCCGATTCTGCTTCCTGGGAACTACACCAGTACTCGCGCCGAATGTGTGGGCCAATGAACAGTCCCAAAGTTGACACCCGCTCCCATGTATCGAACTCGGGACCTTGTCGTTGCGAGGCCGACTTAAATTATGTGATGACTTGCATGGTATAATGCGTCATGGAGATCAGGGTTCGCGTCTATGCCTTAAACATGTCTTTTTACGCAACGGAATTGATTTGGGACGAAACGAAAAAGTCGCCATTGCGTCTACAGGACGAAATGAAAAATCGGCACTGTTTAGCCGCCGTTTAAAATACAAATAAGGGTTGTTTTGACGAAAAAATGTTTCTGTTTCCATGCTTGCAAAAGATAGCCACAAAACAAGATATTTTTTTTTTGAAATCCGGCTTCTAAAAATAGCTCCAGTTACATGAGTAGCAACCTCTTATCCAAGTTATTGCGATTTCATCGCATAGCAACCGCATCTGTTGCAGTCCAATATGGCTACCCTGGCGAAGAGGAAAAAATATACTTGCTCTTTTCAAAAATCCTGGCTGAAAGAGCCCGAATTTAAGCCATGACTAATAAAAGAAACAAAATCGGAAAGCAGCATTGTTATAAAATGCTCGTTTTGCCTAGACATCAGAGCGAAAAACGTGTTTACTGATGAATGCACGGACTTTCAAAGGTCGATGCTAACTCGGCAAGCTTCTTCGGACGGACATCGCTGAGCAGTTGAAATAAAAAAAAAATCCAAAGAATCGTCACTAAAATCCTTACAGCAGGCAGAAGAATGGGACTCGGTTAGAGCTAGATGGGACTCAGTTTTCTGATAGGTACTGCGTCCATGGGACGCAGTGAAAAAAATAATAAATGCCAACACTGTGAGATGCATAAAGCCCCCTTTTGCCAGAGCATGGTTTCTATCAAATAATTATGTGCATATGGTCCCATTTGTTATTTTATCTCATTATGCAATCTTCTACAGCTTATACTCAATAAAATGGATCTAAAAAAGATGGGGGAATTCTAAAAGTACATTTGTACAAGTACATTGGTGTAAACACCCTTTTCCAAACAAGTCCGTGTTTTTACCTTAACCTGCTAAAGAATGGCAATAAAATTTTCAAGTCGTTAGTCAAAATCTAAATTCAGCTATTTCAAAGGTATTTCTTTTTTTAGGAAAGATATCATCTTATCGGACAGTCTAGGCCCAAGATCTGACTGCATGTTCTGTGCAGTCTGATCTTGATCTACACTGTCTGCCAAAGGTACTTGAGTGGCATTTAGCAGCCTAAGGGTGAACAACACTGAGGAAGAAAGCTTTGGAAAAGAGTATGGGAAACGTCATTGGAAAATAGAAAATGCTGGTTAGGCCAGAGACTGTGAAGCTGATAGTGAAGACTTGCTTTGTCCTTCAGAGCTTGATGAGGGTCAGATATCCAACGCTGCAGAACCAACAGCTGGACCAGCCAGCTGAGTGAACGTTCGCTGAGCGTCACCCAAGCGTTACAAGAACATTATAACAACCTTGACCTAGAAACTTAATTTGAAGAACGTCGACGTACCCCGTCGTTTATCAAATTTTTCAAAACGCAACCAAACGTCGAACAAAACGCCATAGTGTGACAGGGCCGTTACCAGCGTTTATTTATTTTCCCAGGATGACTTTTAACATTTCAGAGATATATCCCATCGATTGAGCTACATAGTACAAATTGTCGTCTAAAAATGCCTTCGATTTCATAATTTTTGAGATTTTGTTTTCCGTTAACGTGTTAACCGCGTACAACCACACCTGTCTCAGCATTATGTAGTTTAACTCTTTACGACACAATCCCGACTTTTAACGACCCTAAAAAGGAAGCCTTTTGAAAACATTGTGGGAAAAGGAGAAAATGCTGGTAACCAGCATTTTCTCCTTTTTCCACAATGTTTTCTACCCATCCCATAACAAGTTTCAATTTTTAAGTCACATTTAATTTGTCGTCTGCAAATGCTTTAGATTTGGACTAGTCTAAAATTTTGTCAGGATTGTGTGATAAAGAGTTAAGGAACTACCAACAGGCAAATTACCACGACAGAATGCAAGTGACTCGGGCACACGAAATAAGCCGACTGGGCTATTCAACATATATTAATGATAAAATCTGGGCCCGGAATCACCAACCATTCTTTAGAATATTCTTGGTCTTATTCTCCAGAATTTTCTAAGTTTGAAAGTAAAACAACTTCTGATTGGCTAAACCATTTGGTTTAGCCAATCAGAAGTTGTGTTACTTTCAAATGTAGAAAATCTTGGAGATTAGGACCAAGTATGTTCTGAAGAATGGTTGGTGATTACGGGCCCTTGATCTATGGCTCTATGACCATACACTGGAACACTTTGGATTGATTGTTACAGTTTGCATGCAACAAATCTTTACATATGAGCAATGATCTGGCAAAACGGGGTTTAATGCATCTCCGTGATGCAATGTACCAAGCAAGTCATCACGATCATGATTATGAATCCATAAAATCAATTTTGTCTAACAACCGAGAGAATCATGAAATAGAATGGTCCTTGGACATGCAGAAAATTTAGAAATGGCAAAGAGTTTAGATCCATGCTGACAACCAGTATTTCCTCCTCTTCTCAAAATATTTTCTTTCCATTTCAAACTCGTCTTTTGAGCCCCTTCTAATTTGTCGTCTGCAAATGCTTTCAATTTGGACAAGTCTGAAAATTTGTCGTTTCGCAGAGAGTTAATTAAGTCAGAATTTATACAATAAAACCGAGTGCTTTTATTACATTAAACGAACTCTTATTGTGGATAACAAAGGTCTTTTTCGACACGTGGACATGCCCTAAATAGGTGCATTCCTTACTAGTCCCCAACTTTCGACCAATGGTCGGAAAAAATCGCACTGCTCGCGATACTAGCCTGCAAAACCCGACGGTAATACCTAAATGGAACACTGAAATTCGACAATGGGCCAAGGCATCTTAAGATGCAATAAAAACAAAAGCAATATCTTTGAAAAACGACAGACGGCGTAAGAGATACTGGAATATGAATATTGAAACTCTTTTGTGGCTCAATATGAAGTAAAATAATGTTAAGAAACCTCACGAGCAATTGCCCCTTTTTCATCATTGTTTTTCCTTTTTTTTATTTTTTTTATTTTTTTTTATTTTTTTTTTTTTTGAAAAGTAGTTTTGGGTAATTGGGTAAAGCTTATGAAAGTATCAGAATACATTTCCAAATAGCACAAAAAAAAAAAGAATAATTCTCTACTACATTATTTTGCTATGGTATGAATTATGAATCAAGGCCCCGGGGTATCGATTAGCAGTAGCAACCCTTGTTAATAGTGGCTTCATAAATGCGTGAGCAAATATGCCAGCAGCATCTTCGCAAGCCAAGGATACTAAGGTAGTACCCTTGGCAGCCCGCCTATTTAAAAATCGAAACTCCCGCTGCGCCATTTCATTGGATGCGACCAAAACCCATCGCGTCCAGTCAAACCATCCGTAACAAGAAATCTTCCACGAAACAGAAAACAATGATGGCGGCGCCCGTCAAAAACGAAAGTTGTCGTGTTTGTGACGAAAATTTGCCAAATAAGAGTAGATGATCGATATTTAATGAGTTTTTTATAGTTCATGATCAATTATGTGAAATATTAGGACGGGTTCCACTGCCAAATGATTGCGAATCATCGTATGTCTGATTAATTTCAGAAAATTGTGATGAATCCGAAAGCGCAGTCATACTTGATGCATAGCCTAACAAATTATTACGAGCATTTTGATTGGTCAGAAATAACATCAGCAACGGTTACGCAACTCGTGATATTCGATAGGTGGCGCAGCGGGAGTTTCGATTTTTAAAGAGGCGAGCGGCCAAGGGTTACATAACGAACAAAGTGGAGTTAGTAGCCTTGGCTTGCGAAGATGTGCCAGCAGGGGCCCGTCGAATAAACATGTGCACATTTTTTACCAATTGCAAATTACCAGTCTATTCATTCTTTATCAGTACCAAGACGTAGGTCAAAAGCCAGCGCATTCAGCTACTCCGAAAAATAACGCTTAACCACACGATAAAATTTCTAGAGTTGTCCATAGTCAAGGCCGTTAATTGTGGTTAGAGTAATGAAATTTGTCTCTAAAGTGGTAGATAACATTTTCTGAAAAGGAGAAAATGCCGAATAATTAAATCTTAATTAAGTTAGGTAAGCCTCGAAACAAACGCATGGAAACGGTCTTTTGCACACTCTGGGTCAACTGTTTGGAATACCCTACCTCTCAACATCAAAACATTAGACTCCATTAACACATTCACAGAAAAATGCTACTAGCATTTTATATCAAAGTACCACAAATTAGTACCTACCTGTTCCCATTACAATGGATACCGGTATTTCATTTTCTGTTACATTTTTAGAGGGCCTCATGGGAGATTAGTTCAACAACTAAATAAGTCTTTTCACCTTCTTAAAACAAAGTACTTATTGTCAATATTATTATACTAGCAATTTTTTCCTTTTCCCACAATGCTTTCAAAAGCCTTCTTCCTAAGAATCGTTCTTAAACGGGGTTGTTTCGTAAAGGGTTAAGCATACATCTAGATGGACATACATGTACTAAAAGGTACAGGTACTTTAAAAGGTTAATCTCATTTACATATTTTGAATCATGCCTTTACAGAGGGTAGAAACGTGGTTTGTAATGTTCAAACGGCTAGTTTTTAGCTACGCTCTGTGAAAAAGGGGCTCAATGCATCTGCGAAAAATATCAACCCACGTCAGCCTGTGCAGTCCGCGGTAAATTTTCTGCGTGTCAAAGGGCAATTCTACCTCATAATTAAAAAAATAAGTGGGTTTTATGGATCCATAAGTATGTGATTGCTTACTTGGTATCATGCCTCACCCTAAGCCCCCTTTTCACAAAACATGGCTCATTTTTATGACATAAACTCTTCTTCTTCAGGGCCATATTGCCACGCAGCTGTTTGCCATAGACCAGGTAAGGAAAAGGGTCATTGATGTAAAGACTCTTATCACTGTTCCCTAGGGTTTTAAAAAGGTAGTAATGACGTCAATGTGTAGGATATCAGAGTTCAAGAGCATCAGTGGGAGTACACTTGGAGTCCTTAATGGAGCCCTATATGTGTCGGGCTGGGACAGGTCAGAGTCAGCGCGACAAAGCCGGTATACATGGAGCTCAACAGGGAGCCCTGTGTACATGTGTCTAGCTTTTGCAGGATAGAATCAGTGTGACAAAGGGGGTAAACATGGAATCCTACGTGGGTCCAATATTGAGCTCTGTGTACATGTGTCTAATATGGAAAAGTTAGAGTGGGCGCGACAAAGGAAGTAAACATGGAGTCCTACGTGGGTCAACATGGAGCCCTGTGTACATGTGTCTAGCTTAGGTAGGTTAGAATCAGCTGACGAAGGGAGTAGGCATAGAGACTTACATAAAGCCCTGTATTTATGTTTCTAGCCGGCACAAGTAAAGTTGGACGCGACAAAGGGTGTCAGGCGGCGTAACACGGTCTTCCACTCTATTGCTCTCGGCCGACAACATACGAGACAGAAATTCTGCTTTCATTGGACTAAAAATCAGTCTGAAATGTTAAGAAATCGTTTAAATGTAACAGTAGAGCCCAAAAGTAAATATTCAGTATTCATTAATAAAACATGTTCAAGTTGTACAATAGTGAAATCAGTGTCTTCAAGCGACAAATGATATTGTCTGAAAAAACACTACTAAATAGGCCTTTTTTTCTATATTTCAAAATTCACACATCGCAAACCCAAGGGACTAGGCTGAGAAATGAAACTCGAAACAACACATCATCTGGGGATTAAACCAAAATCAGCCTGTTACCATGCCGCTTTACCCAATCTTTCATGGTCTTACACCCTTATTTATGCGGCTAGAAACAGCGACTAACTCCATGACCTCTGAGTTTTGCATTTTGGGTAAAAAATTTGGAACAAAGAAGGAAAGGTGTTGACCCCCTGATTCAGTGACAAACTAAATGCTTCTTTTGAACAATCTTACACCATTAATAGATGTAATAACCACCCTTTACATCAAAATTGCATTTAAAATCTACCTTTACCCGTTATTTCTGATTTCGAAATTCGAAACAAACTTTTTGTATGTGCCTAAACATGCGGAAAAGTTGGAAACCCACACGAAGCCCTATTTACATACGTCTTACTAGGTCAGGTCAGAGTAAGCGCGACAAAGGGTAAGCATTATGCCTACATGTGTCGGGCTCGGGCAGCTTGAAACGTACATGTTTTGGGCTGGGGCAAATTAGTGTCCGCTCGACAAAGGGAGTACACCTGGAGCAGTCCGCGCAGGCTGGCCTGGGTTGTAAAACGGCCAATTTTCTGTGTGTCAAAGAACCGGTCTACCTCATGAATTTTTATGGATCCTTAATCATGTGATGACTTGCTTGGTACCATGCAGTTTTTCCAGAGCACGGCATATTTGGTATGGACAGTTATTGAGAGAATCAGAAACAAAGTCCGGGTACAATACAGTATCTCTTCTTAAAATTTAGCCATCGGCTTTTTTACGTGCCCAGCGTAAAAGCACCAGTATACGAAAGGCTGTCTCTGGGTTTCCAACAAATCACGTCTAGTTGGGTTGGAAACCCAAAGATTCTTTGAAAAATCTACTTCCGGCTTGGACTCAACCCATGGGGACCTTCGGATTCGTAGTCAAGTGTCTTACCACCACCCCACCGGTCCATCCTATGGTGGGGTCCTGCTTGGTTTAGTGGTAAAGCGTAGGACTCGTAACCTGGAGGCTTTGAGTCTCGAATGGAAGCACTGGGTCTTTCGCTGGAGTGCCCTCGAGCAAGACACTTCAGAATCCTAGTACTGGTGAAACCCAGGATACACATGAATTTGAGCTGTCGCCGTTTTATGACTGAAATAATGTTTTGAGCGACGTAAAACACGGTTCAGTCAATAAATCTGAATGGTCTTTGATATTCTGGTAAAGCACTTGACTTGATCAATATTTTTTTACCCAAAAGTTGTGACTCATATGATATCATGAAGCGGCTTTGGGTACTGTTTGCCCGCAATCAAAGGCAGTTAACTGCACTACCTTTTTTTTTTATTATAACCCTTATCCTGCCGAATGTAAATTGTTGACGATTACACAAATGTACTCCATAAAGTTTATTGATATTTAACGCTTTACCACGCAATCTCGAGTTTTAACGACCCTGGGGAAAAGCCTTTTAAAAACACCGTGGGAAAAGGAGAAAATGCCGGTAATCAGCATTTTCTCCTTTTCCGACAATGTTTTCTAACGTTCTCTAAACAAATTTCAATTTTTGAGCCGCATTTGATTTGTCGTCTGCAATGCTTTCAATTCGGACCAGTCTAAAATTTTGTCGTTTGGTAAAGAGTTAACCGGTTTTACATGACCCAAACCGCTGATAAAGCAGCGAGGATGGTATATCAAGATGACACTGCAGTGCATGCAGTCTGATCTTGCTTTATACTCTACGCAAGTTACATTTACTCTTTACCAAACGACAAACTTTTAGACTAGTCCAAATTGAAAGCATTTACAGACAACAAAATAGATGTGACACAAAATTTGAAATATGTTATAGGAAGGGTAGAAAACATTGTTGGATAAGGAGAAAAGGCTAGTTACCAGCATTTTCTCTTTTTCCCACAACGTTTTCAATAACCTTTTCTTTCGAGATCGTTAAAACTCGGGATTGTGTGCTAAAAGATTAAGGTACTGAACGATAGGATAAAGGTTTAAACCCATAAAATGAACATCAAGAACGCACAAACATGCACGCGCTAAAATGAAAAAAAAATGTAAACGACGCCTATTTAAAGATCCAATTATACCGTATTAAAATTCACGGCCCAAGTCATTGCAGTCAATACTCTCCCGATACGAGCGTCTCGCGAGCGCCACTGGGTTCGCAAAATGTTTATTTGACTCATTCAATTTACAGACATATTAAGTAATCTAACTTTCATTATTAGCAAAAAAACATGATCAACTTGAAAGAAATGCGTGCAAAACCCTCCAAAATGTCGGGGAGCACTTGCATCGACCCAGACTTTAATTTTGTTTTGTTCGCAATTTGTTTATAATAACTGTAATGGTCTTTTTAACCTTTGGATTGCACCGAACGGGTTAAAGGGGTTTTGTGAAGTAGTGTAGATTCAAGGTCAGACGGCACAGAACGTGCAGTCTGGTTAGGGATCTACACAATCCGACATGCTGTGACATTCTAGCTGAAACAGAACTGAAACTGCCATACTTGTTTGTTGAACCAATACAGGACATTAGATTGACTGTATGGTGTTTAACGCCGTTTTCAACATTATTTCAGTTATATCACGCCGGCCAGTGCACCTATCCATGCTTTCCTGGAGTTTCTGTTACCAGTACTCCGCACAATATTCTTTCCAAGCCACTGGCTGCTTTCCCACATAACCATCGTCGAAACAATGGTCAGCGGTGAGAGAGGAATGAATCCTGGGAAAGAAATTGGCTAAGCCGGGGGTCGAACCTGCGACCTCTTGTTCTCAAGTCCTGTACGCTACCGACTGAGCTACGGGGGCTTGGCACAGGACATTAGAATAGTAAGATCTTCCGGTACGTCAAATCCCCACTCATTTAAAATCAATTTTGTCCAGGCAAAACGTAAATCTTATCAGTTTCTTGACTCTAAAATAAGGTGAGAGAGAGAGAGAGAGAGAGAGAAAGAGAGCGGGAGGGGCGGTTGGGCCACGCTTCTAACATCATAAAAATTGACAATAATTAAAACACACTTAAATTCTTTCAAGCGTCTAATAGCCATGTTTTGACGTCGTCTGCAATATGCCGTCTGCAAATTAATTCATAGGAAAGTTGGTTTCGGTCAACACCCATAAAGTAGTTAGTTCTCTTTTAATTGTGTGCACATTCACGAATAAGAAACCCAAATAATCACTTAACCCCAACCCTCCCCCCCTCCCCCATTAATGTATACCAAACTGAAATGAAGAAGAATGTTATTGAAAACATGATTGGAAAAGGAGAAAATGCTGGTAACCAGCATTTTCTCCTTTTCCAACACCGTTTTCTGTCCTTTCAAACACAAATCCCATCATTTAATCCACACTTTATACTTCACTTATCGTCTGCAAAAACTTTCAATATGGACTAGGTGAACATTTTATCATCTGGTCAGAGTTAACTCTTTACCAAACGACAACATTCTAGACTGGTCCAAATTGAAAGCTTTTGCAGACGACAAATTAAATGTGGCTCAAATGATTGGATTCGTTTTTGAAAGGTTAGAAAACCATGTGGAAAAAACGATAAAATGCTTATATCTAGCCTTTTCCTACAATGTTTACAAAAGTTTTTTTTTTCAAAGGGCCGTTAAAATTCGGGATTGTGTGCTAAATGGTTAAGAAATAGAGGGGTGAAAAACAATGGAGCCGTTGTTGTAAGCAGTTATAATATTTCGGCTGTCGTCTGCTGATTAAATACAGTTCAAGAGGCCTACAAGTGGCTATCAGAAAGAACAAAAGCCGAAATCGTCAGGCTGTCTTCTCCAGCCGACCTACCACCGGAAGTACTCTTCACTTCAAATAAATGGCGGATGTCTTTATTGGTTCTCCCTCCCTCCTGTATACAGACCATCGTGAAATATTTGTGGCAAATGACTTTCAAAAATATTGTGGCAAGAGACCAGATTGCTCGCTTGGGGAGATTTTTTTTTTTTTCATTTGACACATTGACCTTTGGTGCTGTCTTTAATTTCGTATTTGAACATTATTTGAATAATATTTATAATGGTGCGTGAGGGAAGGAAGGGTTGTAATTTTTTTCTCTTGTTACACTCGAAAACAAATCTATTGCATTTGAATTTGAAAATATTCTTGTAAAACATCAGCAATCAACACGAGTTAATGTTTAATCCAAGCCTTGTAGTGAAAGGAGAAATTGCACGTGCCCCTTTTGCCACAACGTTTTCAAGAGTCGTCTGCCGAAAAAAAAAAAACACTCGACCTCAAGTTGGAATGTGCGTTAACCCTTTAACAGTCAACAAAATTGTAGACTTGTAAATTTAACCCTTTCCCAAACAAGCCCTGGTTTTCACGTGTCTGCAGTACAAGTCTTTTGAAAACACTGTGGGAAAAGGAGATATTGCTCATAACGAGCAATTTCTCCTTTTCCCACAGTGTTTTCTACCCTTTTTGAGAACTTTCTGCCATTTTCATCAAATTTAAAATTGTCGTCTGCAAACTTTTTCAAATTGGACCAGTCTAAAATTTATTGTTTGGGAAAGGGTTAAACAGCATTTACAGACAACATATTAAATGTAACCCCAAAAAATGGGACTTGCATATGAAAGTGATATAAAACTTGTGAGAAAAAGGAGAAAATGCTGGTTACCAGCATTTTCTCCTTTTTATCACAATGTTTTCAATAAACTTCCTTGCCATGGGTCCGGTCAAAACACGGGATTGTTTCGGTAAGGGGTGATCAAATATGGCGTTAGCACACTTATAAACGCGGTGAAATTTACATATGAAACGAGCCTCTCTCTGGAGTGTGCACCACCAACATTTCACAGGTGCAAATATAATCATGTTTATTACAGGCATGTCACATTTTTTTCCTAACCTGGGATTTTTTTTTTTTAACCAACCTTTGAACAACAAAATTATTTTAATTTAGTTCTTTATCCACACAATCGCTAGTTTTTACGATCCTGGGGCAAAATAGGCTTTTGAAAACTTTGCGGGAAAAAAAGAAAATCGTGTTTACCAGCATTTTCTTCTCTTCCCACATTATCATCATTTCAGCTGCATCTTATTTGCCTTCTGCAGATACTTTCAATTTAGATAAGTCTTTAAATTTTATCATTTGAGAAAGAGTTAAATGAATTTTAACCATGTGAAGGCAATAGGCCATAAGCCTAATCGAAACCGGGGGCTCTTGCGGATGGCAAAAGTCAAGATCAGACTGCACCACCAGCATTTCACAGGTACGACCAAAATGATATTTTTTTGAAGGAGTGTCATATTTTTCCCAACCTGTGCGATTTTTTAAAGACCAACCTTTGCCCAACAACAACAAAAATACTTAAAAAAAAATAAACAAAATTTAACACATTCAGAGTCATAGGCCTAATAGGAAACAATGGCTCTTGCAGACGACACAATTTCAGATCAGACCACCACCAGTATTTCACAGGTGCAATTTTAATGATGTTTATTAACCCTTAAAGTGCCGAATAAACCTCACAGACATTTTCATCCCAGAAATACATCCCAAATAATTGCTATTTCATGGTTGCTTTTGTCTACTGTGTTTCAGTAAAGCGGACAGTGTAGATCAAAGATCAGGCTGCACGTTTTGTGCAGCCTGATCTTGGTCTACACTGGCCGCAAAAGGCAACTATAGTTGTGAAAGGCGTTTTAAGAGTTAAAGGGATGTCACATTTTTTCCCCGACCTGGGAGATTTTTTTTTTTTTAAAAAAGAAAAACATTTGCACAGAAAAATGCATATGAAATCAACTTCAATTCAACCATTTCAGACGCATAAGGAAAAACAGGGGGTTTTGCAGATGGTATGGATCAAGGTCAGATTGCATAGAATGTGCAGTCTGATCTTGGTCCTTTATTGTCAGCTTGGATATGCATAATTTTCCGAGTTCTAATAGACTGTGGAAGATGAGGTCAAGTTTAAACGAGCGATGCTCTGTGAAAAGGGGGCTTCATGCATCTTGCGAAAAGTATTGAGCCAGGTCAGCTGTGCAGTCCGCGCAGTCTGGGCCGAAAGTTTTTGCTATTGGTCAATTTTCTGTATGTCCAAGGACCATTCTACCGCAACCTAAGTCGGTTGTATGTTGGTACTAGGGAAGTTTACATAATTACATTGTATTTGTTTCCTAGTAACCAGTAATCTACAGAAAAAAAAATCTGTTTCTTTCATGAATGAAACATAAGTAAGGTAGGCACGGTTTTCATATAGCAAAACTTCATGGAATGAATTCTCGAAACTTCACACGTGATCACACGCACTCGGTGGAATGCGACTGAGCGAATTTCTGAGAATATCCAACCACCATTAAACACGACATGACTTCATTGATAAGAGGGAAAACAAGAAATATCTTTAAAAGAGATAGATGGCGTAAGAGGTAATGGAATATAAATATTGAAACCTGTTCGTGGCTTAATGAATGTGCGAGCACATAGGCCTTCAGGGACCCGTCGAATAAACATGTGCACATTTTTGACCAATCACAAATCATAATTTCATTCATTCGATCTTATCAATACCAAGAAGTAGGCCAAAAGCAAGTGCATTCGGCAACACCGAAAAAATAAAGTACCTGAAGATGTTTTTAACAACCATGCTAAGAATTGTTCATATTTTACATTCCAAGACGAGCAATCTGACTGGTTGAGACAGAATGTCTTGGCCAATCAGGAGACTAGCTTGGAATTGAGAATTACAATTCAATTTAAAATGGTTGATCATGTAATGTACATATGAATAGTTCTTTGCTGTATTCTGGCATTTATTGATTCGTCTATTTGTGTTTAGGAGAGGGACTCTAGAAGCTTTAGTAAGCTTTCGTCCCAATCCTTATGTAATAGAGTTACGCATGTAATAGATATGAGCAATTCTCTGTAAAAAAGGGGCTTAGTGCAACTGCAAAAAAATTATCGACCGAGGTCAGCCTGCGTAACCCGCGCAGGCTGACCTGGAACGAAACTTTTTTTGCTTTTGGTCCACTTTCTCCATATCAAAGGATCATTCTACCCCAAGATTAAGTTGGTTTGTTAGAGAAAATGGATTTTATGGATCCACAAGTGTGCCATGTCTAGCTTGGTATCATGGATGACGGTAATACATTAAGCCCCCCTTTGCAAGAGTATGGTTCTCATATATATATATATATATATATATATATATATATATATATATATATATATATATATATATATATATATATATATTATGGCCGAAGGGTAAAATGCCCGTTTCGAGGAATTTTCGATATGTCTTATCATTTTCAAAAGTGGTCTTCTGCATTACAAAAACTGTCGTATACAGAAAGCTACGTCTTAACAAAATTTTATGATTTAAACTTTTACCACACATTCCTGAGTTTTAACGACCCTGACAAAGAAAACAATTAAAAAAAAAATGTGCGAAAAGGAGAAAATGCTGGTAACCAGCATTTTCTCCTTTTCCCACAATGTTTTCTATCCTTTCAGAGACAAATTTCATCATTTCAGCTACATTTGACTTGTCGTCTGCAAATATTTTCATTTAGGGACGCGTCCAAAATTTTGCTGTTTGGTAAAGAGTTATTTGAGATTAAAAATAATTATTGTACACTGGAGGTAATTCATTTCTAATTTTACTAAGAAGACATTTCGTCGTGAACCTGGCTTTAAATTCAATTTAGCTCTTTGCCAAAAGAATCACTTTTTTTTACGATCCAGAGGAAGATTTTTTAAAACTTTGTGGGAAAAGGAGAAAATGCTGGTAACCATCATTTCCTCCTTTTCCCATTAACCCTTTCCCAAACACGTGTCTGCAGTACAAGTCTTTTGAAAACACTGTGGGAAAAGGAGAAATTGCTCGTGACGAGCAATTTCTCCTTTTCCCACAGTGTTTTCTACCCATTTTGATAACTTTCTGCCATTTTCATCAAATTCAAAATTGTCGTCTCCAAACTCTTTCAATTTGGACCAGTCCGAAATTTGTCGTTTGGGAAAGGGTTAAGTATACTTTCAGATACAAATATTCATCATTTGACACATATTTTATTTGTCATCTGCCAAAGGTTCGTTCAATATGGTTTAACCCTTTCCCAAACGACACATTTTGGATTGGTCCAAATTGAAAGAGTTTGCAGACGACAATTTTAAATTTGATGAAAATGGCAGAAAGTTATCAAAAAGGGTAGAAAACACTGTGGGAAAAAGAGAAATTGCTCGTTACGAGCAATTTCTCCTTTTCCCACAGTGTTTTCAAAAGACTTGTACTGCAGACACGAGAAAACCAGGGCTTGTTTGGGAAAGGGTTAAGAATTGTTCCTATGGTGAAGAATTAAGAAATACTTCCAGAAAAAAAAGACTATACAGAGGGGCAGAATTAAATCTTGTTAAGAAATGAAAAAAAAAAACGAAAATTCCAAGCGAGGGGTAAAATGAAGGTTTAACTCTTAACTAAATAAAAGGATTGACACGTGCATATTGAAATCATTTACTGACGACAAATTTAACATAGCTCAAATGAAGCGATTTGCCTAAAGGGACAGAAACTATAATTTAATGGAAAAAGGAGCAAATCAGCTTTAAAGCATTTTTCTCGTTTTCCCACGATGTTTTCATAGGCATTCTTTCTCATGGTCATAAAAAAAACACGAGGCCGTTGGGGAAATGGAGGAATAAATCCACCTAGATCTGAAGCGGAAATGCTTTTGGATATACCTGAATAACTTCGACAGGAAGAGAGCCGCGTCATGATAAAATGGTGGCCCAGCTTGAAATATTTATAAATAACTAGACCTTGAATGTAACGCCTAAGCATTACTCAATGCACTTTTGCAGACAGTGTAGATCCAAGATCAGACTACACAGAACGTGCAGTCTGATCTTGGATCCACACCGTCTGATATATAGATAGAATTTTTTTTTTTTTCTTAGAAATAAATACAAATATTTGAGGTTTTTAATAGTGGTCCGAATTTTTCTTTTAATCTATGAAGTTTTGAACATTAAGGTTCTCAAAACAATTTACAGGGATAGTGCAGAATTTATCCTTTTCGCCCATTCCAATTCCTTCCAACCTAAAAATTCCTTGCCTGTATAGGATAATTCCATTTCCTGTTTACATCATAACGTGTGTGTGTGTCACAGGGCGGGTTGTTTATTCTGCAAATATCAACTGCTTTGTTTCTTTTACTCTTTTCCAAACGATTACATGTTTGAGTTGCCCAATTTGAAATTTCAGACGACAAACAAAATGTAGCTGAAATGATGGTAACTGTCTGTGAAAGTGTAGAAAACCTTGTGGGAAAAGGAGAAAATGCGGGTTACCAGCATTTTCTCCTTTTCCTACAAGGTTTACAAAAGGCTTTTTACACAGGGTTGTTAAAACTAGGATTTGTTTGGTGAAAGTTTAACAATATTTCCGCCAACTAGCTTAAAACAGTGAACTTTAAATCTTATTTTATGAATTGTTAAGCCTTAAGCTGCTAAGCGCGACTCACTGACCTTTCACGGACAGTGTAGATCAAGATCAGACTGCACAGAACGTGCAGTCTGATCTTGGATCTACACTGTCCAATAAGGAGATGTTTTTCTCTAAAAATAAGTTTGATATAACATAATTCGGGCTTGACTACCGGCTTGAAAGTTTTATTTTAACTTATTTATATAGCAGGATAAGGGTATAGTAATTATTGTGCAAAATCAAATTTCAGTAGAATTTTCTGCATCTTAGCAGGTTGAAAGTTAATTTGTGGACGGTCGCTCCTGCCGTAGGTTACTATCAAATGCCTTTATGTGCGGTGTCCTTTCCTTATTTAACCCTTTACCACACAATCCCGAGTTTTAACGACCCGAATGAATGGTGCTTGAGAGAACTACATTCATTTCTTAACCTGGCATGAATAATTTGGAACCGTCTTTTACCGACAAAGAATAACTTATTCGGGATTGGTTTATCAATGTTTAAATAATTCTTAAAACTAGAAACAGACTCTAAATTTCTAACATCTTGTGGAATTGAATTTCATTCATCAACGACAGATGGAATGAATGAATGAATGAACGACCCTTGGGAAATGGCCTTTTGAAAACATTTCGGGAAAAGGAGAAAATGCTGGTAACCAGCATTTTCTCCTTTTTCAAAAATGTTTTCTACCCTTTCGAAGGTAAATTTCTATTTTTGAGTCGCAATTATTTTTGTCATCTGCAAAAGTTTTCAATTTTGACAAGCCCAAAATTTGCTATGTGGTAAAGAGTTAAAGTACTTGCACTTCTAATGGCGATCCAAGTATTAGTCAGAAAGGAAATAATTCAAGCTTTTATAACCATCATCAGTACGTATGTGTGTGTGACCTTTGTCTATATATTTGTTGTTTAAATGTGCTTTTACATGTGCGTACGTGTGTGTGACCTTTGTCTATATATTTGTTGTTAAAATGTGTTGTTACGTGTGCGTACGTGTGTGTGACCTTTGTCTATATATTTCTTGTTTAAATGTGCTTTTACGTGTGCGTACGTGTGTGTGACCTTCGTCTATATATTTGTTGTTAAAATGTGTTGTTACGTGTGCGTACGTGTGTGTGACCTTTGTCTATATATTTCTTGTTTAAATGTGCTTTTACGTGTGCGTACGTGTGTGTGACCTTTGTCTATATATTTGTTGTTTAAATGTGCTTTTACGTGTGCGTACGTGTGTGTGACCTTTGTCTATATATCTGTTGTTTAAATGTGCTTTTATGTGTGCGTACGTGTGTGTGACCTTTGTCTATATATTTCTTGTTTAAATGTGCTTTTACGTGTGCGTACGTGTGTGTGACCTTTGTCTATATATCTGTTGTTAAAATGTGCTTTTACGTGTGCGTACGTGTGTGTGACCTTTGTCTATATATCTGTTGTTAAAATGTGCTTTTACGTGTGCGTACGTGTGTGTGACCTTCGTCTATATATTTGTTATTTAAATGTGCTTTTACGTGTGCGTACGTGTGTGTGACCTTCGTCTATATATTTGTTGTTAAAATGTGCTTTTACGTGTGCGTACGTGTGTGTGACCTTCGTCTATATATTTGTTGTTAAAAATCAACCGCAGTTTTATATGAGAAAAAAAAAAGAAAAGAGGGGGGGATAAAAATATATATATAAATGGTATGCTATGTAATATGGGCCGGAGGCCTTAACTACATAATAAATGTTCTGAGTTCTGACTAGAAGGCTTATATACAACCCTGAAAGGACTTTGACCCGCGACCTCTTTCTCTGTTAGCATTGGCCACCGACGTGGTTTGGAAATCAAGAATGTAAGCAAGAGGATGAATTCAATTCCCAGAAGGTCTTGTTTACAAAACAATCAGTGGAACCTAATTCTAACACATTTTACCTGTAAACGCCTTCGAAATGCTTGCCAGGCCCCCGAGATAAAGTGGATGAAACAGAGTTCTTCATATACAGAGAATGTGTTCTCTCTCTCGACTCTTGTAAACTTTATGAATGAGTGTTACTTTATATCACTTTCAACGGAACAGTGAAACCTGTCATAGAAACTACCTGTATTAAGCAACCCATTGATTTCAGGGACCAATGTTTTGACTTTGCATCCCTTAACTCTTTACCTAACGGCAAAACTTAACACTTAAGCTGCTGAATAAATGAAACGCACATTTCTACTCAATACTAAAAGCTCAAACATTGCGGTTTCAAAGTTGATTTCACCGGAAAGAAAATACCGTATCGGACAGTGTAGATCAAAGATCAGACTGCACGTTCTGTGCAGTCTGATCTTGATCTACACTGTCCGCCAAAGGTCAGTGGGTCGCGATTAGCTGCTTAAGGGTTAAGACCTTTTTAAATCTAAAGCATTCGCAGACGACAAATTCACAGTGGCTCAAATGACGGGATTTGTATTTAAAGGGGTAGAAATTTTTGTGGGAAAAGGAGAAAATGCTGACAACCAGCATTTTCTTCTTTTCGCACAATGTTTTCAAACAGCCTCGTTCTACGGGTCGTCAAAGCTCGGGATTTTGTAGTAAAGGCTTAACTGAACTTGTATTCAAAGACCACCTGATCTAAAAGACCACTTTTCAAACTTCCCTTGGTTGGCCTCTGGATGCACGTTTGATAGTACTGTGGTCATGTAAAGGGAACAGTTCTACATGTGTTTCCGGGTTTCTTCACCGACGACATTTTAACCATTACGCTGCTAAGCGCGACTCAAGGACCTTTTGCGGACAGTGTAGATCCAAGATCAGACTGCACAGAATGTGCAGTCTGATCTTGGATCTACACTGTCCGATAAGGAGATATTTTTTTCCCCCAAAAAATATTTTTGAATTAGCAATAGTTGGGAGAATGTGAAGTCTGATCTTGGATCTACACTGTCCGATAAGGAGATATTTTCCCCAGAAAAAATATTTTGAATTAGCAATAGTTGGGTTTGTACTATCGACTTGAAATTTTCGTTTTAGTTATTAAGCCTATAAACGGTCAATGTAGCGCAAATAAGAGGGCTTAGTTTAAACATATTTTTATTTGCATATTCTTATGAAATGAACATAATAATTTACAAATAATTCAACTTTTTTCCTGCAAAATGGATCAGAACGAAAGCGGAGCTTATAGTGTTCTTCTCTAAATTGGGGGTCCTGCGTGGCTCAGTGGTAAAGTGTAGGACTCGTAACCTGGGTTTTTCGTGGGAGTGTCCTTGGGCAAGACACAACAGAGCCCTAGCCTAGTACTGGTGAAACCCAGGAAATATATGGATATGTGATCTGTCGCCGTGACATGACTGAAATATTGTTGAAAGCGGCGTAAAACACCATTCAAGCAATCAATCAATCTCTAACTTGATGGCTTGAACGTGTACAAGTCATTTAAGCTAATACTAAACATTGAGAGGAAAATTAATAACTGATTAAGTATAAAGGTGGTTGATTGATCGATTGTATGGTGTTTAACGCCGTTTTCAACATTATTTCAGTTATATCACGGCGGCCAGTGCACCTATCCATGCTTTCCTGGAGTTTCTGTTACCAGTACTCCGCACAATATTCTTTCCAAGCCACTGGCTGCTTTCGCACATAACCATCGCCGAAATAATGGTCAGCGGTGAGAGAGAAATGATTCCTGTCGCGATGACTATCATCAATCCTCGGAAAGAAATTGGCCAAGCCGGCGATCGAACCAGCGACCTCCTGTTCTCAAGTCCTGTACGCTACCGACTGAGCTACGGGGGCTTGGTTTTTCATAAATAAATGGTGATTGAGAGCACAAGAGTACTTAACCCTTAAGCTGCTTATCGCGACTCACTGACCTTTTGCAGACAGTGTAGATCAAGATCAGACTGCACAGAACGTGCAGTCTGATCTTTGATCTACACTGTCCGATACGGTATTTTCCTTCAGGTGAAATCAACTTTGAAACCGCAATGTTTAGGCTTTTAGTATTGAGTAGTAATTTGCGTTTCATTTATTCAGCAGCTTAAGTGTCAATCTTAATAAGATTGAAATTGGTTACCAGCATTTTCTCCTTTTCCCACAACGTTTTCAACAGCGCTTTTCCTCAGCAATGGATTTGAAATTGTGGTTAATAAGACGGTAGATCACGCATTGAAACGACACAACACATAATTCACGTCGATAAGCACTTTATTATCACAATGGATCTATTTTCTACGGGGAATTAAATGCAAAAACTGGCTTTATATAACCCTTGTTGCTATCTTGAACATTTTTTTCAAAGACATGTGTTCATTTTTAGTAGTGTTTAATTTCATTTTTACATACGTACAATGACCATTGCAGTTGATATGTAAATTTCTGAAATTGTTGCCCATGTGTAAGGTAGATGTTTTGGCTTTTTTTGCTCCGTAGATGTCAATGACGAGATAGAAAGCTGTAGTTTATGTGTTTTTCATCAATTTACTAAGCGCCAATAAAGATTTAACTCTTAGGCTGCTAAGCGCGAGGCACTGACCTTTTGCGGACAGTGTAGTTCAAGATCATACTGCACAGAACGTGCAGTCTGATCTTGGATCTACACTGTTCGATAAAGAGATATTTTTTCATCCAACTATACCTTTGAAATAAGAAAATTTGAGTTGTATACAATCGGCTTGAAAGTTTCATTTCTTTTATTTGGCAGCATAAGGGTGACTTTTTTAACAGTCATATGTACAAACCCGACCTCTTTCTATGGCTAAAAATACACCCCACTGACACCCAGACAGATTTCTTTTCTTACAGGCTTGACTCAACAACGGACGGTATGGATCCAAGATCAGACTGCACGTTCTGTGCAGTATGATCTTGATCTATACCGTCCTTAAAAGCCCGTGTTTTCGCCTTTGGGGCTGAAAACAAGGGTTTAACGAGATTATCTCCATGTTTATAGGATTTGCATGTATGGCTTTTGGAGCACCTGTGTGCATCGTTATTTCATCTTTTTGCCCACCTGGGTCATAAATCTCCACCTTTAACCCTTAGGCTGCTAAGCGGGACTCACTGACCTTTTGCGGACAGCGTAGATCCAAGATCAAACTGCACAGAACGTGCAGTCTGATCTTGATTCTACGCTGTCCGATAAGGAGATATCTCTCCTCCAAAAGTACCTTTGAAATAGGAAATTTTGGGTTTTTTACTATCGGCTTGAAAGTTTCATTTCTTTTATTCAGGAGGATAGGGGTTAACCCTTTTGTTGCTTAAACTATAATTTGTTGTTGATTTTGCGTATAATGTAGATCAAGATCAGGCTGTGTAGAAAATGAAGGCTGATCTTGGTTCTATTCTGTTAGACATCTTGTGAAATAGTCTGGGGAAAAAAGAGGCATAAAAATTGAGATAAGACAGTCTCTCTGATGCGTGAAAACGCATATTTCATTTATTCAGCAATTTAACCATCTTACATCTTTCAAATATATAGATGTTAACATTTTAAACGTGTTCAAATTGAAACCATAAAATTTTCGGGGGACCAAAATAAAAATGTTTTAGATTGAGGGATACTATAGTGTGCCTTTGAATGAGCAGAAAACATTGTGGGAAAAGGAGAAAATGCTGGTTACCAGCATTTTCTCCTTTTCTCACAGTGTTTTCAAAAGCCTAAATGCTTTGGCTCGTAAAAACGAGAGGATACAGAGTTAATCTCATTGAAATGAAATGATTAACTCTGCCTACACTCCCATTACTCTGGGTCAGAGAACAGAGGGTATTTGTTCGGCGTTTTACGGACAGAACAGAACAGAAGAGACATTTTATTTAGACGTATACATAGTACATTGTCTTGTCAGAATGTAAGTTTTTCAATGAATAATGCCACATGTGTATATTCATATCGAAAGTGAAGTAACCAAACTGTAGAAAAAAAAAAAGAGTTAACCTATAGTTACCGATCAGAAGCAGGAATTACATAAAAAACCTAGTCAACAAGAAACAATATGTATGAAGAGAAATGATATAATATAAAGAGGGAGAGATGACCAAATAGTCAAACCATGAAGAAAAAGAGACAAGGTAATTTACGCCCTCTCCCAAAAGTACGCCATCTGCGTTTGACGGCGACAGGGCTGCAATATTCATGTCCACTTGTACATTGTTTCACACGCCTGTATGTCGGAAAAGAAGCCAGTGGCTGGGGAAGAATGTGACGATCGATAATGAATATGAAGAACGAGGAACGTGAGGAAAGGTGCACTGGCTCCTGTGACGTAGCCGAAATATGTCGACAGTAAATTTAAAAAAAGCCATTCAAACTTCTGTCAAAAATGCTCAGGTTGATTGATTGAATTTTCTTTACGACACTTTTAACACTATTTCAGTCATATCACGGCTACAGCTCGCATATTCATGTATGTCCTGGGTTTCGGCAGTACTAGGCTAGGGCTCTGAAGTGTCTTGCCTAAGGACACTCCCAAATGCAAAGGTACAAAGACGAAACAACCTTCGTTCAGCAGTGAGACAGGAATTATATATTCTCTCGTCAGTTATTGTGATGAATTTACTCATTACCAAACGACAAAATGTTAGACTGGTCAAAATTGAAAACAATATGCAGAAGACAAACCTGACTCAAAATCTGAAATTTGCCTTTGGAAGAATAGAAAACATTGTGGGGGGAAAAAAGAAAATGCTGGTTACCAGCATTGTCTTCTCTATTGCCTTTTTGCTAAAGATCGTCAAAACTAGGGATTGTGAGGTAAACGGTTTAAAGTCGAGCGAGGATTTCTAACCACAGCACATGGATTAGAATCCCTGATCGTGACCGCACGAACTATACGAGCTCAGTTTTGTCACGTTTGTACAATAACGAGGAGTGTTTTGGCTGTTTGGGCTAAGCTTTGTCAGGCTTGTACAGAGCTCCAGATAAGAGGGAGTGATGGCATTCTAAATCCATTATTTCTCTTCCAAACCCTATGTTGTGGGTACTCATTAGAATCGTCTCGATGAGACGATTCTAATGAGTACCCATAACATGGGGTTTAGTGGAGAATAGCTAATATTTTTAATTTTAAAATCAAAATCACTCCCTCTATCTGAAACTCTGTTTGTACATCTGCAGGACACGTCTCTCCTGACTGCCTCGTTGACGTCATGGAAAACATCGGAAATGATGTTAAACTGATACGGCTTACTTCCGGGGCGTAGCAGTCAAACGGTCTATTTGTAAACATTATATTTAGTACTGTGCAATGCTGTATTATTAGGGGAAAATTGAAGGACAGGTCCAAATTTGCACCTGTTGATGTCTTGAGAATGCTAGAAACTAACGTGACTTTGGCTATTTCTTGCTATTTCATGTCTGTGAAATCCTGGGATATAGAAGTAAGAAGTCTTGGAGGTATGAATGAAGCACTGTTGGAAGCATCGTTGAATTCCACAATAAAAGTCTAACCCTGTAATCAACAATCCCGAATTTAGCGACAATGACGATTGATTGATTGATTGATTGATTGATTGTATGGTGTTTAACGCCGTTTTCAACATTATTTCAGTTATATCGCGGCGGCCAGTGCACCTATCCATGCTTTCCTGGAGGACAATGACGAAAAAGAATGAAAGAGATTGCGGGAAAAGCAGAATAGGTAACCGGCATCATCTCCTGTTCCAGCAATGTTCTTTTACCCCTTCAAAGACAAATATCATCATTTGAGTCACTTTGAAGTTGTCGTCTGCAATGCTTTCAATTTGGAAAAGTCAGACTTTGTCGTCTGGTAAAGTGTTCAACAACCTTTTGTATAGAATGAATATCTTGCACTATAGTCTCGAGCATGGAAAATTCGTAAAATTGGATATTATGGAGAACACGGGTTAACATGAAGAAAACTCGAACTGAATGTATGTTTAATAGCCGAAATTCTGTGCGCGTGCCAAAATACTTCAATCGCAAGCTGGTTTCCAATTGAGAAATGTCTAAACACACCCCGATAGCAGGCGAGTCACTCAGAAACTAGGCTCTTTCAGTATAGCTATATTGTTGTTTGTTTGTACGGTGTTTAAGGCCGTTTTAATATTATCTCTGTCATATCGAGACAACCAATGTACCTTACCATGTTTTCCAGGCATTTTTTTTTTTCCAATAGTACCTCGCAAAATACTCTAAACCAACCACTGGCTGCTTCCAACCACTGGCTGCTTTCCGACAAAAACATCATTGAAACAATGACCAGTGGTGAGATGGGAATGAATCTTGTCGCAAATAACCTTCATCATTTCTTGGTAGTCATTGAGACAGGATTCATTTCTTTCTCACTGTTGTTCATTTTCTCGTCGATGTTTCTAAGGAAAAGCAGCCAATGGCTCTGGAAGATAATCGTGCGAAGTGCTGGTAAAAGAAACTCCAGGAAAGCATGGTTAGGTGTACCGGCCGCAGAGATACAATTGCAATTATTTTGAAAACGCTGTTAAAAATCTTACAAACAAACAACCAGCATTTACTTACGCGCAGAATAGCAATTCTTGTGTCAAAATTTATTTCCTTCGTACAGAAAGACGGGCACTTTGAAAATGATGTAACAAACTGCACGGTTGGCATTTTCCAAATTTACCAGTTTACAGTTTGATTTCATTATCTAAACCCTTTACCGCACAACCCCGAGTATAAATGAACTTAACCCTTTCCCAAACAAGCCCTGGTTTTCACGTGTCTGCAGTACAAAATCTTTTGAAAACACTGGGGGAAAAGGAGAAATTGCTCGTAACGAGCAATTTCTCCTTTTCCCACAGTGTTTTCTACCCTTTTTGAGAACTTTCTGCCATTTTCATCAAATTTAAAATTGTCGTCTGCAAACTCTTTGAATTTGGACTAGTCCAAAATTTGTCGTTTGGGAAAGGGTTAAGGAGGAAGACTTTTGAAAAAATCTTGGGAAAAGGAAAAAATGCTGGTAACCATCATTATTCTCCTTTTCCAACAATGTTTTCAACCATTCCAAAGACCCATTTTAGTTTTTAAGTCACATTTACTTTGTCGTCTGTAGATGCTTTCAATTAGGACAAGTCTAAAATTCTATCGTTAAACCAGTACAAAACGAACCACAAAGCATTCTTGTGGTTAGCTGTGCCGAACTGAACTCTGTAACAGAAGACAGAACTTATACCTGTCAACAAATGAAAGCACTTGCAGACAACAAAAAATGTACCTGACCCAAATGAAGGATCCGTCTTTGAAAGGATAGAAAACATTTTGAGAAAAGGAGAAAATGCTGGTGACCAGCATTTTCTCCTTTTCTCATAATGTTTTCAAAAGTCATTGTGCTCAATTTGTCGAAACATGGAGATCGCTTGGAAAAAGGGTCAAAAGAGCATTGGGTTCTTTGAACTTTGTGGGCAGATTTTTGAAGGGTGAACAATATGGGTTATGAATGCTGACACCTGCCCTGCCACAACTTCCCGATACGTTAACCATATGACGTCATATCCGGTCATGTCAAACATGCTTAGTGCCGGAAACCGAATTTTCCCGGTTCTCTGTTGATTTAAATATAAGTTTACATCCGCAGTTTGATCGAAACATTAATTTAGATTGACACCGTTCACATCGTTTAAAACCAAGTTGAAAGAAAAAGCGTGTCAGCTTTCACTAAACATTACAAGTATTGTATATGTAAATTTCAGAGACAATAATAAATGTATAAATGATTGAAACGTCACGTATTAGCCACTCAGATAGCTTATTCATCGATTTTATTTTAAATTAGAATGAATTTTGAATAGTTGGTGAATACGGCCACTTGACAAAAGGTATTTATGACCATTGGCCCCCAACAAACTTCAACTTTCCTGAAAAAAGAAAACCAAATTCACATACACTGGTTTACTTCCCTTTGTTGAACAGAACATAGCTTTTTGTCTACTTGTTTGCAACTCCAATCATACTAGCAATGTGAGAAGCAAGGGCCTAATATCTTTCTTTTCCTTGGGTGTAAGAAAATAAGCCGTGCTCTGGCAAATGGGGATTTAATGCAGCTCAGTGAGGCATGATACCAAGCAAGTCCTCACATAATTATACGTAGATCCGTAAGATCCAGTTTGTCAAACAACCGATTGAATCTTGAGGTAGAATGGCTCTTGGGAGAGCATAAAATTTACAAACAGCAAAATGTTTCGACTGCGGACTGCGCAGGCTAACATGAGTCGATAGTCTTTGCATCAAGCCCCCTTTTCACAGATCATGACTCAGTGTTTTCTGTACATTTCACAGTCAAGCTGTGATTCCACTCATGACAGATATAGGTCTTACATTGCTAAGTAATTAAGGCACTGGATTGGCGATCGGGAAATCCCAAGTTCGATTCCCAGCTCGAAGTAACATCTACGGCGGACTTTCCATGGGCAAGGCATTGCAGAGCCTAAACCATATACTACTGAAATGTAGGAAAATTACGAATGAGTGAGTTGACGCTACGATACGACGGAAGTACACCTTTAAAATGGTTGGAAAGCCCCATTCACACGTAAAGAAAAGATGTTTTTCTCTTTGGTAAATATGAAAATGTTTCTATACTTTTATATTCAAAACTGGTGCAAATCATAGATTCATAGCTCCCACACAAAGAAAAGCGACCGAAATGTCTTGCCTTTCCCCCGTACAAAAACTTGGCGTTGAAACAACACTGAAACCACAAAAACTTGGCACGGTTTTCATCTCGATGGGAAGTCTCTCTTAGCGTTACCATTACATAAAACAATCATAAAAGAATCTCTTTTTATGTCAGATTTAACTCTTTTTTTTTTCTCTACTGGGAATTTCTGTTGTTTTGTATGTTTGAAAGTATATTCCTTCCAGTTTTGTGGCGTTTGATGTGAATTTTAGAACTTAACCCTTTACCAGACGACAAAATTTTAGACTTGTCCAAATTGAAAGCATTTGCAGACGACAATTTCAGTGTGGCTCAGATGGTGCAACTTTTCTTTGATAGGGTAGAAAACATTGTGGGAATAGGAGAAAATGCTGGTTACCAGCATTTTCTCCTTTTCCAACAATATTTTCAAAAGGCTTCCTTCCCAGGGGCGTCAAAAGGCGGCATTGTGCGGTAAAGGGTTAACCCCTTATCCTGCTAAATAACTGAAATGAAATTTTCAAACCAGTAGTAAAATCCCGAATAATGCTATTTCAAACCTATTTTTAGGAAAATAATATTGCCTTACCGGACAGTGTAGATCCAAGATCAGACTGCACGTTGTGTGCGGTCTGATCTTGATCTACACTGTCCGCAAAAGGTCAGTGAGTCGTGCTTAGAAGCCTGAAGGTTAAACTACTGTCCACTCTGTATTAACCTTTACCTGCTATATTAGTCTAAAGAAGCTTTCAGGACGATAGTAAAAACCAAAATATTGCTATTTCAAAGTCATTCTTTTTTATTTATTTATTTTTTTTTTTTGGGGGGGGGGATATCTCCTTACCGAACAGTGTAGATCCAAGATCAGACTTCACGTTCTGTACTGTCTGATCTTGCTCTACATTGTTCGCAAAAGGTCTTGGAGTCGGGCTTAGCAGCCTAAGGGTTAAATCTTTCTCAAAGGACAAAACTTTGAACTGGACCAATTTGAAAGCATTTGCAAATGACAAAATAGATTGTAGTTCAAATGATGGTTTCTCAAGTTCTTTGAAGGGGTAGAAAACACTGTGGGAAAAGGAGAACATGCTGGTTACCAGCATTTTGACCTTTTCCCACGATGTTTTCTAAAACCTTCTTCTTTACGGTCGTTAAAATTCAGGCAAAGGTTAAGCAAGCATATAAAAGACACTCAAGCACATAACAAACACATTGCTTGCCTAAATCTTTATCAGACGACAAAATTTTAGACTTGTCCAAATCCAAAAGCATTTGCAGACGACAAAGTAAAATTGGCAAAAATGATGGCATTTACTTTTGAAAATTGAGAAAACAAGGTGGGAAAAGGAGAAAATGCTGTCAACCAGCATTTTTCTCCTATTCCACAATGCTTTTAAAAGCTGTCATAATCAGGATCGTTAAAACCCGGGATTGTGTGGTAAAGAATTAAGGTTCTTGCTTAGTAAAGTTGTGTTTCAACATAATTTCCAGTATCTAGGTGCTGAGTCAATTCTTGCATCATAGAAATAGCTGCTTAACACAGGTGGCCACTAAGACCAGTTTCACTGTACTAACAGAGAAACAGAGAATGCAAACCAAGATCAGACTGACCCATACATGCAGTCTGGTCTTGGTTTACACTTTCCGCTCAATGCATCTCAATCTAGTATTGCAGGAAAAGGGTTAAAAATCAACATAAACCATAAAAATACGAATTCTCTGCGTGTTCTACCTACAGACAGACATCTTATCAGAGAAAACGTTCGATAATTTGAATTCCCAATGGTACTTTTTTCGGCGTGAAGGGGTTGATTTATCCATTTTTCTTTTTTAAAAAAAAAAAGAAAATAAAAACGGAGAGGAAAATGGGTTGGATGAGGCAGGATAGGATTTCAATTTTTGACTTTAGCCTTTTCCAACTATGCAGTCCCGTTATTAGCGACCCAATGGTATTGATTGATTGACTGATTGATTGATTGATTGATTGATTGATTGATGGATGGATGGATGGATGGGTTGGTTGGTTGGTTGGTTGGTTGGTTGGTTGACTGACTGACTGACTGACTGACTGACTGACTGATTGATTGATTGATTGATTGATCGATCGATTGATTGTCGTTCGGTCGGTTGGTCGGTCGATCGATTGATTGTGTGGTGTTAACGCTGTGTTCAACATTTCAGTAGAAAATAAAGCATTTTGCAACGTTGCCGGGAAATACGAAAATGCTAGTAACAAGAGTTTTCGGATTGCCACACAATGTTTTCTACCCTTTTAAAGACAAGTCACATCATTTCAAGAATAATTAATATGTCCTTTGAAAATGCTTTTAAGTTGAACAAGTCCAAAGTTCTGTTTTCTAGCTGAGAGTGCGCCGCTTTCAGAAGTAGTTCAGTCATGTCACAGCGACAACTCATCTTTTCGTGCCTGAGTTTCTTAAGTATTAACTCTATACCACACAATTCCGAGTTTTAATGACCCTGAGGAAAAGGCCTTTTAAAAACATTGTGGGAAAAGGAGAAAATGCTGGTAACCAGCATTTTCTCCTTTTCTCACAATGTTTTCTATCCTTTCAGAGATAGAAAACGTAATTTTTGTGACCTAATTTGTCGTCTGCAAATGCTTTGAATTTGGAGAAGTGTAAAATTTGGTCGTTTGGTAAAGAGTTAAGCAAGGACTCTGCAGTGTTTTGTAAACCTTTACTACACAGTCCCGAGTTTTAACGACCTTGAAAAAAAAAAAGGCCTTTTAGGAAAAAAAATGTGGGAAAGAAGAGAATTCTGGTTACCAGAATTTTCTTCTTTTCCCACAATAATTTCTACCGTTTCAAGAGTAATTTCCACTATTTTAGCCACATTTGAATTGTTTGAATTGTTGTCTGCAATAACATTTAATTTATAGTCTGCAAATGCTGTCAATTTAGACAAGTCTAATATTTTGTCTTGTGGTAATGAGTTGGAAAAATAAACGGTCTCTAGTTTAATACCCAACTCTCTTCTGATTGACGTTCTTTGGACCATCAAGACATAACATAAGATAACATAATTTTATTTTGATATAAAGCATAATTATAAGCTAATAGACAGTACAATAAGAAAGACAAAAGAAAATGGCACACTCATGGAAACATTATATTCATGAATTTTATACCTTAACCCAGGGACAAAATAAGAAGAAAAAAAAGAAACAGTAAATGAAGAAATACAACCATTGTTACTTATTTTTCTTTTATTTTTGAAAACAGGCAGAAGGTTTCGATGGCAGGTTTTCGATGTCAGGTAGTCGTAGGTAAAAAATGGGTGTGAGAGTGTATCGCTTTATTTTGAAAAATAACAGTGGTAATTGGAAGTACCTGAGAGAGATAGACAGACATGCATACCCTCTGACCTAAGAAGATTTTTTTCTTGTCATTTATATTGGCCTACATACCTACTTCAACAACAAAAAACATTTAATGAGCATCTTTATCTGGCGTAATTTATGGTCTTGTGTGTGGTGCGTGTACGTTGAAACGGATAATTTTGTTCTAAATGGATAAGTTAATTTCGCTGATAAGTCAAAAGAATCAGAGACGTCATAAATCGTATTCACCAACCATTCTAACTGAGCCATGCTCTGTGAAAAAGGGGGCATAATGCATCTGAAAACAGTAGAGAGAGAGAGAGAGAGAGAGAGAGAGCGAGAGCGCAATACTCAGAATGGTTGGCGAATAAAACATCTGGGTCCGTATTCACCAACCATTCTAAAGAACATTCTTTGTCTTGTTCTCCAGAATTTTCTACATTTGAAAGTAACACAACTCCTGATTGGCTAAACCACTTGGTTTAGCCAGTCAGGAGTTATGTTATTTTCAAATGTAGAAAATTTTGGAGAATAAGACTAAGAATATTCTTATGAATGGTTGGTGAATACGGACCCAGGGACCGTATTTCCACCAACCATTCTCAACAAAATTATCGGTCTAATTATCAAGAATTTTCTAAATTTCAAAGTATCGTAGTTTCTGATTGGCTAAAGCATTTGGTTTAGCCAATCAGAAATTGAGTTACTTTCTAAATCTAGAATAAGGCTACGAATAAATACAGGATACCGCATCAGAGCATGCGTTCTCGTGGTATATCATAAGTAGTAAAAATATGAAATGTGATATTTCGTGATTTACCAATTATTTCTAAAAAGAACGAAAAAAGTCGAATTGTGTCTGGAATGTGAGAAGCGAGGCTACGCTTCATTAACAATTTGACGCATGAGGTCTGGACGCCATAACTGTAACGCACTTGGCTCAAGGTCACATTTCAAGCCTTCGGAGTGCATTTTTGTTGAGTCCCAAAATCTATGTTGTCATGATCGTACGAGGAAACAGATCCAGTAACGAAGGGATCGAAAGTTCGAAATACCGACACATTTCCGTCTTTACCAAGCGAAAAAATTTAAAACAAGTCCAATTTGAAAGCACCTGCAGACAACAAATCAAAATTTGATGTGGCTCAAGTGATGGAATTTGTCTTTCTCAGGATAGAAAACAATATGGGAAAAGGAGAAAATGCTGGTTACCAGCATTTTCTCCTTTTCCCATATTGTTTTCAAAGCCTTTTTGCCACGTTTGTTAAAAACACATTTGTTCGGTAAAAAGTTAAATCTTATTTCGGTGGTTGATGCAAGGCATTGCGAAACGATACGTTAACTACTCACCGCTAAACCTTGTTTCTGTTTTGTGTATTTTGGAAAGCAGCCGATGGCTTGTATAGAGTGTTGTGCTATATAGTGCTAGAGGGAACTCAAGAAAGACATGGTGCATTAGCCGTGGTAATATGATTTTTTTTTTCTTATGAAAAATCCGTTGAAAAGACCTAAAAGGCTAACCAACCACATTCGATTTGCATTGCTACAGTCAGTGTCATTTCAACACTTAAACTTGCTGAATTATATGATTTTCCCGCAGCAGGCAATTTCTTCTTGTCTTGCTGAAGCCCAACATTGAAACCAGGCGAGTAATGGTCATCCCGAGTAGTTACATTATGTCCAATTCTCACTCTGGTTCCACTTTTGTACGACCAACAGCTGCAAGAAGCACACTGATGGAGGAATACCTATGGAATCAACTGGCAAGACTCCATGATGTCGCCTCTTGATGACGCCAACGAATCATTATGTAGGCGACGCAAAGTCCTATATTGGACAAAAACATTTCGAACTGGTCCATCAAGGTAACGAAATGTTTTTATGTCATGCTTTTCGGTAGGTTATCGAGATATAATGGTGGATTATGGTTTAAAAAGTTCACCGTTGCGGAAATACCGCGAGATCCCCTCCTCTTCGCAAGTCCCCACAAAAAAAGGCTTAACCTTTTCCCAAACAAGCCCTGGTTTTCACGTTTCTGCAGTACAAGTCTTTTGAAAACACTGTGGGAAAAGGAGAAATTGCTCGTTACGAGCAATTTCTCCTTTTCCCACAAAGTTTTCTACCCTTTTTGATAACTTTCTGTCATTTTCATCAAATTTAAAATTGTCGTCTGCAAACTCTTTCAATTTGGACCAGTCCAAAATTTGTCGTTTGGGAAAGAGTTAAAAGCATTAAATAAATGGAACATTTCTTTGTTTTTTATGAAAGATCGGATTTATTTGATCTCTTGAACATCATACGGTATTATTTTCACGAGTGGTTGCCCCACTCGTAAAAACATTGCTGATGATGTTCACTCGATGGAATAAATTTCAAGCTTTCACCGAAAAAAAATAAATACCCTCTTTTTATTCTCCACAAGTCTCTATGTTACAACCAACAGCGACAAAAAACCCACGACAAAAAACCCATAGCTCAAGGAAGAAAACAGCCAAGCACGACGTTGTCTTTCACCTAGAAGACCGAATGCAGGCAACACTCCGCGGCATCTATCATTCTGATATCTAGAATCGCCCTAACTCTTTGAGTGCCAAAACTACGATAGCTTCGAAAAAGCAATCCCCAAAGAAAGATCTCTATCTGGAAGCCTTCGCTTTGTAGATGGTATAGATCCAGGATCAGCTGCACACGATCCAGGATCAGACTGCACACTGTGCAGTCTGATATTAATCGATCCCCTCCGCAAATACCCCTGGTTTTTTCTCATAAACTATGAGTTATTGCCCTGACCAAAAAGTTTGCAACGTTCTATGTAAACAATACTGAATCAGCTTCTAAGGTTGAACGATTCCAAAAAGGCTTTTGGAATGCACATGATTTTAGATCGTATCGGTCGGCTTCGAGGCTTCCAGTCACAAGTCAATGGCGTAACAACCATAAATAACAATGCGTAATGTTGAAAGGTGGGATAAGTTGTTTTTTTGAAGATCAGGGTCCGTATTCACCAACCATTCTTAAAACAGTTTTAGTTTTGTTATCAAAAATTTTCTAAATTTTAGAGTAACACAACTGCAGATTGGGTAAACCAAATGGTTTAGCCAATCAGAAGTTGTGTAACCTTTTATATCTGGAATGAGGCTAAGAATGTTCTTAAAAAATGGTTGGTGAATACGGACCCATACACAGATTGCCTTTGGCGGACAATGTAGATCAAGATCAGACCATACAGACCGTGCACTCTTTACTCTTTACCACACAACAAAATTTTAAACCAGTCCAGATTGAAAGGATTTGCAGACGACAAAATAAATGTGACCGAAAAATTGAAATTTGTCTTGGGAAGAATAGAAAACATTGTGGGAAAAGAAGAAAATGCTGGTTACCAGCATTTTCTTCTTTTCCCACAATGTTTTCAAAAGGCTTCTTTCTCAGGGTCGTTAAAAGTCGGGATTGTGTGGTACAGGGTTAACTTGAATCTACACTGCCGCTAATTTGTTAAATGTACGGTAAAACCTGTCATAATCGCCGGGCTTTAAGCAAGCAATCTGTATTTAGCAAGCAGTAACTGAGTTCCTAAAGATGACATGATTTATGTGAGCTATGCTCCGGCAAAAGGAGTTTAATGTATCTCTGTGGTGCAATCATATAATTATGGATCCATTTTTTTTTATTATTTTTTTAAACAAGCATAAGGTAAGCTGGTCCTTTGACATGTACAAAATTGACCAACAGCGAAAGGTTTCGACCTGGTCAGCCTACGCGGACTGCACAGGCTGGCCTGGATCGATACTATTTGCACCTGCATTTAAATCTCCTTTTCCAAGAGAATGGTTCATGTGTTAAAACATACCTGAGTTAAGCAAGCACGTTCCTAAGGCGAGCACTGAGTATATCTTGACTGTACAGGAAAAAAAAAATCCTCGAAATTGCATTGTTTTGTGTTCTTCATCCTGATTGACATCTTCGCAAGCCAAGGATACTAAGTTAGTACCTTTGGCCGCTCGCCTCTTTAAAAATTGAAACTCCCGCTGCGCCATTTTATTGGATGCGACCAAAACCCATCGCGTCCAATCAAACCATCCGTAACAAGAAATCTTCCGCGAAACAGAAAACAATAATGGCGGCGCCCGTCAAATACGAAAGTTGTCGTGTTTGTGACGAAATTTTGCCAAAAAAGAGTAGACGATCGATATTAATTGAGTTTTTTATAGTTCGTGATCAATTATGTGAAATATTAGGACGGGTTCCACTGCCAAATGATTGCGAATCATCGTATGTCTGATTAATTTCAGAAAATTGTGATGCATCCGAAAGCGCAGCCATATTTGATGCATAGCCTAACAAATTTTATTACGAGCGTTTTGATTGGTCAGAAATAACATCAGCAAAGGTTACGCAACTCGTGATATTCGATAGGTGGCGCAGCGGGAGTTTCGATTTTTAAAGAGGCGAGCGGCCAAGGGTACGTAACGAACAAAGTGGAGTTAGTATCCTTGGCTTGCGAAGATGCCTGATTGAGAGAGTTCATTTCATTTGGTTTATTTAGCAATTCAGGGTTACTGAAGTCGTCTCGATTTGGAGTGGGTTTGATACTAACAAGGTTAACTCTTTACCAAACGACAAAATTGTAGACTGGCCCAAACTGAAAGCATTTGCAGACGACAATTGAAATATGAATCAAATGATGTAAGTTGTCTTTGATAAGGTAGAAAACATTGTGGGAAAAGGAGAAAATGCTGGTTACCAGCATTTTCTCCTTTTCCCAAAATGTTTTCAAAAGGCTTCTTCCTCAGGGTCGTTAAAACTCGGGATTGTGTGGTAACGGGTGAAGCTAGTCCAAGGAAGCTTTTAGGATGCGGCGTCGCGCAATAAAATAAATCTATATCGTAATGATGGAACGGTTTGCCAGACATCTAACGTGTTAAGCCGTAATAATTCATAACCGAATTTCGCCCTACGTTTTGACCTACATAGCACTACAGCTATTTTAGCATGTCCTGATGGTTTTATCGTATATTACATGACCTATAATACACAACACACGCGGGAAATACCTACTCAGGAAGCCAGATGACGAAACAGGAGGTCAAAGGTCATCAATCTCTTCCCTCATGTTGACGGAATATCAGGCAAGGACAAAATTTACCCACACTAGAGACAAAAAAACTTGTGGCGAATAAAGAAATTACTCCAAACGAACGATTTCTCCATATGCCATGATATTTTCAGCTAAGGTGTACCAAAGCAAAGCTTGATTTTACATATGAGCTATGCTCTGACGAAACGGGCATTTAGCGCATTTTTGTAATGCAGTATACCAAGCAAGTCATCGTCTAATTATGGATCCATAAAATCCGCTTTGTCTAACAACTGACTAAATCGGGAAGTAGAATAGCCGGTCCATGGACATGCAGAAATTGACCAATAACAATAATTTTCGACACACGTCAGCCTGTGCAGACTGCGAAAGCTGACATGGGTCGATGCTTTTTGCAGATGCATTTAGCGCTCTTTTCACTGAGCATGACTCATGTATATTATCATTATCAATACTACTATAGTAGGATGATTATAGTTTGTTCCAACTTTTGTGTTCTTTACATAAATGTGGAGGTAGAATGGTCCTTGGGCATACATGCAGAAATTTACAAATAACAAAAAGTTCCGACCCATGTCAGCCTGCTAGTATGATTATTGTTTGTTCCAACTTTTATCTTCTTTACTTCCAATGCCATGACGAAATATATAGCATAGAATTAGTTACCATTTGTTAGTAAAGCGTTTACGCTGCGGTGCTATTTCTTAGTGTACCAGTGTGCGCAGTTCACTAATCTGACTAAAAGAACTCGATATCATAGATCTGATAAATGTGGTTTTTATTTGGACCTTTGAAAAATCTGAACTTTCAGCATCTTAGTACCTAATTACTCAACCATTCAAAGAAGTTGTATCAAAATTAGTTTGGAAGCACATTACTTTCGTATGGGGGGAGGGGGCGAAGGGGAGAGTGGGCGAAGGAGAGATGGATATAAAACAAGTACATGTATACTAAATACAGACATAGCATTTGACGGTGATCAGGGTCAGTATTCACTAATCATTCTTAATTTCATTTTTAGTCTAATTCTAGACTTAGAAAGTAACGCGACCTCCGATTGGCTAAACCATACGGTGCGGCCAATCATAAGTTGTGTTACTTTCAAATTCAGAAAATTCTTGAGAATATGACAAATGATATTCTTAAGAATGGTTGGTGAATACGTCCCAATTGAATTGAAAGAAATATTTTTCCCGCAAATCTGCTTTCGCTTATAAAGAAAGAAAATGACTGGTTGACAGAAAAATTATCAGAATTTGACCTTCGTTAGGTAGTCCTGAGATCCACACCGAGAAAGAAATTGCTTTAACACTTAACCCTTTCCCAAACAAGCCCTTGTTTTCACGTGTCTACAGTACAAGTCTTTTGAAAACACTGTGGGAAAAGGAGAAATTGCTCGTAACGAGCAATTTCTCCTTTTCCCACAGTATTTTCTACCCTTTTTGAGACCTTTCTGCCATTTTCACCAAATTTAAAATTGTCGTCTGCAAACGCTTTCAATTTGGACCAGTCCAAAATTTGTCGTTTGGGAAAGGGTTAACTACATGAGCCAAATGTAGACTTGTACAAATTGAAAGCATTTGCAGACGACAATTTAGGTAAGGCTAAAATGATGTAAAATGTCGTTGATAGAAAAAGGGGGAACGGGAAAAGGAGAAAATGCTGATTACCAGCATTTTCTCCATCTCCTACAATAAATTCAAAAGGCTTCTTCATCATGGTCGTGAGAAGTCGGGATTGTGTGGTACAGGGTTAAAAGAGATCGAGTAAGTTATGCAGCATTAGCCTGATCTGGGCTTGTAGTAAGAGGTCGTGGGTTCAAACATTTGATCTAGAAAAAAAACTGGAGCTCGAGTAGTCACAGAAAGAATTTATTTTCAGTTTAGGACTGGAAAGAAAGAGTCGTGAGATTTATAATAATGAAAATCCGACTTTTTTTAATAATTCAAAATCTGACTTTCGTATGCGAAAATGGACATTTTTCGTATATCTTTTTAAAGTAATGGGCAGGCGAAGGTGTGGAAATGGCCTTCCCCCTCCAAAAGTAACAAGAAATACCTTCAAAAAAGATAGACGGCGTAAATTTGTCTGCAATTAGGCAGGGACCCTTAACATAAATGTCTACAATTTTTACCAGTCACAAATTTCTGTTTATTCATTTGTTGTCAGAACCAAGAAGTAGGCCAAAAACTATAGACGGCATGAATTTGCCAGTAAATAGGCAAGGGCTCTAGGAATACTAGTAAACCTACATTTTTTACCACGGAGGCCCTTAAAAAAAACATGTCTACATATTTGACCAATCACAATTTTTTGATTATTCATTTCTAATCAGTACCAAAAGGAGGTCAAAAGCCAGCACATTCAGCTGCGCCGAAAAAGGAGACATTAGAAGGGGTTTGTCCGAGCCCTCTGTCCCTTTTACGCCCATGTCACAAAAACACCGACTCTTTAACTTTTTCCTACAGATATCTTATGTCCACTCCTTCTCCAATGTACTAAAGAAATAATAACACAAGTAAATTATATGTTCAGGATATGAACGAAATCCATCTCTAAAGTGCAAAGAGCTGACTCAGATGATCTGAAATAGATATGTAGGTGACTTGATTTTCGTGTATACCGATCAGACGGCTATTTTTCAAATTAGAATCGATTCAGGAATGGTTTGTGAAGACGGCCCCAGGTGTAATCCTAGTTACCTGTAAAAAAACAAACTCGGTGCTCCCAGTACTTTGAACTTGATTCAAAATCTTCTATTTATCACTTCCTTTTCAAAATCACTCAACTTGGCAAGGTATTTTATAGGTCAGCATGTATTTAACTGGATCTAATCCCAACATCTTGCCGACCGAGAACTTTCTGAAGGAGTGTTTTATACTTATTGCCATGACAACGGCCGTGTATTGACGTCATCGAATAAACTTCCGCTCTCTTACAAAATTACCTTTTCATTCAAAGAATAAACATTTATTAGAGATCAGATGAACGTGAAAACGCTGTGGAAATTATTTGGGATGCTCGCCAAAAATTTCTTCCTCAAATTACTTAACGAGTTACCTGACGACAAAATTCTGTACTGCACTAAATTGAAAGCATTGGCAGACAACAAATCGTACGTTGCTAAAATGATAATTTCTGTGTTTGATAGGGTAGAAAACATTGTGAGAAAAAGGAGAAAATGCTGGTTACCAGCATTTTCTCTTTTTCCCGCAATGTTTTCAAACGCTGTCTTCCTCACGCTAGTTAAAAGTCTGGACTGTGTGGTAAAGGCGGGTTAACGAGTTACCTGGCAAAATCTTTCCAGGACTTTTCCAGTTTGAAAGCATTTACAGGCGAAATTAAACGTGAACCAAATGAAGGGATAGAATTTTATAAAGTTACGCATCATTTCGGAAAAAAAAAAAGAAAAAAAGAAAATGCTTAATTTTCTCCTCGCAAAATGTTTTCAAAGAGTGTCGATTTTTTTAAGATCCCTGAAACCGGGGTATGGTTTGGTGGAGTGCTCAGTCTTTCCAAAACGACAATTTTTTAGACTTGACCAAAGTCAAAGCATATGGCAGACGACAAATCAAATATGTCTCAAAGGATTATGTATGCCTTTGAATGATAGAAAGACATTGTGAGAAAAGGAGAAAATGCTGGTTACCAGCCTTTTCTCATTTTCCTGCAATGTTTTCAAAACCCTTCCTCCTCAAGGTCGTTAAAACTCGGGATTGTATGGTTAAGAGTAGATTCGTTACCTCATACAAAATGGTAAGGACTTGGAAATTAGCAACCTGCGTAGAAAATAACGTCAAACTTTTAAGAGCAATTTCCACAAGCAATCTTGAACAAATCTAAAACATAGTGTATATAAGTATGCGCCATGCTCTGTGAAAAGGGGGTTTAATGCATCTGCAAAAAGTATCGACCCATGTCAGCCTGCGCAGTCCGCGCAGGCTGACATGGGTCGAAACATTTTGCTTTTGGTATATTTTCTGCGTTTCCAAGGACAATTCTACCTCTGGATCTAGTCGACTGTTAGGCTAAGGGGATCTTGGGGGTCCCCATTAACGCTTTACCACACAATCCCTAGTTTTAACGACCTTGATGAATAAGGCTTTTGAAAACATTGTAGGGAAAGGAGAAAATGCTGGTAGCCACAATGTTTTTTATCCTTCCAAAGGCAAATTTCAGTTTTTGAGTCACATTTGATTTGTCGTCTGCAAATGCCTTCAATTTGAACCAATCTAAAATTTTGTCGTTTGGTAAAGAGTTAATGTAAGACTTGCTTGGTATATTGGTATATTGCATCACGGAGAGGCGGTAAACTCCCTTTTGCCAGAGTAATGCCCATATATAACAGTTCATCGACCCATGACACTGGTATTCTAATTATGCTTTTTTTTTTTCAATTTAAATGAAAACAAACAATCACTTTTAAAATATTTGATTCTTGTTACAAGGTAATTTTTACCTAGAAGTCGGACAGTTACATAACCCGGACAATTGCCGCAAAAATTTCAAGTATTGCAGGAATGACCCCTTTCTAGATATTTCAAAGCCGAATTTCCCTTGTCTGTGTGTTTCTTGCCGTTACAAAATCTCCGTTTGTCTGCTTTTATTGGTTTTGCGTCGACAAGATTTTTTTTTTTTTAATTAGTTTTGTGCCTACAATAACTATTTCATGATTGCTCACCTCTGAAGTCCTAAAAAGCGTTTAATGCCCACTGGACACTCCGGGAATAGCGAATATAAGTGGTTAAGAGCGCGAACCTGATTAAGTGTTCTTTCATCTTTTGCATCTTTTTGAAGATTTGTTCGTTTTGTAATAGGTCTTACAGTACATTTCTTAAAGGCCCAGTAGCACCCAAAAGTAAACAATGTTGACGTTGAAATGCATTCAGATTTAAATTATAACATTTAAAAGTATGGACATTACTGTGAAGGTGACATTCGTTTATTTTACGCTCGGTCCAATTGTCAGTCTCTGGCCGAACATGAATTTTAAAAAGAGGGTCGAAAGTTGCCAGGTCGCTCTGTTTTTCGTTACTTTTTACTGGGTTTTGAAGTTCATTTTTCTTCCAGCGACTAACACTTGGATCGACCGTACAGTAGCAGTTTGTCATCTTCACAGTAATTTCCAAACTTTTAAAAGGTATGATTTAAATTCAAATGCATTTTACCGCCCGCGTGGTTCACTTTTGGCCGTTAGTAGGCCTTAGAATTAAGATATGGCAAAAATTATGCTGTGGATGCCCAAAGCCTAACCAACGACAGCAGGGATGATTTTTGGGCCACATTCATTAGCTATCTTTAATTCAATTGCAATTCTAAATTAGGTTAATTTGTTGTCTGCCATTTTGGGGTTTTTTTTTCTTCAATATGGACTTGTCTAAAACAAATGAGCCGTGCTCCAGCAAAAGGGGGCTTAATGCACCTCTGTGATCCATGATACCAGTCAAGCTATCACATAATTTAGGATCCATAGTACTCACTTTTTTTCAACAACCGACTGAATCATGAGGTACACTGGTCCTTTGACACGCAGAAAATTGACCATTAGCGAAAAGTTTCGGCCCAGGTCAGCCTGCGCGGACTTTTCGCAGATGCATTAAGCCCCCTTTTCACAGAGCATGGCCCAAATGTCGTTACCTTGTAAAAACCTAGACCTCAAAATGCAGAGAACCAGTTTCTATGCTATGACGATGTCGGTCAAACCCTGCACAATAATTTATTTGATATCAAGTCAAACGGCTGTAAAGACTGCTGCAACAATCTTTAGTTTCGTACCTTTTTATACAATATGTATGTATATATCGTATGGTATGACGTAAGTGGGACGGGGAGCACTTGTAACCATTCGAAACTAATAAAAGTACACCGGAAGTGAGCAAAAAAAAAAATCATGACCCTTCATTCATTTCACCATCCTACATTCGCCAATGGACAATCATTCTAAAATAAAAGTACACAACACTTTTAACTCGTTACCAGACGACAAAATTTTATTCTATCCCAGATTCAAAGCATTTGAGTCATGCTCCGGCAAAAGGGGCCTAAATTTATCTCCGTAATACAGGATACCATGCAAGATATCACATAGTTTAGGATCCATAAAATTCATTATGCCCTGAACAACCGACTATATCATAATGTAGACGGGTCCTTTGACATACAAAAAATTGACCAATAGCGAAAAGTTTCGGCCCAGGTCAGACATGTGTATAATGTAGACAGGTCCTTTGACATACAAAAAAATTGACCAATAGTGAAATGTTTCGACCCAGGTCAGCCTGCGCGGACTGCGCAGGCTGATCTGGGTCGATACTTTTCGCATGTGCATTAAGCCCCCTTCTCACAGAGCACGGTTCATATAATTTCGAATCCAAAAATTCTTACAATTGACTGGTTCATGAGATACACTGGTCCTTTGACAGGCAAAAGATTGACCGGTAGCAAAGATTTTCGACCAAGCTTAACCTGCGAGGACTGCGCAGGCTGACCTGGCTCAATACTTTTTGCAGATGCATTAGGTCCCCTTTTCACAGAGCATGGCTCATTTGCAAAGACACCTTGATTGTTGCTTAATGATGATGGAATTTGTCCTAGGAGGTTAGAAAACAATACTTTATACAACATTTTCTACCCTTTGACCGATTCCCATCCTTTGGACTTTAAATCCCACGATTAAAGTTTCATTTATTTTTAGACGTAACTGACTTCGCTGGATTTTTACCTACTTGTTGGTATTGATATACTCAAATGAATAAATAGTTATTTGCGATTGGCCAAAAATTTGGACATGTATGGTGCATTACAAAGATGCATTAAACCTGCTTTTTACAGAGCATGACTCATTTCTAGACATTCGGTAATGGACTTAAAAACACTTAAAAAACACCTAAAAAATATAAAAGGTATCAACGCTTATTATGGCGTTGTCATAAATTTGCCCAAAAACAGGCCTGCAAGGGCCCGCAGAAAAAAAAATATGTTTGACTGAAAACTTTACTTTTCAAAAATACGTAAAACAATGAGAGGAAAGAGGCTATTGCTGGTTAGGTTACTGGTCATTATTTGTTCGTATTAAACTGCAAACAAGTTTAAATTGTCATATTCCAATGCCTCTCATTCGGCGCAGCTGAATGTGCTAGCGTTTGACCTACTTTTTTGGTACAGATAACAAATGAATAAATAGACATTTGTGATTGGTCAAAAATGTAGACATGTTTATTTTACCGGCCCATGCCTATTTGTTGGCAAATTAACGTAACGCCGTGTGTCTTTTTTTAAAGATATTTCTTGTTTAAAGGTATTTCGTCTTTAGAAATATATCTTGCTTAAAAATATTTCTTGATTTAAATTCGTACCAGATGACGAAAGTTTATACTGGCCCAAATTGAAAGCATTTGCAAACGACTTATTCAAATTTATTGTTTCTCAATGATAATGGAATTTATCTTTGAAAAGTATAGAGAACAACTCTTTCTGTAATATTTTCTACCCTTTGAAGGACAAATCCAGTCTTTGAAAAGATTAACCCCGTCATTTGAGAAACATTAATTTTATTTTCACTCTGAAAATGATTTCAAAGTTGGCAAGTCTATAAAGAGTAAAACAAGCTAAAAAAAAATTATCTCGTGCAGATTTTTAAACAAGGATGGGCAGTCAGTGGTTCAATGGTAGCATCTTTTTAAAAACCCATACCCCGCCCTCTATTAACATTCTTTAGCTGACGTAGATAGAAAAGAAGAAGCCCATTGTTTAACCCTTTCCCAAACAAGCCCTGGTTTTCACGTGTCTGCAGTACAAGTCTTTTGAAAACACTGTGGGAAAAGGAGAAATTGCTCGTAACGAGCAATTTCTCCTTTACCCATAGTGTTTTCTACCCTTTTTGATAACTTTCTGCCATTTTCATCAAATTTAAAATTGTCGTCTGCAAACTCTTTTAATTTGGACCAGTCCAAAATTTGCCGTTTGGGAAAGGGTTAAGGTACTTTATCAGCCATCTAGGACTGTTCACCTACTTACCCTTTACCAAACGACAATATTTCAGACTTTTTGAATTTGAAAGCATTTGCAGACGACAAATTAACTGTAGCTTAAATGATGGGATTTTCCTTTATTTGTTAGATAGAAAACATTGTGGGAAAAGATGAAAATGCTGGTTACGAGCATTTTCACCTTTTGCCACAATGTTTTCAAAAGCATTCTTTCTCCGGATCGTTAAAAACTCGGATTGTGTGGTGAATGGTTAATCCATTGACAAAGAAAGCTGTGTTTCAAAGACCCTGAGAGAGAAGGCTTTTCAAAATATTGTGGGAAAAGGAGAAAATGCTTGTAACCAGCATTTTCTCTTTTTTTTTCCAGGTGTTTTCTATCCGCTTTCTACCTTTTCAGAGACAAACCTGATAATTTCAGTCACATTAAATTTGTTTTCTGCAAATGTTCTGGATTAGAACGAATCTAAAATTCTGCTCTTTTGGTGATGGGTTTACCCATTGCGCAATAGACACCAACGTAACTGACAACAGACGATAAACTTTTGGTTGATTGTTGATTGTATGGTGTTTAACGCCGTTTTCAACATTATTTTAGTAATATCACAGCGGCCAGTGTACCTATCCATGCTTTCCTTGGATTTGTTTTACCAGTACTCCGCACAATATTCTTTCCAAGCCACTGGCTTCTTTCCCGCCTAACCATCGTCGAAACAATGTTCAGCGGTGAGAGAGAAATGAATCCTGTCACGATGACTATCATCAATCCCCGGAAAGAAACTGGCCAAGCCGGGGATCGAACCAGCGATCTCAAGTCCTGTACACTACCGACTGAGCTACGGTGGCTTGGCTAAATTTTTGGACTCGTCTATTTTGAAAGCATTTGCCAACGACAAATTAGATGTGGGTAAAATGATGGAATTTGTGTCTAAACGTGTAGAAAAGTTGTGGGAAAATGAGAAAATTCTAGTTACCATCATTTTCTCCTTTTCCCACCTTTTTTTTCCAAAAACGATCTTCTTCAAAATCATAAAATTGAAAGATTGTGTGGTTGAGGGCCTGTAACATTATTACAAACCAGCTGAAGACGACAGTAGGCGTCCTGTATCTGAACACGTATACAAATATTGTGATAAACTGAGAAACTGCTCAGTGAAAAAAATTCTCGTTTCGTCGGTGTTTTTTTTTTTCTTTCATTCTTGTAATTAAAAATAAATTTATCATGAGACTTCATTGCTGGTTTTTTTTTTTTCCAGGGATGTTGTCAAAGTCGTCTGCTGTAAAATTGCTTCAAGAAGCAATGGGTTTACTCTTTACCAGATGAGAAAAATTTCTACTTCACTAAACTGAAAGAAAGGGGACATCGTGAGTAAGCCTTGAATGACGTTATTTGCTATTGAATGGTAAAAGAAAAACATTGTGGGAAAAGAAGAAAATGCTGGTAACCAGCATTTTCTTCTTTTCCCACAATGTTTTCAAAAGTCTCCTTCTTAGAGGTCGTAAAAGGCGGGAACATTTTAGAAAAGGGTTTCAGTTAGTATCAATGGACTTTAACCCTTTCCCAAACCATAAATTTTAGACCGGTCCAAATTGAAAGAGTTTGCTGACGATAATTTTAAATTTGATGAAAATAGCAGAAAGTTCTCCAAAAGGGTAGAAAACACTGTGGGAAAAGGAGAAATTGCTCTTTACGAGCAATTTCTCCTTTTCCCACAGTGTTTTCAAAAGACATGTACTGCAGACACGTGAAAACCAGGGCTTGTTTGGGAAAGGGTTAATATGTAGAAATAGGTGATTTCGGTTCAGCCCTTTCATCCTAAGCAACAATGAAGATACAAAACTTTTTAGAACTCTAAATTATCTACAAAAATCGCGGGCTTACATGGGTCGAAACTGTTTGTTATTTGTGAATTTCTGCTTTTCAAAGGACCAATCTACCTCATGATTCAGTCAGCTGTTTGACAAAACGGATTTTATCTATCCGTAATTATGAGATGATTAAGCTCGGTAAAATGCATCACGGACTTGCATTAAATCCCCTTTTGCCAGAGTATGGCTCATATATAAATTTCATCTTCTACTCCACTGAAACCTTGAAAATTATAACCTGTAGCAAACGACATTTTCCTCACTATCAGTCTTACGACAAGTTACAGAGGTGGAAATTGCCCGAAGGAGGGAATTTCTCTTTTAGCCACGATGTTTCACATGTACTCATGTATTAACCCTGTACCACACAATCCCGAGGTTTCACAGCCCTTAAGGAGAGGGCTTTTGAAAACATTATGGGAAAAGGAGACAATGCTGTTAACCAGCATTTTATCCTTTTTCTACAATGTTTTCTACCCTGTCAAAGAAGTTCAATTCATTTGTACTATTTTCGAATTTGTCGTCTGCATATGCTTCCAATTTAGAGGAGTCTAGAATTTGTCGTTTGGTAAAGAGTTAAACCACAATTTATATAGGGGTCCCTATTTCGAACCTTTTCGCGATGTAGATGCCCCAACAGCGATAAAATAAGACCTTTTCAGATCTCCATGTTACGTGGGATTTTACTTAATAAAATCAATTTCTCACAATATTTTTTCCCTTCCAAAGACCATTCCTTGAGCAGCAAATCAACTTTGTCGTATGCAAATGCTGTCCTTTTTCTCTTTTTACTTTTTCAGATAATGGAGCCTTTTTTTTTTTTACACTCATTACTATTTGGTTTTTTTTTTTGTGATAATCTTTTCTTCTTGATATTATTTGATATTATTGGCGTATCACGTGATTCAACTTGGGGAGAGGAACTATATAAGCAACATGCTTTCGTTCCGATCCTTTTCACATTTATTTCTTGTATTGTCTATGTAAATGTCAATGTATATTGAATAAGATATGTTTAAATTTAAAAAATGCTGTCATTTCGGACCAGTACAAAATTAAGATTTGTCGCCAGGCAAAGAGTTTATAAATAAAAAAAAAATGCCCTGCGAAAAGGTGACTTAATGCATCTGCGAAAAGTATCGACTCGGGTCAGCCTGCGCAGTCCGCGCAGGCTGACCTGGGCCGAAACTTTTCGCTATTGGTCAATTTTCTCTCTGTCCAAGGACCAATGTACTTCATGATTCAGTCGGTTGTTAAAAAAAATGGCTATTATGGATCCAAAATTATGTGATAGAGATGCATTAAACCCCCTTTTGCCAGAGCATGGCTCATGTCCTTAACCCATTTCTTGTATGGTTGTTCATAGTGGTCAGACTCTTCTTCTTTTTCCTTCATGTTTTTTGTCCTGTCAAAGTTAATAAAATCGATTATTTGAACCACATCTTTAATGCCATCTGCTTGGTTGCTGTGAGACAAGATAAGTCTAAAAATTTGTCGTAAAAATGTAAAGAATTGACTCTTTCGCTGCTTGCTTAACCCCTAGACTCAGCTAAGCACGACTCTAGGACCTTTTAAGGACAGTGTAGATCAAGATCAGACTTCACGGAACATGCAGTCTGATCTTGGATCTAAACTGTCCGAGAAGGAGATACTTTTTTCCGAAAAATACCTTTAAAATAGCAAAAATCAGGTTTTTACTATCGAGTCAAAAGTTTCATTTCACTTATTCAGCAGGAAGGGTTAACCTCTTTCTTGTATAATTGTTCATGGTGGTCAGAGTCTTCTACTTTTTCCTTAATGTTTTTGTCCTTTCAAAGCCAAAATCCATCATTTGAACCACATCCTTATTGTCATCTGCGGTTTCCGTGAAGTTACCGGTAGATAAGTCTAAAATATTGTAGCGTGGTAAAAGAACTGACTCTTTTTAATACAATGCAATACAAAATATACTAAACAAAACTTCTAAATGGCCACTTTTACGCTGGAAATCCCCGTAGACCGTTTTTTTTTTTGCATCTGCTGTCCAGAAAAGAGACTGTTCATTTGGTTTGATTTTTTGGAGAATAATTGACCAGTGTAAAAGTATACGTAAGCCTTAGTCTGAGAAGAATTTTTGACTTGTACTTTTGAAACGAACTTTCTTAGCATCCATTCACTGAACATTGAAAACTGAAAAATCTTCTTTTTGTGTGAAAACATCATGCTCCTTCTCTCGTTTTATAATTTTGTGCAGAAAATAATTTTCATATTTTTTCTTATTGTTAACAAAATGTCAGTAATTTATGATTTTCTTTTTAACCTGTAATGACTGATAGACACCAAGCATGCGCAAGCCATGTGTTTTTTTGTTTTTGTTTTTAGAAAAAGAGATGCCTTCTGGTGGCAAAATCGAGAATCTTTTCATTACAATGCAATGTCTAACGTCCTGATACATGTTACAATTTGCTTTTGTTGACCTATCTATGACTTGGTCAAATTTACTGGAGAAACAAAAGTGGCCGGTTAGAAGTTTTGTTGAGTGTACTTTATTTGACTTCTGAAGTACAATAACCTACAAAAAGAGGAAATGAAAGTAACTAATGAGCATATATATAACATTTCATGTGGCCATTGAGGAATAACCATAATAACAGAAGAGAGACAAAAAAGAAAAAGATATGGCTGCCAACTTAAAACTGTCTACTATTGTTGAAGTCTAAAAGTACAGACCAGCTACGGTCATAGATACTTTGGGTCATACTACAGTATTCAGAAGAGGACGGCGTAGATTAGATGCAGTCTGATCTTGATCTACGTCGTCCGCCACATTTCTTCAGCCAGCCATCGGCAACGAAAGAGTTCAGAGTTGTCGAAATACTGCAATGTGAATAATGATTTAAGTGCAACAATCTCATATTAGACGACAAAGTGGCTGCAACTGAAGTAGTCAATGGAATTGTTCTTAATGATTTTTTTTAAATGCTCTCAGTTCAAATGATCTGTGGTTTCTTTACTGTTGAATCTTTAACGCACTTCATTCAGCAAAAAAACACGAATGTGGTCATAATAGACGATGGGTGAGTGCAACACTATCCTAAGTGCCTATACTTTTATAGGCACTTAGGATAGTGTTGCACTCACCCACCGATGATTGTTTTCTATTTTCATATATTGCTTTTTTGTACCATGAAAATTGATAAACAACGTTACATACGCTCGTAGATTTATTTTTTCTAATTTGATAAAACATAATAGAATCTAAAATGATACTTTCTTGCATTATTTATGGTGACTCAGGAACTAAAAACACGATATAGGTTCATCTCTAACTCTTTACCAGACTTTAGAATGTTAGACTTGTCCATTTTGAATGAATTCACCGGCAACAAATTAATTTTGTCGTTGAAATAATTAGGTTTGTCTTTAAAAGGGTAGGAAAGATTGTGGGAAAAAAGGGGGTCACCTGCACTTTATCCATTTCCCATAACGTTTTTAAAAGCATTGTTTCTCATGGGCGTAATAAATCGGGATCATTTGGAAATGGGACAAAGAAAGGGAGAAACTTACCACTACCACCTTTCTACAATGGGCCATTTCCGGTTTACAAGAATGGTACTTCATCTCGGCAGTTTTTCCTGACACAGTCACACATTTTAAGAATAACGATGACGCCAGTCTATTCCGGTTACAACATACTTTCAAACAATCAGTGTTTTAGGTAACATTTAACCCTACAACAAGCAATCCCATGATTTTTAGGACAATGAGAAAGGGGCTTTTTTGAAAATAAAAACATATTGGAAAAGGAAAAAATGCTGGTAACCAGCATTTCCTCCTTTTCTCATAAGTTTTTCGACCCCTATAAGTCCCATCATTTGATCCATATTTAATTTCTCGTCCTCAAGTGCTTTCAACATGACCCTGTCTAAAATTTCTGGCGAAGATTTTAACCCTTTACCGCACAACCCCTACCTTTAACGATCCCGAGAACGATAACATTTGAAAACATAGTGGAAAAAGGAGAGAATGCTAGTGCCAGCATTATTTGTTTTCTCTTGCTGTTTTCCGCTGTTTCAAAGAAAAACTCATCATTTGAGCTACATTTTCTTCTCCCAATGATTTTAACCTTCAGACTGCTCAGCGCGACTCAAGGACCTTTTGCGGACTGTGTAGATTAAGATCAGACTGCATAGAACGTGCAGTCTGATCTTGGATCTACATATGGAAATATCTTTCCCCCAAAAGTACCTTTGCAATAGCAAAATTTGGATTTTTACTACTGGCTTGAAAGTTTCGTTTCACTTATATAGAAGGATAAGGGTTAATTTGGTCGAGCCCAAAATTGCAAGTACATGTATACCATTTGGTAAGGATTTTTAAAACCCTTAAGCTGTAAGCGCGACTCGCTGACCTTTCGCGGATACCGTAGATCAGGATCAGGCTACACAGAACGTGCAGTCTGATCTTGATCTACTCTGTCCTGTAAGGAGATATTGTTCTCCAAGAAAATAAATTTGACATAGCATTATTCGGATATTAAGCTATCTTCCTAAAAGTTTTATTTCACTTATTTAGCAGGACAAGGATTACTTTGGTCGAGCCCAAAATTGTACTGTTTGGTAAGGATTTTACTCTTTATCACACGATGTCGAGTGTTAACGACCCTGCGAAAACAGCCTTCGGAAAACCTTGTGGGAAAAGGAGAAAATGCTGGTAACCAGTATTTTCTCCTTTCCCCACAAGGTTTTTCTACACTTTCATAGAAATTTACCATCATTCCAGCTAAATTTGATATGTCGTCAGCAAATGCTTTCAATTTGGACCAGTCTAAAATTTTGCCGTGTGGTAAAGAGTGAATGCAGTTGTACAGTACACGTCCACATTAAGAGTTCTTCCTCAATTAGTCAAATCCTGAATCATTTTTCCCAGGCTCCCATCAATAATGCGGAAGTTTCTCACTTCCGGTGTTTCCCAGTTCGAGTCCGTTCTCTCCTCCTTTTTCCTGCATTGTCTCACGCACAACTTAGTCACGTGTATATTCATTAACACGTGTCTTTAAAAGAAATACAGGGTGTCTATATGACTCATTTCTTAAGATGTTGGATTTCTTCATCACGAAATCAAAGTTCGAACCCTGCCAGCAGCGCTGGGGCACGGACAATACACTCATGGAGAAAAACACCAAAGGACAGTACTTAGCCTCTTTAGACAATATCCACATGCCCTTAACAAAAAAAAAAACGGACAAAAGCCTTATGATACTATGTTATGTATATCTTGTTGGAAAATATTTGAAACAAGAAGTGTCTTTAAAAAAGATGGACGGCGTAAATTTGCCCTTAGAATAAACATGTATACATTTTTGACCAATTGCAAATTTCCACTCTCTTGCACTACGGATCATTCCTATTCACCTCTGTAGTTGGCTCAGAAAGTAGTCCGTCATCACGTGATATTTTCGTCACATGACCATAACTCAAAATGGCGACACAAACGCCGGTGAAAGAAAGACCAATCGATTGTTTTGTGTGCTGTTCAAACAGCATACGGCCAATTAGACTTAGTGGTAGGAAATGTGAAAAAGAGGGATTTTCTGAAAAGCTTAAATGTCGTTTAAAGGACGATAACTTGTTTTTTAGTTTTGTTTAAATTGTCATCATTCATGGGCGCAGCCATTTTTTTAACAATTGGCGTAAGATTCTGATCAGTAAAGAAGCTTGAAAAAATAGTTCCATTGTATACAGGTAAATTCATCAGTTTGAATGCACCTATAATGTATCATAATCATATTTCCTTTGCCTACTTTATTATGTTACACATGAAACAGTCAAACAGTAACAAAACATGTTTTCCTCGGTTTGACAAGATTCTTGTCATTTAGCCCGTTGCAGAGATGTATGGTGAGAATAACGAACGACAACTCTGCTCGGAGACTGGCAAATTTCTATTGATTAATTCTTTATCAGTATCAAAGGTAGGTCAAAAGCCAGCGCATTCAGCTACGCCGAAAAATAATGACTGTATAAAATATAAATTTAAATCCAATATTCTTGTCAGTTTATGTCTTTATCTTTAAAGTGGGAAAGAGAAATATTTTTTTCATCAAACGTATTTGAAAGAGAAGAAAACTGTAGGAAAAGTATAAACTTCTGTGCAAAACACAAGATCGTCGAAACCAAAGTAAGTTTTCAAGACTAAGTAAATCAAGTCATTGCTCACAACAAAGCAGAATGTTAACCATGTTTGGTCTTTTGTCCTACGGGGCAATTGTCTTGGGTAGATCTTGACATATCGGACTATTGTCCTTGGGGCTATTGTTCTATAGGGCTATCGGCCTATATCAGGGTTGTGGCAGTCACAGATGAGTATCTGCAGAGGCTGGTCGTTCACTGGTGAAACTTTGGATAGACTTGGTTAAATGAGCTGTCTCTGTGGTACCAGTTTATCGCCAATGTGCTATTTACAGTAACGGTGTTAACGAAAATTTCAGTATTCCGTGATATACAGGCGATGCACTAATCTGCTACAAAATATGTTCTATTTTCGACCAAGGAAAATTTTAGTGTTATGTTATAGACAAATGGAGCTTCAAAGACCTGTGAATGGACCGTGCCGAAAGATACACGTCGTGTGTCTGACTCTTTACAAGACGACAGAATTTCAGATTTGCCAAAGTTCAAATCATTCTCAAATCATTAAATTTGGCTCAAGTGATTGAATATGTCTTTGAAGGGTTAGAAAGCATGGTAAGTACAGGAGAAATTGCCAGGTGCCAGCAATGTTTCTTTCCCTCAACAGTGTATCAGACGCCTGTACGGCAAAGGGTTTATCGATAGATTTGCACATTACTCTCTGGAAACGACTTCTGTCGTTTAGAAAGAGATAACTTTTGAAGTCCGTATTTGCTTGGTTTCTGGAAACTTTTTTTTCTTTTCGTTCTCACTTGTATGACAGCTTTTGGTACAATCAGTCGAACCACTTACCATACAAAATCAGCTACTTGTGCATTTACAGAAGACCCTCTTTAAAACTGTAATTGGTAAACTGAAAGTGCAAATGCTTGTACACAAGCAATGTCTTGAATAGATTTCAAAGATGTTTGCCCTTTTAGCTCATACTATATTTTTCCTTTGTTAAGGAGCCTTTTGAGATTTGTTCTCGCTAAAATGGTTATTGTTATAAAACTCTATCAAACTGTACTATATATAAATATTTTTCGTTGCAGGCGTAGAAAATGGACAGTTATATTTAGTAAAAGGTGCAAATCTGACGTTTAGATAAGGCCTGTCGTTTTGCGATCGAGAACTTTATCTTTTGTTATGAGATCAGACACGACGTCATGTAATATATTAGCCGTGCCCAGTGAAAAACCGGATTCAGTGCGTCTCTGTGATGCACTATACTAAACAAGTCATCACATAATTATGGATCCATAAAATCAATTCTATCCTTAGAGCGACTGAAGTATGAGGCAGGCTGATCCTTCGACATGCTGAAAATTTACAGTAGCAAAAGGTTTCGACCAGGGTCAGCCAGCGCGGACTGCGAAGCCTGACCTTGATCGCTATTTTTTACAGATGCATTAAAATCCCTTTTCGAAGAACATAGTTCATATTTTGTCGTGACCCCAAAGAATTCATGCGAATTATTGATAATACATTTCCAAGGCATTTAGGAAATACTGGAGGGAAATCTGAAGGTACCCCGGGAGGCTACGTATCACATTAAGGAAATACCGTGGAGATTTTTTTACTTTACTTCTCTTTCTTGCTTTCTGATGATTTGAAAACTATAGATTCACTAAATTCATTTATAAAACACTGTTATTGTAAAAAATCTTGATAGCAACCTTTAAAGGGGGCTATTTAGTTTTCATGCCATAAATCAAAATTTCTTGTAAGACACCCGATCAGTACAACTAGATATATTTTTCTGTGCAATCGTATGAACTGCTCGGTTAAATTCAGTAAAAAGATGCCAGTTTGGGCGTTTAACCCTTTCCCACACAATCCCGACTTTTAACGACCCTGAGGAAGGGGCGTTTTGAAAAAAATGAGGAAAGAGGAAAAAATGCTGGTTCAGCATTTTCTCCTTTTCCCACAATGTTTTCTACTCATCCCAAAACAAATTTCTATTTTTCAGTCACATTTATTTTGTCGTCTGCTGATGCTCTCAGTTTGGACTGGTCTAAAATTTTGTCGTTTGGTAAAGAGTTAACCCTTAAGCTGCTTATCGCGACCCAATGACCTTTTGCGGACAGCGTAGATCAAGATCAGACTGCACAGAACGGGCAGTCTGATCTTTGATCTACACTATCCGTTACGGTATTTTGTTTCCGGTGAAATCAACTTGGAAAACGCAATGTTTGGGCTTGTAGTATTAAGTAGAGATTTTCGTTTCATTTATTCAGCAGCTTAAGTGTTAAACAGTGTAATGGACTTTCATTCAGCATTCGGTACTTCCGTCTGTTTTCACTACGTCGGATATGACGTCATCATATTCATTGGAATATAAATCCTCTTAACCCTTTCCCAAACGACAAATTTTGGACTGGTCCAAATTGAAAGAGTTTGCAGACGACAATTTTAAATTTGATGAAAATGGCAGAAAGGTCTCAAAGAGGGTAGAAAACACTGTGGGAAAAGGAGAAATTGCTCGTTACGAGCAATTTCTCCTTTTCCCACATTGTTTTCAAAAGACTTGTAATGCAGGCACGTGAAAACCAGGGCTTGTTTGGGAAAGGTTAACCGACGCGTGTTGTTGATTATGTGACACTACTCCCAAAAGTCTTTACGAAACTGTCGCATAAAATCTAAAAATACTAGTACCTTAAAAGGCTACGTTGCCCAATAATGAAATACCATCGAAAACTATTTTCTTCTTACTTTTATCTTTCTTCTCTACCAGTGCTGGCCATCTATGGCCTTGCTTTAAGTATTCAGTGATAAATCATTTCTTAAGTTTAGTAAGATTATTAAAGTCTGAATAACTCCCTTTAAATGCAGCTGCAGGGTTAATATAACACCGACTGTGTTACATTGTAATTGACATTTATGATGTAAATATACACTGTTCATTAGAAACAAGCGGGCCATCTGTTAACCAGTCGAGAACAATATGGCGGTGACAATCGTACACCGAAACATGAAACACATTTCGAATTGTTTAAAATAAGATGTCGGTCATCAGCACATGAAATATGTTCTCTCGCGTGTAATTAACCTGAAACAATCCTATTGAAGACTTATTAGAAATCATCGTTAATTTAGACCTTTACTACACTTTCAAGATTTTTAGGGACCTTGACTAGGAAAGCCTTTGAAAACACTGTGGGAAAAGGAGAAATGCTGGTAACAAGCATTTTCTCCTTTTCCTACAGCGTTTTCAACCCCGTTACAGAAAGTCTATTCCTTTGAGCTACATCTAAATTGTCGTCTGCAAATGCTTTCAGTTTGAACAAACCTAAAATTGTGTCGTGTGGGAAAGGGTTAATGCAAAGAGAGCTACGCCCGATTCAATGTAGATCTAGATCAAATTCAGTGAAAAGGTGCAATTTTTGGCGTTTAACCCTTTCCCAAACGATAAATAGTAGACTGGTCCAGCTTGAAAGAGTCTGCAGACGACAATTTTAAATTTGATGAAAATGACAGAAAGTTCTCCTAAAGCGTAGAAAACACTGTGGGAAAAGGAGAAATTGCTCGTTACGAGCAATTTCTCCTTTTCCCATAGTGTTTTCAAAAGACTTGTACTGCAGACACGTGAAAACCAGGGCTTGTTTGGGAAAGGGTTAAACAACGGGATGGCCGTTTCTTTTTTTTACACCGGATATGACGTCATCGAATACGAATCCTCGTAATCGACGCATGCGCTTGATCATCTGACATTCCAAGAAGTCTTTGCAAAACTCTGGTGTGTCATCTGAAATTACTAGATGCTACGTAGCTCAAACAAGAAGTACCTCTGACAAATCTTTTTTATTTTCTTACTTTTGTCTTTCTTCTTTGCTGAGGATTTGGCTTTTATCCAACAGCTTAATTCAGAGATAAATCTTCTTTTTTTTTTAATTTGGCGTGATTTTAAAAATCTGGATGGCTCCCTTTTAACCCTTTTTCTGCTAAATAAAAAAGAAATGAAGCTTTCACACCGATAGCATATACCCAAATTTTCATATTTCAAAGGTATTTTTGGAGGAAAGATATCTCCTTATCGGACAGTGTAGATCCAAGATCAGACTGCACGTTCTGTGCAGTCTGATCTTGATCTACGCTGTCCGCAAAAGATTAGTGAGTCGCGCTTGGCAGCAGGGGGGTTAAATGAGACATGGAGTTTTGTCACACACTCTCTCACCATGTATAAATGAACCATGCACTGGCAAAAGGGGGCTTAATGCATCTCAGTGAGGCACGATGCCAAGCAAGTCATCACAGTACTATGGATCCAAAAAATCAATTTTGTATATCAACCGGCTGAATTATGAGGTAAACTGGTCCTTTTGAGCTACAGCAAAATTGACCAATAGCAGAAAGTTTCGACCCGCAGTCAGCCTGACCTGGGTCGATACTTTTTTTTTTTGCACATGCAGTAGGCCCCCTTTTCACAGAGCATGGCTCAAATGTTATTAAGCGAGAGAGATGGTCGTCACAAGACATGAAAACGTGAATAATACATTAATGTGCCAAAGGTTTATAAGAACAATTAACCTAGGTTTGGAACACTAAGTAACATGAAAAAGCTTTGTCTGCCTGCCTGCCTGCCTGTCTGTCTGTCTGTCTGTCTGTCTTTGTCTTTTTCTCTGTTTCTCTCTCTCTCTCTCTCTCTCTGTTCCCAACCCCAATCCTCCAACCCACCCATTCCCAGAAAAACAAGAGGACCACATGCGGGTGTCAACGCTCGGCTGCGGATGCTAGATTTTCTGTGACAATTCTAAGGGGTATATCTGTGCCGAAAAAGGGGCATAACTGTGTCCAAAACACGTTGATGGTTATCTGGCCTTATTGTATAGGATCCCCTTTTGATATTAAACAACTTGTCCAAGTCTGAAGCAAATATCTTCAGTAATAACAGAGATATTACAAAATGTCAAAGTTTTCACGCGACGACTGAGGGTGATACAAACGATGGTGCCAGGGCTACGGCAATACCTTCCCGTTTTCTTCGAAAACAGCCGAGCTAAAAATGACGACAATCTTAACCCTTTCCCAAACAAGCCCTGGTTTTCACGTGTCTGCAGTACAGGTCTTTTGAAAACACTGTGGGAAAAGGAGAAATTGCTCGTAAAGAGCAATTTCTCCTTTTCCCTCAGTGTTTTCTACCCTTTTGGAGAACTTTCTGTCATTTTCATCAAATTTAAAATTGTCGTCTGCAAACTCTTTCAATTTGGACCAGCCTAAAATTCACCGTTTGGGAAAGGGTGAAAATCGTCTAAAGAAGCAGAAGGTAAGATGAAGGTAAGATGCAGCCAGCAGTCAAATGTCAAATTTGATGACAATTTAATTGCAATTTCATCAATCCGTGCTCCCACCGCATTCTTCATTTTAACGCCCCCTCGAACAAGATCCTGTGCAAGGACATTAACCCTTACGCTACTGAGTGCTACTCAAGGACACTGTTGCGGACAGTGTAGATCAAGATTAGACTCACAGAACGTGCAGTCTGATCTTGGATCTACACTGTCCGATGAGAAGATCTTTGTTCCCAAATCTTTGAAACAGCAACATTCAGATTTTTACTATCGGCTTGAAAGTTTTCGTTTAGGTAAATGGTTAACCCTTTCCCAAACAATCCCAGGTTTTCAAGTGTCTGCAGTACAAGTCTTTTGAAAACACTGTTGGAAAAGGAGAAATTGCTCGTAACGAGCAATTTCTCCTTTTCCCACAGTGTTTTCTACCCTTTTTGAGGCCTTTCTGCCATTTTCATCAAATTTAAGATTGTCGTCTGCAAACTCTTTCAATTTGGACCAGTCCAAAATTTGTCGTTTGGGAAAGGGTTAAAATCGAAGACTATAGCTATACATCAAACACAAAATTGTCATTGCTCTATTGTTTATTCATGATGCTTGCATAATTTGATCTTATCGGATCGTGGATCTACCCGACCAAGGATGTACTTTTTCGAAAAAATAAATTAACCAAGATCAGCGTGCACTTACGTGCATTCTGATCTTGGTCAACATTCTCCGCTTCTCTGTAAATCGTTTCAGTTATTTAAATCATCATTTAATTGCCGATAAATTTAGATTTTTAGCGGCATTCGATCTGTAGAAAGTAGGCACGGTAAAGGTTAGCAGCGAATTCAATGTTTCCAAACCACTGTTTTTCACCACTGATCGGATCTGGATCTACACTGTCCTCAGAATCAAATGATACTGTTCGGAGTATGATTTTCGAAATCAGGAGGGAAAAATGCACATTTCATTGTCAATTTATTACTGTCTGCACTGGCCGATATTATGGATATATTGTGTTCAAAAAGGTCTGGAGTGGCAATGTCTGGATTTTCCTACCTGATGGGATATGTTCATCTCATTTCGTTAGCAGTCTAATGGTTCAATTATCCATATGTGGTTCAAATTCGTTATGATTACAAAAGTCTCTGTGCCTTTAGTTTATTTATTTTTTTTTTAAATGTCATTCCTGGTGTTTCTGGTATTTCTATATTTAATGTGTTATGGACATGTTGCTTTTGATTTTAATTAATTATGGTAACGCATGTCTTTATACTCGTACATAAAGTTTATGCAAAGTGTTTTTAATACATCACTTCTAATGTACATTATACTTCACATTATCATGTATAATGGGCCCGAGGCCTTTGATGTGGAATAGAATTATTGTATTGTATTGTATTGTATTGTATTGTATTGTATTGTATTGTATTGTATTGTATTGTACTGTATCTCAGTTTTTCGTCCGCGTTCTAAACCCATATACTGCCGAACTTACTTTGTTGACTTATCACAAACATGGATTTTGTTAACCCTTAAGCGGCTAATCGCGACCCACTGACCTTTTGCGGACAGTGTTGATCAAGATCAGACTGCACAGAACGTGCAGTCTGATCTTTGATCTACACTGTCCGATACGGTATTTTCTTGCCGGTGAAATCAACTTTGAAACCGCAATGTTTGGGCTTTTAGTATTGAGTATAAAATTTGTGTTTCATTTGTTCAGCAGCTTAAGTGTTAAGTTAATTCTCATTTCATGGCAGCTATAGAGGTGAAACATCAACGGAGAAGCAAAAGTTGCAAACCAAGATCAAGATCAGATCAGAATGTGAAGACTGGTATGAGTCCAATCTCTCAATAAAATACATCTGGGTCCGTATTCACCAATCATTCTTAAGAACGTTCTTAGTCTCATTCTCCAGATTTTTCCAGTTTTGAAAGTAACACAACTTCTGATTGGCTAAACCAAAAGGTTTAGCCAATCAGAGGTTAGGTTACTTTCTAGCTTGGAAAATCTTGCAGAACAAGACAAAGAACGTTCTTAAGAATGGTTGGTGAATACGGACCCCGCAGTTGTATTATGACAGGACAAAGGATAAATGGATGGGTAGATGCACTGACGTAAAGTGCCTTTTCCCTTTTCTTCATGAGTTAGACTGGTCCTTTGACATACAGAAAGTTGACTAAAAGCAAAAGGGTTTCGACACAAGTCACCCTGTGGGGACCGCGACGGCTGATCTGGGTCGATACTTTTTGCAGATATATTAAACATTATATTAAACATTTTTGCAGATATATTAAACATTCTTATTACAGAGCATGGCTTGTTTACTTTGATTCATCAAACATTCCGTAATAAGAAAAGGGTTGACCAGAAAGCAATATCGTTGAAAATAGATAAATTGCTTATTCAGAGCAAATACTCATGTAGTCGCGATTTTGTTTTTTCAAATATTCCCTGTAGTATTAGAAAAACATTAAGCCTTATCCTGCTAAATAACTGAAATGAAATTTTCAAACTAGGTAGGAGTAAAACCCTGAATAATGCTATTTTAAACTTATTTTTAGGAAAATAATATTGCCTTACCGGACAGTGTAGATCCAAGATCAGACTGCACGTTCTGTGCAGTCTGATCTTGGATCTACACTGTCCGCGAAGGGTCAGTGAGTCGTGCTTGGCAGTCTAAAGGTTAAGATTGGAGGTAAGCATTAACTCTTCCACTGTTACATTGATTAAATGTATAAAAATAAAACAGCGAAGAAAAAAGACCCTGATATTTCAATTTAAATGGTGTCTGGGCTAAAACATCACTAGTGTAGATCCAAGATCGGACCGCCGTGCCCCGTAGCTCAGTCGGTAGCGTACAGGACTTAAGAACAGGAGGTCGCTGGTTCGATCCCCGGCTAGGTCAATTTATTTCCGAGTTGGATTGATGATAGTCATTGCGACAGGATTCATTCCTCTCTCATCGCTGACCATTGTTTCCACAATGGCTATGTGGGAAAGCAGCCAGTGGCTTTGAAAGAATATTGTGCGGAGTACTGGTAAAAGAAATTCCAGGAAAGCATGATAAGTGCACTGGCCGCCGCGATATAACTGAAATAATGTTGAAAAGGGCGTTAAACACCATACAATCACAATAACAATCACCAAGATCGGACCGCAGATTTTGTATTGTTTCATCTTGACCTTCACTGACACAGATCACCAAAAATGTGCACTTATGATGTCAACGGGATTGTGTGGTAAAGGATTAGAAAGAAACATTGAAATAAACATGGGTAATGACGTACGCTAACCTTCCTTCTAATTGTATATCAAACTGAGCCGTGCAGGGGGTCGATCAAGCCCGGCCTCGGTCCTTGTAAACACGTCGAGAAGGCTTAAGTTCGAACCGAGGCACTCGAAAATGTTTATTTAAAGGTTGTGTTTATTTTTCCGAAATTTTGTATTTTATCTGCTGTAGGAAACAACGTTGGTCTTCTGGGAAAATTTCTATTGCAAGATATGTCGCAATACTGTTATTTTTTTACCACACGATCCCGAGTTTTAACAACTCTGAGGAAGAAACCTTTGGAAAACATTGTGGGAAAAGGAGAAAATGCTGGTTACCAGCATTTTCTCCTTTTCCCACAATGTTTACTAACCTATTATAGGCAAAGTTCCATCATTTGAGTCACATCTAAATTGTCTGCAAATGCTTTCAATTTGGACAAGTCTAACATTTTGGTCGTCTTGTACAGTGTTAACGCCGCTATTAACACTTTTCCAATCACATCAAGGCGGTAGTTCGCTTACGTATGTGAGTCATGCTCTGCGAAAAGGTAGTTTATGCATCTATAAAAAGGATCATCCGTGCAGGCTGACCTGGGTCGAAACATTTCGCAAAATAGATCAATTTTCTTGATATCAAAGAACCACTTTAACCCGTGATTCAGTCCGCTTTTAGACAAAATAGATCCATCGCGTGCTAAGACTTGCCTTCGTATAATGCATTATGAAGGTGCATTTAACCCCCTTTTGGAAGAGTGCCCTCATGTATATTCTAGGTTTCACAAGTTTCGCAAGGCTGAGATTCTCTAATGTCTAGCCCAGGACGCTCCAAAGGCGCAAGGTGCGACCGAATCAAATGCACAATTTCAATAGCTAAGCCATGTATAGTCCCTATGCAATAATACAACTTTTCATTGGTCGGTTGGTCGGTCGGTGGATCGGTCAGTCGGCCGGTCGGTCGGTCGGTCGGTAGGACAGTCGGTTGGTCGGTCGGTGGATCGGTCATTCGGCCGGTTGGTCTTTTACCACCATTTTTACGTGCCACATTCGGAAAAGTTACAACAAATTAAACATATCCTTACCGTAATGTAAACGACATTTACCTTTCAAAAAGATACCCGAACCTATCTTGATTGAAGGTCTAAAAGTTACAAAGTATGCCGTGTTCTTTTAACAAGAGAAAATTACAGCATCACTTCTAAAGGTTCACATAATATTTAAGTGCACAGAGAAAGAAAACAGTCACATTTCCCACAGGCTTTTAAGTAACATTTGTCAGAGTACTAGGTTTAACCGTTTAACCGAATAGTACCGAGTTTTCAACGACCCTAGGGGAGAAGGCTCTTGAAAACATTGTGGGAAAGGGAGAAAATGCTGGTAACCAGCATTTTCTCCATTTCCCACAATGTTTTTCTGTCGTTATAAAGGCAAATTTCATCTTTTGAGCAACAGAAAAGTTGTCGTCTGCGAATGCTTTCATTTTGGACAAGTTTAAAAATTTTGTCGTCTGGTTAAGAATTAAATAATGGCCTGATACACGCTTTATGTAGCGTGCAAAATGAATAATTCAGGTATTGCCAATCTATTGAAAGAAGAGCAAAACAACCTGCAAAATTAAGGTTGTTTTATCGGAATATCTGTTGTAGTATCAGACAGTGTGGATCCAAGATCAGATTGCACATTCTATGCAGTCTGATCTTAATCAGCACTCTTCTTAAAACACGTCAAGAGTTCAGTATTACGCTCTCCCCTTATTCAGGCAGATAAAGTTTGACGCAAACGAAGTTGACAGTCCATGAAAACATTGTTCACAAAACATCGTCATGGGTAGCGAAAGTCCTCTTGATTCACCATCTTTAGTAATTTCTCCATTTTACACAACGTTTCCTTGTCTAAAGCCTTAGAGTGCCGGATAAACCAAACGGACATTTTCAATCCAGAAATACGATCGAAATAAATGCAATTTCACGGTTGCGTTTGTCTTCCAGCGTTTCAGGTAAGCGGACAGTGTAGATCAAAGATCAGACTGCATATTTTGTGCAGTCTGATCTTGATCTACACTGACCGCAAAGGCGACTATAGTTATGAAAGGTGCTTTAAGGGTAAGTATACGAATGCATTGCATTCACACCTCCTCTCTTTTCTTCGTACATCGATGAGATTGGGAAAATTTCAAGTTTGTTTATGAAGTATCGGGTGGAACGGATTCAATTTTAATCCTATATAAGGACCAAAGCAGAGATAGTTTTTCAATGCGATTTCACGGTTAATTTGGAATTTTTCAGTGAAAAAGGCCTGTGATTTGCTAACATTGCAATTACGCATCCTTAACTCTAGATATAATTAACCCTTATCAAACGAAAAAGTTCTGGAATGATCCAAATTCAAAGCATTTGTAGACCTCAAAAATTACTCAAATGAAGGCATTCGTCTTATGAATGGGTAAAAAATATTGTGGGAAAAGGAGAATATCATGCTGGTAACCAGCCTTTTCTCCTTTTTTCACCATGTTTTCAAGAGCCTTTGTCCTCATGGTCGTTAAAACACTGGATTGTTTGGTATAGGGTTTTAACTGCCCTGAGAAATCTGGGTTTCGAAAACACTGTTGGAAAAGGAGAAAATGCTGGTAACCAGCAACGTCTCCTTTTCCCACAATGTACACAAGCCTTTCACAAGACAAGTCCCTTCATTTGAGTCACATTTATAATAATAATATTATTATTATTAGTAGTAGTAGTAGTAGTAGAAGTAGTAGTAGTAGTAGTATTTTAAATCATTATTATTATTATTATTGTTATTAATTTTATTTTCAGAGGGCAAAACATTCAATCTAGGAATGATATTTAATCCTGAAACAAATGAGCGACTATAATTATTTCAACTTTTCTGTAAAAAAAAAAAAGTCTAAGTTCGAGCAAGACAGTTGTGATATTACCCATTACAATAAAAGCTCTGAAAGGTTCAACTTTATCCTGCTAAATAATTTAAATAAAACTTTCAAGTCTATGGTAAAAACACCAAAAATACTGTTTCAGACATTTTTTTGGAGACAAATACCTCCTTATCGGACTGTGTAGATCCAAGATCAGACTGCACGTTCTGTGCAGTCTGATCTTGATCTACACTGTCCGCAAAAGGTCAGTGAGTCGCGCTTAGCATCTAAAGGGTTAAAGAAATTAAAAAAAAATCACAGCTGGGTTGTGGCAAGCTACATGTATCATGCGATATCTATGATCCTTTTACTAATTCTATCACGTGTTCAAAATGAATTGTTAGTCATTAAGTCACGTGAAATAATGTCGTTGTTCTCGTGATACAGTTCCTATGTGCCTTATAGAAGTATTTTGGATTTATGTAACTATGAGCCATGATAAATTATACCAAGCAAGTCATCACTTAATCATGGATACATAAAATCCATTTTGTCAGAAGTTGCGTTACTTTCAAATTTAGAAAATTCTAAATAAGACTAAAATGTTCTAAAAAATGATTAGTGGTTGCAAATTTACCCAGATCATTAATATATAAGTTCAGTGCTAAGTGGTAAGCAACAGTTGTTAACGCAATGACCAACATCGAACTTCGGACAGTAGTTTGCCCCAGTCTAGATTCGAACCCACCCGAACCCAAGATCTCAGGTCCAATGTCTTACCGATTGAGGGACTGACAACCGGAGCTTTGGTGTTATGTACTTTAAAGTCATTTGTTTCCGATCACTCAATGATTCCTACTTTGAAATTTAAACAAGATTAAAAAAAAACATAAAATTGTTAAAATAAACTACAAAATTGGGAGCAAAATGCCAATAATGCATGGGTGTAACTTTGCTGCGAAAAGAATATCTTGAAAACTGTTAGAAACGATGTTTACTTTTCATTTGACCACTTTCCAATTATTCTAGCAGTCTGCTTTCGATGCCAAAGAAACAAACAAACAAAAAACCTGGGGATCTGTCATGCATTTGTAGTCGTGGATACTTCTAAAACAGGATCTGCATTCACATAAAATTCTAATTACTTTTTAAAATTTTAACTTCTAAGACAAGCCTTCCTATTGGCTCAGACAGAACGACTCAGCCAATCAGATGGCTAAGTATTGGCGTGTTAAATAACACCTTACAATTTAATTTTAACTCTCTCATGCTGCTAAAAGTGAGACAAAGCCGTCGAATGAAATTAATTAACGTGAGCCTATGTAACCTTCTGAAATAAATGAGTCATGGAGGCTGACCTGGGCCGATACTTTTTGCTATCTTTAAATTCTTAAATTTTCTGCATGTCAAAGGACCAACCTACTTGATGATTCAGTGGGTTGTGAAACAAAATGGATTTCAGAGGGTCAATAATCAAGTGATGTATAGCTCGGTATATTGAATCACGGGGATGTATTAAGCCCCCTTTTGCCAGAGCATGGGTCAAATATGAACGGCACTCTGGGAAAAGCGGGATTCAATGCAACAGCATAATGCATCGTATCAAGCCAGTTGTCGTATGTTGTGGGTCCTTTTTGTCTAAACACCGGCTGAATCATGAGGTAAGGTAGAATTGTCTTTTGGCATGCAGAAAATTTACTGATAGTAAAAAATTTCGATTCATGTCAGCCTGCGCGTATTGCGCAGGCTGACATGAGTCGATACTTTTTGCAGATGCATCAAACCATCTTTTCTGAGAATATGACTCATTTTTATGGAGCAGGCAATCATTCTTGAAGCAATATTGAAAATATATCTAACTGAAGGCGAAAAAATGTGAAAACACGGGATCAAAAGTTGTCGTCTCGAGCAAATTCTCCGTTAGAAGCAAAATATTCCAACACCATCTGCTTGAAGATGAAAGGCAGATTTGAAGGCAGACTTGATTCGACTTCTGCGTTTACTTCGAATATCGTCACTACCTTTTGCCAATATTGGCGACGCCCCTAGAAAGTTCGGTTAGTTATGTTATGGGGGGAGTGCAAGAAACAGGACGAAAACCATCCTAAGTTACGCCTGACTTTCAATATGTTCTGTGTATATACCAACGTCATAGACTTAAATCTACGTCATCAAGTACTCCGAGATTAGTCCATTACATATCTCGTGCTCTAGCACTTGAGCCAATCCGGATCACGTCTGCAAGCAGTGACGCCTTACTAGCTCATGGCGTCATACAAAGTAATTAATTTCAATTAATCACAACTCGTCACAACTCGGCCGATTCCGTAACTACATCTAACTCGTCCGTATCAAGGATCTATTTTGAAGCACCGTAAGACACATGATCTTAAACATGGCGACATCCATGGAAATCGACTAGCAACGACAACAACAACAACGGTGAAGTTATTCATCTCTATCAACCTGTCGGTGAAATCTGCCGACGGAATTTACAGACCACGTTAAAAATTGACTTTTTTGTTTTATCAACGACAATGCATTTAGAAGATTTAAATAGAAAAGTGTGACTCCCGTTTTCTTTTTTTAGTGGAGCCTTACAATTCTAAGAACGGTAAAACGGTGTATTTCCGGCGAAGCAAAGTATCGTGTAGGTGCATATCATTTATCGTGATACAGCCCAGAGATTTGATCAACCGATCACCCGAGAGGTTTGCCGAATGCAGGCAGTTTAACGCCTTACAAAGTAAAACCACTTACATCCCATCGAAGAAAACGATTTCAAAAAGTATGCGACAAAAAAAGGTGCGCAAGAAATCTCCCAAAACACACACACCCATAAAAAATAAAGGAGAGGAAATGGAGCGTTGAGAAGACTCGAGCCTGAATGACATCTGTCATTTTCGACAAACAATCAACCCCCTTTTCAGCGATCCCAAGGAGCATAGTATTTATCCCTTTACCAAGCAGTACCGGGTTTTAACGACACCCGGGAACAAGCCTTTTGAAAACATTGTGGGAAAAGGAGAAAATGCTGGTTGCCAGCATTTTCTCCTTTTCCCACAATGCTTTCTACCATTCCAAAGACAATTTACTTGATTTGAGCCACAGTTTATTTGTTCTTTGCAAATACTTCAAATTTGGACAGGTCCAGAATCTTGTCGTTTGGTAAAGAGTTAAACCCTTTAAAGGGCCGATTTATGCGCCTTATCGGACAATGTTATCGGGTCGAGGTCAGGCGCGAGATCGGTGTTGACAAAAAAACTTGTTCATAAATGTTGACACTTTAGAGTGGAGCACAATTGCCGCACTGTTTGTATAATTTAAGATAGGGTACTCCATCACAAATGCTTTTCACGCCCTCTCCTTTGGAAAGACATTGTTGGACCGATTGAATGTGATTTTACGCCACTTTCATCCCCCTGTCTTACCTGTCATTTTGGGATCTCAATGCGTTTGAAAATTACATTTCCGTTGCACTATCGAACTATTCGTTGGGTTCAATGCACTAGTCTCTATCAATGTTAATTTCAAGCTCTCACAGGCTTTCCAACAAATCTAGTTAAAGCATCTTATCTTCAAATTCGACCGTATCAGTACCACATGTGATATAAGAGGCTTTTGTGGAACGGTGTCGATCAAGATAATCCGTATTCATCAACAATTCTGGAGAACGTCCTTAGGAATCATTCTCTTGAATTTTCTAAATTTGGAAGTAACCCAACTCCTGATTGGCTGAACCATTTGGTTTAGCCAATCAGGAGATGTGACACTTTCAAATTTAGAAAATCTTAGAGAATAAGACAGAGAATGTACCTGAGAATGGTTGTACGGACCCAGGCTGTGCAAAACTTGCAGTCTGATCTTGGATCTACGCCGTTCGCAACGGACGATCTACCATTGAAACCGCTGAAAAGGAGAAAATGCTGGAAACCTGACACCGATACAAATGTCTAGCCTCGCACATCTACTGCACCCTCCGAACGCTTAATAAAAGTTCCGGGTGCTTCGGGACACAGATTAAGGTGTTTGATAGAGTTTTAACTTTAAAGTCTCATAAGTCTCATATGCTCATAAAGTTAGAATCATAAACATACTGGTATGAGCCATGCGCTGGCAAAAGGGACTTCAATGCATCTCCTTGATGCATGATACCAAGCTAGTTATCACTGTTTTATGGGTCCATAAAATCTGTTTTGTATAACAACAACCTGATTCATGTGGTACAGTGGTCCTTTGACATGCAGAAAATTTACCTTAACCCTTTCCCAAACAAGCCCTGGTTTTCACGTGTCTGCAGTACAAGTCTTTTGAAAACACTATGGGAAAAGGAGAAATTGCTCGTAACGAGCAATTTCTCCTTTTCCCACAGTGTTTTCTACCCTTTTTGATAACTTTCTGCCATTTTCATCAAATGTGAAATTGTCGTCTGCAAATTCTTTCAATTTGGACCAGTCTAAATTTTATCGTTTGGTAAAGGGTTAAGCAAAAATCAGCGTGCTCGGACTGAGGCGGCAGACCTGAATCGATACTATCCACAATGCATTATGTTCCCTTTTAACAGAGCATGGCTGATATGCTGTTTAAAAAAAGGTCCCAACAGTTGTAACTTTAATGCAGTTTTCTAAAGAAAACCCTTCCAATATCGGACAGTGACGGTCCAAGATCGGACTGCACATTTTATGTGATGAATCCAATGTTACGTTTCTTCCAAGCATTTTCTCCTTTGCCGACAGCTTGCAGAAAATATCCCCACAGCAGGGGGGATGGGGTGGGATAAACACAGAAAGTTGAAGAGGAATAGAACGGGACAAAAGATGATGTCGACATAGACCGACAGAAATAGAAACCTATTACTAGTACTTCATGCAGATTGCCGTGTCCTTTGAAAATATTGTGGATAAAGGAGAAAATACCACTAACGAGGGATTACGCCTTTCGACACATTTTTTTTCCAGAACATTTGTGTGTATTTAGCTTTAATTTATCACCAATTCTTCCTACTTTACAAGCAAATATTTAAATTCGTTCGCTGCGATTTTGCTCTGGAAAGTATAGTACTGTTTAACTTTTTCAGTGTCACTATATTTAAACTCGGGCAGATGTTTATATTTATGCGTGACTAAACAAGCGGACGGCATAGATCCAAGATCATACTGCACGTTCTGTGCAGTCTGATCTTGGATCTATGCCGTCCGCAAAAGCCCATCTTTCCGTCCATAACCCTGAAAGGGTCAAAGCTCTGTCATCATTGCATCATATCCCGTATAAACCATGTTGCGGTCAATGTGGTTTTAAACTTCAATTACAAGGTACGATTTTATTGACAGGGCGTTACACCCTTTACCAGACGACAAAATTTTTAGACTTTTCCAAATTGAAATCTTTTGCAGACGGCAAATTAAATGTGGCCCAAAAACTGAAGTATAATTAATCTTTGGAAGGGTAGAAAAGATTTGGGGAAAAGGAGAAAATGCTGGTTACCAGCACAAATGAAACCTGGGTCGAATCAAAGGATTTGTTTATTAAAAAAAAAAAATGTAGATAGACAATATTGTTGGTATGGACAAATTGCTAGTCATCAGCATTTTCCTCCTATTTATGCATTTTTTTTTCCAACAGCCTTTTTACCAGGGTAATATGACAAAACAAGGTGGTTTTGTCAGATTGCAAAAAAAGCATGGAATTTGATCAGCGATCTACACCGTCTGACATTTTTTAAAGATATTCTGGTCAAAATGTTTCCGTGTTAATTTAATACAACTGGGTTTCGTCTTGTGTTGCTCTTACTTAAAATAGCGGTCTAAGAGCTCATTGTACAGAAAAGCCACGGCTATAGCCATCTAAGTTCGGGTCTAAAATTTCCAATCAAAACTTAACGACATAGAGTGAAAGTATAAACTGTACCACTTTTTTTTTTTCTTAAAAAAAGACTTGTGTCCCACGAAGTTGCTACTGCAAAAATAACGTTTTGCCGAAGGTGAAGCCGACGGGAAAAAAGGAATTGTTAACCATTTCCCAAACGGCAAATTTTGGACTGGTCCAAATTGAAAGAGTTTGCAGACGACAATTTTAAATTTGATGAAAACGGCAGAAAGGTCTCAAAAAGGGTAGAAAACACTGTGGGAAAAGGAGAAATTGCTCGTTACGAGCAATTTCTCCTTTTCCCGCAGTGTTTTCAAAAGACTTGTCCTGCAGATACGTGAAAATCAGGGCTTGTTTGGGAAAGGGTTAAATTCTTTCTCAGATATTTTCTATTGCAGACAACCTTCTCGTCTTTTGCAGCAGGCGAAATTTAAAAAAAACATTGGGACAAAAAGAAGAAGAAGAATTTACTCATAAAGATCGATTTTTCATCTTTGCCGAAATGTATTCACACGTTTTTTTGAAACAAATCTCAATTCTTATGTAATACCTATCAAAATTCGTCTGCAACATTTTTTTTTTTAAATTAATCCCTACCCTTTAACTTGCGAAAAGTAAGACAAAATTATGACACTTCCCAGTCGATAGTAAAACCAAATCCTAAATAATACTATTTCAAGGTTTCAAGGCTATTTGGGGAGGAGAGATATCTCCTTATCGGACCGTGTAGACCCAAGATCAGACTGCACGTTCTGTGCAGTCTGATCTTGATTTACATTGTCCACAAAAGCTCCTCGTGTTGCAGTCTAAGGGGCTTAAAAGGGTCAAATGTGATGGTCATTAACCCCTATAGTTATCTAAAAAAAAAAAGCCCGCGAAAATGGAGACCCTAAAATAAAAAATCCGCGGGGCACTATGGTTAGAAACCGCGTTTATATAAGGTTGGGCCCGTGTCAATCTATCATTGCGCAACGTTTTGAAAAGTTTAATCTAAAATTACCTTTAAAACAGGAAATTGCGAGGTTATAAATCGAACAAAAAGGGAGTGGGGGCCCGCGTGATTAAAGGGGCCCATCGTCCTATTATCCCTTATCTCGTTGTAAATGGGTGTGGATTTATTTTTTGCGGAGAGTGTAGAGCAAGATCAGACTTCCAGTATGTACAGTCTGATCCTGATCTGCACCATCCGCTTCTCTTTGGATGCTTTTAGTCTTTTTTGTCTCTAATTGAAAACTAATGACACTGAGCAATTTTTTTTTTTAATGAATATCAACAGTTTAACTCTTTACCAGACGAGAAAAATTTAGACTGGTCCTAAATTGAAAGCATTTGCAGACGATAAATCAACTTTGGCTCAAAAATTGAAATTTGACATGGGAAGGGTAGAAAACATTGTGGGAAACGGAGAAAATGCTGGTTACCAGTTTTTCTCCTTTTCCCACAATGTTTTCAAAAGGTTTCTTTTTCAGGGTCGTTAAAAGTCGGGATTGTGTGGTAAAGGGTTAAATATGGAAGGTTATGGGTGAACCCTTTCACTTATTGACGTTTTTTTTTTTTTCAAACTCTTATATAGAATGCTGAGCGCGACTCAGTGACCTTCTGGGGACAGTGTAGATCAAGATCAGACTGCGCAGAACGTGCATGTCTGATCTTAAATCTTCAGTGTCCGATAAGAAGATATCTTTTTCCCAAAAATACATTTGAAATAGCGAACTTTAGATTTTGTTACTATCCGTTAGAAAGTTTCATTACATTTATTTAGCAGAATACAGGTTTACATCTTCATTTGTTGACCTATCTTGTTGAACATTCCCCGATCAAACCATCCCTATGAATGAAAAATTCATTAAAACCATTGTGGAAAAAGGAGAAAATGCCGTTAACTACCATTGTACATTTCTCGTACTCTTGGTTTCTTTAAACCTTTCTGATCTGAAACCGCATTACTTGTGCCACATTAAATTTGTCGTCTACAAATAATTGGCGCTCTGTCAAAAAGGGGCTTAATGCATCTCCGTGATGCATTCTACCAAGCAAGCCGTCGTTATGATTAAGGATCCATAAAACCCATTTCGTCCAACAACCGGCTGCATCATGAAGTCGAATGGTCCTTCGTCCTGCAGAAGATTTACAAATGGCAAAAAGTCTCGACCTATGTCAGCCTGCGCGGACTGCGCAGGCTGACATAAATCTATACTTTTTGCAAATGTATTAATCCCCTTTTTACACAGAGTATAGCTCAAATGTTTTCTGTTGGAACATGTCTAAAGTTTTGTCGTTTGGTAAAGATTCAGCCGTAACCTGACAATTATTTGAGTCCTTGCAGTTGAAAGCTTAGCCCGGGTTTCAGTCAGATTGTTTTTTTTTTCCTTTTTTTTTTTATATTCGGACTTTGTCAAAAATAGCGTCATTTTTGACAAAGTAAAGTCCGAAATTAAAAAAAAAAAATGAAAAAATGATCCGACTAGAACTCAGGCTAATGGAAGCTACGTTCAGGGAAAAAGAAGCATTCTCTTGTTCCAAGCAATTTGCTCCTTTGCCAAAACAATTTAAATTCGACTGAAAAATATAGGTGGAGTTTCATTACTTCTAACATTTTTTTTTTCTCTCAGAGTTTCTTCCACAGATTTTGTTAGTGTCAAATTGTAATAACCTATTTTTGATTTGTTCGCAAAATCTACTTTCAGTTGCAGGCGAATTACAATGATAATAATGCTGGCTGGTTAAACTAAACAACTCTAGGAATGTGAAATGTTGGACTTCTGCTCTAATCATTAGGTTAACTCTTTACCAAACGACAAAATTTCAGATTGGTCCAAAATTGAGCCGCAGACGACAGTTTAAATGTAGCTTAAATGATGATTCATGTCTTTGATCGGGTAGAAAACAATTGTGGGAAAAGGAGAAAATGCTGGTTACCAGCATTTTCTCCTTTTCCCACAATGTTTTCCAAAGGCTTCTTTCTCAGGGTCGTTAAAACTCAGGACTGTGCGGTAATGGGTTAAGAGAGCTTACAAGCCCAATTATCATGTCCCCATTACCTAACAGTTGGATATAAAATTGAATAATTCTGTTGACGGTGTTCATCATTACACTCTCACTTCACCGGATATTGCGTCACTTCCTGTAAGAGTAGTGCTATAACCGGATGTTAAATACGTCTTTTCCTGTCTATCGTCAATTATCTGAAAGGGGAATGGTGGGACTGAACAAAAAAAGCAACTTGTTTCTAAATTTTTTTTCTATATATTTGTTTTGTATCCTACAAAAAAGAGGAAGTTTTAGAAAAAAAAAATGACGCGAAATCCTGTTGAACATGCTGCATTTTACTTCCTCGGTTTTACGTTTCATTACCCTTTACGAGACGACAAAATTGTAGACGTGTCAATGTATAAAGTATTTGCAGACGGCAAATGAAATCTGACTAAACTGATGTGGTTTGCCTTTGAAAATGTAGAAAGGGTTTCGCAAAAAGGAGAAAATGCTGGTAAGCAACATTTTCTCCTTTTACTACATTGTTGTTAAACTGCTTTCTCCCTAGGGTTGGAGTTGTTTGGTAAAGGTTAAACTCTTTCGGCGTTATCTGATTAGGTTTTTTTTTTTTCGAGGTCTAAGAGTATAGTTCAGCTGTAATTTTTATCAAGTTTTAATTTCAGGTAGCGGAGGGAGTGGATCAAAGATCTGACTGGTCGCTCTCTACCGCCAGATCTCGACCTACGCCTTTCGCAAAAGATGTCCAGATCGCCCTAGGCAGCGAAAGAGTTTGTATAAAACCAGAAGTTTTCACTCTTATGATAAAAGTATCATCACCTTCGTCCTCCTCCTCCTCATCATCATCAAAATCATCATCATCATCATTATCATCATCGTGATCTTACACATTCTCATGCCCCACGACAAAATTATTCAAATATTGGACGACGGTGAGAAATACAGACATGAAAACACCAAGAGGCGGGGATTTTGACCTGTAGAAATACCTTTTTTGCAAATGTAAGAAAATTTTGTGTGCAAGCAACTTCTCCATGATTAGGTCTCTGAGTTTTTCCTGGAGTCCGTATTCACCAACCATTCTTAAGAATGTTCTTAGACTTATTCTTCAAGATTTTTCCAAATTTGAAAGTAACATAACTTCTGATTGGCTAAACCAAATGGTTTAGCCAATCAGACAGTGTGTTACTTTCAAATTTGGAAAAGTTTGGAGAACAAGACCAAGAATGTTCTTAAGAATGGTTGGTGAATACGGACCCTGGTTTTCATGTGTCTGCAGTACAAGTCATTTGAAAACACTGTGGGAAAAGGAGAAATTGCTCGTAACGAGCAATTTCTCCTTTTCCCACAGTGTTTTCTACCCTTTTTGATAACTTTCTGGCATTTTCATCAAATTTAAAATTGTCGTCTGCAAACTCTTTCAATTTGGACCAGTCCAAAATTTGTCGTTTGGGAAAGGGTTAATCTATTTCCCAAGAATTTTCTGAATTTGAAAGTAACACAGCTTCTTATTGGCTAATGGTTTCTAAATCTAGAATTAGACTTAGAAGAGATTAAGACTGGTTGGTGAATAATGGCCCTGATATCGTCTGGTATTCACTGCTGTGACTTCACTGCTCATAGTTTTGTATCCCTGTTCAGAGCACTTTTGTATGTTTCATCTCTTTTTACACTGGGTTAAAAATATTGATGCCGTCATACAGTTGTCGTCATGGGACCAAAAGTGAGGTTTTCTCAGTGAAATACAATAAGTAAGAAATGATTTTTTTCCCTTCGTTACAACGTTTTCAAAAAATCTTCATGATCTTCTGCAGGATAAGAAAAAAGTCATCTGCACGAATCAACGAGTGCAGAATGCATAAAATCTACATAACTATTTAAAAACTAACAGCTGAGCGTCTACTTTTTCCCATAGTGAAAATTTATACTACCGCAGAATGTCCAAAAAACAGACAGCTTTTGTCATATGAATGATGTATGAATATTTAAAGTGTTTCATGACTGCAATATTTAAATGCATGATATACTGTAAGGTATACGGTAGTTATACTTATTTATACCACTGTCTAGTGAAATAGTGAACATGGATTTGACTTTGTAACTTAATGGCGATAACAGCCACGAGCTTGGTTGTTCTATACTAACAAACTTTGGGAACGCATAGATAGATGCACTGGCCATCATGTTATAGTTGAAATACTGTTGGACAAGGGGGCTTTGATAACTAATAATCAATCAAACTTTTTGGGGAAAATATTATCATTTGAAACTTTAAAATCGAAGAGAGACGAGCTCAGTGATAATATATCGGCTCAACGATTGCAATCCAGCTTTCTCACAGGGGTCTAATATAGATTGGCCCTCTCCTATCCAGTGGCTAAGTTGTAAAACTAGAACAAAAGCTGGTAACTTCTGCTCCAGTTTTACAAGACATTTTTTCTGCCAGCAACTTGAACTTTGACATTTCCACTGTAGCACATTTAGTAAGACTCATAATGATACTATACGTTGAGCCATGTTCTGGAAAAATGGGGCTTAATGCATTCCCAAACGACAAATTTTGGACTAGTCCAAATTGAAAGAGTTTGCAGACGACAATTTTAAATTTGATGAAAATGGCAGAAAGGTCTCAAAACGGGTAGAAAACACTGTGGGAAAAGGAGAAATTGCTCGTTACGAGCAATTTCTCCTTTTCTCACAGTGTTTTCAAAAGACTTGTACTGCAGACACGTGAAAACCAGGGCTTGTTTGGGAAAGGGTTAATGCATTTCCGTGATTTATTTTACCATGTAAAAATGACATAACTATGGATCCACAAAATCCATCTTGTATAAGAATCAACTGAATCATGAAATAGACTGGTCCTTGGACATATAGAAAATCGACCAATAGCGAAAAGTTTCGACCCAGGTCAGCCTGCGCGGACTGCGCAGGCTGACCTGGGTCGATACTTTTTTTTTCTGATGCATTAAGCCCCTTTTTCACAGAGCATAACTCATTTAAATGATAGGAATTAAGTATTTGTGCAATTTGACCCCCGAATCGTTTACAACTGGCAGCTAGTCGGCCTTTAAATCGAGGGTTGTCTAAAAGAACATCTGGAAGTTAAGATTCTGTGTAGGAAGGCCAGGAATTTATTTAAAAGAGTGGTCGAAAATCGTTATGGTGCATGAAAATTCCTACATCTCAACAAGTCCTCGCTATACAAGGAATAGGTTTATACAGCGGAGATATATTGCCAGAAATTATAACAAAACATGTAAACCAACTGGAAAAGGCGAAGACAGGATCTGACAATGGTGATTACTCACAACAGTTATTTAAAGAGCAGGAGTTTTAAAGCGACAGAATTCAGAACATACCAACTTAGTCATGCTCTGTAAGAAGGAGGTTAAATGCATCTGGGAAAAAAAGTATCGACTCAGGTCAGCCTGCGCATCACAGACATGCATTAAACCTCTTTTTGCCAGAGTATGGCTCATTCATAATAATTATGAAGTAGTCTTGTGCAAATAATCTGAATGGCGTTTAGGCTAATGGCGTGGAGAACCGTGAAGATTCCTAAGATCTGCTTGAACACATTTAAACCAGGCTCTGGCAAAAGGGGGGTTAAATGCATCTACTTTATGCATTGTACCAGGCAAGTCATCGCATGATTAGGAATCCTTAAAATTCATTTTCGCTAATAACCGGCTAAATCCTGAGGTAGAATGGCCTTGAACATGCATAAGATTTACCAAAATCAAAAAAAAAAGTTGTTGTTGTTGTTGTTGTTCTTCTTCTTCTTCTTCTTCTTCTTCTTCTCCTCCTCCTCCTCCTCCACCTACCCCATCCTCCTCCTCCTCCTCCTCCTTCTTCTTCTTCTTCTTCTTCTTCTTCTTCTTCTTCTTCTTCTTCTTCTTCTTCTTCCTCCTCCTCTTCTTCTTCTTCTTCTCCTCCTCCTCCTCCCCCTCTTCTTCTTCTTCTTCTTCTTCTTCTCTTCCTCCTCCTCCTCCTCTTCTTCTTCTTCTCCTCCTCCTCCTCCTCCTCCTCCTCCTCCTTCTTCTTCTTCTTCCTCCTCTTCTTGTATTTTAAGGCAGGCTTGGACACATAACAGCCTTGAAATCACAGGGTCTACCCCCCCATCAAAATATTCGGTTTCCCAGAAACCGTCTAGGAATTACAGAATCACTTAAAAAGCAAAAAACCTGAATTCTTAACGCATTAGGTGTGATATAGTGAGACTTTTTATCGTGTGCTTACAAATGTTTTGGCCGATAATTCAGCGGAAATTGATCCGGGGATTAGATCGAATAAATAGATAATTGCCAAGTTTTTTTGTCAATTTAGTTTTATTTATCAGCACTGCAGGTGCGTAATCCTTTTTACCTTACCCGTGCCAACACCAATTCCCTCCCCCCCACCCCCCAAAAAAAAGAAAAATTGCAGCAGACGACGTTCGAAAACTTGCATGAAAAGATGTTAGGGATAGTAAACACGAATCACGATTCAGTAGAAGAATATCTGTGAAAACATTTCGGTAAAAGAAGAAATTGCTCGTAACGAGCAATTTCTTCTCTTGCCACAATGTTTCAAAAGTGGTCTGTAGCATGACGCAAAAAAATGTGTGCGGGAGGTGAGAGTTACCTCTTTACCAAACGACAAAATTTTGGAATCTACCGACTTGAAAGCATTTGCAGACGACAAAACAAAAGTGACTCAAAAATTAACATTTGATCTTGGAAGGGTAGAAAACATTGTGGAAGAGGAGAAATTCTCGTGATCAGCATTTTCTTCTCTCCCCACAATGTTTTCAGAGGGCTTCTTGCTCAGGGTCGTTAAAACTGGATAGTATGTGGTAAAGGTTTAACCCTTTCCCAAACGACAAAATTTGGACTGGTCCAAATTGAAAGAGTTTGCAGACGACAATATTAAATTTGATGAAAATGGTAGAAAGTTCTCAAAAAGGGTAGAAAACACTGTGGGAAAAGGAGAAATTGCTCGCTACGAGCAATTTCTCCTTTTCCCACTGTGTTTTCAAAAGACTTGTGCTGCAGACACGTGAAAACCAGGGCTTGCTTGGGAAAGGGTTAAACCGTTGAATGAACTGGGTTGATGTTTTTTATTTAGTTAAAATATCCATTACGTTGAATTTTTAAACTCGTTTTGTATAGAGTACCCCAACGGATATTGGATGTGTTGATTTAAGATCAGACAGCATTTTTTAGCAGTCTGATCCTAATCTGTTATATATAGCCCTCAAACACAAAGCATGATATTGTTATTGTGAATTCATTCTTCAATTGCCAAGAAAAAAAACTTTGAATCATTTTCATGAAGTACAAAAGCTCTGTAAAAAGGGGGTTTCACGCATCTTCAAAGGGTATCGATCCGTGCCAGCCTGCGCAATCCGAGCAGACTGACCTGGGTCAATACATTTTGCTATTTTTTCTCTTTTTTTTTTCAATTTTCTGCATGTCCAAAGACCATTCTACCCCCGGATTCAATAGATTTTATGGATGTATAATTACGTGCAAGGTCCTTGTGACTGAGAAATTCAAGGACAAACTCAATATAGATGGTGTACAAATAGCCAGGTCTAGTTCAAGTTGATGCTTGCACTGCCTCTCTGTAGAGCGAGCATTTGGTGCAACTGGCTACAGTATTTGCATATATGATCCATGTCATCTTGGGTTAGAACTTCGTACTGGGCAGGCCATTCATCGACCCATAACACAAATATCATTTGAACAATGTTCAGAGTGGAGACATCAGTAAATCGTTTGTCATCAGCCTCGAGAGGTTGGGATTCGAACTCTCGACCATTGACTTTCAAGCTATGTACGTAACTGACTAAGCTACCAGAGTTACGATAAAAACAAGCTATATACCCAAAGTACTCCACAACATCTCTAACAATATTTACTGTTCAATTCATATTGTAAATATGACAAAAAAAAGTTTGTCTTTTTTTCCTTTGATTTACTTTTCCCATTTTTGATTCGCTTTTAAATTCCAAATACACGAACCATGCTCTGGCAAAATGGGGCTTAGTGCATCCCCGTGATGCATTGTACCAATCGAGCCATCACATAATTATGGATCCAAAATTACCACTTTATTAATTGGACATACAGAAAATTGACCAATAGCGAAAGGTTTCGGCCCAGGTCAGCCTGCGCGGACTGCGCAGGCTGACCTTGGGCGAAATCTTTCGCAGACGCATTTAGTCCCCTTTTCATAGAGCATGGCTCACAAGTATATTGCTCAAAACCATTTGCTTCCTACTTCCTTCAGACGCCATTCTGGATCTCGCAACGGACCAAATTTTGAAAAAAGAAAAGGGAAAAGGAGAGAATGCTCATGGTGAGAAATTCCTTCCTTTACCTCCATGTATTCCGGGGAACTGACGCATGAGATCTAAATGATTCAAGTCGATTTTTCATAGTTAACAAGGATTGTTTCCGACTAGCGTTTGCTGCCAATTTGTTACAGAGTGGGAATGAGAGTGAATGCCGACATTAGACTGCAAATAAGTAAAGCTTGATTTTTTCTCTTCACTCCTTACAAATACACATGAGCCATGCTCTGGCAAAAGGGGGCTTAATGCATCTCCGTGGTCCATGATACCAAGCAAGTCATTGCATAATTGTGGATCCATAAAATCCATTTTGTATAACAGCCGATTGAGTCATGGGGTACACCGGTCCTTTGACATCCGGAAAATTGACCAACAGCAAAGAGTTTCGGCAAAGGTCAGCCTGCGAGGACTGTGCAGGCTGGCCTGGGTCGATACCTTTTTGCAGATGCATTAAGCCCCCTTTTCACGGAGCATGGCTCATATCTATTGACGAGAATATCTCTTTAAGGGTAAAGGGTCCTTTAAACATGCCATAATCACACTAGCAGACCCTTTCTCTGCATGCTTGTATCACGCCCCTGCTGGAATCCCGGACCCTTACTTTGGTTCACCTAGTAAACTGTAACCCTATCTCTCAGTGCGCTCGTACCTAACCCTTTTCAGCTTCTACGGCAAAAAATAGAGGGTTTTGCGAACGGTATAGATCAAGATCAGACTGCACAGAACGTGCAGTCTGATCCTGATCTTTACCGTCCGCTTGCGTAGTCAAACTTAAAAGATAAATGTCTTTCTGGGCTTAACAGGAATGTATTTTCACCTGTCGAAAGACGTCGAGGATATAAACTTTTACGCTGAAAGAGTAAATCGAGTTTTAAAATTTTATATTGTCTTTTATGAAAGCAGTTTGCAAAAGACAGATTTAATGTGATTCGATTGATAGGAATTGCCAACCGGCATGGTCTCCTTATCCCACAATGTTTCCAAAACCGTTTTTTCTCATGGTCGTTAAAATTTGGGCTTTTTAGGTAAAGGGTTGATTCTTTACGATGACGACTAAGGTCGAAAATTGTCCATAATGCAAACATTTTAAGCATCAAATTAAGTGTTTCAAAAATTGTGATTTGTCTTCAAACTGAACTGTAATTTGTCTTCAAAATGAACTGGTAGAAAACATCGGGTACTATCATTTTCTCTTTTTCATTCCCCGATTTTCCCACTATGTCTCTAAACCTACTTAAAATGGGGGGGGGGGGTAGCCGTAACAAGTAATATCTTTAGAAAAGATAGACGGCGTAAATTTGCCCTTCAACTGGCCTGCAGGAGCCCTCGGGATAAACATGTCCTTATTTTTAACCAATCGCAAATTTCTAACTATTCATTCAAATGTAATACCAAAAAGGTCAAAAGCCAGTGCATTCAGCTACGCCGAAAAAAGAATCGTTTTGGGGAAGGGTTAGATCGATTCACGTGCCATGACTGTTGTCTTACATGAGTGCTGCAATAGAGCAATGGTCAGTGCACCACGTAATGTTTCCGAACTTTAGCCGAGCACTTTTCTTTTCTACTTTGTCTGACTGGACAGCATTCAGAAGACAGATCTAGATTATTTGGTGTGTTTCAGAGACCTTCATGAAAAGCACTTTTGGTGACCAGCATTTTCTCCTTTTCCCACAATGTTTTCTTTTCCTATAGAGACATTTTCTTTTGTTTGAGGTTTGTCTTATATATTTTATATGCAAATGCTTGCAACAGGACTTTTAGTGATCAGCATTTTCTCATTTTCCCACAGCGTTTTCTATTCCTATAGAGACATATTCTTTTATTTGAGGTTTGTCTTATATATTTCATATGCAAATGTTTGCAACAGGAGTTTTGGTGATCAGCATTTTCTCCTTTTCCAACAGTGTTTTCTATTCCTATAGAGACATATGCTTTTGTTTGAGGTTTGTCTTATTATTTCATATGCAAATGCTTGTAAAACGGTAGACGAGTCTCAATACTATCGTTCGATAAAGAGTTTTAACCCTTTACCAGACGACAAAATTTTATCCCTGTCCAAATTGAAAGCATTTGCAGACGACAATTTCAATGTGGCTCAAATGGTGCAATTTTTCTTTGATAGGGTAGAAAACATTGTGGGAAAATGAGAAAATGCTGGTTACCAGCATTTTCTCCTTTTCGCACAATGTTTTCAAAAGGCTTCTTTTTCCAGGGGCGTCAAAAGGCGGCATTGTGCGGTAAAGTGTTAAAGATGTTGAAGTTACTATTCCCACTGGGATTTTATCTTTTTTCGCACAACGTTTTCTATTCTTTCAGAGACAAATCTCAGTGTTTGAGCTACATGTTATGTCGTACGCAAATGCCTTCAATGTAGACTACTTTAACATTTTGTCGTTGGATAAAAATTGTTACGACGTGTTGAAGTATCCATTCCCACTGGGACTTTACCTTAACTGATCTTTAGACCATAGCTGTAACTTGTAAGCTATGATAACAGTAGTGCCGCATGCTGGAGCCAACGGTCGGCTGAATTTCAAGTCGAAAAAGGGGCATAACTCTGTCAAAGGCGTTTTTGAGGCTTCCTTGCCCTTCTTGTATGTTTTTTTGCATAGTTAAAAACTTGCCCGAGTAAAAAGTTAACTATTTACAATAAATTCCCGAGTGTTAATGACCCTGAGGAAGTGGCTCTTTGAAAATATTGTGGGGGAAAAGGAGAAAATGCTGGTGACCAGCATTTTCTCCTTTCCCCACAATGTTTTTTACCCTTTCAGAGAGAATTTTCACCATTTGAGCCACATTTAGTTTGTCTTCTGCAGCTGCTTTGGAATTGGACAAGTCTAAGCTCTGTCGTTTTGTAAAGAGTAAAATCTTCAGTAAAGACGGAGATATCAAAAAATGTTAAACTTTTCATACGACGACAACGATGCAGACAGAGACGACGATGCCGATGCAAAGATTTGGACCATGCACCAGCAAAAGGAGGCTTAGTGCACCTCCGTGATGTATGACACTAAACATTTCATCGGATTATTATAAATCCCTAAAATCCGTTTTGTATGACAACCGACTGAATCCTGAGGTACACTGGTCCTTTGGCATGCAGAAAATTGACCAAAAGCAAAAGGTTTCGGCCCAGGTCAGCCTGTGCGAACTGCACAGGCTGACCTGAGTCGATATTCTTTACAAATCCATTAAGCCTCCTTTTCACAGAGCTTTTTTTTTTTTCGAATTTTCTGCCGCAAATCTGTATATTTTCTCATTGGCTTAATATTAAAGGCGGAAGATTTTCAGCTCCATTTTTGCGAGTTCGATCCCCACTAGAGCCTCGCCGACCATGGCGGAAGTGTACCTAGAAGACAAAAATCAAACCCGAGCTCTGACAGATGACGAGGAAGCATGTAAATATGTTCCATCACCTGACATGCAAGACAGAAAATTTAATAATCTCGGTTATCATTACAGTATAATTATTTTCATAGGATTTGACAGAAAAGGCGACACGACAAGAACACAGTTGAAATAGGCATTTAACCCTTTCCCAAACAAGCCCTGGTTTTCATGTGTCTGCAGTACAAGTCTTTTGAAAACACTGTGGGAAATGGAGAAATTGCTTGTAACGAGCAATTTCTCCTTTTCCCACAGCGTTTTCTACCCTTTTTTGAGAACTTTCTGCCATTTTCATCAAATTTAAAATTGTCGTCTGCAAACTCTTTCAATTTGGACCAGTCCAAAATTTGTCGTTGGGGAAAGGGTTAAATACGAGTGTAGATAAATTTCCATAATGCAAATGGGAATATGCTGTTTTTTTAAAGTTATGCTTTGTGCATTTGGGCTGTTTTAATTAGTGGATACAAAATTTTACAAAAGAATTATCATTGATGATATTATTGTTTTCTAAGTCTTAGTAACTTATACTGGTCTTTGCAATATTGTATCATTTTACCGAAATAAAATATATGAAGAAAAACCCTTTCAATTTTAGCGTATCCCTAAAATTCCTTTTTTAACCCTTTACTAAAAAGCTGTCTTTTAACGACATTTGTGGAGGAAGGATTTGGAAATCAATGTCGAAAAACGAGAAAATGCTGGTAATCATCAATTTCTTTTTTTTTTTTCACCATTTCTTTTACTCACTCAAAGACAACCCCAGTCATCTGAGCAACATTTAACTTGTCGTCTGCGAATGCATTCAATTTGGAAACGTCTAGATTATGTCATCTAGTAAAGAGTTAAAAAAAGTTTTAAAAGGCTGATGAATTAAATGGTGTTTTACGCCGCTTCCAATATTATTTCAGTCAAATCACGGCGACAGCTCACATATATATGGATGTCCTGGGTTTCGCCGGTGTAGGGCTAGGGCTCTCAGGCGCTAGGGACTCAAACGAGAGGCCCGGTGCTTTCAGTGGGGCTCGGGCTCGGAGCCTCCTGCTTACGAGTCCAACACTTTACCACTGAGCCACCCAGGGCCCCAGCTTTTAACTCTATCACATATCAAAAATGTAGACTTATATCCAAATTCAAAGCATTTAAAGGCCGCAATTTAAATGTGACTCAATTGTCTTTGATAGAGCAGAAAACATTGTTGGAAAAGGAAAAAATGCTGATTACCAGCATTTTTTCTCCTTTTCTCACAATGTTTTCAAAAGGCTTCTTCCCTAGGGTCGTTAAAACTCGGGATTGTGTGGTACAGGGCTAAAAGAATAAGGAGAACTATAGCATTAGGCCTACATTCATCAGAATCGGCTGGTATAAATAAACGACATATGGCGGAGAATGTTCTGTCACCTGTTCTAAATGAATTTATCTTGACATAAGCAATCTTTTTGCAAGTCCGTGGGACGGAATTTCACGAGAGAAAAAGAGACAGCCCGCTCTAATACGCCAGTTGTCAATGGAAACCCTCGTGAGAAACTACACCGAGTTTTCCCGCCAAAATTTTTTGTTTACTATCGCCCCTCCTCCCACCTCCTTGTTACCCTCATTTTGAAATCCTTACGGCATCCGTGAATCCTTTACCAAACAATCCTGTGTTTTCACAACCCTGAGGGAGAGGCCTTTTTGTAAACATTGTGGGAAAAGGAGAACGTGCTGGTAAACCAGCATTTTCTCCTTTTCCCACAATGCTTTCTACCCTGTCAAAGAAGTTAATTCATTTGTACGACCCCAAGATTTGTCGCCTGCAGATGCCCTCAATTTGGAAGAGTGTAAAATTTCTCGTTTGGGAAAGGGTGAAACCCGAAATAGTACGAGTTTACGACAGTTTATGTTCATGCTACAGACAGTTTTTGTAAAACATTGAGGGGAAAGGAGCAAATGATTCTTGTCCCTTCACGGATACCCTTTACCAGACGACAAAATTCTAGACTTGTCTAAATTGAAAGCTTTTCCAGACGACAATTTAAATGTGGCTCAAATGATGGAACTTGTTGAATGTGTAGAAAACATTTTCGGAAAAGGGAGAAAATGCGGGTTGCCGGCATTTTGTCCCTTTCTCACAATGTTTTTAAAAGGCTTCTTCCCCAGGGTCGTTAATAATCGGGATTGTGTGGTGAAGGGTTAACTCATATCCTGTTGAATTTTATAGTTGTTTTCCCGGGAAAATATATTTCGGTTTGTAAGAGAAGTGGAAAAAGTACATCAAGATCAGAATGCTCGTATCTGCAGCCTGATCTAGGTCGACACTCATACAGTGCATCTCTTACAAATAGCCAGACAACAACAAATGTTTTTTTATATATACATATGAGCTTTGCTCTGAAAAACGTGGGTTAAATGTATCTGCAAAAAGTATCGACTCATGTCAGCCTGCGCAGTTTGCGCAGGCTGACATGAGTCGAAACTTTTTGCTATTTGTAAATTTTCCGTTTGTCAAAGGGACCATTCTACTTCATGATTCAGTCGGTTGTAAGACAAAATGGATTTTATGGATCCATAATGAATGAATGAATGATCAGGTTTTAACCCTTTCCCAAACAAGCCCTGGTTTTCACGTGTCTGCAGTACAAGTCTTTTGAAAACACTGTGGGAAAAGGAGAAATTGCTCGTAACGAGCAATTTCTCCTTTTCCCCCAGTGTTTTCTAACCTTTTTGAGAACTTTCTGCCATTTTCATCAAATTTTAAATTGTCGTCTGCAAACTCTTTCAGTTTGGACCAGTCCAAAATTTGTCGTTTGGGAAAGGGTTAATTAAGGTCCGTCGACTAGGGTTATATTGGGGGCAATGCAAATTTAGCCATGATTAGGAGATGATTTGCTTGGTGTAAAGCATCACGAAGATCCATCAAGCACCCTTTTCCAAGAGTAATCTTTTTCTACTTAAAATTCATTCCTAGTAGTTTTTACCAGAATTCGTATTCACCAACCATTCTCAAGAACATCCATCGTGTTTTTCTGAAGAATTTTGTAAGTTTGAATGTAACACAATTTCCGATCAGCTAAACAGTTAACCAAACGGTATAACCAATCACAAGCTGTGTTAATATCTAAATCTAGAAGTAGACTAAGAATGAAATTAAGTATGGTTGGTGAATTCGGACCCAAGTCTACCATCAAATTTGGCTTTGTAGAAAAAGGGTTATCGTCACTGCCATAAGTTTATAAGCCCTTTTATAGATTTTTTTTTAGTCCCTTGCCGCCCCTTTTTCCGATTATACTGTTTGTTTTTAGTCACGAGTTTACGATATGAACGGGGGCCCTGTGTGACTCAGTGATTGAGGTGGTTGCCTTGCAATTTACTCCTAGACTGCTGAGCGCGGCTCAAGGACATTTAGCAGGCAATGTAGGTCAAGATCAGAATGCACAGAATGTGCTGTTTGATCTTGATCTACACTGTCCGATAAGGAGATATTTGAACTGTTGAGAGATAACTTTGAAATGGCAGCATTTGTGTTTTTTATACAATTTGGTCAAAGGTGTCAGTCATCAGGGTTATTTAGCAGGTTAAGGGTAAACTCTTTACCACACAATCCCTAATTTTCACGACCCTCAGAAAGAAGCATTGTGGGAAAAGGAGAAAATGCTGGTGACCAGCATTTTCTCCTCTTCCCACAATGTTTTCTCCCTCTCCCAAAACGAATTTCAATTTTTGAGTCACATAACTTTTTTTTGTCTGCAAATGCTTTCAATTTGGATGAGTCTAAAATTTTGTCATTTGGTAAAGAGTTAACTGTTTCTGGGTTCGATGCTAACTCGTGGCTGCTGCTCACGTTGTAGAGTCCTTGAGCGACATTGCCCAGCTCATCCTAGTACCACTGGTGTGACCCAGGAAACAAAGGAGCCATGCACTGGCAAAAGGGGGTTTAGTGCATATCCGTGTCACGTGATTGTGGATCTAGAAAGTCCACTTTGTCTAACAACTGGCTGAATTATGAGGTACGCTAGTTCCTTGACAAGCAGAAAATTGACCACGGGCGAAAAGTTTCGATCCAGGTCAGCCCGTTGCTTGGACTGCAAAAAGCTGCCCCCCCATGCATTAAGCCCCTTTTTAACAGAACATGGCTTATTTACTTGAAACACTCGACCGCCTCGGATTTATAGATAAATTAAAGAAAACGAATATTTCTTAATTCAAGGCTTTTTCGGGGGGACGGGGGCGTGGTCAATATGGCTGTTACTACTGTAATTTCGTAACCAGTTTGTACGCTCTTCGAGCCATATGTGAATGTCTGATCTCGGATTCACACTGTCCACAAAAACTAACTTTCATCGCCCACAGCGAAACACCGTAAGGCTTTCAGTATAAAGGGTTGTCCTACATAAAATTAGGGAGTTTAGGGTTCAGCAGACGACATGAATTCCTTACCGGAAATATCCCAGATAAACACCATGTGACCTTTATTTCAAGGAGAAAGATCTTGCATCATCAAATTTGTCCTTGCACTCAGGTGAATTCCCTGCCGCAACCAATTTATAAACCCTTTACCGTCGAACACCGTGTTCTAACGATCTGGAGAAAATAAACGGCTTTTGAAAACATTGATGGAAAAGGAGAAAATGCTGGTAACCAGCATTTTCTCCTTTTTCATCAATGTTTTCAAAAGGCGATTTCCTCAGGGTCGGTAAAACTTGGAACTGTGTGGAGAAGAGTGAATACATTGCAAAATAAATTATGCAAAAAAAGGCGTTTAAAGGAAGGAACACATTTTGTTCTTTAAACCTATTTATTCATTTACCCTTTACCGAACAACGCCTGACCTGTTTCAACGACCATGAGAAAATAAACGGCTTTTGAAAAAATTGTTGGAAAAAGAGAGAAAATGCTGGTTACTAACATTTTCTTCCTTTTTCCCACAAAGTTTTCCAGATTTCAAAAGACAAATCCAATAATTTCAGCCACATTTTATGTCGCCCTAATATGCGCAAGTCTGAAAATTTTATCGTTTTGGTAAAGAGTTAATATTTATGACACAATTCCGAGTTTTAACGACCCTCCGGAAGAAGACTGTTGAAAACATTGGCGGAAAAAGGAGAAAATGCTGGTAACCAGCATTTTGTCCTTTTCCCACAATTTTTCCTTCTCTAAGAAAGATATGTTTGAGCAACATGTTTTTTTTTTGCCGTCTGCATTTGCCTCCAAGTTCGACAAGATTAAATTTTGTCGTGAGTCAAAAAGTTAATGCTTGTGTATTAGAGCAGTCGGTGGCAAACATGATAGACCCTGAAAAGACGCCATTAAACGCAGAGTCGGATCCAGAAACAGAATATTGCAAAACCTATGTGCAACGGGGAATGGGCAAAAGCCCAACAGGAGAGCGGGCCCATAGACAACAGCCACATGGGTGAAGAGCCGTATGGCCTTGAAACCCTTTTTGTACAACAAGATTGAAATGATAAAGTCATTACTCATTGGAGATTCCAACAAACTTATGTGACATGGCGGTTTTGTCTGACGAGAGCAGAGCCCGGTAGCGCAGTTGCTAGGGTACAGGACTCGAGAACAGGGGGTCGCTGGTTCGATTCCCAAGCTCGGAAAGTTTTTTCCAAGGATTGATGATAGTCATCATTCCACTCTCACTGCTTTCGACGATGGGTATATTGGGGAGCAGCAAGTGGCTAAGGAAGAACACTAGTGTTGTGCGAGGTACTGGTAACAGAAACTCCAGGAAAGCACGGATAGGTGCGTTGGCCGCTGTGATATTGCTGAAATGGTTTTTGGAAACAGCTTAAACACCGAACAAATAATTATTGGTTGATTTTATTGTAATTATCGCTGTTTTCATCAACACTCAACGGCAAATGCCCCTATCTATGCTTTCCTGGAGTTTCTTTTTACCAGTGTTTCGCACAATATTCATCTCAAGCTAGTGGCTGCTTTCCCAAATAACCATCTTCGAAACTATGATCAGCAATGAGAGAGGAATGAATCCATTGACTTCTCATCTATCCTCGGAAAGAAACTGACCAACGTGGGAATTCAAATCAGCGACCCCCCCCGTCTCAAGTCCTGTACCCTACCCACTGCGATACCGGGGCTCGGCGCCAAACAAACAAACAATTTGAGCTACCGGTTTCCAAATGAGGCTTAGCCTATGAACCATTGCGCCTGTCACATATATCATGACCAGTTTTAGACAATGTTTATACCATTTCTCAGACTGACAACTCTTGAGGAGGGGCTTACTTCACAAAACGTACCTGGTGAACCGATCAGAGAACTGATGAAAGTTAGGTTTAGACCTTTAACCCTTTAAGCGCCATAGGCGAAAACAGGGACTTTTGCGGACGGCATAGATTAAGATCAGACTGCACAGAACGTGCAGTCTGATCTTTGATCTATGCCCTCCGCTGGTTTTGTCAAGCCTATATGATAAAAATCTTCCAGAGACTCAGTGGATTGTATTTACAGCCATCAAAAGAGGCCGAATTAGTTTATTTGGCGCCGAAAGAGTTAAAAATCATTGCAAAATTAATAATGCAAAAGACCTTTAACTCTTTACCAAACGACCAAAATTTTTGACTTGTCCAAATTGACAGCAGTTTCAGACGACAGAACAATCATGACTAAAAAATTGAAATTTGTTTTGGAAGGCTAGCATTTTCTCCTGTTCTCAAAATGTTTTCGAAAGGCTTCTTCCTCGGTGCCGTTAGAACTCGGGATTCTTTGGTAAAGTGTTAAAGGAAAGGAAAATATTTGGGTTTTATAATGGTGTAACCATCATTATGGGAATAAGGAGTAGTATCTTGGTACAAGCAATCGCTTCTTTTCCCACATTGATTTCCAAAACTATAAACTGCAGGGGTAGAGGGTGTAACACCAGAACGGATGCCTCCGGGTCATATTTAACCCTTTACCAAACTATAAGGGTTTAACGACCCTAAAGAAGAAGAGTTTTGAAAACGTTGTGGGAATGGAGAAAATGCTAGTAACCAGCATTTTCTCCTTTTCCCACAATGTTTTCAATCCTTTCAAAAACAAATTCTAATTTTTTAATCACATACATATTGTCGTCTGTAAATGCTTCAGCTTGGACGAGTCTAGAAATTTGTCGCTGCGTAAAGAGTTATAGTTAAAATAAGTTCCGCTTGCAAAAATTATAAAAAAAAAAACTTTTGCTACATCCTTATATTAGAAAAGATGAAAGGACAGGTCAAAAATGTGTTTCTAATGTTAATTTGAGAAAGAGGTTGCAATTTCCTTTTCCATTGGGAACAGTAAAGTGTTGGTGACCACATCAAGGAACATGGTATACAACATGTAAGGGCTTCGTTTGCTCTGATTTTCTGAGGTACATGTTTTTGTACTTCCGAGGAAGGATTACAGCAAGATTCATTGCTCACGATCCCACTTTCTGTACCATTTTGTGACATGTGTACTTTTCAGAGAAAGGAACAGCAAAACACCTGCTTTGTTAGAGAAAGAGCAGTAGGGTCAGAGTTGATTGGTTGAATTGTGTTTTACGCGGTCATATCACGGCGATAGCTCATATATTCGTGTTTGTCCTGGGTTTCAGTAAAGACTTGGGCTCTTAAGTGGCTTGCCGAAGGACACTTCGATGCTTCCAGTGAGGCTAAAAACCGAGGCCTCTAGGTTACGAGTCCAACGGTGATCTTTCCATTGAGCCATGCAGGACCCTTGTCAAAGAGTTTGGTTTTCACTTTATTTTCAGTGTACCATAAAAGTTTCCAATGTGAGACCATAGTCTGTATGGACTAACCCGTTTACCAGATGACGACAATTTAGCTTTGTCCAAATTGAAAGCATTTGGAGTCGACTGGGATAATCAGCGTTGTCCTTGAAAGGCTAGACAACATTCTGAGAAAAGGCGAAAACGCTGGTTTTCAGCACATTCTCTTTTTCCTATTGTGTTTTTGAAAGCCTCTTTGTCAGGGTCGTCAAAAATCCGGACTGTATGGCAAAGGCTTAAACCATAGCGCAGATTGGAAATCCCGCCAAGAAGATAAGAATGCGTCTCTACCATACAGATGGAAGAAGTATTGCAAGCTTCCCGTCAGATCAGGGCCAGACTAAAACCACTTGTGAAGAGAGGTATGTTAACCATCAATACCGTCTTTAACCCTTAAAGCCCCAATTACATAAAAAATTCGTTTTTGCGGACGGTCTAGATCAAGATCAGACTGCACAGAACGTGCAGTCTGATCTTGGATCTACATTGTCCGCTTTTTTTTTTTTTTTTTTCAGAACTTTGATCGAAAACAGCATTTCAATGCAAAGGGTGACGGATTTTTTGTTCGACTGATAACATTTCGTTTCACTTAGAAGGGGCGCTAAGGGTTTGCATTCCCGAGTTAAGACCGAACAGGCTTCTGATTTTGGGTGTGGTGCCATATTCACACAAAACTTGACTTCACCCTTAACCCACTTACCTCCATAAAGCAAATTTCGGTTACTGGGTTTGGAAAGTATCCATGTACATATAGGAAAAAATGAAGGTCAAGTATTAGGATTTTGATTCATGAATACTCATGGTTACATTGTTGAAAAACGCTCGTTTCCAACAGATTCTTCTTTTACCATCATGTTTCCAAGAATTGTCTGCTTTAAAATAAGAAGGGGTCGAAAAAAAGTAATCGGTTCACATTATGAGAAGAAATTTAATTTCATTATTCTTACACGGAGGATAAAATTTTGCCCGTAATCAGATACGCTTGTGCTTTGGAAAGCAAATACATCTTCTAGACGATTTTTTTGCCCCACCAGCATTTTCTCCTTTTCCCACAATGCCTTCTAAGCATTTCAGAGACGATTCCATCATTTTATTCACGTTTAAATTCTCGCCTGATAATGCTTTCGAATTGGATTAGTCTAAAAATGTTGGTTTTGTAACGAGGTCATCGTACTGTCTACAATTCATATAAAACCTTACGTCAAAATGCTATTTTCAGTCTGTTGGAACAAATAATGTTTTGGTCAACCAAGCTTTTTACTAGGAGTTATATGCAGACTAAGAATATCTGTTTGATGTTATTTCCCACCGTAAAGAGCCGAGCCCCGGTAGCTCGGTCGGTAGCGTACAGGACTTGAGAACAGGAGGTCGCTGGTTCGATTCCCAGTTCCGTCAATTTCTTTCCGAGGATTGATGATGGTCATTGCGTCAGGATTCATTCCTCTCTCACTGCTGACCATTGTTTAGACGATGGTTATGTGGGAAAGCAGCCAGTGACTTCGAAAGAATATTGTGCGGAGTACTAGTAAAAGAAATTTCACTGGCCGCCGTGATATAACTGAAATAATGTTGAAAATGGCGTTAAACACCATACAACCAACCATCACACCGTAAAGAGTAAATCGAACAATTCATATTGCACGTACAATCTAATGTCGTCATGTACTTTGCATTACTTAAAAAAAATGTTATCTTTGCAATGTCAATAACACCCTTTCCGTTTTTAACCCTTTCCCGTACAATGCCGCCTTTTAACGCCCCGGGGAAAGAAGCCTTTTGAAAACATTGTGGGAAAAGGAGAAAATACTGGTAGCCAGCATTTTCTCCTTTTCCCACAATGTTTTCTACCCTATCAAAGAAAACTTGCACCATTTGAGCCAAATTGAAATTGTCATCTGCAAATGCTTTCAATTTGGACTACGCTAAAACTTTGTCGTCTGGTAAAGGGTTAACTCATTTCCGCGCCAAATATATGAGCCATTCTCTGGCAAAAAGGGGGCTTAATGCATCTCAGTGATGCATAATACCAAGCCCCACATTACATCCTATAGTCAAGGATCCATAAAATCCATTTTGTCTAACAGCCGACTGTATCGTAAGGTAGACTGGTCCCTTGACATACAGAAAATTGACCAATAGCGAAAAGTTTCGGCCCAGGTCAGCCTGTGCGGACTGCGCAGGCTGACCTGGATCGATACATTTAGCCACGTTTTCTTAGAGCATGGCTCATATTATTGAATCGACTTTTTTTCGACGACGGAAAATACAATCCACTGAAAAAAGAAAGATTTTTATCTAGTAGCCTTGACCTAAAAAAGCCTACGGTAAGATCTAAAGATCAGACTGCACGTTCTATTCAGTCTGATCATCACCTTTGCCCCCCCCCCCGCCCCCGCAAAAGCCCCTGTTTTTACTTTTGGTGGTGAAAGGGATAAATATGTCCCCATTGCTTATATATGAGCCACGCTCCGGGAAAAGGGGTGTTTAATGCATCTCCGTAATGTACTTCATACCAAACAAGTCATCCCATAATTATGGACCCATAAAATCTATCTTTTTAGGCTCAATCTCGAGGCAGAATGGTCTTTGGACATGCAGAAAACTGCGGACTGCGCAGGCTGATCTGAGTCGAAACTTTTTGCAGATGCAATAAACCCCCATTTCACAGAACATGGTTCATACACTTCAGATAAGCATTCGAGGAACGGAAGCATCATAGGATTGTCCATCCTCCTTGGTCGCAAACATGAAAATCTTTATTTTTAGCATATTTTATTCATTTTTAAACAGGAAACATACTCTAACAAGAAATATCTATTAAAAAGATGGACGACGTAAATTTGCCCGCAGATAGACAAGGGGGGGGGGGGGGGGGGGCTTAAAATAAACATGTCTACATTTTGTACCAATCAGAAATTTCTGTTTATTCATTTGTAATCAGAACCAAAAAGTAGGTCAAAAGCCAGCACATTCAGCTTCGCCGAAAAAAGACAACACAATTTTATAACAAATATTCTGAAGAAATGGGTGAGAACAAATGCTGTTCGAGCTTATAGAGTTCTCCTCTAAATTGCGGATAAAGTTTCTTGCATGATCACATCGATACTAGCAAGAAGCCTATAAGCCTAGACTCATCAGCTGCTATAGACTGGTTGATCTTTGCAGGCCGTGCCCTGGTAGCTCACAGGACTTTAGATCATGGGATCGCTGGTTCGATTCCCAGTTCGAACTTTTTTCTTTTCGAGGATTGATTATAGTTATTGCGACTGGATTCATTTCTTTCTCGCCGCTGATCAATGTTTCGACGATAGTTATGTTGGTGTAACGAGGATGAAAAGTTAAGACAATCTGTTTCCCTCTGAATTTATTCAACGGTTACACATTGGAAAACAATGTGGAAGAAAAAAACCTGAAAAGGTAATAAGAGGTTAAAAGATACGGTTCTTACTTGAAATAAACCTGTAGGTCTAAGTGAATAACACATCGCAAGAACTACCGAAAAACATTAGCAAGAACTACATAAAACACATTTGCAAAGACTACCTACCAGGATCAGATGGTCTAAAGCAGCAATATAAATTGAAATTTTGAAAATAGGTGTTTCCTCTTTCGAGGTCTGACAAAGAGTGTATAGGGATGTGCTGTATGCTTGGTTAGCCAGTGTGCCATGCAAAAAGGGTGAAAACTACTTGCTCTTACATACACCTTTCACCCCTCCTTCAATCTCACATAGGTGACTGCTAAGGGTGAAACATATAACCCTGGCTACATTGGCAAGCAGCCAGTGGCTAGAGAAGAATATTGCGCGAAGTACTGGTAAAAAGAAACTTCAGGGATACATGGGCAAGTGCGCTGGCCCCTGCCATATAACTGAAATTATGTTGAAAACGGCGTTAAACACCATACAAACAATAAATCAATCAATCAATAATATTTACAGAGTATAGGATAATCTTTGGCAGTGGAAAATGTCCCCTGCATTCTGATAATCCAAAATTGTAAATCTTTTCTATACAGGCAAATTTTGAAATACATTGTGATCTAATGTAAACATTTGAAGGAGGTGAACATTCCTTTTAAAATGGAATGGGAAGTATTGTAAGAACAGAAGCTATTTCATTTACAAAGCAAAATCAGTTTGCTCATTTTCTTGTACTGTATTCAGAAGTAGTATAATGAAAGGGTATAGAAATCCTTTTTGACTGGAACTAAGTTGAGAGTAACTTTTATTTTTTTTATTGCAAAACGGCCTTCAAGCCACTATAAAAAATAAAAAAAAATCCAATAATATCTTAGACTGATGGCTTTTTCTAAACTATTTATTTGACGATAATATTTTAGAGTTTCTTAAACTGAGAGAATCTGTAGACAACAATTTAAGTGTAGCTTAACTCTTTACCGAATGACAAAATTTTAGACTGGTTCAAATTGAAAGCATTTGCAGACGACAAAATAAATGTGACTGAAAAAATGAAATTTGTTTTGGAAAGGGTAGAAAACATTGTGGGAAAAGGAGAAAATGCTGGTTACCAGCATTTTCTCCATTTCCCACAATGTTTTCAAAAGGCCTCTTGCACACGGTCGTTAAAAGTCGGGATTGTGTGGTAAAGGGTTAAATAGAGGAATTTGTCTTTTAGATGTTAAAAAAAAAAACATTCTTGGAAAAGGAGAAAATTCTGGTTACCAGCTTTTTCTCCTTTTCCTACAATGTTTTCTAAAGGCTTCTCCCTCGCAGTGTCGTTAAAACTCGGTATTGTGAGGTAAAGAGGTAAAAGGTTAAATTTTTTCGAAGTTAATTAACCCTTTACCAGACGACAAAAATTTAGCCTTGTCGAAATTGAAAGCATTTGCAGACGAAATTTCAATGTGGCTCAAATGGTGCAGTTTTCTGTTGATAGGGTAGAAAACATTGTGGGAAAAGGAGAAAATGCTGGTTACCAGCATTTTCTCCTTTTCCCACAATATTTTCAAAAGGCTTCTTTCCTAGGGGCGTTAAAAGGCGGCATTGTGCGGTAAAGGGTTAAGAAAAATATATTCGAAACAAAAGGGAAAAATGATCTAGGGATAATTTCGATTCTGAAAAAAAAAAGAGACAAAATAAAATCGACATCCAGAAATATCCGGGATAAAGGGTTGACAGACTGTGAGGTGCATGTTCTAAATACAATATGATTTCCAGATGTTGATACATTACAAATGAGTAAAGTAACCCTTGACCTTTTGACGTTAGTTTGGACCAGCCTACGCTTAAGGGTTTACAGATATTGTATGCATACCCCCATTGAGTGGGTCCTCTTAACATTTAAGTATATTATAGAGTATTGAAGTGTCTTGACAAGTTTTATTCGAGATAAACACAATTTTTAGTTACCAACAATTAATGAAATACCCCCCAGGGGGGTAAAATAAAAACCCCCGGGGGGGGGGTAAAATAGACTTAGATGCTAAACCCTTCACCAAACGAAAAATTGAATACTGCTCAAATTTTGAAAACTGTCTTTGAAAGAAAAGAAAGCATTGCGGGAAAATGAGAAAATATTGTAACCAGCACTTTCCCCTTTGCCCACAATCTTTTCGTACTTGGCTCCTCTTTCAGCAGACGACTTTCATAAATACATGTACGTGCACACGAGAAAATATTTTGACAAAAGGAGAAATTGGTATTTGTGTTTAAAAGATGTATGTTGCAAGACAAAAAAAAAACCAAAGGGCGTCTGCAAGGATCTAATTGTGTGGAGGGTGCATAATGATCCCTTAAGCTGCTAAGCGCGACTCAAGGACCTTTTGCTGACAATGTAGATCAAGATCACACTGCACAGAACGTGCAGTCTGATCTTGGATCTACACGGTCCGAAAAGGAGATATCATTTACCCCAAAATGCCTTTGAAATAGCAAAATTTGCGTTTTTACCGTCGGCTTGGAAGTTTGACTTCATTCATATAGCAAGACAAGTGTCTTGAGATACCAGTCGGAGCAAGGCCAAACGTGATAGATAAGTGAGTGTACAAAAACCACTGCCTATGTGTGTGTGTCAGAGAGAGAGGGGGAAAGAGAAACCTGCAAAAATAATTTCTCATGAAGAATTATGATGCATTTTTAACCCCTAGGCTGTTAACTTGTCCAAACCCGAAGCATTTACAGACTTCAATTTTAATGTGGCTAATATAGAGAAAATAGTCATAGAAGGGTAGAAAACATTGTGGGAACAGAAGAAAATGCTGGTTACCAGCATTTTCTCCTACACCCACAATGTCTTCAAAAACCATGTCTTTTTGGGTTGATTAATCTCAAGATTGCGTGTTAAAGGGTTAAGCTGTTAAGCGAGACTCACTGCATTTTTGCGGACAGTATAGATCAAGATCAGGCCAATATCCATTATATGCATAATCCATTCAATGACAAATCCTGGTAAAAGGTCAAGTTTCTTCGGCCAAGCTGAATGTACTTGCTTTTGACCTACTTTTTGGTACTGATAAAAAATGAATAAATATAAATTTGTGATTGGTCAAATATGTAGACATGTTTATACTAAGGGCCCCTGTGGTAAAAAATGTAGACATGTTTATTCTAAGAGCCCCTGCCTATTTGCTGGTAAATTTACGCCGTCTATCTTTTTTTAAAGATATTTCTTCTTTTTACTTCCACGATGTCTGTCTTTAACAGAGAGCAATTAGACTCAACCCTCTAATAAAAGGTCAAAATCTTCATGCGTCCAACAGGTTAAAATAATAATACGGCATGGTGCCGTAGCTAGTGAACAACAAGCAATTATCAGAGTACCACGTGACTATAAGCACGCTTAGTTTGCAAAAGGTCAAGGTTTTTGGTTCTGTCATGAGTATTCGTGTTACATTTACCTGGAGACAGAGCCAAAGCTATCACATAGGTCGTTAAAAGTTGAATACCACAAAATTTAGTAAGCATCGAACAAAAAGCAAAGAGCATGGTACCAGATGACGTATTGGTATAAAACACCAGTTTCGTGTAACAAAGACAAGGGTTTTTTTAATGTTTCTTCCATGACATCGATGGTTTAAAGCAAAAATCTGACGAAAGTGCTGGTTTCAAATAAGTCATACAGGCTTTTGAAGTGGACCCCTTTTGAAGGGCGAATACTATATACACAGCCATACGTAGGGAATTAATCGGATGTCATACGACGTATAGGAATAAAATATTCATTTTTCTTGTAAAGGTCAAGGTAGCTGTTTCTGCCAGACTATCTGTATATTAATGGACAGTAGACCATGGCATCCAATAGAGAGGCAAAGCTCAAATTTAGTCATAGGAGCAGGTAAAATATGACTACAATTAAAAATCTATTTTCAAACAACAGGCAGGGTACCACTTGACGGAATGGTATAAAACATGCATGCCAGATTAAAAGGGTCAAGGTTATTGTTTCTGCCACGATGTCTGTATTATAACAGCAAGTAGGCCCCACCCTTAAACAGGGTGGCAAAACTTCACATCAATCTTTACAGATCCGATCTTTCAGCGATTAACCCCATTACCTCTTGGAAACAAACTTGCAGTAAGCCTCTTTGAGAACATCCTTGTAAAATGGAATGTATTAGGCGCTGAACCCCGAAAAAGCTTCTTTTTGCGGACAGTGTAGATCAAGATCAGACTGCACGGAACATGCAGTCTGATCTTGGATCTACACTGCTCTCCGCTAATTTGTTTCATAATCTGACCAAAACTGTCTTTGAATAGCATTATTTTGACTTACTCCCCCGATATTGAAAAGGTCCGTTTCATTAATTGATCGCCATTTTTTAAGTATTGACATACATCAAGGTTTACTATTCATGTGAATAGCAGTTTGGCAAAAGGAGAAATTACCCATAGCTAGCAACTTCTCTTGACACCATAAAGTTTTCCAGAGTGATCTGTTTCAAGACGCAAAGGCGTGTCTGTCGGTGATAATGTGCTAATCTCGGGTAAAATGACATGATTTGTTTAGAGGTGTGGTTTTCAAATAATATTTTCAGCGGTTTAATCTTTATACTTTTGGCAACATGCGGTACCTTTGTGTACAAATTGTAAATAAAGACCAGACAGCACGGAGGTTGATATGTGATCCCTGATTCGTATTTTCCATTAAATTTCAAGATATCATTCACGATCCTAACATCCTTTTATATTAATTCCAATATCCAGGTCAATTTCATAATTTGGAAAAGAGTTCACTCTTTTTTGTTGAAGTCTTAAGGTTTTCCCTTTGCAAAAAAGACACATGATCCGCGCTCTGGCAAAAGAGAGTTAATGGAACATACCAAGCAAATCATTACATAATTATTGAACCATAAAATCCATTTTGACCAACAACCGACCGAATCATGAGGTAGACTGGTCCTTGGACATGCAGAGACTTGACCATCAGCAAAAAGTAGTAACCCAGGGTAGCCTGCGTGGACTGCACAGGCTGAACTGGGTCGCTACTTTTTGCAGATGCATTCAACCCTTTTTCACAGTGCATGGCTCAAATGATTTTAACCGCCCAGAAACAATAGAATATGAAAAAAAGGATTGAATTCAGCTAGGAGAGGAACATGGCTTTCTTCAGTTACATGGAAATTTGTTCAGGAATAATGAGCAAATGCTTGTAGCAAGCGACTGCCCTTTTCCCGCACTGTTTCGAAAAGATATCTAGAGCAAGGACGTAAAAATTCGCGTTTTAGTGTAGCGACGAGCTAAGTGCAGTTTTATTAGACAGAAAATGGGTGGTGCTATAAAATTTGAATATTACTACGGGCATCTAGTTGGATTTTTACCAGGTATACCACTCAGCGTTCGACAATGGCATTCGTCAATGCTTAAAACATAGCTTCTACGTTTTGTAATCGACATAGATCTATGTGTACCGGATTGCTGAAACAATTTTTTTAGACGTTTTTTTTTCTTCAAAATATCGATGATAAATGAGGGTTCAGTTTTAATACAATGTTAGAGCAATCATCATTGTCATGACATTAAAACATGACTACCTCTGCCATGGTGTCACTTCCTGTCAGGAGAACTACCTCTGCTAGGGTGTCACTTCCTGTCAGGAGAAGTACCTCTGCTAGGGTGTCACTTCCTGTCAGGAGAACTACCTCTGCCATGATGTCACTTCCTGTCAAAAGAAGAAGAAAAAAACCTCTTGATAATAAATCCCTATAAAGGTACGGCTTTGAGTTAGTCATAACGGTTTCAGGGTTCGTATTTACAAAACATTCTAAACAGCATTTCCAGTCTAATTCTCATTTTTCCCCAAAGTAGCGCAATTTCTGATTGGCTAAACCGAACGGTCTAGCCAATCAGAAATTGCGTTACTTAGTAAATTGTTAAAGTCGTACAAATTATTAAACTCCCGTTTTGTGACATAAAAGGAAATTGGCAGCCATGTCGCTCCGCGGTACCATTTAAGTCCGATTTGTATTAAGGATTATGACAGGTGGTTGCTTAGTGCAGGTACATTCTGATATAGGCAGCGCTCTGGGAAAAGGGGATTAAATGTATTTTCGGCATTACTAGTATACCATGCAAGTCATCACATAATCATGGATCCTTAAAACTTGTTTTTTCCCCATCTACTGACTGACTCATGAAGTAGAATGCAGAGATCCAAATAAGCAGGAGTGATGGTATTCTAAATCCGTTATTTCTCTTCCAAACCTTATATTGTGGGTACTCATTAGAATCGTCTCGGTGAGACGATTCTAATGAGTACCCATAACATAGGGTTTAGTGGAGAATAATTAATATTTTCAGTTTTGAAATCAAAATCACTCCCTCTATCTGGAGCCCTGAGAATGGCCTTTGGACATGCAGAATATTCACAAATTCCAAAAATGATTTCGACGAACGCGGACTGCACAGGTTAACATCGTAGTCCCATCTGTCGATACTTTTTGCAGATATATAAACCCCATTTTCGCAGAGCATGATGCACATACATGTATTTTGTCTCCTTCGAAATATGATTTCTAATTATGCATGCTGTGGTTGCTTAACTCTTTACTAAACGACAAAATTTTAGACTGCACCAAAGTAAAAGCATTTGCAGACGACAAATTAAGCGTAGCTTGAATGGTGATATATGTGTATTGGATAGGGTAGAAAACATTGTGGGAAAAGTAGAAAATGATGGTTACCAGCATTTTCTCCTTTTCCCACAATGTTTTCAAAAGGCTTCTTTTCAGGGTCGTTAAAAGTCGGGATTGTGTGTTAAAGGGTTAATAAATGTGGCCAGTTACACAGACTTTTCACTCTATTTAACAAGCATTGTTGAGCAAATGAATATGCTTATTTGAATAGTGTTTAGCGTTGATTTCAACAGTATTTTACTCTGGAGCAGCAACTCGCTCATGTACTTCCTTGGCTTCACTTGAATTGGGCTGGCGCTCTGCTGTGGCTTGCCCAACAACACTCTCACTGAGCCCTGGCAGTGCAGTTGGTATAGCGTACAGGCCTTGAGAGGAGGGGGGGCATTGGTTCGAATCCCTACCTCGACCAAGTTCTTTCCGAGTATTGATGGTTGTCGGTGCAACAGGATTCATTCCTCTCTCTCACCACTGATCATTGTTTTGACGATAGTTATGTGGAAAAGCAGTCAGTAGCTCGGAAAGTTGATTGATTGATTGATTGTGTGGTGTTTAACGCCGTTTTCAACATTATTTCAGTTATATCGCGGCGGCCAGTGCACCTATCCATGCTTTCCTGGAGTCTCTGTAACCAGTACTCCGCACAATATTCTTTCCAACCCACTGGCTGCTTTCCCACATAGCCATCGTCGAAACAATGGTCATCGGTGATAGAGGAATGAATCCTGTCGCAATGACTATCATCATTCCTCGGAAAGAAATTTGCCGAGCCGGGGACCGAACCAGAGACCTCCTGTTCTCAAGTCTTGTGCGCTACCGACTGAGCTACGGGGCTCGGCAGCTCGGAAAGAATATTGTGCGAAGTACAGATAAAAGATTCCAGGAAAGCATGGATAGGTGCCGTGACTTGAGTGGAACAATGTCAAGAAACGGCGTTAAACACCATGCAAACAATGAATCAATCTACAATTCTCCCACGCCACCATCTGTAAGAGAATGAGTGGGCAACAAAAACTCATTTCGATATTTTCACATGCATATTTCTCAATTACAACATCCGATTGCATTCCTATTCACAATATCCTTATTGTTCAACCCTTTTACCATCCATGCCCGACTTTTAATGAACCCGAGTAAAAAGTCTTTGAAAGACATCGTGGAAAAAGGCCAACATTTTCTCCTTTTCCCGAGATGTTTTTTTTTTTCGATCTTTCGAGGACAAATCCTTTCACGTGAGACACACGTAATTTTTCGTCTTCGGATGCTTTCAATGTTGACGTGTCTAAAATTCGACTACATTTGAAAGCTTAAACTTAGAGTGCCGTTTAAAAAGGGTGCTTAATGCATCTGCGAAAAGTATCGACCCAGGTCAGCCTGCGCAGTCCGCGCAGGCTGACCTGGGCCGAAACATTTCGCTGTTGGGCAATTTTCTGTATGTCAAAGGACCAGTGTACCTCATGATTCAGTCGGGTTGTTGGACAAGCTAGATTTTATGGATCCATGTCTTGGTTGGTATGATGCATTACGGAGATGCATTAAGCCCCCCTTTTACCAGAATATGACTCATTGATAAATTAACGGTTTTTCAGTCAGTATCGAACAAACCCTTTTTTTTTCAGTTTTAAAATAGTTTTTGTCAAAATAACTCAAAATAAATAAGACAGCCCAGATCCAATATCAGACTGCATAGTTTGATCTTGATCTACGCTGTCCGCGAATGTAATCTAATTTGTGAAAGGTTATGTAACGTAATCATCTTATCATCAAGGATCGCTCAATGAGAGTTTATGACGTAAATCATGTAGTTTTCATGTGATAAAAGTACTTGTAATCTCATAATCTAATCTCAGCCTTTCGGAGAGGTCTTCCGGGCTAGGGGAGGGGTTGTTGAGGAACAGCCGTAGATGCTTTTGGGAACAGTGTAGATCCACGATTGGACTCAATAGAACGTGCAGTCTGGGGTCGTATTCACCACCAACCATTCTTAAAAACGTTCTTTGTCTTGTTCTCCAGAATTTTCTACATTTGAAAGTAACACAACTCCTGATTGTCTAAACCATTTGGTTTAGCCAATCAGGAGTTGTGTTACTTTCAAATGTAGAAAACTTTGGAGAATAAGACTAAGAATATTCTTAAGAATGGTTGGTGAATACGGACAGTGATCTTTGATCTATACTGTGAGAGATATTATGGCCAAAATAACCTTTAAATGGCAAGTGTTGGGGGTTCATGCTACTGACACAAAATTAATTTCAGCTGTATAGCCGGTGTAATGCGGAGAAATGACCCTCCCCTACAAAATGACCCATGGGTCATTTCACTACGTAGAGGAATGACCCGGGTCATTATTCTACGTAGAGAAATAACCCCAGACCGCCCTTTCACTACGTAGAGAAATGATCCGGGCCATTATTCTACGTAGAGAAATGACCCCAGACGGCGGCCTTGGGTCATTTCTCTACGTAGAATAATGACCCAGGTCATTCCTCTACGTAGTGAAATGACCCATGGGTCATTTTGTAGGGGAGGGTCATTTCTCTGCATTACACCGGCAAAGGATAACGTTTGACATTCGCAAGTACTACGATATTATTAGTCAAGTACTTTCATATTGACCGAGTAACAAGTACGAGACTGCGGTTTTAGTCCGAGGCCAAAGGCCGATGGCTTATACCGCAGACTGAGAAACTGTATCTGAATCATCATAGTAAAACATATGAGTCATCCTCTCTGAATAGGGGATATTTAATGCATCTGCAAACAGTATCGACTCATTGCAGCCTGGGCAGTCCACGGACATAAACGATGGCACGGTCGAAGGAGTATGGACAAAGTTCTACGACGGCTGATCCAAAGGTTTGTGGACAGTGTGTGTAAAATAAAACTCAATGGATATATCCGTCTAAAATTTTGCGTAGCTCAGTCGGTAGCGTACAGGACTTGAGAATAGGAGGTTGCTGGTTCGATCCCCGGCTTGGCCAATTTCTTTCCGATGATTAATGATAGTCAGCGCGACAGGATTCATTCCTCACTCACCGCTGACCGTTGTTTCGACGATGGTTATGTCGGAAAACAGCCAGTGGCTTGGAAAGAATATTGTGCGGAGTACTGGTAAAAGAAACTCCAGGAAAGCATGAATAGGTGCACTGGCCTCCGTGATATAACTGAAATAATGTTGAAAACGGCGTTAAACACCACACAATCAATCAATCAATCAATCTAAAATTTTGCGATGTATTTAAGTCAATATTTATCCATATTTTAGACAAATTTCATAGAAATTTATTGACTGAATATTAATATAACTACAACCTTTGTAAGACGGGCAGTACATGATCCGCGGCGCAGCTCAAAGCGTTGTACATTTGGTTATGTTGTACAGGGGAGTTGCTCAAAAGAGTTGTACATTTGGTTATGTTGTACAGGGGAGTTGCTCAAAAGAGTTGCGGGGCACATCGAGCACTAATGTGGTGCGTTTCCGGTACACCTCATGATCTGTTACAGTTCTGTTTACACTTCCACATGAACAGTCCAAAGCAGAACTTACTAGGCGCAAACTCGCTTGATGTTCTTCGTCAATCTTTGATCTCACTTGCTCAACCCTTAAATGCATCTATATAGACAACAAGGTCCGTATTCAACAACCATTCTTAACCCTTATCCTGCTGAATAAAAGAAATGAAACTTTATAGTAGATAGTAGAAGCCAAACACTTTCTTGTTTCAAAGGTATTTTTGGAGGAAAGATATCTCCTTATCGGACAGTGTAGATCAAAGATCAGACTGCACGTTCTGTGCAGTCTGATCTTGATCTACGCTGTCCGCAAAAGGTCGATGGGTCGCGATAAGCAGCCTAAGGGTTAAGAACGTTCTTTGTCTTATTCTCCAGAATTTTCTAAATTTGAAAGTAACACAACTTTTGATTGGCTAAACCATATGGTTTAGCAAATCAGAAGTTGTGTTACTTTCAAATTCAGAAAATCTTCTTGAAGAGTAAGACTAAGAATATTCTTAAGAATGGTTGGTGAATACGAACCCAGTTCATGTCCCCCCAAACCCTAGAAAAATAAATACGATGTATATAAAAATTAACTTTTTATTAGACAAAAAGAAAAACAAACAATTGCCGCAATATCGAATTCATTCTGGCTGGAAAATCTCCCAAAAATATCGGATAGTGTAGTTTCAGGATCAGACTGCACGTTCTGTGTAGTCTGATCTTTGATCTACACTGCCCGCAAAAGTCTGCCCAGTTTTGTCCTTACCAAACTTACAGTTGTAACACAAGATGATTATTTAATGTAGCATATAGTGCATCTTGACATCTCCTAAAGCTGGTAAGCGCGAGGCAAGGACTTTTTGCGGACAATGAAGATCAAGATCAGACTGCACTGAACGTGCAGTCTGATCTTGGATCTACACTGTCCGAAAAGAAGATATTTCCCCCAAAAATGTACTTTGGTTGGGTTTATAGAAACGGCTTTAAAGTTGAACTTATCTTATTTAGCAGCTGATGGGTTAAGACGAGACAGTATCAATCCTTATCCTGCCTAACTTAATTTTTTGGCGATTACGTAGGTGAATTTCATTCAACTTAACTGGCTTTGACTTGGGTTTTTTTATGGCAAGGAAAACTGATGGAGCAGTGGATCGTGCAGAGTAAGATCAGACTGCAAGTATGTGCAGGCTGATCTTGTTTTACACTCTCAGCAAAATGCATCTAATGTCACGCACGCGGAATAAAAGTTAAAATGGGTTGATTAATGAACTAAGTTTTGCATTTTCATCTTACTTAAGGTTTTTGACTTTATAAATAGTTAACTCTTTACCAAACGACAAAGTTTTGGGATGGTCCAAATTGAAAGCATTTGCGGACGACATACTATATTTATCTGAAATGATAGTAATTGTCTGTGAAAATGTAGAAAACATTGTGGGAAAAGGAGAAAATGCTGGTTACCAGCATTTTCTCCTTTTCCCACAATGTTTTCAAAAGGCCTTTTCCTCAGGCTTGATTAAACTCGGGTTTGTGTGGTTAAAAAGTTAACCCTTTACTGCACGACATAATTTTGGACTCGTCACATTGATAGCTTCTGCAAACAACAAATGAAACGAGGCTGAGATGATGGAATTTATTTATGGCCAAGTAGAAAAACATTGTGGCAAAAAGAGAAAATGCTGGTCTGCAGAATTTTCTCCTTTACCCAGAAACTTTTTCAAAAGCCTTCTTCATCAGGATCGTTAAAGCATAGGTTTGTTTTAGAAAGGGTCAACCTAGTTCTGTTGTACACCAAGGTTAGACAATTCATAAATAAGCTGTCGCCGTGGTTTGACCGAAATATTGTGGAAAAGCTGGTATTAAAATGCGTAAAAGACCCCAATTCATACTTATTTTTACAAGTAAGTCTGACTACTCGTAAGTTAACGCTTTACCAAAAAATCATGTGTTTTCGCGACAGGAAAGGGTAAACCTACTTCTGGTTTACACCAAGGTTGGACAATTCATAAATGAACTGTTTTAATTTTGGGCAGGTCTCAAACTTTGTTATCTGGTAAAAATTTAAATTCGCCCAGTGTAAAAGGTTATGAGATCTGACATGGAATGGCATTTATTAATTAACTCTTTATCACACAATCCCGAGGTTTAACGACCCTGAAAGAGAAGGCTTCTGAAAATAATGTGGGAAAACGAAAAAATGCTGGGAACCAGCATTTTCTCCTTTTCCCACAATGTTTTCTATCCTATCTAATACATAAATCATCATTTAAGCTACATTTAATTTGTCGTCTGCAAATGCTTTCAATTTTGCCCAGTACAAAATTTTGTCGTCTGGTAAAGCATTAAACGAGACTAGAATATTCTTTAGCGAGCCTTTGTCGAGCTTGATAAGATATTTTCGTAGACAAGTTCAATAAAAATTTTACCTCAAAAGCCAACGAATGTAAGATTCTTTTTATTACATAAATGTAATCAAGAATTATACTTCAACATGTAAAAGCATAGGCCTTCAGATGTACTGAAATTTACATGAAGCCAATTTGCTTCTTTGACAGGTGCATTAAGGACAAAAAATACTTCCAAAGAAAATTGCATACATTGATTTTTTTTTCCTGAATTCAAAGATGATAAAATTCTCTACTTTGTCACAATCACCAAATTTGAAAGTAAATTTTGCAAAGAAATCTGGGTCAGAAATGAGGCGTATGATTACAGAGTGTAGACCAAATACAGAACTATTTGCTTGTCCCAAGCGTGTGTAAGATAAGAAAATTCGTAATGATTGTAGTGTATTATACTGTTAAGAAAGGTAGTTATGTGATAAATACGTGCCCAAACTCGCATATTTAACCTAAGAGTGCAAATTACAGTTTATAACTGAGCCATGCTCTGGCAAAAGGAGGCTTAATGCATCTCCGTGGTATATCATACCAAGCAAGACATCACATAGTTAGGGATCCTTAAAAATCATTTTGTCTAACAACAGAATGATCCTTTGACATACAGAAAATTGTCCAATAGCGAAATGTTTCGGCCCAGGTCAGCCTGCACGGACTGTACAGGGTGATCTAGGTCGATACTTTTCGCGGATGCATTAAGCCCCCTTTTCCTAGAGCATGGCTTAAATATAAAAATCAACATTTTACTACATCATGAGATGACTTCATTGTCAAGTCCATTCCGTCCGGAATAATTCACAAAAAAATCAAACAGTGCACATTGGCTGGGATTAGATTGCGTGTTCTTTGCAGTCTGATCTTGAATTTACACAGTCAGCAAATAGCAATACAATAATAATATTGTCCTTACAAACCTCAGTGGTTTAAATGCAAGATAATGGATTAATTGCATATACAGTTCATTTTGACATGTCATATTTATTACCACAAGGTATCAAAAGAAGCTAATTTATGAATAGTTATGCAGTTGCATTGTACTTGGGGTTGACCGTAAATATCAGTTACAGTGGTTTGCCTTTGTCAAGTCACGTTCAGTACGGAATTCTGTTCCCGCCATGTTAAAAGTGCGGAATTTCGGTGGCAGATTTACTTGCCAGAAACGATTGTTTTCAATAAAAGCAATGCGCTCCTGCCCAGCGTCTAAATTATTACATGAGACACGCTTCAGCAAATGTTAAATGCATGGTGACGTATTATACCAAGCAAAGTCATCATATAATATTGTGGATCGATAAATCGATTTTTGTCTAACAACCGGTTGCCTCCTGAGGTAGAATGGCCCTTTGACTTGCAGAAATTTACCCATAGCAAAAAGTTTCGACCCACGTCAGCCTGCGCGAACTGCGCAGGCTGACATAGGTCGATACTTTTTTTAGATGCATTAAACTCCATTTTCACACAGCATGGCTGATTGTGGTTCATGCAAAGGTTGCGACCAAGTCTTAAGCAGACGACAAAATTCAGATTCGTCCAAATTAAAAGCCTTTGCAGACGATGAACTAAAGTGACTCAAATGATAGCACTGGTTCTCGAAAGGGTAGAAACTTTACTAGAAAGCATTGTTGGAAAAGGAGAAAGTGCTGATTACCAGCATTTTCTTATTTTCCAACAACTTTCAGAAACCCTTCATGGTCGACAAAACGTTAGCTAGTGCAGTAAAGAGCCTTCGGCGTCATAGCGACTGCGATCTCAGCGAGTGGAAAGCATTGTTAGAACCACTTTTGTAATAAAACGGCTTTTTGTAATAAATTTTAAACTGTTTGTGTGAATATTGGAATAAGGAATACGTTGAGTTTGAAATTTTATTACAAAAAGCCGTTTTGTTACAAAAGTGGTTCTAACAAAGCATGGCTACAACGCGATAATTTTCACTTTATCGTGTTTTGAGACTATGAGATTTCTTAGTGGCGAAAATAAGCTTCCGTAGGTTTGGCAAAAATTTCCTGTACTAAGTTCTCCTAGTACAGGAATTTCTTCACATCATTAACCCATCAAGAGCTAAATAATTCTTTACCAGACAACAAAGATGTAGACTTGTCCAAATTGAAAGCGTTTGCAGACGAAAATTTCAGTGTGGCCCAAATGATGGAATTCGTCTTTGATAAGGTAGAAAACGTGGTGGGAAAAGAAGAAAATGCTGGTTACCAGCATTTTCTTCTTTTCTAACCATGTTTCCAAAAGGCCTCTTTTCTCGGGGTCTTTAAAACTAGGGATTATGAGGTAAAGAGATAATAAAATGGACTTTCGCAATTTCAGGAACACAGACCACAATAATATATTAGCCAGAATATTAAACAAACTGCAAGGCAGTCCCGTCCAAAGTTAAGACTGCACGTCTTGATTTTGATCAACATAATTCTACAGAAACGTCTTCTAAAACTGTGCTTAGCCCTCTAAAATTTAAAGAAAATCTTTTTTCGTGAAGAAATTAAGGACTCTCGATACTAGTATCCAATTTATTGGTGTATTTCTTACAGCAGGTTGGTGCATAACAGGGTTACCCAAAATTCTTTGACCTTTTTTATTTTATTGTAAATACATGTGAGCCTTGCTCTTGGAAAAGGGAGTTTAATGCATCTGTTAAAAAATATCGACCAAGGTTAGCCTGCGCAGTCCGCGTCCGCGCAGGCTGGCCGGAGTCGAAACGTTTTGCTATTTGTAAATTTTCTGCAGGTCAAAGGACCATTCTATCTCCAGATCCAGTCCCTTATTAGACTAAATGGATTTTATGAATCCATAATTACATAATGACTTGCTTGGTACAATGCATCATGGAGATGTATTAAAACCCCCTTTTTGCTTGGCCATGGCTTGGCTCATATTTCTTTGTAAGTCAGTTTATAATCTTTTTTTTTTTTTCAACACTTTCATTAAGCGTCCCACATTTCCCTTGAAGCATTCTTTAAAACCCAACATCAGTTTTGAACAATTACATTACTTGTCATGTGCGATAGATTACCACAGCTTGCGATGCGCCATAAAACAACTGACATTCAGTCTGGAGCAGGTTATTTGTAGGACTCTAAAACACACTCGGTAAACCTCGGGTGATTCATTGATCAAGTCTTCGAATGCAGTGACGGAATCGGCCGAGTTGTGACGAGTGGAACAGCTTATATGTGTGACTCAGAACAACATTCGGTAAACGTCGGGTGATCCGTTGATCAAGCCTTTGAATGCAGGGACGGAATCGGCCGAGTAATGACGAATGTCAAAACAAGTAAAGTAGTAGCAGATCAACCGTTGTCTGCGCATGTCATATTCTTCGAAGATTAACCTGTCTGCTATGATGCATCACTTGCTAAAAAATGGACATATATCAATACGCTGTGCGTAAATTGCCGCTTAAAAGGTGCAGGCGAAAATGGCAAATAAATAATACGTCTGAGGAAAAATCAAGCCAGTCTTTCACTACAAATTTCTTAGAAGATGAAATAATTTCAAACGGGGAAAATATTTTTTTAGAATACCAACTGTTTACTGCAAATCTCTGTCAACAGTTTCTAAATATAGACATGGGGAAAACCGGGATTAGTGCAACCGACTGACAACAAAAATAATGTCCCCACCTTGCTGGACTTATAACGGGGCTTTTTCCAAAGCTTATAGGGGCTTATGTTTATAAATGGCTGGTTCATAGGTTATATGCTAGCTAACCATGGCTGGATGAATCGTATAAGGTAGGTTTTAGAGAGTAAACGTATATTTTCTTTTGAAATTCGTTGCATTGATTCCCGCCTTAAAAAATAGTCCGGTTCTCTACCCAGAATGCCCATATCAGATAGGTGATGTATTTGAAAAATGCCACCTAGCGGAAGATAATGGCAGATCGACAACTTCAGCCACGGACTCGATTATCGAAGCCTGTGTAAGTATAATCCCGAGCCTTGGTGCTGGTACCAAGTCTTGTGACCTCAACAAATAAATCTACTGGAGTTTTCGAATTCAGATTATCTTAACCCTTTCCCAAACAAGGCCTGGTTTTCCACGTGTCTGCAGTACAAGTCTTTTGAAAACACTGTGGGAAAAGGAGAAATTGCTCGTAACGAGCAATTTCTCCTTTTCCCACAGTGTTTTCTACTCTTTTTGATAACTTTCTGCTATTTTCATCAAATTCAAAATTGTCGTCTGCAAACTCTTTCAATTTAGATCAGTCCAAAATTTGTCGTTTGGGAAAGGGTTAAGGGGCCAATAGCGGCCAAAAAAACAATGCAGGTGTTAAAATGTGTTTAAATTTAAATCATATCATTTCGTCCAAGTGTTAATCGCTGGCAGAAAAATTATTTTTAAAATCAGACAAAAAGTTAACAAAAGATAGGGCGACCTTGCAACTTTTAACCTTGTTTTGAAATTTATGTCTCTGCTAGCAACTTGGACTGCAAAATAACAGATTGCCAGCTGCACAATAATTTCCAGACTATTGAATTGGTATGGTTGAAATTCGAACGATTTAAATTTAAATGCAATTTAACACCCATATTCCTTGAAGAATGGCCTGATTCGTGGACAGAAAACATCCGATCAACCCAGTGTAACCCTGAAAGCGCCATCCACTGCTTTTGTTGCCTCTGCGGGCAGTGTTGATGAAGATCAGACCACACAAACCTACAATCGGATCTTTGATCCACACAGTCCGCTTTGCTGTGACCTTCTGTACAAGAACAACCTTGGTATTACACCTACAAAGTTTTCACTCGAAACTAAAATTTTTTGTTGTTTTTTTCTTGCACCGAAAGGGTTAACAAAAGCAGTTGACAATCCCATACCAGACCACTTACACATCGAAAACCGCAGAAATCTACCGGGTGATGTTTGGTACAAAAAGCCTTTAAATATTTGGCAAGGTAGTTACAGATACGACTGTTTACCTCGCGTCGTTTTTGAGGATTCCCTGAAATAAAAGTACGACACGCAACTTGCGGTTTTCATGGTCTAGACTTTTTTTGTGTGTACATTTCTCCGGCAAACTTTTTGGGGTAATTCCCCATGTGGTTTTTTTTGTATAGAGCTAAATACATCCTTGGGCAAAATTTATTTCAAATGACTTCGTATTTTTTCCCCAAAAAAATATGGGTTGTAATCATGAGGACAGATTAAATACATGTGAGTCATGCTCTGTGAAAAGGGCGCTTAATAAATCTGCAAAAAGTATCGATTCAGGTCAGCCTGCGCGGACTGCGCAGGCTGACCTGAGTCGAAACTTTATGCTGTTGGTTAATTTTCTGCATGTCAAAGGACCAGTCTACCTCATGATTGGGATACAAAATGAAACCCTGCCTCTACAAATGCTCTCAATTTGGGATACGTCTAAAATTTTGTTGTCTAATAAACGGTTAGATTGCTGTTGACAATATCTCATGATGTGGTCATAGACACTAAAAAGTTCCCCCCAAAAAATGCGAATTTGACTCAGTTTCTCTGGAAATTATCAGATAAATGTAACAGAGACATTTTAGACTTGCCTCTTTTCATCGTTTCTGATCAAACAATGCTAAAACCAGTGCATCGCAGCTTGGTACATGTATCAACAATTTCATGTGGGACTACTTTCAGTTACTACGACGAGGCAGCATTCCATTCTGTTGTTACACAACTATGTGTCAAATTGAAAGAGAAACTGTTTTTACACAAAATGTTTGGTTAAATTAGTTAATACAGTGACTCAGAAGCAGTCCCATGGCTTGGTAATATATTTGAGCCATGCTCTGGCCAAAAAGGGCTTAATGCATCGCCGTGATCCATGACACCAAGCACGTCATCACATTTATGGATTCATAATGGTCACAATTTTACCAGCCGATTTAATCATGGGGTACACAGGTCATAAGACATACAGAAAATTGACTGACAGCGAAAAGTTTCGGCCCAGATCAGCCTGCGCGGACTGCGCAGGCTGACCTGGGTCGATACTTTTCGCAGATGCATTGAAGGCCCCTTTCACAGACCATGGTTCATTTGTAAACTACTACTGTTACAAACAGTTCCGGGGTCATACGTGTTTCAAACTTTTTCAATGCATTGACCGAAAACTGTTCGTCACGCTTCTCCATTTCCTTATATATTTGAGACGTGCTCTGGCAAAAGGGGGTTTAATGCATTTCCGTGATACATTATACCAATTACGGATCCCTACAATTCACTTTGTCGAACAACCGGCTGAATCCGGAGATAAAATGGTCCTTTTACATGCAGAAAATTTACAAATAGCATAAGGTTTTGACCCATGTCAGCCTGTGCGAATGCTTTGAATTCGGACGAGTCTCAAATTTTGTCGTTTGTTAACCCTTTACCCCACAATGACGCCTTTTGACGCCCCTGGGAAAGAAGCCTTTTGAAAGCATTGTGGGAAAAGGAGAAAATGCTGGTAACCAGCATTTTCTCCTTTTCCCACAATGTTTTCTACCCAATCAAAGAAAAATTGCACCATTTTAGCCAAATTGAAATTGTCGTCTGCAAATGCTTTCAATTTGGACAAGGCTAAAATTTTGTCGTCTGGTAAAGGGTTAAAGAGGTAAGATGTAATAAAGGTGTACAAAAGTACGATTTTTAAGCGGAAACTGACCAGACAACATCGGAATTCCCGCTCTTGGCTAGGGCATGTTCCAGAAACCGAGATACTCATTCTGTATATGCCATAAATCAGTTTGAAGTATCTTTGTTGAAAATCTTTATCTCTTTACCAAGCGACAAAATTTTAATACTTGTCCAAACTGAAAGCGTTTACAGACGACAAATTAAATGTGTCTCAAATGGTTGGACTTTTTCTTTTGAAAGGCTAAAAAACATTGTTGGAAAAGGAGAAAATCCTGGTCTACAGCATTTTCTCCTTTTCAACCAATGTTTTCAAAAAAAAATTTTCGGGATTGTTGAGACTCGGGATTGTGTGGAAAAGGGTCAAAGGGATGATTAACGACTCTCTCGACCTTCATAAAAATACGTTTTAAAAGATTATCTGTCGAGTTCCGGAAAAATTAGTCATTCACGTGTAACCCTTAACTTCCTGACACATCTTTTGAAGCAAACGACTTTGAAAAGGGTGGAAGTTTTTAGGTATGTTCCTGATTTAAGGATTTTTAGCTCCAACCTCCTAAGGAAGCCACATTTTTTATTTTTCTTTCATTTTCCTTAAATTGGTAAATTTCTATTATTTCATGATTTTGCAAAAGTCTTTTTAAATTGACAGATGGACATAGCCGTTTCTTTCTTTCTTATTATATAGTTGTCTTAATTTTGTGACGTTCCACGGATTGGCGTAGGCGCGTAACCAGCCTCTATTTATAGTAACAGCTTTACATGTAGACACTGGTATACTATCGCGATTTTTTCCAATATTGAACAAATACAGCTAACTAATGAAATGACAAAAATGATTATCACGAGGGACAGTTCGCGTATAGAATTTAATTGGCAAACCCAGAAAGTGTTCTCAAATTTTTACATTAAAAAAAAACGCCATAAAACAATATAATGGCATTCTGAAACAGCTCTAGGGTATCTTTACATAGTCTGTTCAAAGGACTTGCCTAAAAATGCACTGAACCTCTATTTTCCCAGAGCACCGCGTAATTATTTATAATAATCAAGATTTTTTTCACGGGATACGATAATCACTGAATTTACAAATAACCTCTAGTCGATAACTTTTGGTCTTGAAGATCTTGTTTAGTGAACGTTTTGGTAACATATAGAAAATGCAATTTTTGTTTTTAAAAAAATGTATTGGCGTGTATTTACATGTATATTAAAGTAAAACCTTAAACTATGTTTATTTTCCATATTTTACGAGGTTTTCAAATGCTTTTAAGTCATTGGAGCAACTTTGGCCCAGGTGAACCCATGGGTAACACTTTACTAAACCATGAAGAGTTTTAAAGACCCTGTAGAAGACGGTTTTAGTAAAAAATAAATGCGGAAAAGAGAAAATGCTTGTAACCAACATTTTCTTCTTTTCCCAGAAGTTCTGCCACATTTTCAAAGACAAGTCCCATTTTTTTTCAGCCACATTTAATTTGTCGTCTGCAAAAGCTTCAAATTTGTGCAAGTCTAATCTTTTTTTTGTCGTTTAGTAAAGAGAAGTTGAACGTAGTAAACATGTTTAAATGTCACGCTGTAGTAATTAATTCACCATGGCTGCCATATTTCTGCCAACAATTACATGACTTTTTGTGGGTCCCTTCACTAAACAGTCCCGAATTTTTAACAACCCTAGCTTTTGAAAACACTGCGGGAAAAGAAGAAAATGCTGGTAACCAGCATTTTCTCCTTTTCCCACAATGTTTTCAATCCTCTCAATGACACTTTTCATCAATGCAGCTTCTTTGAGTATATCGTCTGCGCATGCTCTCAGTTTGGACAGGCCTAAACTTTTGTCGTCTGGTAAAAAGTTAAATAAGTCTTGATTCTTGAAGGGCATGATTAGTAACCTGGTGACCTAGAAAACGTGAAAATTCTACTCGTCTGTTCTTTGTGCACCGAATGCAAAAATAATTCTGTTAAGATGACGACGGAAAGTGCACCTGAACTCGTTCTTGGCAAAATATTGCTTAAAACTTAAAATATTTCTTTAAACTACTGGCTGCTTTCTGATTCTGATCCAGACTAGGTTTTGAAGTCTTCAGCTCTTGAAGAGTAGTGCCCGTCGGCCTTCTCTGTCCCTCGAAAAGAATCGATAAGCTCTTTGAATGTCATGCCGTTTTCCCGCCTAGAACAGTTTAGAGGCTTTGTGTGGTGTCCGTGGTTGTGAGATAGAGCGTCGGCCTCGTAACTATAAGGTCCCGAGTTCGATACACGGGGGCAGATGTCAACTTTGGGACTATTAATTGGCCCACACATTCGGCGCGAGTACCAGTGTAGTTCCCAGGAAGCAGAATCGAAAGCGATTAGTATAATTTGCAAGAACTTGCTTCACAATCTATGTAAAATAAATATGTTTAAACTAGAGGCTTTTTGCCATACAATGTAGATCAACATCAGACTGAAATTGCAATATCTAAGCACGGTTGCTCAGTCGGTAAGCTGCAGAGGTTTGCGAGTACGATTCCCAGCTCTGTCGACTTTTTTTCCCCAAGGACTGATCAATGATAATCAGTTAACAAGATTCATTCCTTTCTCACCACTGATCACTGGTTCATCGACGTTTATGCGTGGCATCAGCCAATTCCTTGGAAAGAATGTTAGGCGAAGCACTGTAGCGAAAACTCCAGGAAAGCAATGATAGTTGAACTTGCTAACAATTTTGAAGACGTCGCTAAACACCAACCGATCAATCGGCATCTAATAATGAAACATATTCTGTTGAACGTGAATATTACAATAAATAACTGAACCATGCTCTGTAAAAAAACGGTTTATGCATCTGCAAAAAATATCAATCCATGTCAGCCTGCGCAATCCGCGCAGGCTGACATGGGTCGAAACTTTTTGCTATTCAGTGTAAATTTTCTGCATGTCATAGGTCCATTCTATTGGATTTAGTTGGTTGTTAGACAAAATGGATTTTATGTACGTTTATGTGAAGACTTTCTTGATATAATGCATCACGGAAATACATTAAACCCTTTTTTTCCCATGGCAAGGCTCATCTACTGAACAGAAAAAGAAACGCGGGGTATGCGCGAACTAATAAACCGCTAACCATATATGATATTGATGGTAACGTCGGAAATTGTGTGATTACGTATACTAGTCATACTGGAATGAAAATTTGGCCATTTGTTAGAAATTATTAAAATATTATACCAGACATTTAACCAGTTTTCATTTAAATGTAGAAAAAGTTTATCCCGTGTTTCATTTTCCGTCAAGTATAGGTTTCGTTACGTTTACTGACATTCAAACTGAAAACTATATTCGCAAATACGTGACTTATTTGTATTGTACTAAAAACTGGCCAATGCTTATTATTGCCAGGCCGATAGAGTGATCTGTCTTTGAGCACTCTTGTGTATTTATGGTAAGAAAGTGAACAAATCTCGCGAGACACCACGATATTATCGGAACCTACAGGGTGCCCGTAACGATGCCAAATCGTTAACTAACCCATAACGCGAAAAGAAGACGAGAAATGAAAGCCTTACTATACTTATTAGACACTGCATCGCAATGAAATGTGCCTTCGGTGATACAGAAGCTGTGACTTTTGTTTACACGTGGTCCCGGTAGAAGGTTTAAACGCGCCTTAACTTGAAGAGTTTCTCTAGTGGAAAGCAGTATTGTCGAAAAAATGTTATGTCTTGGTAAAAACTAAATATCAAATCATTAAAAAAACGCTATTCATATAAGTGTATAAAATGCTTATCCCACGTTTCTTTTTCCGTTTGACATAGATTCCGTTACACGATGGAAATCCTTAACAGAGCAGCGTGGAAAATCGACCAAGATTTAACGACGCTCCCCGAAAATTACACCTACCGTCACGATTGCAGGAAAAATGATGAAATGCACGAAATATTTTTCCTGCCAACCACAAGATATGAATAATTTCAAATTTTGACAGATTGCATTCGTCAACGAATTCAGATTTTTGTAGGGTCTGCCATAGTTCAGATTTGCATTTAAACCCTTATCTTGCTATGCATGAGCAGACGCATTTTGCGGAGAGTGTACAACAAGATCAGACAGCAGTCTGATCTTGACCACCACTCTTCGTTTTGGTATACTCTCAGCCATAACTATAATCCCGAAATTAATGCCAATGCATTTCTCGAAGTCCATCTTTACAGGAATCGATAAAATCAAGTCAGCAGGACTTGGTTATAAACGAGACAGCTCGGATTTAGTTCATGCTATGATGATAAAAGTAGTAGTTGCAGTAAAAGCAGAAAGGGGCGACTCAGAGCTGCAGGGAAAAGTAGCCTTTTTGTCCAATTTTCATAAATTCCTCAAAATCTAATCTAATACGATAGACCATTCGTTTCTTACCCATCTTCCAATGAAGGCAACACAGCCTTAACATTTGAATGTATAAGGAAAAGTTTAATCCTTTACCAGACAATCCCGAGTTTTAACGACCCTTAGAAAGGAGGCTTTTGAAATCATTGTGGCAAAAAGAGGAAATGCTGGTAACCAGCATTTCTTCCTTTTTAAATAAGGTCTTCAAGCCTCCCAAGAACAAAGTTCAAATTTTGAAGTACATTTATTTTGCCGTCTACAAATGCTCTCGATTTGGGCAGGCCTAATTGTTTGTAATGTGGTAAAGAGTTAGCGTTAAACAGGCAACTAACTGCACCGGTTGCAACGAAATTACTGCTGACAGCTGCACAATGTACAATCCGTTGACCTACTAATATGTATGTCAAATCGACCCAAGCCAACAAAACTTTAAACTTGTCCAAATTGAAAGCCTTTTCAGACAACAAAGTGAATGTGGTTCTAAAAAAACTAATTCTCTTTGAAAGGAAAGAAAACATTATTGGAAATGGAGAAAATGCTGGTTACCAGCATTTTCTCCTTTTCCAAAAATGTTTTCAAAAGTCTTTGTTCCACGGGTCGCTATGCCTCAGACCTGTATGGTAAAGGGTTAGGTTAAAAAGGCCACCAGCTGCACCAGTTGCAACAAAATTACTGATAAAAACGCCGCCATGTGCACAATGTGTTATGCGTTGACCCACTAATAATAATTATGTATGTCAAATCCAGATAACAAATCTTTAGAATTGTACAAATTGAAAGCATCTGCAGACGACAAATGAAGTGTTGGTCAAAAGACTGTTCGTCTTTGAACGGGTGGAAAGTATTGTGGGAGAAGGGAGAAAATGCTGGAAACCCTGTTCCAACAATACTTTCAAACGTTTTCTCTCTCAGGGTCGTTAAAATTCGGGATTGTCTGATAAAGGGTTGAGCGGACAATTTATCCTTGACTGGAAGGAATTCAGTCCACCGTCGAAAAGAAAATCTGCTGGATGACTCCCAAGCCGGTGTGTTCAGCGTTTTCAACTGTATTTTAGTCTTTGTAAGGAGGCCAGTGAACATCTTTTGTTCATCTCCTATGGTGCTTTACCATTTATAAGCACGGCGCTCAGTAAACCTATTCCTGCATCCCGCACTGGCCGTTTCTTTACCGCTGCTACGCAGTACAGGTTTTCGGAGTCATTGGCTGGTTGTCCACGAAAGCCAATATCACAAACGCCGATACGGATAAGCAATAACTTTATTTATTATATACCTAAAAAGTTTTCGGCTCAAATACATGCGTCTGCAAGCCGGATAAAATATCACATACGATAGAAAGGAAAAAAATCGTATCTACACAGTGTAAAATACGGTTCCAAATATGGTATGATGACGTATGTTGCGCACGAAATACGAACGCATTGATTTCCGTTTTGATTGGTCAAAATGTTACGCTATGATATTCATCCGCCATTCTTAAAAACGAAGTCGATACCGATTAATCCATTATTTGTTTCATTTTCTTAACCTCCTCAAATTTAATGTTAATACTTGTAATATTTAGTCGTTGAACGATGTACATATATAATAAAAGGAATATTGTGTTGTAGTAACTTTCCTAGTGCTTGTATTTGCTTCTTGCTGCGTAACAAAATTCTCAAGCTGCTCGAATCAAATACAAAGACCAGGAAAATTACTACACCACAAAATTCCTTATTTATATTAAATGAAACTTGTAAAATCGTAATAACTTTTCCTTGAATGTTTGATTTGGTTTGGTTTTACGCCGCTTTTAACATTATTTCATTCATATCAAGGGGACCCCTCACTTATTCATGTTTGTCCTGGGTTTCACTAGTCCTAGGCTAGGGCTCTGAAGTGGCTTACCAAAGAAAAGCTCGATGCTTCGAGAGAGAATCTAGCCTGGGGGCACCCATGTTATGAATGCTATATCTTACCACCGCGTCACGCGAGGCAAATTTTTTCCGCATGCCGCGATATTTTCAGAAGAGATGTGCTCCTAGACGAAAACTTGTTCGTTGAATTTACACATTGTGGTTTAATCTTTACCCTTATCCTGCTAAATGAATTAACCCTTTACCACATAATCCCGAGTTTTGACGACCACCCAAGGAAAATGACTTTTAAAAACATTGTGGGAAAAGAAGAAAATGCTGGTAACCAGTATTTTCTTCTTTTCCCACAATGTTTTCAACCCCTTCATTATAAAAAAAGAAAATACCCAAGTTTTGCGACATTTATTTCGTCGTCTGCTAATGCTTTCGATTTGGACCGGTCCAAAAGTTTGTCGTTTGATAAAGAGTACAGTGAAACTTTCAAGCCGATTGTAAAAACCCGAAATTTTGCTATTTGAAACTTATTTATTGGAGAAAAAATATTCCCTTATCGGACAGTGTAGATCGAAGATCAGGGTCCCTATTCACCAACCATTCTTAAGAACGTTCTTGGACTTATTCTTCAAAATTTTCCAAATTTGAAAGTAACACAACTTCTGATTGGCTAAACCAAATGGTTTAGCCAATCAGAAGTTGTGTTACTTCAAATTTGGAAAATTTTAAAGAACAAGACTAAGAATGTCCTTAAGAATGGTTGGTGAATACGGACCCAGACTGCACGTTCTGTGTAGCCTGATTGTAATCTATACTATCCGCGAAAGGTCAGTGCGTCGCGCTTAGAAGCCTTAGGGTTAACAACGAAATACAATGTACAGCTTCAAACTGAAGTCATGCTCTGGCAATAAGGGATTTAATGCATCGCCGTGATACATTATTCTAAGCAAGTCATTACATAACCATGGATACATAAAATATATATTGTCAAACAACTGACTGAATCGTGGGGTACACTGGTCCTTTGACATGCAGAAAATTGACAAGTAGCAAAAAGTTTCGACTTACGTTAGCCTGCACGAACTACTAGTACGTAGACTGGCATGGGTCGATACTTTTTGCAGATGCGTTAAACCCCTTTTTCACAGGGCATGAATTAATTTAAGATTATATTTAAAAGTTAATTGTAAACATTTTAGTAATGCGAACGACAGTAGTAAAGGAGGGTAGACCTCGGACAGCGTCCGAGGTCTACCCTCCAGAGTCCCGGACACGCCCCTTTTTGTCCGAGGTCTACCCTCCCTGAGTGCCATTTTGTCCGAGGTCTACCCTCCCGGGAGGAAAAAAAGCCGCATCACCGAAGAATTTGGCGGTAATTCGGCTTCCGCGCGTAGAAATACAATAAAAAATAGTGCATCACTAGGTTCGGGAGGGTAGACCTCGGACAAAAAGTAGTTCCGGCAGGTGATTCAGGCAGAGACCCTCGTTGGACTTAGTCTTTTTGGAGAGTTGTTCTTTGTCTCTATTACCGTCGGACTTAGTCTTTTTTCCACAATTGGATTAAGAAATAGTTCCGGCTGATGTAAACAAACGTAAACAAGCGTTTTGATTGGTCGAGACGTTTTCCCGCCAAAATTCGATGGGTTATTTCCCCTTTTCAGCTTGGATCAAGGCAAAGATCCTCGTTGGACTTAGTCTTTTTTTCACAATTGCCTTTAAAAGTAGTTCCGGCTAATGTAAACAAACAGGTTGGTTCAGGCAGAGACCCTCGTTGGACTTAGTCTTTTTTGGAGAGTTGTTCTTTGTCTCTATTACCGTTGGACTTAGTCTTTTTTTCACGATATGGTTCCCAAGACAGAAGACTCTTCTATTGATCTTAGCGATATTGACAATTTGAGAAAGATAGACTTTTCTTGGGGAATGGTTAGTCCTGAAAAGGACTGTTTTTTGGAGATTGAACTGTCTTTTTTTGTCTTTTTTCTGTGTCTTTTTTTAGCTTTTTTTGTTGTGTTTTTTCCTCTATTGAGAACTTTTCTTTGTTTCTTTGGGTGTCTTTTTGAGTTTGAGTTTTGGAACCTTTGGGATCTTGAAGTCTTTGAAGTTGTCGATGTTTTTTCCATGTTTTCCCAGCCCTATTTTTGTCGGTGATACATAGGTGGGATCGTATCGTTGTTTTTTGTGAAGTTGCTCATCATTGTCTTTCTCTATTTCTCGTTTTTTATTTTTTATCTTCTCGTCCTTTGGTTGATGATCTTTTTCTAGCTGTGATTCCTTTGAGTGTTGCTTTTCCTTCGACTGATTTTCCTTTGACTGATTTTCCTTTGACTTCTGATCTTTCTTTTTTACAACTGATACGAGGGAATCTGTTAGTCTTCGAAGGCTGGTTTTATCAAAGTCGAACTCCACCGGAATCTTCACAATAACAGGTGTAGTTGACTGTCTTTGCTGACATATTGTCTCGATGTTTCTGTTCAATGTTTTCAACTCCTCTAAAATCTGAGTTATTGTAGCATCTTGTTTTGAGATCATCTGTCGCATCTCTTCCTCGAATTTGTTAACTGGCGTTGCCATTGGCTCAATGAATGTCGAATTCATGGCTGACGCTAGAATATCTCCACTGTTTCCACTCTGTGGCAATGAGTTGTCTAAGATGTAGTCGGTTAAGTTGTAATTGGCTAAGCTGAGATTCATCTTCCCCGTTAACAGTATGTTTTTACTCGTACTACTCGAAGATCGAGAGCCGAATGATTGTAGAGAAATATCGTCAGCGTTTTATAGGTTGGTAGGGGGATTGACCTACTTTGATACAGAATTAAGAGCGCGGACCCGGTCGGAAGCACCCACGAATGATTATAACACTTACAGAGAGAAATGATAGAAATCTGGGGTACTGGGTAACCGATTGATCTGAGCTCTATTGCGAATGTAACATATCCTATGATTGAACGAAAACAACTGAATTCTAGTCAAGCAGAAATGATAATCTTTCGATTTTTACATAGTTATATTGCTTACTTGCAAAAGGATGAACTATACTATATTAGGAAATATTATTTGGGATGAGATTTTTCTTAGAGTTATGTAGAATTTTGTTTTGACAAAAAAATTGAAAAGATAGAACTTTCTTAACGTTTGGTAGTCCTGAAAAGGACTGTTTTTTCGAAGATCTGTATTTTTCAACCTCTTCGTCTATCTCTCGCAGCCTCTAACTCATCGAGTAACATGATAAGTAGTGCTAGGTCATGACGTATCTGTCGTCGACGAAACCAATCTTCTACCCAGTTCAGTATTGAGTAATATGCCACTGATCCAAACATGAACATGCAAAACATTTTTTATTCTCGAGTATTGAGAGGTAAAAATGATTAAATGAGAACTTGACCGGGTTTCTTTATACGTTCTTTACAGATGAATTGACCTACTTCGACTCGGAATTAACGTTAACCAATCGTTAGTTTCGTTATATTCTCTTTGAATAAGTAAAAGATAGATGAAAACAAGTCTATACGTTCCGGTAGGGATCAAGGCTTTCTGATGAACTTAGTCTTTTTTTGACAAGTTGAAGTAAAAATTAACCTTTTCTTAAAATCAGAATTGACTTGGTCTGACAATTTGAAGAGAAAGATAAAACTTTCTTGGTGTATGTTAGCCCTGAAAAGGGCTGTTTTTCACTATTCTCTGTAATGAAATTAAGTTAACTATCGGTTAACATAATTTCAAAACTAGAGAAAAGATCGAGGACTCTAAACCTCCTCATCTGAATCTTCGGGGAATAGCTCACGCCGAAGTTCATTGATTTCTTCAACTTTGGATTGGACATACTCATTATACATAATGAGTACTCCTTTGATTGAACAAAGTTGAATTTTCAGATTATACTGCACAGCTCTGCTTTTACACTTATCATATCGTTTTTCTATCCCACTCAGACGAATTTTAAGCAATTCGATCTGTTTGCACCCCTTTCTAAGTCGTCGCTCTGCTTCAAACAGTTTGAACCGCTTGTCGAGGGTCTTCATTTTTGAGCTCTGAGAGGGAAAACTGATTAAAAAAAGAAAAAATAGCCCCGTCTTTTATAGGGTGGTAGAGGAATTGACCTACTTTGACTCGGAATTAATGTTATCCAATCGTTAGTTTCGTTATATTTCTTAATTCAGAATTGAGTTGAACTGACAATTTGAAGAAAGTAGAAAAAACTTTCTTGTTGCATGTTAGCCCTGAAAAGGGCTGTTTTTGATGAAGATTCATCCTTCACTGCTTGCGATCGAGTTGTTCTTCTTCTTCTTCAAACTGTACCACAATGAAAGCTTGACAGCAATGATGACACCAAATCACTACACCATAGTCTTCATCATAGTCATAGAATCCCTCATCTGGTTCTGGACAATTGTGCTTTTCTCCAAGATGGTGTAGGATATGAAAGCATTTTCCACACTCTATTGCACATGGTCTATCACACTGTGGACAATAAGGAAAAAATATAAGCATTTTTCTCGTCTTGGTATACTTTTACGATTTCTTATTCGTGCTACTCGAGAGAAACGAGAGTCGAATGGTTATAGGAAAAGTTCACTGAATTTTTATAACTTAGTGGAGGGATTGACCTACTTTTTCTGACTCAGAATTAACGTAGACCAATCGTCAGACTCGTTATATTCTTTTTGTAGAAAAGGAATGGTGGGAGTGGGAAAAACGGTTGATCTTGGCGGGTGTGGGGAAAAACGATGATTCTTCGGATAGGACTTAGTCTTTTTTTGAGTCTGATGCAACCATTCTTTCGATCTGAGAAATACGTTTGTGAAAATTGACAATTCGAAGAAGCAGACTTCCTGGGTATTGGTTGGCTCTGAAAAGAGCCCTCAATCCTAAAAGAAGGAGAGAGTGGTTCTTAAAAAGAACCATTGTTTTTATCCATTATACAGGATATGCCGTGATGACAGAAAGATCTTTATACTTGACTACATCCGGCAACTCAAATCCATCATAGCAGGCGACGACTTTACAAACATACGCTTCTTTACCGTCTGCATCTTTCCCAATTTCAACAGGAAATTTCATTTCAAAAATTATCTTGTTGAAACCTTGCAATTTAATACTATCACTATGCTCTACAGTAGATTTTACCATTTCATAAATTTCTGAAACGGAAAATCTTCTAGAGAACAAACTAGGCTGAGATTCATCCAAGTATCGTTCTGCATCAAAATAATGTTTTCTAATGAAATGCTCATAATTGAAGTACTTCTTATAGCGTAAATATTGCCCGCTATAATAAGATTGAGGCGGAGTACCAAAACCCTGTCTCACGGACATATCACTAGGATAAAAAAGATAAGATAGAGAAAGAATAAAAGATAGGAAAAATTTGCTAACATTTTATAGCTTGGTAGGGGGATTGACCTACTTTTGCTATAGAATTAAGAGCACGAACGGGGGCGAGAGTATGTAGATAGAACATAACGTACTATATGATCTCACATAGAATGTGATGATCTAGCTACATTTTTCTAAGTCTGAACTTTTCTTTATTCAAGTTTTTGGGAAGAAATCAAAACAGACGACTTTTTTAAAAATCATTTCTTTATTCATTCAAAAGTTCTTAACAATATCATGAAAAACAGTAACGTTTAAAACAAAGCAGATGTTCTAACACTATATTTTATATACAAAGCAATGAAGGTACATTTTATATACAAAGCATTGACAATACAGTTCTTATCTACAACAATGACAGAACATTTTTTACAATGCGAATTCACAGATACCTCGATTTTTCCACTTGTCTTCATGTTCCACAACAGTTTTGTGCAATTGTTCATTGCCCAAAAACAAACTATATACACTGTCCAATCCACTATATTCACACGTTCCTCTAATTTCAAAGACGTTTTTGAATACTGCTTTTGTCGAAAGAGTTGAAAGTACGATTTTTTCTGTGACATCTCTATCAAAAAGAATATACCCTTCCATGATATCCACTCCTTCTGCATTATCTCTTGATTTTGTATACCGTAAGTAAAAGTTAAACAGGAGTGATTTCATTTTCAGTAGATTCAGATAACTTTCTTCTGGTCTTCCTATGATAATGAATCGCCATCGACTTGTGGCTTGCAACTTCTTAGCGAAATAGTCACTTTTCCACAAACAAGCTGTCAAATAGCCTTTGATAGTGGTATCGAAATCTGACTCAGTCACCAACATTGCAATAAAGTCGTGCATGCTATACATTTTGCAGGATGTCTCTCCGTTTGCAACTCCTTTGTGCAATTTATCTATCCAAAATTTCACACAGCTGAATTTAAGGTTGAATTGTGTTCGTTCATCGAGTGTGTGCAGATGGATGAATTCTCTATAAACTTTTTCACGTAGTTCTATCGGCAAAGGCAGCATTTCACTTGACATAATTTTCACTTTTCGATAGTTTTCACTGTTTTTAAAAACGTCTTACTTTGCTCGTTCACTTCAAGTCAGTGTAACATAATGTTGTTCCTTACAGTTATTTATACCCTCAAATCTTATAGGTCATAGAGTGTAGTATCGTTACAATGCAAATTCACAGATACCTCGATTTTTCCACTTATCTTCATGTTCCACAATAACCTTGTGCAACTGATCATTACCCAAAAACAATGGAAATTTGCTATCCATTTCACTATATTCACGCACCCCACTAAATGGAAAAACATGTTTTGAAATTTCTTTTGTCGAAAGAGTTGAATATACGATTTCTCCTGTGACATCTCTATCAAAAAGAATATACCCTTCCATGGTATCCACTATTTCCTCACCGTCTTGAATGGATCCTTTTTTGTAGCGTAAGTAAAAGTTAAACAGAACCGATTTCATTTTCAGGACGTTCAGAAAACTTTCTTCTGTTCTTCCTACGATGATGAATTGCCAGCGACTTGTGGAATCCATCTGTTTAGCAATATAGTTGTCTTTCAACAAACAAAATGCTAAATAAGCTTTGAGAGGAAAATCGGAATCTGTATCATCCCCTATCATTACAATAAAGCTGTGTATACCATACAACTTGCACGATCTTTCTCCTTTTGCAACTCCTTTGTGCAATTTGTTTATCCAAAGTTTCACACAGCCGAATTTAATATCCAACTGTACTTGTTTATCGAGCGTGTGCTGATGGATTAAATCTCTATAAACTTTTTCACGTAGTTCTATCGGTAAAGGTAGCATTTCGCTTGACATGATTTCTCACTTTTTGATAGTTTTCACTGTTTTTAAAAAACGTCTTACTTCGATCGCTCACTTCAAAACAGTGTAACACGATATTGTTTCTTAGAGATATTTATACCCTTAAACTTTTATGACCATAGGGAACAGTGTCAGTATCGTTTACAATCACTCTTTTGGTGTATACAGAGCGAAAGGTTTTTGTCTGTGGTTCACTGGTCACTGTTCTGTCTTTATGCCTTTTGATTCTACAGTCATACTGAACTTTGATTTCTATTGTACGATCCAAAGCACATTTTGAATAGGTGTCGAAATTTACCATCTGATTTGTATTGTAATCCAAAGTAATTCCCTTGACTTTACATTTGCTTTTTTCTTTTCCATCTTTTGTTCTCATTTTGTAAGCGTAATTCTTGGGGCCTAATCCTCTGAAATGAGTTATTCTACAATCAGGTTCTTCATCGGTCCATTTTCCTAGCCTACTGTTAATGATGGGAGGGTTCCACAATTCAGGATCATGAATGTACATACAACTATCTGTATCGAAATACAGAACTCTATCCCCCAATCTTTCAAGAACACTGTACAGTTCCAACCTTGCATAAGCTGTTACGTAGGATGCTACAATAACATTGGCTGTTGCATGCGTTTCGACAAAGTCCATCTTTTCTTCATAGTTGACCAAAATGAATGGACACTCGTTGTCAAAAATTTCCACATGCTTTACCGTATATTTCGGGTCGGTAATCAAGTCAAAATATTTAGATGGTTCTCTGATGTATTTCGTCTTGCTCATGTTTTCACGCTGTGCTAATTTCCCCCAAAGGCAGTTCAGCATAATCTTAGCAAACGATCTTTTACCAGGATTTTTTTGAATACATTTGGGATCGAGACGAATCCCTTCAGCTTCCTCATACTCGCGAATGAATTGATTCTTTTCCGAGTCTGTCTGACACCAACTGGGATATCCACTGGCTTCTTGCTTAATTTTCAAGAAATTATCCACATAGCCTTTAAAGAATTGATCCGAAACAGAGTGGAAATGCCAGATTTCATACACTTGCATTAGCTGATAACCACAGTCGAGAGCTTTGAACAGTTCAAATGTAACCCAAGTTCCAACCAAGGATCTCTCTTCTTTTTCATGGTTACAAACGTTTGAGCTTTCTTGTGCACATTTCATACAGAGTGGAAACATCATCTTGTTGTTACAGTGAACTGGAAGAACAGGATGAAACAAATCAATTGGGGGTAAAACTTTGCATTTAATAAGTCCTTCATACTGACGAATATTCTTCATATCAATACTCTCAGCAGTCAAGATTGTTGGATGGCCTACAGGATAGAATTTATGTTTGCAGACGTAAGGATATAGAGAGCAAATGTCGATATACTTGATTTCCTTCTCACTACTTTTCTCAACATCATAGGCAATTTTTATTGCATTGCATCTGCCTCCAGCCAGACCCTCTCTTGGTTCGATGGGGTCACAGTTCGGGTATAGACTTTCAATGGTTTTTTTGTATTCTTTGTCCTTCTTCATCTTGGTATCAAATTCATGCTCCCATATGGTCACGATGTTATATCCCATTCTTTTGATGGTTTCTAATCGTTCAATGGTACTGTTGTACAATTCATCCATTGTTTTTCCATTGATGGGATTGATATATTTCCGATCCTTGAAACATGTCTGGCAACCATGAAATAAATCCCCGAGGAATTCATAGACAGTCTTTGATTGACGGTGAAATCCGTCTACAGTGTATCTCCCTATTCGAAATTCACCACCATTTTTGGCATGTTGAATATGAATCCCTTTTTCCCTAGCAATGCTTTGAATCCACCGTATTGCTTTCATAGAAAACCGCCGTCTGACTGGATCTTTGCTTGAAATGATGGCTATCTGATTTTTTGGTAAATAATCTTTTCTCCAAATCTTGTTACAGGCTCCAGCTATGGTAAACGACTCTGTGAATGGACAAATCCCACTCTGTTCGATGAACAACTTTCTGAATTCACCACATCCTCGTCTTAGGATATCAACATCCGAACGACAGTACATCTCCATCTCTTTTTGAAAATTGAATTCCTCACCATTTTGAACTTTGTCATTATACCAGACTATGAATTTCGATCGAGCCTCTTCAGACATTGAATCGGGTTTGTAATAAGACATATCCAAGTATGGCCCAACGTAATCCCAGAATTCGTCTGTATTTGCCCAGTGAGGAAAGTAACCTTTTTTCATTTCTTGAAGACCAAATGTAGTCGGGAATTTTGCCAACCCAAAGTTCATGAAACTGAAGGAGTCAATCAAACACACACCATTCAGTTCTAACTTCAAAATATTATTCCCATTCATAGTCAGTTCTGGTTCTTTCATTCCAACGTTGATAATATGATTGAGAATAAATTGACCATCATAACCTTTGAGATTATGGGCAATAGCTATGATTCCTTTATGATGCTTTGTAAAGAGCCAGCTACAGAATTGACTCAAAGTTTCTTTTCCTTGAAAAATAACTTCTCTTCCTTCTTCGAATTTACTACATGTGGAACAATGAAAATCAAGTGGTTTATCGATACATTCAGCACAGGCTCGGTGTGCAATACAGTAATTCGGAATATGTATCCCTGTATCTTGCTGACATTCAAAATCAAAGAAAATGAACAAAGGCTTTTTGACTACAGAAGAACTCGTCTCATCGTCACTGTCGTGCTTCATCTTACTCTGGTAAGGCTGAATAAAACAGCGATGAGAAAAGTCAACTATTTTCTTGCAGAGATGACACTTTTTCTTTCCCTTACAGACATGATTTTTCTTTCTGACAAAAAACTGACCTTCACATTTCGAACAGAGTTTCACTAATTCACAAATGGTTTTCTTCTCTTTACCTTGAAGTGTTTTGTATTTTTCCAAGCATTCTGCACTGAAAAAACATCTATGACACTTGGAACAGACATACTCTTTTGATTCCGATGGACATTTTCCAGCACGAAAGCAACCTTTACAGATCTTTGAGCAAGCATGGTCTTCCCGATTCCTGTAACGCATATCACAGAACTCACAATAATAACCACAATCAAAAAATGATGTAATGGATTTGATGTAGTCATAGTGTTTTTGATGAAAGTACAAATGTATGATTTTACTATTGTCTTTCACTTCTGGATGTTCAAACACTTTCTCCAATTTTGATTGCTGTTGATGGACTTTAATAACATAGTCTTTTTCATACAAGAAATCTTGAATTTGTTTGTATTCTTCAGGCCCTACAGGTTGCGTCGATGAAACTCCAGCTTCATTCATCAATTTCTCGGCTTCAGTCTTTTGAAGTGATCTGTTTGATCTTTTGATGATATCCCATCTTCGATTCCATTCTTGGGTGTTTTCACGTTCATGGTGATAAAGCCCCACAACAACAGCTCTTGCAAAACATAGATGATCTTCATTATTAATTTCAATAATCGATTGTTTCTTCTTTGCGAAAACTTTTGAATCCAATATTTCTGTGCCCCTAACTCTTTTACCACTTCCACTTGGGGGTACCGTATGTGTGATATCGAATGTCATGCGACCATCGTTCAAGACGAATTCCTCATTTGATTGTAGAACTTTTTCAATCTCGTCCAATATAGTATGACTCTCCAACTCCTCCACATATAGAAAGGGAATATGAATCCCCATATCCAATGAACGGTGATTGATGGTAATTCTGATCATATCCCTCGATTCAGCCTTTAACTTTTGAACGATTTGTTGGATAACATCGTCGAATAAGGCAGTCAGTTGCTGTGGTTGTAACTCATCGAATTTCTTAAAAGACGCCTCCAGCACACGGGAATCTGTATTGAATTTTCTTGACTTCTTTTTTCCCACTTCTTTTAAGGCGTATAGACTTTTCATATCCAAAGATTTTTTGTCTCCACTTTCTTCTTTCAAAGATTTTCTGTCTTCTTCTTTCAAAGATTTTCTGTCTTCTTCTTTCAAAGATTTTTTGTCTTTACTTTTTCCTTCCTTGGGCAAAAATGACCCAGCATGAGCTTCTTCTTTCAAAAATTCTTTATCTTCTTCTTTCAAATTTTTTCTCTTTTTGGTTGACGGTGGGAATTTCTCATCGTTTTCTTCTTTCAAAGATTTTTTGTCTTCACTATCACTTTCTTCTTTCAATGGTGAACTTTTTCTCTTTTTGGGTGAAAATTTCTCATCATCGGTTTCATCATTACTGCTACTGTCTGGGTAGACTAGGATTCTTTTTCTTTTTTTTGCCGGCAGTAGTTTTTTTCTCTTTTTCGGGATGGTCTGAATTGTCTCATCGTCACTTGTACTGTCTGAATAAGGCACTAGTCTTTTAGACATTGTTTTATGGCTGATGATAAGTCAGACAATGACACAAAACTCAAAAAAACCTAGCTTTTTTATATCTTTTTCAGACCAAACGTGTATAAAAAGAGGTGTTACGACTGAAATCTTCATCATTCTTCGGAAAGATTTCAAACAGGACAACTGGTAGAAAAATGAGTGGGTTCAAGCTACAAAGTACAACACCAAAGAGAATGTACCTGTATGTTAACCCATACACTCACGATTATGAGATCACCAATATACCGTCAAGATATCAAGTCTACCATACTGGGAACTACGTGGGATCATTTCTATCCCACCAACATTTTGCAGAAAAAGATGTCTATCGTATCACCAAAGTCCTGGATCAAGCAACATTTGACAAACGCCATGGGGTGAGTGATATGACAACGAATATCTGTTTTACATGCAACAGATCAGGACATTGGGCTAGACAATGTCCAGAAAAAGAAAAACTGATGTGGAGATTCGTCTCCGTCTTCGTGGACCCCTACAGTCACGATGTTAAAATTTCACCAACAATGGAAACCGGGAGAGAATTCCAACATATGAAATACGTTGGGGCTCTATTATCCTATAAAGTAGACGAGAATAAATGGAAGACAAGATCGTCACAGACTACAACTTCATCGACTGGAAATCAGATCGAGCAGGAGATCGAAAATATGGAGCATGATAACACAGAAATCAACGACACAGAAATCTGTAGAATTCAAGTAGAAATACATGATAAGCCGCAACAAAGTTCCCAAAAAAATAAACTTTCTTCAGAGGATACTCTTATACTCGATCAAAACAACGAACGCTCTTCACTGTCTGGAGAGGGGCAAAACAACGAACAGAGGTCTCAAAAATCTTCAGGATCTGAAGAAAAGGAAATCAACGAGAAAATCAATGAGAAAAGAGAAAAGAAAAAGAAGAACTGTTTCTTCTGCAAAACAAAAAAACATGGTGCAAAAATCTGTCCAGATATTGTGTTGAAAAATAACAATGACGAACACAATGATGGAAACAGTAAGAGGAAACGCAAGAGTGAATGTGAGCCTGACATTCCGAAGAAAAAAAGAAAAACGTGTCTGTAAAAAACATTTCTTCAAAGAACTGTTTCAAAGAACTGTTTTCAAAAAACGATTCAAATATTTCTACAGTTCAATGTTTCATTGTATATATTTTACCAGTTCAATGTTTTCATTGTAATGATTATTGTACAAAAGTTTTAAATAAAAAGTTTTAAATAAAAGATATAAAAACATATAGGACTTGACTTTTTTGTTTTTTGACAATTTGAAGAAAGTAAAAAACTTTCTTGGTATTGGGTAGCCCTGAAAAGGACTGTTTTTTAAAATTAAAGAGAACGTATTCTTCACCATTTCAATGAAGGATACATTCTCATTAATTTATTCTGCCAACCGCGATGCTCTGTTGGCGGTATCAGTTCTGATAAGTCCGGGTAAATATTACCCATCTTAACGATTGGGGTACGAGTATAAAACTCATACCCTCGTCTTGCAAAGAACTCCCGAAGAGCTTTATGCTTTAGACTCTTCCTTTCTTCTGCCTCGTCTTCTTTCTTTTCCATGGCCTCTTGCTCCCATTTTTCTTTCATTTCTTTCTTATTCTTCTTGCTGCCAAACAGCCCACAGCAGAATTTCGATAACTTCATCGTGAAATGAGTTAATACAAGAATAAAAAATGCTGGCTCTTTTATAGCTTGACAGAGGGATTGACCTACTTCACGTTAGAATTAAAAGCGCGAACGTGGGCGAGAGCATGTAGATAGAACATAACGTACTATATGATCTATCTACAATGTCTAAGAGTATCAGCTCCAAAAAAAATGTAACGAAACTAACGATTGGTTAACGTTAATTCCAAGTCAAAGTAGGTCAATCCCTCTACCAAGCTATAAAATCAGTGAACTTCTTCTATAGTCATTCGACTCTCGTTCTCTCGAGTAAGACGAATAAATTATAAAATACACCAAAGCGAAAAAAAGAGTTCAAAATATGGAACAGATAAACCATCGAATAATTGATGCTCTCCAAGATTATTTAAATGCTGGTGAAGATCTGTTGGTATTAAGAAGGCAACTCATAGCAGTTCAAAGACACCTAGAGCAGATAACACAGCCATACAGAGAGCTCGGAGAAAAATTACTTGAGCTGTTTATGCAGACAACAACTCCAGAGCTCATATTAGTTGACGTTGAACTCGGGAGAAAGATCACCACGAAGGATGGGACAATGACAATCACAAGAAGAACTGGAAGTTGTCCCATCTGTCATGCAAATTTTGGTTGCTGTCATTAGACGAGGAAAAAAGACAGTCTAATCTCCAAAAACAGTCCTTTTCAGGACTAACCAAAACCTTAGAAAAAACCTATCTTTAACAATTGTCAATTTTGCAGATGTGTTGTTGTGCTTTTTTGCAGAGAGAAAAACTTATTCGCGATAGAAAATCTTACAGAGAGAAAAAACTTTTTAGTGATAGAAAAATTTTACGATTAAAAATCTTGCAGAGAAAAAAATTTTTTCAAATAAAAAATCTTGTAGAGAAAAAATTTTTTCAAATAAAAAAATCTTGCAGAGAAAATTTTAGCAATAGAAAAACTTTATGCTTAAAAATTTTTATCATAGAAAAAATCGGACAAAAATTTCGGATAAAAATTTTTACAATTTAAAAAAGTTTTTACAGATTAAAAACTAGGGACGAATAAAACTAGGGACGAATAAATCTAAGACCGGCTAAGTCTAGACGAATTGATTTCCGGGAAATGTCGAAAAAACCCACATTCAGATCATATAGTCAGACAATGTCTAAAGATCATACTGCTAGGAGCCAAAGAAAAAGACTAAGTCCAACGGTGATAGAGAAAAGATTGAGACGAACAAAAGACGGAAAAAAGACTAAGTCCAACGATACTCTCTACCTGAACCAGTGTGAGGTGGAAATATAACCCATATCGTGGGAAAAAGACTAAGTCCAACGGTGCTAGAGAAAGATGGAAACGAATAAAGAGGACATCTACTTCCGATGCGGCTCCAGGCCTAGGTTCGGGAGGGTAGACCTCGGACAAAATGGCACTCTGGGAGGGTAGATAAAGACGGAAAAAAGACTAAGTTCAACGATGATCTCTGCCTGAACCATCGTGAGGAGGTAGAAATAATCCATATCGTGGTGAAAAAAGACTAAGTCCATCGGTGATAGAGAAAAATGGAGACGAATAAAGACGGAAAAAAGACTAAGTTCAACGAAGCTCTCTACCTGGATCATTGTGAGGAAGGAGAAATAATCCATATCGTAGTGAAAAAAGACTAAGTCCAATGGTGATAGAGAAAGTTCGAGACGAATAAGGACGGAAAAAAGACTAGCTCCAACAATGATAGAGAAAAAAGACTAAGTCCAACACGGTAATAGAGAAAGACCAAAACCGAGTGAAGATGGTGGCACACCTTCTTTCACCCCGAGACAGTCTGTGGTGTCACACGTTTTCATTTCAATTTTTGGTGGGAAAAACGTCTCGACCAATCAAAATTCAGGATCAACCGAACAAAACATGGTGGCACACCATACTTTGGTAGGAATTCCACTTCCGGTTTCCTCTTTTTGTTTTTACATTTTTGCAGTGGTGTGATGTGGGGGGGCAGAAAAAGTGAACATCTACTTCCGGTGCGGCTCCAGGCCTAGGTTCGGGAGGGTAGACCTCGGACAAAATGGCACTCTGGGAGGGTAGACCTCGGACAAAATGGCACTCAGGGAGGGTAGACCTCGGACAAAAACGGGCTTGTCCGAGGTCTACCCTCCTTTACTACTAACGACAGCTTATCTCCATTGCATATGGTTGTGATTAAAAGACATTCAGTCAAAACAAAAGCTTTGAAATAAAATGAAGCAAAAAAAAAAAAATACATGTAGCTGTTTGTGGAAACAATGTAAGCGAGGGAGAAATTCTAGACAGCAGGCTAGATTCAAGACTAAAGTTTCCCTACCACAAGATGCTTCAAAAATTCAATCGAAGCCCGTAGAGACATCCGATTACAAAGTGAAAGATGCCCTTAAAAAACCATACTAAAACTATAACGTGAAAACTTGTTTTTAAAAGTACTACTCATATTTCTTTTAATTAATTTTCTGTTAAACTAGATTATATTTGAAATTCTTTATGTTTTTATGCTGTTTTGGCAATTCAACAACAACAAAAACAAGAAAAACAACAACAACAACAATAATAATAATTGAAATTGTTGAGTTTTTTTTCCTGTATCTTTCTATCCTGCTTTTCCCGACATACTCGTACTTATAAACCTGACGGGTTTAAAGTTTCGTGTAAATATTGTATATAATTTATGACTATTTAAAGTTTTGTATAAATATTTTATATATAATTAAGCGCTATTTTCGAAACCTTGATTGTAAATCGGAAACAGGAAACCGGAAGTAGTAAACGGACGCTCTCCTGTAGACAAACGCCGAGGTGCAGCCGGTTATTGTTTACACATATCTTGAACGCCTGTCGGTAGAAGCTGATTAATGTTTTGATCCTGAGAGCGCTTTACACTTTACCATCTGCAGAGGACATTTTTTCGTGTTTCAACAGACTGCCTTTGAAAACATTGTGGCAAAAGTAGAAATTGCTCGTTACGAGCAATTTCTCTTTTTGCCACAGTGTTTTCAAATATATGCATTGATCAAACCTTACATTACGTTGACTATCCCTTTTTTTCAAATTGTTTTCAAATTTGATACAAAATGTAATTAGTCAATGAACGCATAGGTCACTTTTAATCTATAAACCAGAGAGATCCTTTATTTTTAACTTCCAGGCTTTTTTAAACAAGAATATTTTGTCATCTCGTGTGGCACAGCATTGCTCTTCAGGTCCTGATGTAATCCGATCTTGATCTACATAATTCGCAAAACAACTTCATGTTGTAGTAAGAGCCCCATGGGTAAACGTCTTGGCTTATGTTTATACATCAGACAATTCCAGATGAACCGTTATGAAATTGCCAGCACAGTTATTTCTTATAGAAGGAACTTTGTTCTAGTTCTTTTAGACATTTACGAGGAGTGCATTTTTGATACTAGTTGAACAGAATAGAGAATTACATAATATTGGATACCCCTCTTATCAAATTGAAAAAAAAAGTCTTGGGTCTTCTTTTGTGTGTAGTCAGGGTCCGTGTTTACCAATCATTAGAACATTAAAATATTCTCAAGAGTCTTTTTCTCTAAATTTGAAAGTAAAACCAATTCTGATTGGCTGAACAAAATGGTTTAGCCAATCAGAATTTGGTTTACTTTCCAAATTTACAATAAGACTAAGAATGAGACTAAGAATGGTTGGTGAATACGTGCCTGGTCTTCCTACACACTATCTACGAAAGCAACTGGAGTTCCTCTCGGCTTGTCAAAAGATTGCAATTGTTATTCAGACGATAAGACGAAAGGTTATGATCAGGTTCTATTTGTTTTAATATTTCTGTTTAGAAGAGCATTCAAAACTACAAGACTCAATAATATAGGTCGAAATAGGGTTTATATTTCTAGTTTAGTTTAGTTTAAACATATTTTATTCATGAAGTGAATGGGGTCGGGCCACAAGTTCTTACGACTTAGATTCGGCCCTTCCCCTACAATCAAATTAACATATTTCTATATGTCCGGAGAGTAAGTTTTCAGTGATGTTTCTTTAACCCTTTACCACACAATCCCGAATTTTAACGACCCTGAGAAAGAAGCCTTTTGAAAACATTGTGGGAAAAGGAGAAAATGCTGTTAACCAGCATTTTCTCCTTTTCCCACAATGTTTTTTACCCTTCCCAAAAACAAATTTTCAAATTTTCAATCACATTTACTGTGTCGTCCGCAAATGCTTTCAATTTGGACCTGTCTAAAATTTTGTCGTTTGGTAAAGAGTTAAGCATGGTTAGCACAGCACTGGGTACTTTTGTAGTCAGTGTATAGCACAGAGCATAATTATACTCTTGATCTCATACCTTGCAGTCTAATACTAGTAGTTTATGGTATATTCTTTGTATATTCTTGCTAAAAAAAACTTTAAAATTATATTTCTATACATGGCTACCTACTGAAAATGTAAATCGTGTCCACTCTTTTGAAGTTATCCACGTTCATTGATAAACATCTTTACTTGGAATCGGTACATATTTTAAAATATCATACCTACCTTACAACGATTCGTGATAGGCTTTTATACACGTGTAAATGAATTAAATGCGAAATATTTTGCCCAAAATTCATGGCACCATATAGAATATATTGAGTATTATACAGTTCAAAAGAGCAATCTATCCATGGAGTGTTTTCCACTGGTTTAGTTTTGCATGTTCTCTGCCATTTTACCCCGTTATTAATACTAGCAGTTAAGCTTTTCGAGGTTAAACTGCTTCGTCATTGTAAAATGAGTGGGATATTCATTATTTACCTTTCTTTTTGTGATGCTTGTCTGTGTTACAAGAAAGCTTACTTTTGCCATAGCTCAGTTGCAGTCATACTGAGTTTTAAACAAGAGAACGGCAAGAAAAATGCTTGGCGTTGTATTTGGTTGCATCATTTCAAGCAGGTTGTTCTTTTGTCATGATTCTCACATAAATCCATGGATTAAACTTTAATCCGTGTTGGTTATAGATACATATAAACCACGGTCTGGCAAAAGGGGGCATAATCATCTCTGCGATCCATGATACCAAGCAAGTCACAACATAATTAGGGACCCATAAAAACCATTATGTCTAACAGGCGACTGTACCATAAGGTAGACTGGTCCTTTGACATACAGAAAAGTGGCCCGTGAATAGCGAAAAGTTTCAGCCCAGCTCAGCCTGCGCGGACTGCGCAGGCTGACCTGGTTAGATACTTTTCGTAGATGCATTAAGCTTCCTTTTCACAGAGCATAGCTCATATTTATTATGTATGTCACATGAACGCTGTGCAAGTTGTCTTCTGCAAATATTTCAAGAGATGATGTCAACAAATCAAAAAATGAAATTAGGAAATAGTTGGCAATACATATGAACCGTGCTCTGGCAAAATGCGGTTTAACCCTTTCCCAAACGACAAATTTTGGACTGGTCCAAATTGAAAGAGTTTCCAGACGACAATTTTAAATTTGATGAAAATGGCAGAAAGGTCTCAAAAAGGGTAGAAAACACTGTGGGAAAAGGAGAAATTGCTCGTTACGAGCAATTTCTCCTTTTCCCACAGTGTTTTCAAAAGACTTGTACTGTAGACACGTGAAAACCAGGGCTTGTTTGGGAAAGGTTTAATATATCTCCGTGATACATGATACCAACCAAACCATCCTGTAATTATAGATCCATAAATACATTTAATCCAACAAGCGACTAGTTCTAGAGATAGAATATCTTCTGACCTGCAGAAAGTTAACCAAAAGCAAAAGTTTCGATTCAGGTCAGCCTGCGCGGACTGCACAGGCTGATCTGGATAGATACTTTTAGCATTAGACCCCATGTGTCACAGAGCATGGCTCATATGTTTTTAACTATTTACACAACAAAATTTTAGACTCGTCCGTCTGAAAACGCTTTTGATGTTTGACGAGTCTAAAATTTTATCTTCTGGTAAAGAGTTTTAGGTTTACTGGATAGCTCATTAACGTCTTTTCATTTCCGGTTTTCCCGATTAAGTCTGACTTTGTTTTTATCGCTGTAATAAATGGTGAACTGGTTCTCGGTTTTTTCTTATCAAGGAAGATGTAATTATCTGAAACTGGCTTCCCCCGCCCAGCCCGCGGAGAATAAAGACATCAAGATTATCGTCTGGAGATTATAACTGATTAGCAGACAGGTCTATCTCTCCCCTCTTCCCTGTGATTAACTCTTCACCAGACGATAATATTTTAGAGTTGTACAGATTGAAAGGACTTGCAGACGATAAAATAAATGTCAGTCAAAAATTGAAATTTGTTCAGAAAAGAAGAAAACATTGTAGGAAAAGGAGAAAATGCTGGTTGCCAGCATTTTCTCCTTTTCCCACAGTGTTTTCAAAAGCTATCTTTCTCAGGGTCGATAAAATTCATGATTGTGTGGTAAAGGGTTAACTCTCTACCAAACGATAAAATTCAAGCCATGGCAATATTTGTACAATTTACAGGCCACAAATTAAATGTGGCTAAAATGATGCAAATTCTCTTTGAAAAGGTACAAAACTTTCATGGTGGGAAAAGGAGAAAATGCTGACAACCAGCTTTTTCCCCACTTAACCACGTTGTTTTAAAAAGAACTATATCAAGATGGAAAAGGGAATGCATGATCGTTTGGTAAAGGTTAAACTTATATAACGCTATATAACTTATTTAAAATTTCCCAAACTGTAAATGCAAGATACCTAGATGCTTCAATTTGGAGAGAGGTTTTCGTCTGTTCGAATTGAAAGACCGTTTATTATGCGTTTGACATCTGTAATAGTTACTGTTAACATTACATATTTTTTGTTGTTTGAGAATAAGAGTCTACACTGGATTGAACCTACCCTGTTTATGTCATAAGGCAACTGGGCTTGTCATATATGACGCAATCATGTCAGAGAAATGAACCTGGGGTATCTTTCTTTAAATTGCGGTACGCATGAAATTTGCGTACACAGTTTACATGTAGGTAGGCAAGCTTCAAGTCTAAAAACAAGTTTCACTTCATAATTCGAGTAAAAATTTGCATAACTTTACGGCAGCCCATGCCTTTGAGTACAGCAGAGATAATATGTGTGTATACTCAATCCAAAAAATTGCGTAAATCTACGCAGTTTAGTGACAGGTAACCTTGGACAGGAAAACACTGTACTTGAACCCTATGGACAACAGTTGGCACTTTTGCTGAACCCTATGGACAACAGTTGGCACTTTTGCTGAACCCTATGGACAACAGTTGGCACTTTTGCTGAACCCTATGTCCAGCGGTTGGCACTTTTGCTGACCCCTATGGACAGCGGTTGGCACTTTTGCTGAATCCTATGGACAACGGTTGGCACTTTTGCTGAACCCTATGGACAACAGTTGGCACTTTCGCTGAACCCTATGGACAACAGTTGGCACTTTCGCTGAACCCTATGGACAACAGTTGGCACTTTTGCTGAACCCTATGGACAACAGTTGGCACTTTTGCAGACAGCAAACACCAAGAGTCTGTGTACACCAAAGTCTGGGCCATTGTAAATGATCCATCCTCTGTGAAAAAGGGGGCTTAATGCATCTGCAAAAAGTATCAACCCAGGTCAGCCTGCGCAGTCCGCGCAGGCTGACTTGGGTCGAAACTTTTTGCTATTTGTAAATTTTCTGCATGTCTAAGGACCATTCTTCTTTATGATATAGTCGATTGTTAGACTAAATCGGATTTTATGGATCCATAATTAGGTGATGGCTTACATGGTACAATGCATCACGGTGATGCAGTAAATCCCCATTTGCCAGAGCGTTGCTGAAATAAAACTTTTGGTCTTGTTTTATCACGGCTGAGCATGATATTTAAAAATTTCGCAAGTAATATCTAAAATACCTGATGGCGTAAGTTCTAAGCTCTTGAAACTTTTCTTTCCTTTTTATTATCACATTCAAGTTACCGGTATGATGTAAATTTTTCTAGTATTAATTGAACATGAGGTCTGAGCACGACCTCAGCTGAGTGCGAGCGTTTATAAACGCATGCCAGACATTGTTCATCAGAGACAAAGTATACTTAGTTAGCCACACTCTTCGCCCATTTCCGTGAGAACCCGTTTTATATGGTTGTTGCCAGAGTCTTATAGGATTTATGTGACAATAGTTACAGTTAACAAGTCATTTCGAAAGACGAACCTTGCCGAAGTTGGTTCACGGAACATGCAAAATTTTCAGTTAAACCTTGTCAACAAATAAACCTGCTTAATTAGGAGAATGTGAAAAACTGAGTGTAGAAGTACGCATGCGTGAACTTTACATGAAAATTAAGGCCGGGTATTCGCATCCGAATGAAAACGGAAAAGTCCGAACTTACCTTGACAGACGCTATATTTGATTGTCGAAACAACATGTGGAAAAATAGTAGGACTAAGCATGTGCATTAAAGAAAGTAATAAATCTTTACAGTTTTGACAAGCTTTAGATATAATTATGTAGAGGAAACTTAAAAATCAGAATTATCATTTCAAAATTTGGCGAGGTTTGTTTTTACCCTGCATGTACGTTGGCAATAATGCAATAACTATCGCATTTATTACATTATGGCAATGTTTTAACTCTTTACCACAAAGTCCCGAGTTTTTACGGCCTTGTAAAAGAGTGGTTTTAAAAAAAAAAATTGTGAGAAAAGAAGGCAATTGTGTTGACCGGCACTTTCTCCTTTTTCTAATCTTTTCTATCAATGCCAAATCCCATCATTTTAACTGCATTTAAACAGTCGTCTACAAACACTTTCAATTTGAACTAGTCTAAAAATTAGTTCTACGGTCATGAGTTAAGATTCCTAACCTGTCAACGGTCACAAACATGTTTATTTCATTTGTTCAGCAGGTTTTCGTACAATAACCGCTACATGTCTCCACCAGAAGTTGACAGTGTCTGGTATTGACCCTAGGCAGTAAACAACACTGAATAGGGATCATTACCACCTGGTTGTGAATAATAGGAGAACTCACATATACTTTGTTACATGTAATTTGCTGGTGTACTCGGTAACATAGTCTGGAAATAATATCAACTCACAAATACCTGTTGTCTATGAAAAAAATAGACCGTGAATAGAAAACATTGTAGACCAAGATTAGAAGCCAGAAGTACCGACGTCTGGGACAGTCCACAATGTTTCTGGTATGAATAGACATTGCACGGGTAGAAAACACTGTCTGGTAATTAACATTTTACCACTCGACAAAATTTGACTGTCCAAATTGAAAGCATTTGCAGACGATAACTTAGATATGGATCAAATGCTGGGATTTGTCTTTGAAAGGTTTGAAAACATTGCTGGAAAAGGAGAAAATACTGGTAACCAGCATTTTCGCCTTTTCCAGCAATGTTTTCAAAAGCTTTTCCCCCTCTCTAGAGTCGTTAAACCACGAGATTATTTGGTAAAAGGTTAATGCACAAGAGATACTGAAATACTGAAATGTTATTTGTACAAATAGGCCTCCGGCCTTAAATGCAACATAACTAGTGCATTATGTATACAAATTGTGTCCAGGGTCCGTATTCACCAACCATTCTTAAGAACGTTCTTGGTCTTATTGTCCAGAATTTTCTAAACTTGAAAGTAACACAACTTCTGATTGGCTAAACCAAATGGTTTAGCCAATCAGAAGTTGTGTTACTTTCAAATTTAGACAAGAATGTTCTTAAGAATGGTTTGTGAATACGGACCCAGTTCATACAGCTAATTGTAACCACAGAATAAAGTCTAAATATGAATGACTGAAATAGGTAGAAAACGAAAGTGTGTTCATCTGTTTCAGATATTCTGCAACAGCAGCACATAATGTCCATTTAAAGATACATCTACACTCGTTTTCAGCCAGTTTTTAACCCATTTCGTCTTTATTTTATCAAACTATAATCATTCTTGTATCTTCATGCCAAGTTTTGCCCTTGACGGTTGCAAGGCTGCATAAAATTACGACTGATAGAAAATGCTTTTCACTTTACTGGAGGCCATCAAAGAAATCACTGTTGTGACGTTTCCGGTTTTAACTCTAAGATTTCCGATATATGAACAATGCTCTGTAAAAAGGGAGCTTAATGCGTTTGCGAAAAGTATCGACCCAGGTCAACCTGCGCACTCCACGCAGGCTCACCTGAGCCGAAACTTTTCGCTATTGGTCAATTTTCTGTATATCAAAGGACCAGTCTACCTCATGATTCATTGGGTTGTTAGACAAAATGGATTTTATGAATCTATAGTTATGTGATGACTTGCCTAGTATAATGCATCACGGAGTTGCATTAAGCCCCCTTTGCCAGAGCATGGTTCATATGAATTTATCCCTTACATCATAGATATATCGGTAATTTATCTATCTTTACACAGCTAATTCTGAACCATTCCACAGTCTGTCAAATTTTAACAGATTTTCTTTCTTTCTGGTTGTAATGGGTGGATCTTTAACATTTAGGCCATGCTCTGGCAAAAAGGGGGCTTTATGCATCCCCGAAATGCATCATACCAAGCAAGCCGTCACATACTTATAGATCCTTAACATCCACTTATTTTTAAACAAACGACTTAATCATGAGGTAGACTGGCCCTTGGACATAGAGAAAATTGAACAAAAGCGAAAAGTTTCGGCCCAGGTCAGCCTGCGCCGACTGCGCAGGCTGACCTGGGTCGATACTTTTTGCAAATGCATTAAGCGCCGTTTTTCACAGAGCATGGTTCATTTACTAGTTGATGTGGCTGAACATTTGAAGGTCTTTACTTATTTATCAGTCTCCTCAGCTGATAACATACTACCGATGGGGAGCTATTTTTTTCTTTATCTGTTATTTCTACAATTTTGGAGACACAAATGGCTACTTTTCTTACTGTGGCATCGATAGCTGATTGAAAAAAAGTCGGTTAAATCCGTAACGATCTCTACTTCCAGACTACCAGTTATAAGAATAAAGAAGGAGAATAAAGGTTAAACTCCGCTAGAACATAGCGCTGACAGAAATATTGGCAAGGAAATACCCGAAAACGAGTTTTTCATCGCAGTTTCTCTGAAGAAGTATGTCATTCAGACAAAGGCAATGATAAAAAACAACAAAACTTGGTGCCAAAATTCTCAGGGGTTATATAGTGTAAAGGAAATGCTATGTGAAGAACTTGTCAAGTTAGATAAGCCATTGTGGCTGTTCAGACGCCAATCACGGCGGTAAAGGTTTTGTGAAAAGAGTCGATTAAATTCAGCTTGCACAGAACGACAGTCTCAATGTGTAGATACACTGTTACATCTTTAACCCTTTAACACACGACAAAATTTTAGACCTGTCCAAATTGAAAGCATTTGCAGACGACAATTTCACTATGGCTGAAACAGTGCAATTTTTTGTTTGATAGGGTAGAAAACATTGTGGGAAAAGGAGAAAATGCTGGTTACCAGCATTTTCTCCCTTTCCCACAATGTTTTCAAAAGGCTTCTTTCCCAGGGGCGTCAAAAGGCGGCATTGTGCGGTAAAGGGTTAAAATAGATTTTCTGACAGATAATGGCAATATCTTGATCTATTTATTTTTACTAAATAAACATTTTCTAGTCATGTAGCTACACAATCAGAATTATTCCATCGCTATAGTCGATGGCGTGATACGGTGATAACTTTCCCTCACTTCCCCGCAGAAAAGCAGAGGTATATTGTTTTGGTGTTATCCGTCCGTTTGTCTGTCTATCTGTGTCGTCCTTTCGTCTAAAGCGGTGGGGGGTATCACTTCAACACATTTAAGTTGTCGTCTGTATCTGTTGTTGTTATGGTGATGGTGGTGGTTGCTTTTGTTGTTGTCGTTGTCATGTTCAACTGGTATAAAACAAAAGCAAATGGTCAGACCTCAAGAGCACACAGTACAGTTTAAACTGTCATCTGGTTATCAAAGGACGGCAAGGAGTATCAAAATATGTGTGATCTTTACAGAAAAATTAGACCTACTATTACAGTATTTAAAAAAAATTAAGGTGCATAGTCCGAAATCAGACTTTGTCGGCTTGTCGGCCAGCTAGAGCAAACAAATTAGTCTTTAAGAATACATGCTGCACGTAAGCGTAGGAAGATGTTAGCGTTTTCTCGCGCCTAACGATCGCAGCAACGAACACATAGATTAATAAACCAACCCCGAAAGTAAGACGACACTGCTTGCCTAGAGTAACACTTCTGACTGACCGAGAATTTCTCCGTACCCAGATGTATTTCAACATCAAAATACTTTAGCACTCCTGACCGATCGAGGGAACTCGAACTCTACGAAAGCATGCGTGGTCAAGAGATGGAATTGCAGCAGCGAAGTCTAAATACAGTCGTATTTTGCCAGTTGCTGTATCAGAGCTTCGATGCATTCGTGAAACTATCAATATGGTACGGAAGGATGGAAACTAAATTCTGTCTTCATGAAAATTAAGTTTATCTTAAATTATCTGTTCGTTATCGAACAGTACAAATTAAGATCAACCTGCACAGATGTACAAGCTGATCTTGGTTTTGTACACTTCACAAAGGAAATCTGAGGTCGTGTTATATATAGGACACAATTTCAAATGATTAGATAGGACAATACCCTTAAAGAACTTAAATGTACTCTTTATGTCTAAAAGTAACTGAACATGCACATTTTATGTCTATATGTAGACATAAATATGTAGTATGACCCACATCATTTCTTTCATATGCCCCGTTTAAATATTTATGGATGTCAAAACACGTGTTTCTTACGCGTGTGATCACCTTAACTCCAGACGATTTTCTTTCGTTTCGTAGCGGACAACTTTTAAAGCCCAAAAGTATAGATTATTCGAAACTCTGTATCGTCTGATCATGGTCTACGCTGCTCGCAACAGCAACTAAAATTCCCTTTTTCATTTTTAACCCATTTCGTCACGAGTTAGAAAAAAAATAAAAAAAAGCAATGGGTCTACATGTTTTTAACCTAAAAAGGCATCGGCTGTTCACTACTATCTATAACATTGTATTCAAGTCCTGCTATACACATTTTGCGGCTTCAAGTCTTGACATATTCATTTTTCAGCGTCTTGTCTTGGCATACACATTTCACGGCTTTAAGTCTTGACATTCACACTTTGCGGGCCCTAGTGTTGGCATTCACATTTTACGGCTTCAAGTCTTGGCATTCACATTTTACGGCTTCAAGTCTTGGCATTCACATTTTACGGCTTCAAGTCTTGGCATTTACATTTTACGGCTTCAAGTCTTGGCATTTACATTTTACGGCTTCAAGTCTTGGCATTCACATTTTACGGCTTCAAGCCTTGGCATTCACATTTTACGGCTTCAAGTCTTGGCATTCACATTTTACGGCTTCAAGCCTTGGCGTACACATTTAACGGCTTCAAGTCTTGACATTCACACTTTGCGGCCTCTAGTGTTGGCATTCACATTTTACGGCTTCAAGCCTTGGCATTCACATTTTGCGGCGTCAATTCTTGGCACTCACATTTTACGGCGTCTATAATCTTAGCATTCATACTTTACGGCGTCTAGTTTTGGCACACACACACACTGTACGGCGTCTAGTCTTGGCATTTACACTTTAAAGCCTCTATTCTTGGCATTCACATTTTGCGGCGTGTAGTCTTTGCAAACGTATTTTACGGCATCTTCTCTTGACATATATCAAGGCTTGGTATTCACATTTTGTGGTATTCTAGTTTTTTTTTTCGGCGTCTCGTTTTGACATGTACATTTTGCCGCGTCTAGTTTTGGCATAAGTATTTTGTGGTTTCCAGTTATGGCAAACACGATTTTCGGCGTCTTCTCTTGGAATACACGTTTTGCAGTCTTTAACTTTTGAGATGTATGTTTTGCGGAAACTAGTCATCTGCAAATATGTTTTGCGGCGTTCAACGTTTAGCGGCGTCTGGTCATGTCATACACGTTTCGCCGCGTCTTACTCGCTGTATACACTTTTGCTGTGTATGTGTGGCTTCTAGTCTTGGCGTACACTTTTACCGAGTCTAGTCTTTATGAACATATCTTGTAGCTTCCAGCTCTTGGCATACTCATATGCTTCATATAGTTTTGGCATACACGTTTTGCGGCGTGTAGTCTTTGCGGGATCTAACTTTAGGTAAACACATTTCGTGGCTTCTAGTCTTGGCATACAAGTTGTGCAGAGGTTGTTCTTTGTAAACATGTTTTGTGAAGTCTAACTCTTGGCAAAATTATTTTGCGGTGTTTAGTCTTTCCATACAAATTTTTCGGCCTCCAGCCTTGACGCACACCTTTGCGGTGTCTAGCATTCATGTTTTGTTGCGTCTAGTCTTTGCATTCATGTTTTCCGGCGTTTAACCCTTAACTCTGTTCTAAATCATTCGTTGTTTAACCACCCTGAATAAGAAAATGTTTAGAAAATAAACAGCATTTTCTCCTTCTCCCAGAATGTCTTCTACCATTTTGAAGACAGCAATTATCTCGCTATACTGAAGTTGTCGTCCCTTGCTTTATATTTTTATGGCTTGAAGTCGTGGCATACACGTTTTGTGGCCTTAAGCTGTTGGCAACACGTTTTGTGTCATCAAGTGTATGCTTATTTGTTTTTTGGCATCCAGTCTTAACAAATTTGCTTTGTGGCTTCTAGTCTAAGAATCACGTTGTATGGTATCTAGTCTAAATATACGTATTTTGTTGCGTCTTGTCTTGACATACGCATTTTTTTTTGCTCCAAGTCTTGACATAAATGTTTTGCGGCGTCTAGTCTTGACACGCCCATTTTATCGTTACCTTAGGTTGAATTGAGGACAATACAGATGCACAGGCAACACAACTCTTAAAACTACCCGCAAGCATTCTAGGATAAAATGACAGAAAAGTATTTCTTTTTTATATCCATGTACATTTGTTTGAGCAAGAACGTATTTGTGCGCCCGCACGCATGGTGGTGATATAACAAATAACTCTGTATTCGTTGCTTGCTTCCGCAGATGGAAGATTTCAACGCGTTTTCTTCTGTAACAAACTGCAGCAGACAACTAGTTCGAAAATGTTCTTTTGGATTCATAACGAATATTCCACATGAAGTTTGAACAAATATGAATAAAGTAACCTTTACCGGCTACTCTAATTTTAATCAGCAAAACGGTTAACCATTTACAAAACGATCTCTTGTCACATGACCATGTGGAAGAACTTCATTGGAAAAGAGGATAATGCTAGTTACAAGAATTATTTCTTTTTCCCAGAAAGTTTTCGGCCCTCCAAAGACAAATCCCACCATTTGACCCACATTCAATTTGTCGACAGCAAATGCATCCATCCAGTATGGATCCTAAAACCTTGTCGTCTAGTAAAGTGTTAGCCTTTAGAGCGCCAAATTAACCCTTAGGCTGCTAAGCGCGACTCACTGACCTTTTGCGGACAATGTAGATCAAAATCAGACTGACCAGAACGTGCAATCTGATCTTGGATCTACACTGTCCTACTGGGGGAATCTTTTTTTTCTTTTCCAGAGGAAAAGTTTGAAATAGAATTATTCTAGTGTTTACCATCGGTTTGGAAATTTCATTTTACTTTTTTAGCAGGATAGGGGCTAATGAAACGAGTTTTCAACGAAATCTTACCCAAATATTATTGCAATTACATATAGACGACCATCTCATTTTCAGAATTTCTAATAGAATGTTGGAAGTTGTACACGTGGACGAAATATTTAAATGCACATTTCCTGTGCAGTCTGAACTTGATACTCACTGTCTGCAACATATTGTTAAGATAATCATACTGAGAGTTATTTCTTTACCAGTCGACAAAATTTTAGACCTGTCAAATTTCAAAGCTGTTGGATACGACAAATTTATTTAGCTGAAATTAAAGAATTCGTCTTTGAAAGGGAAGAAAATATATATTATATTGTGGGAATAGGAGAAAATGCTGGTTATCAGCATTTTCTCCTTTTCCCACAATGTTTTCATGAGTCTCTTTCTCCCTGGTCGTTGTTTGGTAAAACGTTAACAAAAAAAAACAATGTTTCAGCCTACGAGTCGCTTGTCTAACTACTGAAGATTTTTTATATGACAAAAAACTTCACGCACGTCTATTTTGCTGACACTACAAACGAAGTAAACAAGCAGTTAAATGCAAGATACGTCGTATCCTGGGGGCAACAAATGGGTCACAGCATTTCATTCATAAAAACGCGGGATGTGTAATACGACACAAGCTATTAATAGCAGAATGGCAATAAATTACATTTATGTCGCCCCCCCCCCCCCTTCTTTATTTTTTTTATTTTCGTGATAAAGTCTCTTGGCGTTAGTATCTGGCCTTTGTGCTTGGTGCATATTCTGTTCAAGAAGTGTTTAGATGTCAGGGGCGTTGCAAGTCCAGAATAAGGTAAACGCAAAAGTAATATCAAGGTATTTCACGAAGCTCGAAGTGCCGAGATGGGGGAAGGGGGATTTCCCAGGAGGGCCTGGAGGGTCTCCCCCAGAAAATTTTTTAAATTGCAAAAGCTATATGGCGGCCTCTGGCGACGTTTTTTCGACAAATATGTCCGTCTAACTCTTTTTTGCAAAGTGTACGTAAATGCATTTTTCTCTACAGGCAGCTATGCCCCTGCATGTATTGTGTTATGTAATGATCATGATTTTAGAAATGTGACTTCTTTGGTAATGGCGTATAACTCTTTCGCCGTCAACTTAATAAATTCGATTTTTCTTCAACATCTAAAAGTAGCATTCTACTGCAGGTGAGGAATCACTATGGTTATAGTTTAGTAACATGTAGCGGACGGCGTAGATTCAAGATCAGACTGCACGTTCTGTGCAGTCTGATCTTGATCTACGCCGTCCGAAAAACATGTTTAGGCCTGTACTGACTGCGAAAGAATTATTAATAATTATTAACAAGCAGACAGGTTTTTTTTTTTCTTTCGAGGACAATCTTCATTAGGTATTCTATGCACATTTTGGGCGGTGGTTGGTTTGATTGCGCAACGATTAAAGCTAATTTGGGTCACTGCGCTTTGATGGGCGTTTATTTGATAAAAAGGGACATCGGCTTTATAATAACAATTATTTGAGCCATGCTCTGGCAAAGGGGAGTTTAATGAATCTCCATAATGCGTTGTACTCAGCATGTCATCACGTGATTATGGATCCATAAAATCAATTTTGTCTAACAACCGACTTAATTCTAAGGTAGAATGGTCCTTTGATATGCGAAAAATTTACCAGAAGCAAAAAGTATCGACTCAGGTCAGCCTGCGCAATCTGCGCAGGCTGACCTGAGTTGATACTTTTTGCAATTGCATTATAACCGCTTTTTGCAGCATGGCTCAGATGTTGATTCCCCCCCCCCCCCCACCACTTCCCCACCCTCCAAAAACAGGTGACAAACTGTCGAAATAAGATGCTCTTGCTCTACGTCTTCCTGTTAGAAATTTTCATTTCATCTTTTTTAGCAGTTTTTTTTGTTATAAAATTGCACTTTTCTTCAGGTTCTTCCTTGTTTCCAATTTTAAAGATACATCCATACAACCAGAGAGGAAAAAAAAAACACGCTTAAAACTTGAAAGTATGTAGAATGCCTCAGAATTTGATCAGCTGTGTAAACATAGATATATTACCAACATATATGGTGCAAGGGAATTGTCCTGATTTAAAACCAGAAATGATAACAGTGATTTCCTTGAAGGCCGCCAAAAAAATTAAATGCATTTCTATTCGTCGTAATCTGTGCAACCGGGCATCCGCCAGGGACAACATTTGGCACGGACATACAGGAATGGTCACAGTTTCATAAAATAAAGTTGACATGAGATAAAAACTGGCTGAAAACGAGTAAAGATGTATCTTTAACATGATGAAAAATACCCTCGCATCCACCATCCTTTAATTCTTTAATTAATCATTGATTGTCTTTTTGCTTGTTTTCATCTACCACTGAAACTCTCTAGAGAAGTGCTCATTAGGATATGTTTCAACAAAAAATTTTCATGAAACAAATTTAATGTTTCAATGCATTTTTCAGTGTCATGTGAATTTGGGGTTAGGGGATGGGGGTGGGGGACAATGAAAGTTGAATGCTTTATGACGGCAATGTTATGTTGCATATGTTATGTTTGGTTATGTTTTTACGGTATGTTACGGTATGCTATGTTATGTCATGTTGTGTTATGTCATGTTGTGTTGTGTTATGTCATGTCACTCCATTTCATGTTATGTTGTGTTGAACTGTGGTATGACATGGTATGTTGCTTTTTGTTATTTTGTATTATTGTCTTACATTACGCTACGTTACGTCACGTTACGTCACGTCATGTTAAGTTACTTTATGTTACATTATGTTGTGTTATAACATGTAGTAAGCGATACAAAACAGACGCTTGGTAAGTAGATGCTAAGAAATAACTTATCTAAGAAATGAAAAATATATATATGAAACAAAATTCGACTGGCCAGTCAAATGTCAAGGACTGGAAATTCGTTCAGCCGGAAGTACAAACCGCATTACTCCCAGTAAAATGCATTTCCGCGGTCTAAAAGTATTTTACCGATCCTGAAACTCAATAATTTTCAGACGGTCTATAAGCAGAGAAAATTGTAATCAAAAATTCAGTGAGTTATGCCATCTCTTGATCTCTTTTTATTGATGTGGGTAAGGAAAAAAGTTCTCATTGATTAATGTATTTTTCATTTCATCATCTTAAATTCCAAGATCAGTCATTTGATCGGCTGACTGGCTCGATCTGAAATGTTGATCATTATTATTAGCCTATCCTAGACCAAACGCTTTTTTGTCTCACACCTATAAAAAAAAGGAACTACCTGAAGAGTTTCATCATTGTATGAACAACATCAGGTAGGGTTTTGATGACGTCATATTGCCATTCCCCGTAGTTATAAATGGCCCGCAACATGCGAAATGAGACTTTCCGACATTTGCGTAAAGTGTCGTGTCCGCACAGGCTAATCCGAGACGGCACTTTACGACCACATAAGATTTTTTTCATACAGTAGACTTTCGTGAAACAGAAAATCGCACAAAAACAGGAAGTGTCGTCTCGGATTAGTCACAGACTGCACAGGCTGATCTGGGACGACATACTTTTAACCATACGTCCGAAGGCCCTTTTTCGTGTGTTGCACGCCAAATGATAACTTAGTTTGGCTTTCTCTCCTACGGAGAGGGAAACTTTATATTTCCGTAAGCAGACTTTATTTTCAGTCAGCCACTCCTTGTTGATTTGTGAAATCGACATCAGGCATTACCTGGGCACTTAGCAAGCGATTTAGTGGATTTAGTGTTATTTATCATTTTAACCCCAGGAAAAGAAAGCTGTTAAAAAAGGTTATTAGAAATGGATAAAATTCTAATGTGCCTGCAGTCTGATCTTGGGTCTATACCGTCCGCTTCCTCCACCGAAAATCTCTTCATCACATAACTGTGGATTCATTAAATCTGTTTTTTTTTTTTTTTAATTCTAAAATCCACAGGATCTTTAGGTAGAAGAATGATCCTTTGCCATGCAAAAATGACGAAAATGGCAAAATGTTTCGAACCAAGTCAGCCTGCGCGGACTGCGCAAGCTGACATGGCCTGATCGGTACCTTTTGCAGATGCATCAAGTCCCATTTTCACAAAGCATAGCTTGTTTGTATTTAGTCGTGAATGTCAACTTTCACGACAAGGAAATAATTTTGTCATACACCTTACCCAAGAAAACATTTTCGGTGCAAAATAATACTGTGACAATTATAGCAACGGTTGTCAATTTTAAAATAACAAAGATTTCTTAAATGAATATAATTATGCCCCACTCTTTAACGTCTTGTCATTTAACATTGTCTTAAATGACGACTTTTGACCTATTTGTGTCCTTGACCTTTGGCCATTGAAGCTAACAAAAAAATGAGAATGCAACGGATCTCTCTTTTATGCCTTATCTATACACTGACTTTTGACGTCTTTTTTATCTTGACATTGGACCCACCTACATCATACTTTACCCTTTCCCAAACGATAAATTTTAGACTGGTCCAAATTCAAAGAGTTTGCAGACGACAATTTTAAATTTGATGAAAATGACAGAAAGTTCTCCAAAAGGGTAGAAAACACTGAGGGAAAAAGGAGAAATTGCTCGTTACGAGCAATTTCTCCTTTTCCCACAGTGTTTTCAAAAGACTTGTACTACAGACACGTGAAAACCAGGGCTTGTTTGGGAAAAGGTTAAAAGAATGCTGAAAATGGCGTTAAAGACTATGCATTCAATCAATCAATCATTCAAACTCAAGAGGAATCATCTACATGTCATGGCAAATATCGGCATCAAATCTGTAGAACCTATTAATCATCTGGACAGCATATAGTATGTTTAAGATCACAGTGTCCTTGACTTTTGACGAATTGACCTTGACTTTTGACGTATTGACCTTGACTTTTGACGTATTGTTATGATTATTCTAGTATTCGTTTCATAATAAATTATGTACAAAGTTGGTGGAAAAAGGAGAAAATGCTTATTTGAACAACCCTTTAGTTCAATGGCCCCGCGGAAGAAGGCTTTCGAAACCATTGTAGCGACAAAGAGAAACTGCTGGTTACGACCATTGTCCCCAGGTGTTTAGCCAGGAATAATGTAAAGATGAAGCCTTATTTCATGCTTTCCGATAGGATATCGAGAAATAACGGTGAAAATATTTTTCGATATTACACGGGTACGATCAGTGAGAATACCGATTTCATTTTTTTTTTTTTTCTGTGGAAGTCTCGACAAAAAAAGGCGTTAGAAGCATGAAATAAATAGAATATTTGTTTTTTTCGGTGAAAGATCGAAATTTATTTCATCGAGTGAACATCATCGGTAATATTTTCACGAGTGGCTGCGCCACTCGTGAAAATATTACCGATGATACTCGATGAAATAAATTTCGATCTTTCACCGAAAAAAACAAATATCCTCTATGTATTTATTTCAGAATTTCTTCTCTTTTTTTTTTTTTCTTTGATTCGTCGTCTTTCCTGATGAAAAAAAAGACGATGTTAACAGCTTAAAGTGCCAGGCACAACTTTGTCAATATTTTCAATTTTTTTGACAGTGTAAATCAAACTCCGACTACATTTTGCGGACAATGCATATCAAGACCAGATTGCATACAACGTGCACCCAGATCTTTAATCTACATTGTCTGCTCTTATATTTTTTCCAGGCAAAAGCAATTTTGAAATTGGCTGATCGGGTCACATTTCTTGATTGGTAAAGTGCATTTCGTCTATTTAATGCTTTGATGGATAATGAAGCCCGGGCTTCCGCCTGGCTACGCGCCTGGTCTAGCCTTTCAAAGACAAGTCCCATCCTTTGAGCCATATTTCAGTTGTCGTCTGCAAAAGCTTTCAACGTGTACAAGTCTAGAATTCTGTCGTCTGGTAAAGAGTTAACCTTTGTAGACTTTGCATGATTCATCGCACAACCTGTCAGTATCGAGACATAGTAAAGAGATTCCACCATGCGCACAGTCTATGGAAAATATTGCTGCATGGCATTCTGGGTAATCAATGTCGTCTGCCAGAATTGTGTGTTTGGCTAGACTCATAAAACTTGGGGGGGAAAATGGCGCGCTCATTCATAATTTTGGATGGCTCGGGAGGGCTTCGTCTGTAATTATTTTGTTCTCTGCCAATATAGCAACGGCGTGGCAAGACTATTGGAAGCTTTCCTAATTACTGACGAAGCGAGCATTCGTGGTGGGTTTACTGGGTGCGTTAGTATTTTAAATCTGTATCCAACAATTCCGAGTTTTAACGGCGCTGGGGAATGAGGCTTTTGAAAAAATTATGGGAAAAAGGAGAAAATGCTGGTAACCAGCATTTTCTCCTTTTTCCCACAATTTTTTGTACCATTTCATAGACAGAAATTATCTTTTGAGCTACATTAAATTTTCGTCCACAATTGCTTTCAATTCGGGCGAAGTTGTGGGTAAACATTGTAGGAAAAGGAGGAAATGCTGGTAACCAGCATTTCCTGCTTTTTCCAACAATGTTTTGCATCATCTGAAAGGCGGAAATTATCTCATAAGCTACGGTTAATTTGTCGTCTGCCAATGCTTTCAATTTGGTTGGATTTTTTCCGGTAAGTTTTCGTCGTCTTGGAAAGAGTTTAACTCTTTACCACACAATCCCGACTTTTAACAACCCTGGGGAAGAAACTTTTTGAAAACATTGTGGGAAAAGGAGAAAATGCTGGTAACCAGCATTTTCTCCTTTTCCCACATTGTTTGCTACCATGTCTAATGCAAAATTCCTCATCTGAATTACATTTAAATTGTCGTCTGCAAATGCTTTCACTTTGGACCAGTCTAAAATTTTGTCGTTTGGTAAAAGGTTAAACTAGCATCATCAGTTTTATGTCCACAGCAGACTACATTTCTGCCTCTGCGTCTTGCTGCAGACGGCTTTTAACTCTTTGACCAAACAAAAAAAAAATAGACTGGTCCAAATTGAAAGCATTTGCCGACGACAAAACATTCCTCAAATTATGAAATTTGTCATTGAATGGGTGAAAAACATTGTGAGAAAAAGAGAAAAATGCTGATACCACTATTTTTTCTCCTTTTCCCACAATGTCTTTAAAAGTACCTTTCCTTTGGGTCGTTAAAAACGGGATTCAGTGGTAAAAGGTTAAGAACATTGTGACAAAAGGAGAAATTGCTCTTAACGAGTGTTTTAATCCTGTTGGCATAACTTTTCTCATGTATTCATGTTAATCTTCCAGCGAGTTGATGACCAACATCTGGCAAAAATGTTTTAAAATTTATTTCTATAGTAAGCGAGTTAGATGCTTCTTTCTTTTGATAACTATCGCAAGCCCCTAACCCGTATAAGACTTTAACGGACTTAAGTTGTTTTTGCAGACAGTGAAGATCAAGATCAGACTGCACAAAACGTGCAGTCTGATCTTAGATCTACACTTTCTGCTACTTTGTTATATTTTCTGGTGGGGAAAAAACTTGAAATAACATTATTTGGGCTGTTCTTCATAATTGATAGGTCCAATTTGGTAATGCAAGATTGTGCAGGTTAAAGACCTCGTCTCCTGTAGTTCAAAGTTCATAAAAAATTTTGTATATCGTCAAGGACACGCGAAAACTGACTGCGAGGGCTGACCTGAATCGACACAGTTTGCATATGCGTTAAACCCTCTTTTCACAGAGCATGGATCAGTTATTTTAGACCTTGCATATAGCGTTACAGTTCAGGGGAAAAAAATAAGGAAAAGAAAATATCATCTTTTATCTCTTTACCATACAATCCCGAGTGATTTAACGAACCCGGGCACAAAGCCTTTTGAAGACATTATAGGAAAATGAGAAAATGCTGAAAACCAGCACCAGCATTTCCTCCTTTTTCCACAATATTTTCTACCTTTTCAAAGACAATTTTCCACCATTGAAGCTACATTTTATTTGTCGTCAGGAAATGTTTTGGATATGGAAAGTTCCAGAAGTTTGTCGTTTGGTGATGGGTTTATGGAAAAGAAAACAGTGTATGAAGGGAGTAATTGCTGGTAACCAGTATTTTCTCCTTTTTCCACAATGTTTTAAAGCTAATCTCCACCATTTGAGCACTTTTGACGTCGTTTGCGATTGCTTTTAATTTGGAAAGTTTCAAAATTTCTATTGTTTGTTAATGGGGGTTTATGAAATGGAAAACAATGTAGAAAAGGAAGAATTGATTGTAATCAGCATTTCCTCCTTTTTCCACTATGTTTTCTACCCTTCAAAGACAATTTCCAACACTGGAGCCACGTTTGATTTATCTTCTTGAAATACTTTAAATTGTTTTGTTTGGTAATGGGATTTTGAAATGGAAAACACTGTTGGAAAAGAGCTTTTTACAAGCAATTGCTCCTTTTCCCACCAATGTTTTCAAAAAGTTTACCCAAGGAAAATGACTTTTAAAAACATTGTGGGAAAAGAAGAAAATGCTGGTAACCAGCATTTTCTCCTTTTCCCACAATGTTTTCTGCCCTTCCCAAAACAAACTTCCATATTTCGGTAACATTTATAATGTCGTCTGCAAATGCTTTCAATTTGGACCAGTCTAAAGTTTTGTCGTTTGGTAAAGGGTTGAAAAGGATAAGGGTTTTTTATTCCATTCATGCAAACAAGTCCAGGGTCGGGCTGTACAAGTTCCCAGATACCATCTGACACGCGTCAAGTTTTATGTTCTGGGCTGTCCTGGTCATTCAACAAAAAACGTTTCATTCATGTTTCTTTTCTTTCATATCCCATGAGCTCTCTTTGAATGGAGGTAATTCGATACAGACGCCTTTCGTCCCATTACATTTTAGATCCTTGTTTCAACGCCCAGATTTAGGAAAGGTATTTTGGTACAAGATATTTTACCATAGTTCATAAAAGTTCGCGTTTTCGAAGTCGTTTTAGTGCACCATATAACTATTTACAAAATTTCACAAAATTTTGGACTCCACAAAATTGAAATCATTTGCAGACGACAAGACAAATGCAGCTCAAATGATGATCTCTATCTTTGATAAGGTAGAAAACATTATGGAAAAAGGAGAAAATGCTTCTGAAACATCGAGAGAAAAGAAATAGATGCTGTTAACCAGCATTTACTCCTTTTCCCTCGATGTTTTCAGAAGGCATCTTCTTCAGTATCGCTAAAATTCGAGAATGTGTGATAAAGGGTTAACCTGTTGTTACACGGGCTACTTTAGTCGAGAAAATATAGCAACATGTGAAAAATAGGTTTGGATCACAAAAATGCTTTCAACTTAGAATCGGCCTGCGATCTACCATACTTTAAGTTTTAGGAACCAGGAAAAACTCTTTGAAAAATGACAAAAATTAGATGGAATTTTGAGGAAAAAGAAAACCAAATTATCAATTTATAATTTCATTGGAAATATCGAGAGCAAAGTAGGAAATTTTCTTTACTAATTGTTTCGTTTTCTTCCAGTATTTTCAGAAGCTGCCCAAGGTTGCGAGTCCTACAATATAATTACTAGCCACGCAGGATTCCTCAATCTTCGGAACTACGCACGTGAATCCTGTCGCAATGACTATCGCCAATCCTCGGAAAGAAATTGCCAAGCCAGGGATCGAACCAGCGACCCCATGTTCTCAAGTCTTGTACGCTACCGACTGAGCTACTGGGGCTCAGCTGGTCTAAGTTTAGTGAGAGCTTGTTTCACAAACAGTGTAAAGTGAAACTGTTCAAACTAAATTGTCCATGCTCTGGCAAGGGGAGGTTTAACCCTTAAGCTGCTAATCGCGACCCACTGACCTTTTGCGGACAGTGTAGATCAAGATCAGACTGCACAGAACGTGCAGTCTGATCTTTGATCTACACCGTCCGATACGGTATTTTATTTCCGGTGAAGTGAAATCAACTTTGAAACCGCAATGTTTGGCCTTTTAGTATTGAGTAGAAATTTGCGTTTCATTTATTCAGCAGTTTAAGTGTTAATAAACTCTGTGATGCATGATACCAAGCAAGCCATCACATAATTATGGATCTATAAAATCCATGTTATCAAACAACTGACTGAATCGTGATGTACACCGGTCCTATGACAAGCAGAAAATTGAACAATAGCAAAAGGATTCAGCCCAGGTCAGCTTGCGAACTACACAGGCTGACCTGGTTCGGTGGTTTTTTTTGCTGATGCGTTAAGCCCCCTTTTCACAGAGTATAGCCCAAATGTTAATATCAATTTCTCTCCTTCGGTCACACCTTTTTTTATTTTTTATTTGTGGAGGGTATAGATCAAGATCAGACTGCACAGAACGTGCAGTCTGATCTTGGATCTATACCTTCCGCTTGTTTAGTCATGCCTAATATCGTAGATATTTTTATTTTTGAGATTTTCACTTGATTTTATTTACAGCCATCGAAGTGGGGGGGGGGGGGGTCGAGTTTACAGAAGCCATGCTCTAGCAAAAGGGGGCTTAATGAATCTCCTTGATCCATCATACCAAGCAAGTCATCACATAATCATGGATCCGCCAGTTCCATATTTTGTCTAACAACCGACTGGTCCTTTGACATACAGAAAATTGACCAATAGCACAAAGTTTCGACCCAGGTTAGCCTGCGCGGACTGCGCAGGCTAACCTGAGTCGATACTTTTCGCAGATGCATTAAGCCCCCTTTTCACAGAGCATGCCTCATTTATATGGCATTCCAAGTTTAACCCTTAGGCTGCTAGGCGCGACTCAAGGACCTTTCACAGACAGTGTAGATCAAGATCAGACGGCACAGGCTAACCTGGGTCGATACTTTTTGCAGATGTATTAAACTCACTCAACCCCCCCCCCCCCCCCCATTTTACAGAGAACCAGTCATAAATTTAGCACTGAGAAAGAGTAAAATATGCAAAAATTTTTTTTTTGGTACACAATTCTACGGGAAAACAGTTGTATACAGTAGAATGTTTAGATTTCCGACGAGCATTTCAACATGGAGACAAAAAACATTTAGGAGTCAGACAAATTCCAGAATTTTTTGTCTGTCTCCGGGCGTGTTACACGGTCCAGCTTTGCATTTACCCATTTCCATTTACATCAAATTTTTAGCTGACAACTTTGAAAAGATGTTTCTAAAAAGGGGATGACAAAACGTAAATGAGCCGTGCTCTATGAAAAGGGATCTTATTGCATCTGGGAAAAAAAGTATCGACCCAGGTCAGCCTGCGCACTCCGCGCAGGCTGACCTGGGTCGAAACTTTTTGCTACTGGTCAATTTTCTGCATGTCAAAGGACCAGTGTACCTCAAGATTCAGTCGGTTGTTAGGAAAAATAGATTTTATGGATCTGTAAGTATTATGCTGACTTGTTTGATACACGATGCATCACCGCGATGCATTAAATCCCTTTTGCCAGGGCATGGCTTAAATATTGAATTAAATACATGAGTACAAGAGAAATCAAAGCGTTGAAAGCACTGGTGTGGCATTTGTCAAGGGAGCCATTGTGTGGAATTAAAAATTTGAAAAATAAACAAACAATAATGTGGGACGAACAATCCCGGACGAACAAACTCAGGGACGAACTGGTTTTGGGACGAACACGGTCAGGAGACAAAGGTTGTATGTATCATTGCGCCAATGGAAAGCCATAGATGATAAAGACATTTTGAATTAAAAAAAAAAAAGCATTCCTATGATCGATGGCCCAATCCAATTTATTTTAAAACGCCGTAGTTAATTATATGTCTGAGTGCTATCGAAACACTTATTTGTTTTAGAAAAATTGAGTTTAATTGGGTTTACTTCCTTCGGTTTTGCACAAACTACGATGCATAATTTTCAAAATACCGTATTGAACACATAGTGGCATTGTCTTCGACAAATGCCACAAACAAAATGTGCTCGGAGATGAGATACAAAACAAGTCCCTGAGACAAATTCCGATTTCTTCTTTTTAGTCTTCGTCCAGTTATGCTTTTCAGACATTTTTATGAATCCGGTCAGTGCCATGTATAAATAAGCCATGCTCTAGCAAAGGGGGATTTAATCCAGGTCACCCAGCAGGGACTGTGTAGGATTACCTGGGTCGATACTTTTTTTCACAGAGCAAGGCTCATAAAAACTTAGCACACCTAAGTTGATTCTTGCTTCAATAAAATAAATGCTCTTTTGACTTTGAAAGTATTTCGACAGATGGAAAAATGCTAATGTCGAGCAATTTTTCCACGGTTCACAATATTTTGGTTGCTCTCTCTTAAATTCATATGAGCCATGCTCTGTGAAAAGGGGGTTTATTGTATCTGCAAAAAGAATCGACCAGGTCAGCCTGCTCGGACTGCACAGGCTGCTCTAGGCCGAAGCGTTTTTGTTAATGGTCAATTTTCTGCATGTACGGGGACCAGTATAAGGACCAGTCTACTTCCAAATTCAGTCGGTTGTTAAACAAAATAGAATTTAACCCTTTCCCAAACAAGCCCTGGTTTTCACGTGTCTGCAGCACAAGTCTTTTGAAAACACTGTGGGAAAAGGAGAAATTGCTCATAACGAGCAATTTCTCCTTTTCCCACAGTGTTTTCTACCCTTTTTGAGAACTTTCTGCCATTTTCATTAAATTTAAAATTGTCGTCTGCAAACTCTTTGAATTTGGACCAGTCCAAAATTTGTCGTTTGGGAAAGGGTTAAGGATCTGTAATTATGTGATGCCTTGCTTGGTATCATGTACCACGGGGATGCATGTGTAGTTTATATATTCGTTTGATCTTTTTCTACAGAGAGACTACATAATTAATTAGAACAACCCAAGTATTATTATATGGTAAAATGGGTTTGAAAACTCCTCTTAGAATTGTATGAATGTCAAACTGTAAGATTTTCCAATCTGTTACGTTAATGAGAAACTAAAGTTCCCAAGAATATGCTTTCTGCTTCTTACGAGACCTCCCAAGACGTGTAGGGTTTTTTTTGTCAACTGATGCCAGTAGTCTAACGGATGTTTGGGCACCATCATCGCTTTGACCCATTCGACAATCCTCGGGTGGTCCGTTGATCATATCCCTCGGCTGCGTTATGAATAGGTTATATGTACCTACTAGGTACATTTCTTTGCCGAAAATACACCACTTTACCATTCGTTGTCACGAGTGCGCCTTGTTATTGCTTTATGGCAGACCTTTGGTTTCTCCGTTTGTTGCTCTCCGAAGTACGTTTATAGTCACTCAAAAAATGCCCCCAAAAAATCAGCATGTCAACCAACTGCCCTTTTTGCTAGATCCGAACCAACACAGGCACCCTAGAATTTGTCCTCTCAGGAAAACATGTTCACGGCGATGACCCCAAGTTTTTTTATTTTTCCAGTAGCACAAGATAGTCCTGTCAATATAAAATTAAAAACTCATCTTAGTATTCCACTACTGCCCAAATTGAAGCAATTTAAATTATATACATGTACCACCAAGCCCTCTCAGCTCCATGAAACAGTACAACAGAAGTGCTACTGCAAATTTCAGATTGGACCTTTTGACAACTACTACCCCGAAGTAATCTCGCAGTGGTGCGACACCAAAGCACAAACTGTATTCACAAGTGGCCTTCCACGACGGATGGGGATTTTTTTGATGACGGTCGCGAGGGACGTTGTGGACAAGATCCTCGCTTTAACCAATCATGCAAAAGACACACCCTCCCAAAAAAAGGGTACAAGAAGCACTGAGATCAATATTTTGTGTCATCAACCAAACACTGAAAACGGTAGAAGTTAATAAATTACATGTTTAGAGAGAATTTATGTATTGTTACATGCTTGCGATTGCAACTAAGCCATGCTCTGGCAAAAGGGGCTTTAACTCTTTACCACACAATCCCGACTTTTAACGCACCTGAGAGAGAAGCCTTTTGAAAACATTGTGGGAAAAGGAGAAAATGCTGGTAACCAGCATTTTCTCCTTTTCCCACAATGTTTTCTAACCTTTCAGAAACAAATGCCACCGTTTTAGCCACATTTAATTTGTCGTCTGCAAATGCTTTCAATTTGGACCAGTCTAAAATTTTGTCGTTTGGTAAAGAGTTAATGCATTTCCGTGGTGCATTATACTAAACAACACATCATATAACTAAGAATCTATTAAATCCATTTTGTTTAACAATCGACTGAATATGGAGGCAGAATGGTCCTTTGACATGCGGAAAGTTTACAATAGGCAAAAAGTTTCGAACCATGTCTGCCTGCAAGGACTGTACAGGCTGAAATGAGTCGATACTTTTTACAGATGCATTAGGCCCCATTTTCACAGAGCGTGGCTCAATTATTGAGTTACAAGCACAGGTATTTGGGGGTTTTTTTTGCAAAACTTGACCTTCTATACTCTAAAATGTACCAAGTCTTACATTTAAGGTTTAAGAGCGTGAAGCTTGACAAAAAGTGCCCTTGATTTCAAGCACAGATATGATTTATTGATTGTATGGTGTCTGACGCCGTTTTTAACAGTACTTCAGTTATATTACGGCGGCCAGTACACCTATCCATGCTTTCCAGGCGTTTCCTTTATAAGTACATCGCACAATATTCTTCCAGAGCCACCGGCTGCTTTCCCACATGACCATCGTCGAAATAATGATCAACGGTGAGAGAGGACTTAATCAAGTCGCAATTATTTCATCAATCCTCGGATATAAATAAATCGAGTCGGAGATTCGAACCCGTGACACCCCCCCCCCCCCTGTTCTCAAGTCCTGCATGCTACCGACTACGCTATCGGGGCTCAGCACTAGCACAGTTATGTAAACCCTGTACCACATAATCCCGAGTTTTAACGACCCTGAGAAAGAAGCCTTTAGAAAACATTGTGGGAAAAGGATAAAATGCTGGTAATGCTGGTTTTCTACCCTTCCAAAAGCAAATTTCAACTTTTGATTCACATCTATTTTGGTGTCTGCAAATGCTTTGAATTTGGACATGTATACCATTTTGTTTTTTGGTAAATGATTAAGGATTTACTTAACCCTTTACCACACAATCGCGAATTTTGACGACCTTGAGAAAGAGGGCTTTTGAAAACAGTGTTGGAAAAGGAGAAAATGCTGGTAACCAGCATATTCTCCTTTTCTTACAATGTTTTCTACCTATTCAAGAACAATTACTATCGTTTGAAAAACATTTGAACCGTCATTAGAAGATTCATTCTATGGAGGGGTCTCTAGCTTTGACATGTGGTAAAGGGTTAACTTTACGATGATGTGTCCAATACTGCCTATGAGTTAAAGTCTCGGTTCGACAAAAACTCTGTCTAAGGATAGGTGAAGGTCGTCGAGACAGGCTTTTGTTCTTCAGAATATTCTTGTACGTAGGAAAATGTGCCTTTAACCCATTCAGCGCCATATGCAGAACAGGGGCTTTTCGCGCATGGCATGGATCAAGATCAGACTGCACAGAACGCCCAGTCTGATCTTGGATCTACACCGTTTGCTTGTTTAGTCAACCCTAACATCTTTTTTGAGTTTCTGTGGATTGTAAAGAAGTCGAGTTTGCAATATATTGAGCCATGCTCTGTGAAAATGGGGTTTAATGCATCTGCAAACACCATAGACCCATGACAGCCTGCACAGTCTGCGCAGACTGCAGTGAATCGAAAATGTTTGCCAGTTTTGAATTTTCTGCATGTCCCAAAGACCACTCTACCTCATGATTCGGTAGGTTGATAGGCAAACTAGATTTTATGGATCCATAATTATGTGATGACTTGCTTGGTATAATGGATCACAGACATGCATTAAACCCCCTTTTACCAGAGCATGACTCAAATATTTGGGGCTGATATAGTTAATTTGTGTAGGTAGTAAGATAAAGATCGGATTGCAGAAACATTGCAGTCTGATCTTGGTTATACAATGCCCGATATATTGAAATGCTCTTGCAAAAACTTATCTTGAATTTGAAATTCTGATCATCTTTCCGTGAAGGAAAAAGTCTATTCCGTTTATATATTTTGTCCACTTTTTGTTCTATTGTCCGTTTGCCACTTTATTTAACTGATGACAAAAGCTGCGTAAACTGACACCTGTGACCCGGGCAGCCCCGGGGGTCCTAAAGGAACCCTATCTGTCAGTGTAATCGACCCGTTGTCCCATATATGTCAAAAGGAGAAAGGTACTTATGAAAACTAACCTCTGAATGGAGGAAAACTAAGTAATACAATCCACAAAATTAAGCGAAACTCTATACCGTGTTTTATAAAGTATCTCCATATTTGGAAACACAAAGGTTTATTTTATCAAAATGCGGCTAATATATGCAATAAAAAATAACCTCTAACTTGCTGATGCAATTCATGAACAGACCCGAAAATTGCCAACTTGTAGCAAAATTTCTGGACCAGACCACACAAATTTTAGACTCGTCTATATTGAAGAAACTAGTCGCAGACGATCAAATGAATGCGGCCTAAAATAATGGGATTTGTCGATGAAAGAGTATACAAAATTGTGACAAAAGGAGAAAATAGTGGTTACCATCCCCGCAACTTTTTAGAAGACCTTATTCCAATTCCAGACTAGTAAAAGTACCCTTGTAATTCCAGACTAGCAAACATACGCTTATAATTCCAGACTAGCAAATGTACACTTATAAATCCAGACTAGCAAATGTACACTTATAAATCTAGGTTAGCAAATGTACGCTTATAAATCCAGACTAGCAAATGTACACTTATAAATCTAGGTTAGCAAACATACGCTTGTAATTCCAGACAAGCAAATGTGTGCTTATAATTCCAGACTAGCAAATGTACACTTGTAAATCCAGGATAGCAAATGTACACTTATAAATCCAGGCTAGCAAATGTACACTTATAAATCCAGACTAGCAAATGTACACTTATAAATCCAGACTAGCAAATGTACACTTATAAATCCAGGCTAGCAAATGTACACTTATAAATCCAGACTAGCAAATGTACACTTATAAATCCAGACTAGCAAATGTACACCTATAAATCCAGACTAGCAAATGTACACTTGTAATTCCAGGCTAGGAAATGTACACTTGTAATCCAGACAAGCAAATGTACACTTATAAATCCAGGTTAGCAAATGTACGCTTGTAATTCCAGGCTAGCAAATCTACGCTTGAAAATCCAGGCTAGTATATGTACGCTTGTAAATCCAGTCTAGCAAATGAACGCGTGTGATTCCACGCTTGCAAATGTACGCTTATAATTCGAGGCTAGCAGATGTACGCTTGTAATTCCAGCCTAGCAAATGTATGCTTGTAAATCCAGATTAGCAAATGTATGCTTATAAATCCAAGCTAGTATGTGCACGCTTGCAGTTCCAGGCAAGCAAATGTGCGCTTGTAATTCCAGGTTGGCAAATGTACGCTTATAATTTGAGGGTAGCAAATGTATGCTTGTAATTCCAGTCTAGCAAATTTACGCATTGCAATTCCAGGCTAGCAAATTTACGCTTGTAATCGCTGGCCCGCTAATGTACGCTCGTAATTTCAGGCTTGCAAATCTACGCTTGTAATTTTAAGTTAGAAAATTAAGGCGTTGATACAAGGGTCGCAAAGTTAGTCTTGTAATTCCGCGGTCGAAAGTTAAGTGTGCAGTTTCAGGTTCCCATATCTAGACTTGAATCATGCTGTGTAAAAAGAAGGCTTTACGCATATGCAATCTGCGCAGGCTGACCTGGGCCGAAACTTTTCGCTATTGGTCAATTCTTTGTATGTCCAAGGACCGGTCGACTTAACCCTTTCCCAAACAAGCCCTGGTTTTCACGTGTCTGCAGTACAAGTCTTTTGAAAACACTGTGGGAAAAGGAGAAATTGCTCGTAACGAGCAATTTCTCCTTTTCCCACAGTGTTTTCTACCCTTTTTGAGACCTTTCTGCCAATTTCATCAAATTTAAAATTGTCGTCTGCAAACTCTTTCAATTTGGACCAGTCCAAAATTTGTCATTTGGGAAAGGGTTAATGATTAAGGCGGTTGTCAAAAAAAGTGGCTATTATTGATCCATAATTGTGTGATGGCCTGATTGGTCTAATGCATCACGGAGATGCATTAAGGCCCCTATTTGTACTCAGTGCAAATTAAAATTTTCAAAGTATATTTTACAATCTTGTAGATATTTACTGTTTTCATATCACATTTCGTAATGTCATTTTCTCAAGATTGTAATATGAAATGTTATACAAAGTCCCCATGACTATGAGTTTGATTCAACGTGTGAGTCTACTTGGCCATTTATGTGTGTATTCATGATAGATTTTGAAGGTTATCTTTTCTTTATCCTTTCCTATTGCTTTCGATGCTACCCGTTACGACAAGAATAGACTACGATCAGCCTTTCTGTCCATGATGTCTGATCTTTTTCTGCTCTCTACAATACTCAGTCTAATGTTAAAGAGCGTATGCTTAAAAAAACTTGTGTCCATGCCCAACAGAGTTTGTGCTCTGTGGTAGGAGACTTCTGAAAACAAAATGCAGAAAGGTGAAAATGCATTTTTTCCTTTTCCTATTTCATAGTTAAAATGTTTAATCCCTTTGGCGGACACTCTCGTGCTTTTAAAACCCTATGGTAGAAGACTTCTGAAAACAAAATACAGACAGGTGAAAATGCATTGTTTTCCTTTCCCTCCCCCCCCCCCCCCTTCCCCCCCATTGTTTTCTACTCTTTTAAAGAAATATTTCATCATGAGAGCCTTATCTGATTTATCGCACGCTTCAGCTTTCAATACAAAATAGTGGTATGAAATTTTCCTCGGTTCGTTTTGATTAAATCTTTTATTGAATTTCCCCTACATTCTTTTACGCATTGAAGTACGATTCCTGGTGCATGGCGATTTCTCATCCTTGCGCATGCGTGATTGTCGTCTGTCGATATCGATCGTTTCCGGCTTTGATTCCCTCATGAGTGGTGTTTATTTCATAATTCTGTCACCATAAGTAGTCGAACCCATAACTGGACAAAAACTTTTTTCCCTTGAGTTGACAGCTTTGAAACGAATTGTGGAAGAAGGAACACTTGCCCATGACATGCAGTAGTTAATTTATAGACAATGTTTTCAAGGCTTTCCAAAAATACTATTTACATCTCCATATATTCGTGCTATATATGTTTAATCCGTGTAAGTTTTGTGGTATGTCTAAAGCCGCCTGAACAGTGATGCTATATTTAACAAATTTTATCCAACCAGAAAAACTTGTGTTGTTGTTTTTGTAGTTTGGAAGAATCTGTCAATACATACGATTTGGTTTTCTTTAAAAAAAAAAAAAAAAAAACGTTATTCAGTGGTTAATATTTGCATCGTCACAAGTCGGAAAAGTTTGTTCCTCATTTCAGTATATTTTAGTTAATTGTTTGCCAGGCGTTGAAATTTTAAACTCGTCTAAATCCAAAGCAACTGTGAATAAAATGAACCTAAACATGATGAACGTGTCTTTGAAAGTTATAAAACTTTGTGAAAAAGGAAATAACATATTTTCTCGTTGTCCCACAAACGGTTCTCAAAAGCCTTCCTCCTCGTAAAAAACATGTCGAAGAGTTAAGGGATAAAAAAAAAAAACATACAACAGACAGACGACTTAATGTCGTCTACCGATATCTATCAATAAATAACGACGGTACTAGTTCCAAGAATTTCTGCTGACGTCTGCAGCTTCTGGAAGAAAAAAATCAATTATTGGTCAGACTACAACAAATCATATTGACACATATGAACTGGGTTGGGCGCCATTGATAGTTATAACTTTTATTATTGTTATCATTCAATCTGCTTTCAGCGCATTTACGGTCAGTGTAGATTCACGATCAGACTGTACGTAGTGCTGTCTGATCTTGGATCTACATTGTTCGATATTTTATAAATATTCTTGCTAACATGTAACTGTTTTAGAATGTCTGTACTTTTTCTACAAACTGGATATGTTTATTTCATCCAGTTTGCAGTTTAAGGGCCAGTTTAGATGAAGCTGAGACCGCAAAACGATGCCGTCAGATCTTGTGTGTTGTCCGATTTAAATTGACATTGTTGTCAAAGCTACGTTTTGTTTGTGATGTTTGACTCAATCTTGCAGACATCAAAAGTCCATTTTATTTATTTTATTCTTTACCAGATGACAAAATTTAGATCTATCACTACTGAAAGCAGTTACAGTTACAAACGATGGGATAAGTCTTCGAAAAGTTACAAAGTATTGTGGGACAAGGAGAAAATGCTGGTTAACGGCATTTTCTCCTTTTTTTCTTTACAAAGTTTCAAAATCCGTCCTCTCAATGATGTAAAAACAAGGGATTGTTCAACCCTTTACAATACAGTTCTGAGTTTTAACGACCCGGATGAAATGACCTATTGAAAACATTGTGGGAAAAGGAGAAAATTCTGGTCACCAGCATTTTCTCCTGTTCCCACAATGTTTTCTGCCGTATCAATGACACCTCTTATCATTTGAACCACATATAGTTTGTCGTCGGCAAAATGCTTTCAATTTCGACAAGTGTATAATTTTGTCGTCTAATAAAGGGTTGATAAAAGGTTGACCAGTCTACAGTTTGGCCACCAGTTGACTTCCCTGTTTCCTGTCGGTCAACAATGGTTGAATTGTTTTCTTTGGATTTAACACCAATTTCAATATTTATATTCGTAATACAAATGCAAGAATGAATGTTTTCTTTAACATGAAATTCACCCATTTCTCTGCCTCTCTCTCTCTCTCTCTCTCTGTAACATTGGCCTGCCCTGCAGCTCAGTGGTTGGCGTGTTTGACTTGTGACCTGGTGGTTGCCAGTTCGCGAGTTCGATACCCGATTGAGGCAAACTTTCTTTCCGGCGACTTTTCTCCTCTCACCTCTGATTCATGTTGGAAAAGTAGCCAGTGACTTGGAACGAAGTTGTATCAGCACTGGTGTGAGAAAACCAGGAAACACATGCGTAGGTGCACTGACCGCTGTGATGTGACTTTCGCTGTCAAAACAGCGTTTAAATCCACTACATGCAAACAAACAGACAAACAAACAAACTGTTACACTGAGTAAGGCCTACCGGGAGACATTGTTCATTAATGTTCATAAAAAGACAACTTTTCCTTTTATCAAACTGTCGTCCTGAATTTAAGCATTAAAATTACTTTTTTTTTTCCTAACAGGCAAACAGATTCCGCTCGGTTTCTTGATATTCGACATACATTTAATGGTTTAATTCTTTACTAGACGACAATATTGTAAACTTGTCCAGTTTTAAAACATTTGCAGAGGAAAATAAATATGGTAGCAAATAATAAAATTTGTCGTTTAAAGGGCGGAAAACATTGTGGGAAAAGGGAGAAAATGCTGGTTACCAGCATTTTCTCCTTTTCCTACATTGTTTTCAAAAGCATTTCCCCCACGCTTGTTGAAATTCGGAATAGTTTTGTAAAGGGTTAAACGTCTGTGTGTTAAGGAGAAGGGGGGGGGGGGGTTAAGACACGTGGAAAATACTTCATAGCACCCACCTTGATTCGTCAATAATTAATCGATTTTAAATTTTTCAAAAAACAAGAACCTGTACAGGAGTGGTACAAGGATTGTTTCTACCGATTGTTAATTTATTGCTACCTACAAATAGCTGAATGACAATTGGAAACCAATAAGTAGGATGGGTCCAGCCTTATACTCTTCTGACACACAAGTAATGCAGTTATGCAAGCCTGGGAAAAAGTACAGGGCAGATATGTTCGACTTTTGCGACGAGGTCAGTCTGAAATTGTATCGGACAGCTTCCGTTTTTCTTGTATTAGCTTTTGTAACTTCTGAGTCGCCAAATAAAAGAATTCAACAGGTCGAAAATGTTGTTGTGTGGCAAAGAGTTAAGAAGATTGTATGCAATGTCCGAGAACCGTCAGTTCCGAGTGAAATGGGGTAAACAGGGTACTAGTTGATTCGGCGCTTAAAAAGTGGTAGATTGTAAATCACAGGTTCCGAGTGATTTTAATGGGAGTTTTCTTACCCGGGCATGGAATTCCAACATGTTACAGGTGAAGTTAGGAATCACATGCATAAACGAACTGTCGCTGCGATATAAGTGAAAAGGATTGAAAACAGCGCAAAACACCATTTAAACAAACAAACAAACAAACGAAAGTTAAAAAAAAAAATCATAATGCGTCTGACCGAGAGAGTCTGAATGAAGCGTTCAATACAAACGAAATTAATTTCTGTTGCCATTAACTTCAGGTATTGATCAGATTCAACCACTCCCACCTAGGGGAACACTAGAGAAGTATCGATCTACATATTCATTCATGAAAACTCTATTGACAGTATCCGGTCTATAGTGCTGAAAGCAACTATAGTTGAGCCATGCTCTTGCAAATGAGGGTTTCACCCTTTCCCAAACAAGCCCTGGTTTTCACGTGTCTGCAGTACAAGCCAAAAGTAAAATGTTTCAACCCAGGTCAGTCTGTGCAGATGCATTAAACCCTGTTTTCACAGAGCACTGCTTAGTTGTTTTGTGGACATTATAGATGCAGATAAGACTGCATAAAACACGTGGTCTGATCTTTGGTCTACACCATCTAATATTTCAATATATTTTTCCAAAAAAGTGATGAGAATTTCCCTTTAATTGGGCTATTTTTTGCTGACTGATCATATTTTAGTGTTTTTTTTTTTTAATTCAATACATTGAAACCTGCTGACAACTTCTACCAATAAACAGAACAGAACATAAAGTAATGGTCGTCATGAGCAATTTCTCCTTTTGCCACAATGTTTGCACATGATTATGTCCATATTTAACCTAATTTTGTCACTGCTGTTAATCTATATTTCATAAAAATGGAGTGTTTTCAAATTTCGACCTCTTATTTTTTTAGGAGGAAATGAAGATGAATAGACTGAATCGGCCTTTAAATTTTCACTGTTCTATCTTGAATTTACACTGTTCAAATGTTGAATTTGCACTTTTCACACCATTTTGAATTAACACTGTTGATAATTTGGATTTACACTGTTCACACATTGAATTTGCACTGTTCATGTATTGAAATTTACACTGTTTTCATATTAAATTTTCACCAGTTATATACTGAGTATGAACTCTTGACATACTGAATTTGCACTATTTGCATATTTTGATTTGCTCAGTACATATATTGAATTTGCACTGTTCACATATTGGAATTACGCCGTTCACACGTTGAATTTAAACTACTCACGTATTGAATTAACAATGTTCACATATTGAATTTCACTGTTCACACACTGGATTTTCACTGTTCGCAAATACAATTTACATTGTTCGCATGTTGAATTTGCACAGTTTACATATTGAATTTGTAATATTTGCACAGTGAATTTGCACTGTTCACATATTGGATTTTCGCCGTTCACATATTGGATTTACACTGTTAACATATTGATTTTACCCTGTTAACATTCTGGATTCATCGTTTGCATGTTGAAATTGCACTGTTTACGTATTGTATGTACACTAATTGCATATTAAATTAACACTATTCGCATATTCGGATAATGAATTTGCACTGTTCACATGTTGAATTTGAACAGTGCACACATTGAATTTGCACTGTTCACATATTGAATTTTCGCTGTTCACAAATTGGACTTAATATTTGAATTTGCACTGTTCACATATTAAATTTTCGCTGTTCACAAATTGGATTTAACATACCGGATTTACACCGTTCGCATACTGAGTTTACACTTTTTACGTATTGCATAAACACTATTTACATATCAAATTCACACTATTCACATATTAAATTAGCACTGTTCAAATATTGAATTTACACTGTTGTATACTGAATTGCACTCTTTGCATTTTGAAATTGCAATGTTCATATATATTATATAATTTACGCGGTTAAAACATTGAATTTGCAATGGGCACATACTGAATTTTTATTGTTCTCATATTGAATTCGCACTGTTCACATATTGAATTCGCGTTGTTTACAAACTCGATTTTCACTACTCATATGTATATTGAACTTGTGTTGTACATAGCTAGGGTCTGCTTTGTTTACAAATTGAGTAAGCACTGTTCACACATTGAATTTGGACTGTTCACGAAGTCAGTTTGAACTGTTCACATATTGAACTTGCCTTGTTTACAATTCGGATCTGTAGCTGTTTACATCTCGGAATATGCACTGTTCACGAATTGAATATGCGCTGTTTACAAAAGCAACAACCGTAACTTTAAGAATACAACATGCACCCTCCATCATTTAACCCTTTGCTACACAATCCCGAGTTTTAACGACCCTGAAAAAGAAGCCTCTTGAAAACATCGTGGGAAACGAAGAAAATGCTGGTACCAACATTTTCTCCCTTTCCAACAATGTTTTCTACCCTATCAAAGACATTTTCTTATATTTGAACAACATTTAAATTAAGACTATATTTTTATCGTGTGGTAAAAAGTTAACGTTTTTACAAAATGTATGTAAGCATACATTTCTGTCCCATACTTCGTAACATTGTAACATATAATCTACTACGGACGGACTGTAGGTCTTGTCTTTTTATCTGCCCATCCTATGATAGACCTAGAAAAAATATATTTAGATAAAAAAATAATACCATGTAAGGCCTTCAGTTTTTAAATTTAATCAACTGATGAATAGCGAGGATGGCAAACAGCTCTTGAATTCATCAAGATTTATCAAAGATGCCCTTGACATTTGTAAAACATCACAAGCCTACGTGTTTAATATTGTATTCTTTTTTCCCTTCTATCTAGTAGGCAACTATTATATGTTCAGTACAGTCAAGAAAAAGTTGAATTATTTGAACCATTTTTTATAACTTTGCTGAAAGTACTTTACATATACATGTACTTTACATATACATGTATGTATCTTTGTCGTCATACTCGCTATAGATCTCGTAATGTTTTGTGTTTATTATTGCTATTTTTGTGACTATGTACAACTGTGTAGTTGTCTTAAAATAAACTTCTGTTCTGTCTTTAGCAGACAACTTTTAACCCTTTACCAAACGACAAATATTTAAGACTGGTCCAAACTGAAAGCAGTTGCAGACGACAAACCACAAGTGGCTAAAATCAAGGTGTTTGTCTTTGATAGGGGAGAAAATATTCTGGAGGAAAAAGAAAATGCTGGTAAGCAGCATTTTCTCCTTTTACTACGATGTATTCAAAAGCCTTTATCTTCAAGGTCGTTAAAACTCGGTATTGCCTGGTAACAGATTTAAAACATTGTGGTCGTAACGAGCAGTATCTCCTGTTGCCACAAGGCTTCAACGTGTAGATCTATGAAACTAAGCTTTGATTCATGTTTACGTTCGAGTTCTTTGAGTCTGATCTTGATCTTTACTGACCTAAACCAAAACATGTTTACGTCACGTGTCACGTTCCTAGTTTTGAAAATTTGAAAATAAAAAAAAAAGAGAATTCTCCGTTTTCCCTTCCTATGAAATAATTGGTTTTTGCCAGTTACATTCTCTTCCTTCATGCCCATCTTGGTCTTTGCCTTTCAGCTGACACCTTTTTTGCGGGGGAGTTGAGATCAAGCGGAGATAACTATGTCTGGAAACACTCAAAGAAATGCGGGAATTGTAGACCAGAGGTACCTTTCACTAAACTGCGTAGCTTTACGCTTTTTTTATTGAATATACATACATGCGTTCCCTGCTTTACCCAACGGTATGAACTAGCGTTAACCCTTAAAGCGCCTTTCACGTCTATAGTTGCCTTTGTAGCCAGTGTAGATCAAGATCAGGCTGCACAAAACGTGCAGCCTGATCTTTGATCTACACTGTCCGCTTTGCTAACACACTATAAACAAAAGCATACATGAAATTGCAATTATTTGGGTCATATTTCTAGGATGAACATTTCTGTTGGTTTTATTTGGCGCTCTAAGGGTTAAGATATGCATATATTTACTCAAATCGCAAAGTTACGCAGCTCAGTGAAGCTTGTTTTCAGGCTTGATGCTTGCTTACCTAAACCAGATACGCAAATTTCCTGCGTACCCAGTTTAGTGAAAGGTAGCCCAGGTGCCTAACAAGGCGGAAGCCCGGACTTCAACACTAAACAATCAGAGCATAAAATAAACGAAATAGACGGAATAAACGAAATGAGCTCTCTCAATCAGGAAAAGAGACAAAAACATCTCAAATTCAAAATTGTTTTTGTCAGAAAAAAAAAAGAACTAAATAAATAGCGACCAGCGTAAGTGAAAGATCAGACTGCACGTTCTGTGCAGCCTGATCTTGATCTACATTGTCCGCAAAATGCAGTCTGATCTTGATTGGTAAAAGGGTCAAGTCATTCATCGATCCAAGGATAAAGGTAAATGTTGGTAATTCAAGGATAGTTGGAATAGACTAAAATAGACAATTGTCAGAAACCATTTGGGATTGTTACCGTCTGGGGTTTACTCGATCTAAATGAAAATATTTTTTATAATTACTGAATTCATTGAACTCTGAACAAAAGTGCTTTATGTCTTAATTCATATATTTTTTGCCTGTGATAAGAAGTTTGAATTATCATTTCTTGATGTCCTTCCTACCGCTTCCTCTTAATTTACTTTGCTGAGTAGAGAGGCCAAGATCATCGAAAAGTCTGTGCAGTCTGATCTTGTCTACTCCCTTTGATCCCCAAATCAGTTGTTTTTGTGCCTCGTCACAATTGATTGATTGATTGAACTCTGCACAAAAGTGCTTTATGTCTTAATTCATATAAGATCGATTATTCATTCATTCATTCATTCCATAAAATTATTGAATAGTATAAGAAATGTAGAACTTGCTCATTCAGAGTAAGTTTTTTAATCGTATCATTGCATTCATAGGCCTTCTTAGATAGAGAATTTTTTTCACACTTAAGCTGCTGAATAAATGAAACGCAAATTTTCTACTCAATACTAAGAGCCCAAACATTGCGGTTTCAAAGTTGATTTCACAGGAAAGACCATACCGTATCGGACAGTGTAGATCAAAGATCAGACTGCACGTTCGGTGCAGTCTGATCTTGATCTACACTGTCCGCAAAAGGTCAGTGGGTCGCTATTAGCAGCTTAAGGGGTAAGGCGAGGGGAGAAAAAGGTTAAACAGCTTTTACCTGGGTGCGGAGAAAAACTGTTCAATAAAACAGGAACCCGACCACAAATTCACACAAATCGATGACCAGTCTGCCATCAGGAACGCCGAGGGATGGGCCTATTTGCAGACGACATAACTGGTCGTTTCATTTTCAGGAACTTGAAACTGTCATTTAACGTTAGACTAAAAAATTCGTTTGACTCTTTCGTTGATTAAAGGCCTTTGATAGCGTTTGCGGACGGCGTAGATCAAGATCAGACTGCACAGAACGTGCAGTCTGATCTTGGTTTTACACCATCCGCTAACAAATATGTAGCTACAACCAAAATTATCTGCAATTGCTGAGAAAAACTTTCCTCTTAACCTCGAAATAAAGTCAAACTTTTATCTAGAATGCAGAAAAGAGTCAGTCGATTTGAAGGAAGGGCCTTTTTAGTCTCTTTTTTCGCTGAGTAATAAATAACAAAACGTATGAAATCGTTAATTGTGCCTGGTTAGAACCGTTCCCAATCTGTTTCAGGGATGAGCTTTGACTTCAATATTTAATAACTATTTTTTAACCCTTGTCCTGCTGAATAAATGAAATGAAACTTTATAGTAGATAGTAGAAACCGAAAACTTTCTTCTTTCAAAGGTGTTTTTGGAGGAAAGATATCTCGTTATCGGACAGTGTAGATCAAAGATCAGACTGTACGTTCTGTGCAGTCCGATCTTGATCTACGTTGTCCGCAATAGGTCGGTGGGTCGCGATGAGCAGCCTAAGGGTTAACTCTATGTCAAATGTCGAAGTTTTAGACTCTTTGCAAATCTACGGCTGTTTTCCGGCCAAAAAAAGTCGAGATAATTTTCGGGGGTTGACAATCACTGCGGCAATCACTATTAACAGGCCTTCCAAAAGAAATCATTTTGTTCGAGTTTCCATAACAGGTGGCTCACTTGACGCAAATCGTTGGCTGTTTTCCTGCATATGAAAAAAAAAGTTGAGATAATGTTCAGCGGTTTTACAGGAATAAATTTTGCCGCAATCACTTTTTTAGCAAGCCGTGCAAATTTTTTTCGAGTTTTCCATAATACGTGGTTCATTTGACGTGACTTGAGGTTAAGAGCGAAGCACTACGATTGAAATGAGCCGTGCTCTGTAAAAAGGGGACTTAGTGCATCTGCGAACAGTATCGACCCAGGTCAGCCTGCGCAGTCCGTGCAGGCTACCCTGGGCCGAAACTTTTCGCTATTGTCAAATTTTCTGCATATCAAAGGACCAATGTACCTCATGAATCAGTCGATTCTTATATGAAATTGATTTTATGGATCCACAATTATGCAATGACTTGCCTGGTGTCATGGATCACGGGGATGCATTAAGCCCCCTTTTGCCAGAGCGTGGCTCAAATATTGACGATGCATATAGGGACGTTTTCACCAACATCTCCTAGGTCAGTTCTAAGTCTCAGTCCTAAAACCAGAGATCAGTCACAAGACACTTTCTGCTGATTAATTCAACAGCATAATATCAGCCAACCAGGTACTTTTTTTTTTTCTGTTGAATGTCAAATATGGGAGTGCAGCGGAATTGCCGCCTTACCAGAAAAGCCCAGATATCAACATTTGCCAGAACAATATACAACAACCGCCATATGTATGTAAATTATGTAAATGTAGACAGGAAATCAACAGCCATTCAAATTGATCTGTGATATCTCACGGGTGCATTCTCGACACACTAGGAGTGTAGGCCAACGGCTGGATGAGACACACCTTTTTCCCCTGTTGCTATATTAGGTTCACGTGACTTTCTTGACCAATCAAATTTTGTATCAGATTTTTATCATGTAAAGATGAATGTGTCTTTCCATCGTTATATTTAGACAGCAGCAAATGATGCACCATTTGACAAAATCTCTACTGTTATAGACGCTCCATACAATCGTAAATACCCTAACGATGGGATTTTTTCCCGGGGGGGGGGGGGGGGGGGGTCGTTGTTGTTGTAACGATTTGATTTTTTTTTTATTTTTATTTAAATCATAGTAAGGATGCATGCACTAAGACATTATTTTCCTAGCGATTTACGTCGTCCAATAAATAGGTCAGTTATCTGTTTGAAATTAAATTTTGAACAGAGGGTTCAATGAACCGGTGTGACGTGAAGATGAAAGAGCTGTGAAATATACCAATCTATAGCGAAAAATACCAATCTATAAACATTATTATAAGGGATATCAACACGTCCCACTCAGCAGGATAGGCAGACCGCATTTTCCCTTAACACAAGACATAAGGCAGACGACTTTTTTTTTACATTTTGAAGAAGGCGACTTTCGGAAACGTTATCACGCAAAGAGGATTTTTTTTCCTTTTGTCAGAATGTTTTCACAAATATTCATACACTGAACCTTACGTCATATCGATAATCCATCTTTGACTATATTGTTTTTGATGTCTTCTGATGCAATTTTGTATCAGGTGGTAAGTAAATAGGTCAACCTGTGTTAACCCTTAGGCTGCTAAGCGTGACTCACAGACCTTTGGCGAACAGTGTAGATCAAGATCAGACTGCACAGAAAGTGCAGTCTGATCTTGGATCTACACTGTCCGATAAGGAGATACACCCTCCAAAAACTTTGAAATAGTAAAGTGTGGCCTTCTACTATCAACTTGAAAGTTTCATTCATTTTATTCAGCAAGATAAGGCTAAAAAGATCGTTAGCTTCTGGAGACACCTTTGGTTGTGGACCCATCGTTCTCCCTCCCCTCGTCTTTCTTGGAAAAATAAAATGGACCAATCGCAAAGAGGAATTTCAAGTATGTGTTTAATTGTTTGGTGTTTAACGCCGATTTCAACATTATTTCAGTCCTGTCACGGAGGTTATTGCAACATAGTCGATTGTTTTGTGACAATTACATGTAGATGGCGAAATATCTCTCATGTCAATAGCCTGTGCCTTGCACCTATTGTTTGCATAACTGGAAATTCTTTGTGCAACACTCTTCTCAAATGACTAGCTGCTTTCACACTGATATTTTGTCGAAACATGATTCGTCTATTAGAGTGGAATGAATCCGGTGAAAATGACTGTCATCAGTCTTCAAAGAGAGTTTTTTCGAGCCGAGATTTGAACTAACGACATATGAGTTCGTAATGACCAACCATTCTTAATTTCATTGTAAGTCTTATTCTATATTTAGAAAGTAACACAACATCTGCTTGGCTAAGATCCCTGGGTCTGTATTCACCAACCATTTTTAATTGTTATTCTGAGTCTAACTCTATAGGTTTAGAAAGTAACACAACTTCTGATTGGCTAAACCGTTTGGTTTAGCCAATCAGAAGTTGTGTTACTTTCAAATTTAGCAAATTCTTGAAAATAAGGCTAAGAATGTTCTTAAGAATGTTTGGTGAATATGGACCAAGCTTCTTGATCACGAGTTCTGTGTGTTACCAGCTGAGTCCAGGGCTCGACACCTTATAGCAAAAAGAGCCTTCAGTTTATTAGACCTGAATCCGCTATTGGTACCAACTGCAGATGAATAAGTGGGTTCTACTCCGCTTTCAGCAATATTCCAGTCATACCGCGGTGCTAGCTCATTGACTCGTGTAGTTCCGAATGATTTGTTTCACTGCCTATAGGTTTTGTATATGCAGTACCTCACCAAAGGGCACTCCTCTTGGCTATCCCCGAAAACAAGGAACGAACCACGATTTCTTGTGATCAGGGACAAATCTTTTAACCCTATACAACACAATCCCGATTTTTAACAACCCTGGGAAAGAAGCCATTTGAAATTATTATGGGGAAAGGATAAAATGCTGGTAACCAGCATTTTCTCCTTTTCCCACAATGTTTTCTATCCTATCAAAGACAAGCTCCAACATTTGAGATACATTTAAATTGTCGTCTGCAAATGCTCTCAAATTCAACAAGTCTAAAATTTTGTCGTTTGCGTAGAATCAAATTCACTCTTTGTTGAAAAAAGAGTCTGGTTATCAATTTTTACAGTAAGCACCTTAACCCTTTCCCAAACAAGCCCTGGTTTTCACGTGTCTGCAGTACAAGTCTTTTGAAAACACTGTGGGAAAAAGAGAAATTGCTCGTAACGAGCAATTTCTCCTATTCCCACAGTGTTTTCTACCCTTTTTGATAACTTTCTGCCATTGTCATCAAATTTAAAATTGTCGTCTGCAAACTCTTTCAATTTGGACCAGTCCAAAATTTGTCGTTTGGGAAAGGGTTAAACCTTCTCTCTTCCTCTCCCCCTCTCTCTCTCTCTCTCATAATAAACGGATACAATGTCATCTTTCTGTGCTTCATGTTAAATGTTTCGAGATTTTCTTGTGTGAAATCGGTACATTTTCACATGTTTCCGTGTTTTTACTCGCTTTGCGAGGGGTAAAATTTCTAGGGGGCAGAATAAACCATAATTTGTCTTAATGTACCGCACGATCAAAGTTCCATTTTAGCTTGCGGTTTGAAAATTAATCTTATTTACAGTTCATAACAGGTTCGTCTTTTGTATTGTAATTGTGGAAGCGTAATACCTTCAATCGTTTTGACCTTCATGGGCAAAATTTAAATGGCTTCATTCTTACCAGAATAAACAAGGGGACAATCCCGTGCATCTCTACTTTCTAAATAGACTCCTCCGTCCTTAACCGCGGCCCTGCGTGGCTCAGTGGTAAAGTGTATGACTCGTGAACTGGAGGCCCTGGGTTCGAGCATCACTCGATTCATTGGGTCTTTCGTGGGAGTGTCCTTTGGCATGACACTTCAGAGCCCTAGCCTAGTACTGATGAAACCCAGGAAATACATGAATATGTGAGCTGCCGCCGTGATATGACTGAAATAATGTTGAATGTGGCGTAAAACACTAATCAATCAATCAATCAATCAATCTCTCCTTAGCCCTTTTACCATACAATCCCGAGTTTTAACGACCCTGAGAAAGAAAACTTTTGGAAGCATTGTGGGAAAAGGGGAAAATGCTGGTAACCAGCATTTTCGCCTTTTCCCACAATGCATTCTACCCTTCCAAAGATAAATTTGAAATTTTTTTTTTTGGAAACATTTAATAAATCATCTGAAAAAGCTTTCATTTTGGAAAAGTCAAAAATTTAGTCTTTTGGTAAAGGACTTTTAACGACCCTGAGAGAGAAGCCTTTTGAAAACATTGTGGGAAAAGGAGAAAATGCTGGTAACCAGCATTTTCTCCTTTTCCCACAATGTTTTCTAGCCTTCCCAAAACAAATTTCAATTATTTAATTACATTCATTTTGTCGACTGCAAATGCTTTCAATTTGGACTAGTCTAAAAATTTGCCGTTTGGTAAAGAGTTAATGCGGCGTAAAACACCATTCAATCAATCAATCAATCAATCTCTCCTTAGCACTTTTACCATACAATCCCGAGTTTTAACGACCCTGAGAAAGAAAACTTTTGGAAGCATTGTGGGCAAAGGGGAAAATACTGGCAACCAGTATTTTCGTCTTTTCCCACAATGTATTCTACCCTTCCAAAGACAAATTTAAACTTTTTTTTGGAAACATTCAATAAATCATCTGAAAAAGCTTTCATTTTGGAAAAGTCAAAAATTTAGTCTTTTGGTAAAGGACTTTTAACGACCCTGAGAGAGAAGCCTTTTGAAAAAATTGTGGGAAAAGGAGAAAATGCTGGTAACCAGCATTTTCTCCTTTTCCCACAATGTTTTCTAGCCTTCCCAAAACAAATTTCAATTATTTAATTACATTCATTTTGTCGACTGCAAATGCTTTCAATTTGGACTAGTCTAAAAATTTGCCGTTTGGTAAAGAGTTAATGCGGCGTAAAACACCATTCAATCAATCAATCAATCAATCTCTCCTTAGCACTTTTACCATACAATCCCGAGTTTTAACGACCCTGAGAAAGAAAACTTTTGGAAGCATTGTGGGCAAAGGGGAAAATACTGGCAACCAGTATTTTCGTCTTTTCCCACAATGTATTCTACCCTTCCAAAGACAAATTTAAACTTTTTTTTGGAAACATTCAATAAATCATCTGAAAAAGCTTTCATTTTGGAAAAGTCAAAAATTTAGTCTTTTGGTAAAGGACTTTTAACGACCCTGAGAGAGAAGCCTTTTGAAAACATTGTGGGAAAAGGAGAAAATGCTGGTAACCAGCATTTTCTCCTTTTCCCACAATGTTTTCTAGCCTTCCCAAAACAAATTTCAATTATTTAATTACATTCATTTTGTCGACTGCAAATGCTTTCAATTTGGACTAGTCTAAAAATTTGCCGTTTGGTAAAGAGTTAATGCGGCGTAAAACACCATTCAATCAATCAATCAATCAATCTCTCCTTAGCACTTTTACCATACAATCCCGAGTTTTAACGACCCTGAGAAAGAAAACTTTTGGAAGCATTGTGGGCAAAGGGGAAAATACTGGCAACCAGTATTTTCGTCTTTTCCCACAATGTATTCTACCCTTCCAAAGACAAATTTAAACTTTTTTTTGGAAACATTCAATAAATCATCTGAAAAAGCTTTCATTTTGGAAAAGTCAAAAATTTAGTCTTTTGGTAAAGGACTTTTAACGACCCTGAGAGAGAAGCCTTTTGAAAACATTGTGGGAAAAGGAGAAAATGCTGGTAACCAGCATTTTCTCCTTTTCCCACAATGTTTTCTAGCCTTCCCAAAACAAATTTCAATTATTTAATTACATTCATTTTGTCGACTGCAAATGCTTTCAATTTGGACTAGTCTAAAAATTTGCCGTTTGGTAAAGAGTTAATGCGGCATAAAACACCATTCAATCAATCAATCAATCAATCAATCAATCAATCAATCTCTCCTTAGCCCTTTTCCCATACAATCCCGAGTTTTAACGACCCTGAGAAAGAAAACTTTTGGAAGCATTGTGGGAAAAGGGGAAAATGCTGGCAACCAGTATTTTCGTCTTTTCCCACAATGTATTCTACCCTTCCAAAGACAAATTTGAACTTTTTTTTTGGAAACATTTAATAAATCATCTGAAAAGGCTTTCATTTTGGAAAAGTCAAAAATTTAGTCTTTCGGTAAAGGGTTAAACCTTTAACAAAATAATGGCGTGCAACACGCGAAAAGGGGCCTTCGGACGTCTGCGTAAAAGTGTGTCGTCCCAGATCAGCCTGTGCAGCGTGTGACTAATCCGAGACGGCACTTTCCGATCATATGTGACTTTCTGTTTCACGAAAGTCTACTGTATGACAAAATCTTACGTAGTCGTAAAGAGCCGTCTCGGATTAGCCTGCGCGGACTGCGCAGGCTAATCCGAGACGACACTTTACGCAAATATCCGAAGGTCTCATTTCGCATGTTGTGGGCCAATTATATAAATTTTGTACTTGCCAAAACTGAAGTCAACAGCAAACAACGAATTCAGTGTGGTCGAGTTGCTGGTTTTGTTATTTAAAAAGGTACATCACATTGTAGGAAAGAGTTACAAGCATGTTCTCCTTTTTGTAATCAGCATTTTCTCCTTTTCCCACTATGTTTTCAAAACCATTTCTTCTTAAAGGTCGTCAAAACTCGGGATTGTCTGGTACAGGGTTAACCCTTAGATAGCACAATTCTCAGTGAAGATCCTGATCAGACTGCACGATCTGTGCAGCCTGATCTTGATCAGCACTCTGCGATAAGGAAATATTTTTTTCCTAACAAAAAAACCAAAAAGTTTAAAATAGTATTATTTGGGTTTTTACTATTGGCTTGAAAGTTTCATTTAACTTATTAAGCAGGTTAACCCTTTACCACACAATCCCGACTTTTAACGACCCTGAGAGAGAAGCCTTTTAAAAACATTGTGGGAAAAGGAGAAAATGCTGGTAACCAGCATTTTCTCCTTTTCCCACAATGTTTTCTAGCCTTCCCAAAACAAATTTCAATTATTTAATTACATTTATTTTGTCGTCTGCAAATGCTTTCAATTTGGACTAGTCTAAAAATTTGTTGTTTGGTAAAGAGTTAAGGGTAAATTCATTTGCACTGTCTTATCCTTCTTAACCCTTTACCAAACAACAAAAACGTAGACTTGTCCAAACTGAAAGCATCTGCAGACAACAATTTCAGTGTGGTTCAAATGATAAAACGTGCATTTAATTGAATAGAAAACATTGTGGGAAAAGGAGAAAATGCTGGTTACCAGCATTTTCTCCTTTTCCCACAATGTTTTCAAAAGGCTTCCTTTCCAGGGTCGTGAAAACCAGGGCTTGTTTGGTAAAGGGTTAATGTATATTTTTAGTTCGCTTAATTTCGAAGAAAACGTCGAGGTATTGTCGCAGCCCTGGCGCCGTCATGTGCGTCGTCGTGCGAAAACTTTGACATTTTGCAATACCTCTGTTTTTACTGAAGATATTTGCTTCAGACTTGTACACGTTGTTTATTATCAAAAGGGGAACCTATACAACAAGGGCAGATAACCGTCAAAGTGTTTTAACACATTTATGCCCCTTTTTCGACTTTGACCTTTTACTAATAATCAAGCATCCGCAGCCAAGCGTAGGCACCTGCATGCGGTGCTCTTGTTTTATTTTCTACCCAACCCAAGCCGGGTTTTTCATACTCCGTAACACGAGGCCTACTACATGATATTGCGGTTTCACATACGTTATGTCGTTTGTCAATTTAACCTGTAGATTGTTGCGACATCTTAACTCTCTAGCAAACGACACTATTTCGGACTGGTCCAAACTGAAAGCATTTGCAGACGACAAATTAAATGTAGCTAAAATGATTGCATTTGTTTCTGAAAGGTTAGAAAACATTGTGGGAAAAGGAGAAAATGCTGGTTACCAGCATTTTCTCCTTTTCCCACAACGTTTTCAAAGGGCTTCTTTCTCGGGGCCGTTAAAAGTCGGGATTAAATGGTAAAAGATTAAACCTATGACCATGATTAATTGTATTATCTTTAAATATATGATATCATATGTAATGCCCTGTATAATACCAAAAAAAAGGTTATAATATGCTATGCTATGCCAACATGCAAACGGTTAAATATTTCGAAGTAAGATAAGCTGACAGAGGTTTTTCTAAAGGTCTTGGGTTGCGTTCAAAGACAGTCAAATATGTAAATGACTTGAAATTAACCCTTTCAGCGCCATAGCGAAAACAGGGGCTTTTGCGGATGGCATAGATCAAGATCAGACTGCACAGAACGTGCAGTCTGATCTTTGATCTATACCATCCGCTTGTTTAGTCAAGCCTATATGATAAAAAATTTTTGAGTCTCAATGGGTCGTATTAACAGCCGTCCAAAGCGGTCGAGTTGATTTTTTTGGCGCCGAAAGAGTTAAGAATAATACATTATATCTCAGAACTCCTGAGGACAGTCTTAAAGATGTCGGAAAAACTTCAGTTTCTCCTTTTCCTGCAATGTTTTTAAATGGCTTCTTTCTCAGGGTCGTTAAAACACGATATTCCTTGGTAGAGGAATAAATGATTTCAAATGAAAAGATGAACTGACAGTGAGTTAAAAAGAAAAAAAACAAACTGAAATTATATTCAAAGATAAGCACAATATTAGCTAATGTATAAATGAGCCATGCTCTGGCAAAAGGGAGCTTAATGCACGTCCGTGATGCATCATATCAAGCAAGACATCACATAATTAGGGATCCATAAAAATCATTATGCCAAACAACCGACTGTATCATAATATGCACTGGTCCTTTGAGATGCAGAAGATTGACCAATAGCGAAAAGTTTCGGCCCAGGTCAGCCTGCGCGGACTGCGCAGGCTGACCTGGGCCGATACTTTTCGCAGATGCATTAAGCCCCATTTTCACATAGCACGGCTCAAATATATAAATATGTAAATGACTTAATATTAATAATAATTCCTTTTATCTGAGAACTCCTGAGGACAGTCTTGGAAATACAAGTCAACTATCACGATATCGTGACAATCTCGATAAAATCTTTTCCAAAATTACCATTCTGTTACTATTATGTAGTAGAGCTAGAACTTCAACCCCATGACTGTGAGTGTTATTTTTAGAAATTATTATGAACTAATACCAGAGATATAGGAGGTGTCCGTTAAGGACATTTTTTTTTTCATTCACTCGTTCATTCATTCATTCTGTCATTCATTCTGTCATTCATCCATCCATCCCTCCATTAATTCAGTTGGCGATCTACTTTAGTATTTTATATGAAATCTATGTTTCTTATCTTTTCAGGAAGGAGCGAATCAATGACAATAATTCGATGTTAAGTCATCGGGGAGACCTCAATTATGTTTTGTTCGAAACAGAACACAACATTCTGGGTCCGTATTCACCAACCATTCTTAAGAACGTTCCTAGACTTATTCTTCAAGATTTTCCAAGTTTGAAAGTAACACAACTTCTGATTGGCTAAACCAAATGGTTTAGCCAATCAGAAGGTGTGTTACTTTCAAATTTGGAAAATTCTGAAGAACAAGACCAAGAATATTCTTAAGAATGGTTGGTGAATACGGACCCAGTTCTGCTCTGTTCTATGGCTTATAGTTGGGAGGGAAAGCTGTTGAGAACGAACCGGCAGAACAAACACGTGTATGGGGAATAATGCCGTGTCCTCGTCATTAGTGCAACTTCCTGAGGTTTTGGAAAATTATGTTTCTTTTTTATCTTAATACATATCTAAGGCACCCTAACTTGTGTACATGTATTCCGATGCAATAGCTGATGACAAGGAGTCGTCATAAAATGTGTTTTTAAAAAAATATATATATATGTACATGTTCGTTTATGCTAGATCTACTATTATAAGCTCCAGTAAGGACTAGCTTGCAAATAGTCCGAGAATGTGTTAAGCGGCTTGCATTTGTATACTGACGTCGTAAATTCGGTTGTAAAATAACCAGCCTAAAAATATGAATGGGTGCAAACTGTAACAAAGTAAAGTATAAAATAATCTTTTGCTTAAACATAAAATCATTGTTAATTCGTGCTTTTTGAATCTATCTGGCAGTGTAGATTAAGATTAGACTGCAAAGAACGAGCAATCTGAATGTCGATCTATTTTGACCGAACTTGTGGAACATATTCTGGTCAAAACAATGTTAAAATAGTAGGGAGTGTTTGTGTTTTGTATTGAACGGTAATGTTGATTATATTCTTCAGTTAAAATGCTAGTCCTTTCAAACAAACAATCCCGTGTTTCAACAACCCTGATGAAGAAGACTTTTGAAAAACATTGTGAGAAAAGGAGAAGATGCTGGTTCCCAGCATTTACTCTTTTTCCCACAATGTTTTTACTCTGTCAAACACGTATTACATGATTTGTGCTACATTTTATTACATTTATCCGGTTTGGAAAAGTCTAAAATTTTGACGTCTGATAAAGAGTTAACAGAGAATGGGATGCACAATTTTTCCCCTGTATGAATGAAACGTATCTTTACCCCTTTCCCAAACGACCAAATTTGGACTGGTCCAAATTGAAAGAGTTTGCAGACGACAATATTAAATTTGGTGAAAATGGTAGAAAGTTCTCAATAAGGGTAGAAAACACTGTGGGAAAAGGAGAAATTGCTCGTTACGAGCAATTTCTCCTTTTCCCACAGTGTTTTCAAAAGACTTGTGCTGCAGACACGTGAAAACCAGGGCTTGTTTGGGAAAGGGTTACCAAGCCTTTTACCTGTTGCCAAATAACCCCTTATTTGGACGGCCCCGAAAAAGAAGGCTTTTGAAAGCAGTGTTAAAGGTAGAAAATGTTGGTTACCAACATCTTTTTCCTTTTCCCACAATGTTTTCTGTCCTTCCAAAGGCAAATCCCATCATTTGAGCCGCATTTTATTTGTCGTTTGCAAATGCTTTCAATTTGGGAGAGTCTAAATTTTGTAGTCTGCGCCAAATCAGTAAAATGGACACGTTCAGTAGCAAACACACACACACACACACAGACACACACACAAATAAATATTGCAGTTTTAAAACTTTTTCATTCACCATTGCCCACAAAAATTTCAGACCCTGTAGATCCAAGATCAGACTATATCTGAAGTACAGTCTGATCTTGAATGGCACAGTGTTCATGAAACTGTCTAAAATCGCCCATTGCTTCAAAACGGGCTCAATTGCAATGAATGGGAAATAAGATATGATAACGAAACGTTAACATCTGTCTCTCTGTATACCCCATGAAACACGAGACAAACACACGGACAGAGAGAATAGACAAAAAATAATCTGGTGATGAGCTTTCTTTTGTATCCATATTAGCAAAAAATGTAGAAAAAAAAATGTTGTTGAGTTTCGTGTTTTTATGTGTCTCTTGCTTCTTTTCTCTTGTATCATAAACCTATCCTGTACATCACGCCTTGTATATTTGAGCGGCAACAGCGGATTTAACCCTTTCCCAAACAAGCCCTGGTTTTCACGTGTCTGCAGCACAAGTCTTTTGAAAACACCGTGGGAAAAGGAGAAATTGCTTATAACGAGCAATTTCTCCTTCACCCACAGTGTTTTCTACCCTTTTTGGTAACTTTCTGCCATTTTCATCAAATTTAAAATTGTAGTCTGCAAACTCCTTCAATTTGAACCAGTCCAAAATTTGTCGTTTGGGAAAGGGTTAATGTACGGATAACGGACGACGACGAGCAGACGACGCCAGGGCTACGGCATTACCTCGACGTTTTCTCCGAAAACAGCCGAGCTAAAAATGAAATTTGCCGTGTGGAGGGTCGTCGTCCGTGTCGTCTGCGTCGACGCGCGAGAACTTTTGGCATTTTGTAATACACGTTATGTATCTCTGTTCTTACTGACGATATTTGCTTCAAACTTGGACAAGTTGTGTATTATTAAAAGGGGAACCTATACAACAAGGGCAAATAACCATCAAAGTACTTTTGACACAGTTATACCCCGTTTTTTTTTACTTTTAACTTTCACTGAAAATCAAGCAACCGCAGCCGAGCGTTGGCACCCACATGCGGTGATCTGGGTTTTTCTTTTTTTTCTTTTTCACTTTTATTTTGTCGTCTGCCAGTGCTCTCAGTTAGAACAAGTCTATACTTTTGTCGTCTTGTAGAGTTGAACATCAAACAGTACAGGGAAAATGAAAACTTTAGTTCTTTGAGACCAAAGTTAGGAGATGCACTTAACCCTTTACCGTACAATGCCGCCTTTCAATGCCTCTGGGAGAGAAGCCTTTTGAAAACATTGTGGGAAAAGGAGAAAATGCTGGTAACCAGCATTTTCTCCTTTTCCCACAATATTTTCTACCCTATCAAAGAAAAATTGCACCATTTGAGCCACACTGAAATTGTCGTCTGCAAATGCTTTCAGTTTGGACAAGGCTAAAATTTTGTCATCTGGTAAAGGGTTAAATCTAACCAGTTATTGAAAAAGCCGTATAAAAAACATAATCATTAGTTTAACCATATTTATTTTACATCGATTGAGAAACAAGTTCTTACAACTTATACTAATCTCTCTCGATTCTTCTTCCTGGAAACTACACCAGTACTCGCGCCGAATGTGTGGGCCAATATCCAGTCCCAAAGTTGACATTCACAGACGAGCATAATCATTGAAACATGCACTGTAAAAAAGGGGGGCTAAATACATCTGCAAAAAGTATCGACCAAAGCCAGCATGTGCAGTCCGAGCAGGCTGACATGGCTCGAAATGTTTTGCTCTTTTATAAATATTCTGCATGTCCTAGGACCATTCTACTTCAAGATTCAGTCCGTTGTAAGACAAATTGGATTTTATGAATTCATAATTATATGATGACTTGCTTGTTATAATGCGTCACTGAGATGCATTAAACCCCTTTTTCTCAGAGCGACGCATATATAGGAGCCAAGCTCTGTGAACAGGGGGCTTAATACATCTGCGAAAGTATAGATCCAGGGCAGCCTGCACAGTCCGCGCAGGCTGACCTGAGCCGAAAACTTTTTTTCTATTGGTCAATTTTCGGTATGTCAAAGGACCAGTCTAACTTATGATACAGTCCGTTGTTGGACAAAATGGATTTTATGGATCCATAATTATATGATGACTTGCTGTGGTATCATGGATCACAGAGACACATTAAGCCCCGCCCCCCTTTTTTTTTTAACAGAGCATAACGAATCTGCTGAGTTGTACGGCCATATAAGGGTAAAGCGACAAGAGAAAAATACTCATAAAGGATGGTAAAAAAAAATCGACAATAAAAAAGAAAATATCAAGTGTCAAATATCGCATTGAATTGCATCTGTACCGTCCACTCCTGTGTTTTCCTCAATCAAGATAGGCACTCCCTTTTCGGTCTCACAACTTTACGACTCGGGTTTGCATGACAGAAAAAGGTCGCTCGAGAATAATTGAAACCACCGGAAATGACAACCATCACGCAAGTCGTTAATTTATATTTTTACGACATTAAGGCAGAAGGTTTTTTGGGGAAAAAATCATCGTGGGAAAAGGGAGGAAAGCTGGTAATCAGCATTTTCTCCTTTTCAAACGATGTTTTCTGCTCTTTCAAAGACAGGTCTCCTATTATTTAAGACGCATCTAAGTAGACTTCTGCAAATGTTTTCAATATGGCCCCGTCTACATTTTTGCCAGTTAGTAAAGCGTTAGAGTCGACATCTGAAAGTGACAATGACGTAGCTAAATTTGAGTCGTAACCCTTATCCTGCATTATAAGTGAAATGAAACTTTCAAGCCGGTAGTAAAAAATCCCAAGTTTTGCTATTTCAAAGGTACTTCCTTTGGGAAAGATATCTCCTAATCGGACAGTGTAGATCCAAGATTAGACAGCACGTTCTGCGCAGTCTGATCTTGATCTACACTGGCTGCAAAAGGTCCTTGATTTGTGCTTAGCACCCTAAGGGTTAAAAAAGAAACAGACTAGATGGGAAAAAATCTGACTTAACCCTTTACCAGACGACAAAATTTTAGCCTTGTCCAAATTGAAAGCATTTGCAGACGACAATTTCAATGTGGCTCAAATGGTACAATTTTTCTTTGATAGGATAGAAAACATTGTGGGAAAAAGGAGAAAATGCTGGTTACCAGCATTCACTCCTTTTCCCACAATGTTTTCAAAAGGCTTCTTTCCCAGGGGCGTTAAAAGGCGTCATTGTACGGGAAAGGGTTAAATCAATTTCTAGATGAATCCAAAGCTTTCTTTTTTTTCATCATTCTCGATCGAGAATTTTTGTGCTGTTGTCAAGTCTTTCAGCGCCAAATAAATAAGCCATGCTCTGACAAAAGAGGTTTATGCGTGCCTGTGATGCATTATAGATATCAAGCCATCACATAATTATGGATCCATAATAGCCACTTTTCTTGAAAACCGACTTAATCATGAGGTAGACTGGTCCATGGACATACAGAAAATTGACCAGTAGCGAAAAGTTTCGGCCCAGGTCAGCCTGCGCGGACTGCGCAGGCTGACGTGGGTCGATACTTTTCGCAGATCCATCAAGCCCCCTATTCACAGAGTATGGCTGTCATAAACTCGACCTCTTCGACGGCTGAAAATACAATCCACTGAAACTCAGAGAGTCTTTTTTTTTTTAATCTTACATGCTTGGCAAAACGAGCATGTTCTGTGCAGTCTGGTCTTGATCTATGCCATCTGCAAGGTCCCAGTTTTCGCCTACGGCGCTGAGAGGTTTAGGTATCAAAGTAAGAAACATTATCTTCATCCAGTCACGTTCATTCATCACTACCTATAGACGACTTTTTTCCCGTCAATGTGCTTACTTTTTACTTACTTCTTGGTATTGATATATCCGAATGAATACAAAGTAATTTGCGATTGGTCAAAAATGTGGATGAGTTTATTCTACGGGCCTCTGCAGACCTGTTTACAGTCACAAGTATGGCACCAATATACAACCGTTGCTTCCGCCATTCGATACCCAGTGGCGCTTATTCAGACCATGGTGAATGTATAACCTTGAGAAATTATTTCACTTTTTTAGCAAATTGCAAAAAAGTGAGGAAAAACAATGTAACTGCGGACGGGGTTACTCTTCATTAATTTATTATTTCTCATCACATCGAACCACAAAAGACTTCATATTCATATTCCAGTACCTCTTACCCCGTTTATTTTTCTTCAAAGATATTTCTTGTTCCGTCTTAACAGCTTACTTAAATGATTGAATAGTGTTTAAAGCTCGGTACAAACAGTAAGATTAATCACATAAAATTTGTATCCGAGACAAATCTTACTCTCTGTACATCTCTAATACATGTAATATAAGGTTTTCTGGAGTTTCATGAAACTGTATTACGTTTAGAACAATGCTAGGATTTGTATTAGATTATTAGCCAGTCACATCGCAGCTTAACATTTCCTGGAAGGTGAGTTACATGTAGATTTGTTGATGTTGGAAAACTTGGACAGACCAATCGTGGTGCCAAGATGCTGGACCAGACCGTGGAAAATACATTGACTGCCATTTTTGTGTATCAGGAAAGTGGCTGCTATATTTTCCATGGACTTGTCCAACATTTTCGCACCAGGAATGGTCCATCCAAGTTTTTTCAACTCAATAGCAATAATTATCATGCATAACGCCATGATCTGTAAGCACAGCTTTAACACTAGATGTTTGACACTAAGATACTTCTGGTGGAAAAGCCCGACAGGTAAGAGGAGTATCATAACATTAGATCTAGTGTATGTACAGAAGTATATTGTGATACAAAAATCTCTGAGATTAATTTCCTGGGACAAATGTTATTGTGTGTACCGGTCTTAACGTTACTTTTACGTTAATATAGTCGTACGATGGCGACAGCTCACAGAATTCATTTTTCCCGATTTTCACAAATACTAGGCTGTAGCTCTCGAGTGACTTACCCATGACACTCCCACTTTGTTTAACATTATTTTTCAATTAGGTTGGACGCTTTACTGACAATAAATGGAAATAACCCAGCTATAGTTGTTGTCTTCGTTCAATGGTCTCCGCCACGTTTGAACTTTAAACTGCTAAATAAATGAAACGAGAACATTTTCGGTCAATAGTAAAAACCCAAATATTGCGGTTTCAAAGTTGATTTCTCTGTAAGGAAAATACCTTATCGGACACTGTCCGCAAAAGGCCCTTTAGTAGCACTTAGCAGCCTAAGGGTACAGATCATGTGACTAAAAGTACATGTATTTCAAAACGAAAAGTTCCTTGATACATCGCGGTTAGATGTATTTACGGAAATGGCCGACTTGTGACGAGTGATGTCGAAGAGAGAAGATACTTGAGAAACTACAATTTATAAGTTTGTACAATACTTGATTTTATATTGTGTACTTTTTTTCAGCTTTTTTATTGCCATTTTATCACCCTGATAAACAGGTGTCCCCCCTCGAGAAGAACCTTTCGCCGTACATTTGAAATTGAACACCTCAAATCTTTATCAGATGGCAAAATATCAGACTTGCCCAAACTGAAAGCATTTACACACAACAAATTAGATGTGGCTCGAATATGGAGATTTGTCTTTGAAAGACAAGAAAACATTGTGAGAAAAACAGAGCATTCTCATAACTAGCATGTTCTTTTTTCCGCCATGTTTTCAATGGCTTTCTTCCACAGGGTCGTTTAAATACGGGATTGTTTGGTGAAGGCTTAAACATATGTTTTTTTACCTTTTTTGGATGCTTAAAGTCTGTTTGAACAATGTTTTGAACCCTTTCAGAATTGTTTCAGTAATATAATAGCGACAGCTCATTTATTCATGTGTGTTCTGGGTTTCGTCAGTGCTAGGCAAGGGCTCTGAAGTGCCTCACCTAAGGACACCAATGCGAAAAAAATCTCAAAGCCTCGATTGAGGATAGAACCCGGGGCCTCCGGATAGCGAATCTTACCCCTTCAACACTGCTTCACGCGGGATTTAAGGAATATCTGACTACAGACACGTTTTTATTCATCTACAACAGACCTTTTCTTTTTAAACCCTTTATCACACGACACATTTGTATAGGACACACCATCTGTAGATAAAATGATGATTACTCATTTTGAAAGTATAGAAAACATTGTGGGGGAAAAAGAGAAAATGCTGGTGACCAGCATTTCTCTTTTTCCCACAACGTTTTCTAGAGCCGTTTTCCCACAGGGTCGTTAGAATTCTGGATCGTTTGTCATAAAGTTTTACCCCCTTAAGCTGTTACAGACATTTCGCAATGAATCTACGGTAGACATTATTTTTAAAGAACAGAAAATCTTGCAAACTGAAGTGAACCAGCGACACAATGGTATCACAATGCTATCTGGTGTTATCATTTGCACGCTTTTGTTGTTTTATTTCTAAATAAATTAGCTGCATTATTAGAATGTGCACGTTTGCATTTTGCATTTGGGAAAAAAAATCTTTTTTTTAATGCAATTTTATTTATTACCTCCTGAAACAGGCTGAAGCAGTTGATAAACAAAAAGGTTGGCGTAAGGTATGAATACTAGTTGTACAGTTAACAACTAGCCTACAAGAATATGCAGTTTTGTCTTGAATTACGCTGTTCGTGTTGTTGTTGTTGTTGTCGTCTTGGTCGTCTTTGTGGTCGTCGTCGTCGTTGTTGTTGTTGCTGCTGCCGCCACGGCTGTATTGTTGTTGTTGTTGTTGTTGTTGCTGTTGCTGCTGCCGCCACGGCTGTATTGTTGTTGTTGTTGTTGCTGCTGCCACGGCTGTATTGTTGTTGTTGTTGCTGCTGCCACGGCTGTATTGTCGTTGTTGTTGTTGTTGCCGCTGCCACGGCTGTATTGTTGTTGTTGTTGTTGTTAATGTTGATGTCGTGATGGTCCTTGTTGTTGTTGCTGCGGCGGTGGTTGTCGTTGCTGTTCTCCTCGTCGTCATCGATGCTGGTACTGCAGCAGCGCAAATTCTATTTGGCTTTAATTCTATTTTTTATGTACACATGTATATGAGCCATGCTCTGGCAAAAGGGGGCTTAATGCATTTCCTCGATGCATTTTACCAATCGAGCTATCGCATAATTATGGATCCATAATAGCCACTTTTTTTTTTGAATACCGACTTAGTCATGAAGTAGACTGGTCCTTGGACATACAGAAAATTGACTAATAGCGAAAGATTTCGGCCCGGGTCAGCCTGCGCGGACTACGCAGGCTGACCTGGGTTGATACGGTTCACAGATGCATTAAGTCCCCTTTTTACAGAGCAAGTCTCATATATATCGTTTTGATATTCTTAAAAAAAAAAAGATTTTTAAGAAGGCAAATCAAAAAGGCACTATAGAGTAATGGGAAAAATTTTGCCTAAAATTTATACCCCCTACCATAACAGTCTGTCCTTGCCTTTCATTGTGTGTCTTTTGATAATCGTCATGTAGGGTCAATTTAGTCACGTGTTGGTAATTTATAAGTCATGTTATATTGATAGGTCAATCTCAAGACATTAATTTTGAATATACTCATTTCTACGCGGGGTTTCTTCAGTTGTTCTACCATTAAACCAACTTTGCAGCAGAAGATACTGAAATAAAGCGTAAAAGAGGTTAGTCAGCATGGAAGGTTTAACTCTTCTACCAAACTACAAAATTTTATGCTTGTCAATTTCATAGGAATTGCAGACGACAAATTATACCTACATGTGGTTCAAACGAAAAGATATGTGATTGAAGGTGGCAAAAAACATCGTGGGAACAGAAAAAAAACGCTGGTTACCAGCATTTTCTTCTTGTCTCACAATGTTTTCAAAAGCTTTCTTCTTCAGGGTTGTGAAAATACGGGCTAGTTTTTTAAAGGGCTAATATATAGTTACAGGTCAAAAGATTGTTGCAAAAGAAGAAAATACAAATTTACAACAATTGGAGGGATGTATCTTTTTTCTACAGTATAGAAAACATTGCGGGACTTGGGAGCATTTGATTGTAAGAAGTAACTGCTCCTTTTCCGACAAATCTTTCCAAAACTTTTAAGTGCACATATTCCACGACACAAGTGCAGAATAAGTGGCCCCTTCAATTCTCTGCAAATATTTTACAATCCAACCGCAAAATGAGTGATTCTTTGCAAATATTTTACAATCAAAATGCAAAATGTGTGATTCTTTGCAAATATTTTACAATCAAAATGCAAAATGTGTGATTCTTTGCAAATATTTTACAATCAAAATGCGAAATGTATGATTCTTTGCAAATATTTTACAATCAAAATGCATAATGTGTGATTCTTTGCAAATATTCTACAATCAAAAGTAAAAATGTGTGACTCTTTGCAAATATTTTACAATCAAAAGGCAAAATGTATGATTCTTTGCAAATATTTTACAATCAAAAGGCAAAATGTGTGACTTGATGCAAATATTTTACAATCAAAAGGCATAATGTGTGATTCTTTGCATACAGTTAACAATCCAAATGCAAAATGTATGATTCTTTGCAAACACTTCAAAATGTTCTGCAAAATGTGTGACTTGATGCAAATATTTCATAATCCAACTGCAAAATAAGTGATTTTGGTTATGTTTTAGAATCAGACAGATGAAATTATTCTTTGTTTTGATATTTTACAATCCAACTGCAGAAGGATTGATTATTTGTAAGGTTTTTTCACAGTCTAACTGCAAAAGAAAGCTATTATTTGCAAATATTAATTTCTCAATCCAACTGCAAAAATGTGTGATATATGATGGGTGTGATTCTTTGTTTTACAACTTAAATGGGACAGAGGTAATTCTTTACCTCTGGTAATATTTTTACAATTAATCTGCAAAATAAAGGACTTTCTGGTTCTGCAAAAGAATTAATTAATTGCTATAGTTTACAGACAAAGTACATAAAATTGACTCTTTGGTAATATTTACGACCCAACTGTTAAAGGAACAGAACAATTCTGTTCTGTTCTGTTCTGTTAAAGGGTTGACTCTGGTGATATTTTACAAACCAACTAAAAAGGATGTGGCTCTTTGGTAATTTTTGCGGTAAGAAGGTTGGGTATTTGGAATTATTCTAAAGTCCAACTGCAAAAATGTAGTGACTTTTTTTCATAAAACTGTACACTCTAACTTCCAAAGAAGTGATGTCTTACAATCTAGCTACAAAAGAAATGACTTTGGCAATGTTTTTCAATCCAACTGCAAACGAAGTAAATGTTTGCTAATAAGTAACGATCCAACTCCGAAACAAGTGACTCCTAGGTAATTATTACAACCCCAACTGCAAAAGCATTGGCTCTTTGGTAATGTGTAACTTCCCAATTGCAAAATTATTGATTCTTTGGTAATATTTTACAATCCAACTGCAAAAGGATTGACTCTTTGGTAATATATTACAATCCAAATGCAAAAGGATTGATTATATATTACAAACTAACTGCACAGGAAGTGACTCTTGGGTAATATATTACAATCCGACTGCAAAAGCATTGACTCCTTGGTAGTATTTTACAAACTAACTGCAGAGAAGGTGACGCTTTGGTAATATTTTACGATAGAAAGAAGTAATTATTTGGAAATATTTTAAACCCAAACTGCAAAACGATTGACTCTTTACTGATTCTTTGCAATCCAACTGCAAAAGGATTGACTCTTTAGTGTTATTTTACACTGTAACTGCAAAAGAACTGACTCTAAAAATACCGTCCAATCAAAGGTTTGCGTTTATGGCAATATTTTATAAACTAACTGCAAAAGAAGTGACTCTTTGGTAAATTTTACGATCAAAGAAGTGATTCTTTTCTAACATTTTCCAATCCACCTGCAAAAAGAAGTAACTGTTTGGTAACATTTAACACACTAATTGCAAAAGAAATTACTCTTTTGGCAATATTTTCAATCCAACTGCAAAAGAGATTACTCTTAGCGAATAGTGTTTAATTTATGATGGTCTGTTTTCATGGACACCCACATCGCTTACAACTGTATTTCAGTCACATCACTGCGACAGCTAACTTATACATGTCTTTCCTTGGCTCCAAAAGGCTAGAGATCTACAGTGTTTTGCATAAGGACACTCCAAGACGACCAGTCTTCTTTTCCCACATTGTTTACGAAAGCTTTCTTTATCAGGGTCATTAAAACTCGGGATTGTGTTGTAAAAGTTTAAACACGGATCTCCTGATTACAATTCCGAGGCCTTAACAACTCAGCAAAGGAAGACGAAGAATCAAGTACTGAGGGCGTGATGATCAAACTGCAAGTTCTCTGCATTTCGCTTAGGCAAGTCGTTTTCCTCGGCGATGAAGGATAGATTACACTCCAGACATTTTCGTGTTTTCATCTCGTTCAGTAACAGACGATGTTTTCACTGATTGTGTTTTATGACCGTTTCTATCATATTTAACCCTTTCCCAAACGACAAATTTTGGACTGGTCCAAATTGAAAGAGTTTGCAGACGACAATTTTAAATTTGATGAAAATGGCAGAAAGTTCTCAAAAAGGGTAGAAAACACTGTGGGAAAAGGAGAAATTGCTCGTTACGAGCAATTTCTCCTTTTCCCACAGTGTTTTCAAAAGACTTGTACTGCAGACACGTGAAAACCAGGGCTTGTTTGGGAAAGGGTTAAGTTTTAAACCTGTAGATAATCTCGCCCCGTTCTCTTCCTCTCTCTCCCCTTCGCCCCCCCCCCCCCCCCCCCCCATCACCTTTATTATGTCATTTAGGTACATAAGTAACAAGTTAAATTAAAACTCTTTATTTAGCAACAAAATTTTGGACACGTCCATATTGAAAGCGCTTGCAGACGACAAATTAAAGGTGGCGCATATCGCAGAATTTGTCCTTGACAGAGAAAACAAAAATTGCGGGAAATGCTTCCAGTGAGGCTCCGACAGGGGCCTTCAGGCGGCTAGTCTTACACTTCTCCATAGAGCCTCGCATGACCCCCATCGTCTGCAAGAAGTAACAAACTTTTTTAATGTCAGTGTACTACATGTGGACACTAAGCCGCGTTTGTTTACCCTCACCCTACTAAATAGGTAAAATAAAACTTTTAACCCTTTCCCAAACAAGCCCTGGTTTTCACGTGTCTGCAGTACAAGTCTTTTGAAAACACTGTGGGAAAAAGGAGAAATTGCTCGTAACGAGCAATTTCTCTTTTTTCCACAGTGTTTTCTACCCTTTTTGAGAACTTTCTACCATTTTCATCAAATTTAAAATTGTCGTCTGCAAACTCTTTCAATTTGGACCAGTCTAAAATTTGTCTTTTGGGAAAGGGTTAAGCTGGTAGTAAAAAGCCGAATAATGTTATTTCAAACTCATTTTTAGGAGAAAAATATCTCTTCATCGGACAGACTAGATTCTAGATCAGGCTGCATGTTCTGTGCAGTCTGATCTTGATCTACACTCTCTGCAATAGGTCAGTAAGTCGCGCTTAGCAGCTTAAGGGTTAATCCATTAAACGCCGAATATACCCACCGGTACATTTTCAGTTTACAAATAAGACCGGGATAGGTGCAGTTTCAAGATGGCATTTGTCTATACTATTTCAGCAAAGTAGTGTTGATCAAAGATCAGTCTGCATGTTTTGTGCAGTATGATCTTAATCCTATATACTGACCGCAAAGCCAACTGAAGTCGTAAAAGGTGCTCTAAGGGTTAAGGACCGGAAATGAGATAAAAGTGCCTTTAAATTGGCCCCAATCCTGCTTAAGCTCCATTGACCGGTCGTTCACAGATGAAAAACGGGGTCACATGGTCGGAACACTGGGTTGACTTAACTCTTTGGCAAACAAACCCGTAATTTTTTACGACCTTCAAGAAGGTTTTGAGAGAAAAGGAGAAAACGTTGAAATCAGCTTTTCCTCCCTATCCCACAGGGTTTTTTTTTTTTCTCACCCTTGTGAAAACCAAATGAGCCAAACTCTGGCAAAAGGGGGCTTAATGCATTTCCGTGATGCATTATACCAAACAATTCATCACATAATTTGGGATCCATAAAATCCGTGTTTTTTTTTTCTATCAATCGACAGGATCTGGGGGTAGAATGGTCCGTTGACATGTAGAAAACCGACCCATAGCAAAAAGTTTTGACCCATGTCAGCCTGCGCGGACTGCGCAGGATGACATGGGTCAAAACTTTTTGCTGATGCATTAGGCCCCCTTTTCACAGAGCATGGTTCAAATACTATCACTTGACACACGTTAACCCATAACCCCCTATATAACTAAAATGAAACTTTCAAGTCGATAGTAAAAACCCAAATATTGTTATTTCAAAGTTATTTCAGGGGGCACAATTTATCTCATTATCGGACAGCGAGTTCCAAGATCAGACTGCACCTTCTGTGCAGGTGATCTTGATCTACACTGTCCGCAAAAGGAGCTTGAGGCGCGCTTAGCAGCGTAAGGGTTAAATTTGCCATCTGTTATGTCTCTCTACCAAGACAAATCTAAACCTTGGTCGTCTGTTCCCTATTTTGCCAATTTGGATTGATTTAATTGGAAAATTTTGTTTAAAAATGTGTTAAGACCCATAAATGAGTAAAAATTATGAATGTACGTTTTTCTCATTTCTGCATTCATTTGGAAAAAAAAAACTCTGCTATTGTCTAACCATTTTCTGCGTTGTATTTCGAAAGTTGTCAGTTCAAGGTCAGCCAAATTGGGCATGGGAATGGGGGGGGGGGGGGGGGGGGGTTATCAACACGAGTACAATACATACATGTATTTTTTTTTCTTTTTAGTTAATCAAAATACAAGTAGGATATTTTGTCTGAATCAACATTTTGGAATCAGAGTAATCATCTAACGAGAAACCACTAAGGGACCAACTAATAAGGGAAATAAATTTTCTGTTAATAAACAGAAAAAGCATGAATCAGTGAGGCATCTCATTGGTAAGAACTTTTGGCGTTCGAATTAATATCCCACTGTATTCGCCAGACGAGTCCTGGATGCCATGTCGATAAGGCACAGGGTTTAATAGGCAGGGTCCCTATTCAGCAACCATTCTTAAGAACTTTCGTGGTCTTATTATCAAGAATTTTCTACGTATGAAAGCAACACACCTTCTGACTGGCTAAACCAAATGGTTTAGCCAATCAGAAGGCGTGTTGCTTTCAAAATTCATAGTTAGACCAAGAATAGTCTTAAGAATGCTTGGTGAATACAAAGCCAGGGGTACCTGTTTCCAATCCCAGGTGACGAGAACTTCTTTCCGAAAACTGAGGCAAGTTACGACAAATGAATTCCAAATTTTCTCATCGCTAATATTATTGCCGATCATGTTTAATCATTGAGAGCAGTCAGTGCTGTATGTAGTGCTTGTCAAAGAACCACCAAAGATACATGAATAAGAACACTGGACGCCGTGATATCACTGATACACAACTGGAAAAAAAAACCCGATACGAAACAAACGGATATAAATCAATAAAAAATGAACTGTTCGACTTTGTTTTTCTCAGAGACGTTTTATTTCTGGTTTCTGATAAGCGTAATAAAAATTTCCCCCTTGAGATCAAAAGCCCAAAGAATTCGGCAATCAAAATCTCGTGCGGAAGCTCGTTCTATTCTCGTCTTGCGTTATCTGATTAGTACCGTTAATTCGCTATTAGGATCTGATAGTATCCTGAATTATTATGATTTCCCTCACACTCCCACGTCCTTTTTTTTATTTTTCCGGAAATATTTATAACCATGTAACTGAAATTCAGTCAAACCATTCTAGGTCCAAAACCGTAACCCTTAGAGCGCCAATTAAACTCAATCGATACTTTCAGTCTAACAAATACACCCAAATAGTAGCAATATAAAGGCTGCTCTAGTCCAGCATGGCTCAGCCAAGCGGACAATTTAGGTCAAAGATCAGACTCAACGTTTCGTGCAGTCTGATCTTGATTTACACTGCCTGCAAATGCAACTTAAGTTGTCAAAGGCACTGCAAGGGTAAAATAACAGAAAACTTCAAAGATGTTTTGGCAACTGAGAAAGAACAAAATACAAAGGATTCAAAGCTATTCTAGATCTAAGACTTGCATATCAAAAAAGTCGGACAGTATCCAATTTGGAAAGACACTGTGCACCTTTGATCTACACCTCATTACCTACTTCAACCAATTTGCAACACAAATTGGTCCAAGGAGGACTAAAAGCTCAAAAAGATTTTAATTTGAGAATCGAGAGCTAAACAAATTCAAAGAGGTTTGAATATGATCGTTCCAGAGAGTACACAGATGTCAGGAAAAATGTTAACGAAGAGAACAGTAACGGTTCAACATAACATTTCCAGGAGTACTTAGAGCTCTACAAATTGTTCTCGTTAGAACAGAGATCACATCGAAATATTCTCATGAGTACTGAGATCGCACCAAAATATTCCATGGAGAACTGAGATCGCACCAAAATATTCCCAAGGAGGCTTGAGAGCTCCACAGAATATTCCCTGTAGGTCTGAGAGCTCCACAAAATATTCACAGGAAGACTGAGAGCGCCACAAAACATTCAAAAGAGGACCGAGAGTGTCACAAATATTACCAGGAGGACTGAGAGCTCCACAAAATATTCAAAAGAGAACTGAGAGTGTCACAAAATATTCAAAAGAAGACTGAGAACGCCACACAATATTCCGAGCAGAAAAGAGGGTGCCATAAAATATTCCTAGGAGGACTGGTTGCACTACAAAATATTCAAAAGAAAACTGAGAGCACCACAAATTTTTTTAAAAGAGGACTGAGAGCGCCAAAAAATATTACCAGGGGGACTGAGAGCGCCACAAAATATTTCCAGGAGGACTGAGAGCGCCACAAAATATTTCCAGGTGGCTTGAGAGCTCTATAAAATATTTAAAAGAGAACTGGGAGCGCCACAAAATGTTCCTTGGAGGACTGAGAGCGTCACAAAATATTCTAGGGAGGCCTGAGTGCTAAACAAAATATTCCAAGGAGGCCTGAGAGCTCCACAAATATTCCCAGGAGGACTGAGAGCGCCACAGAATATTCCAAGGTGGCCTGAGAGTGTCACAAAATATTGCCAGGAGGCTGAGAGCACCACAGATTATTCCAGGAAGGCCAGAGAGTGCCAGTCAATATTCCACGAAGGACAAACAGCGGTACAAAATATTCCTAGGAGGTCTTAGAGCGCCACAAAATATTCCCAGGGGGACCTGGAAGCTCTACGAAATATTCCCAGGACGCATGAGAGCGCCACAGAATATTCTAAGGACGCCTGAGAGCTCAACAAATATTATCGGGAGGTCTGAGAGCGTCACAAAATATTAAAAGCGGGACTGAGAGCTACACAGATATTCCCAGGAGGACTGGGAGCTCCAGAAAATATTCAAAACAGACTGAGCCCTCAGTCATCATTGGAATATTTTGTGGAACTCTCAGACATCCTGGGAATATTTTGTAGCGCACTCTGGCCTCCTTGGAATTTTTGTGGCGCTCTTAGGCATTCTTGGAATATTTTGTGGCGCTCTCAGTCCTCCTGGGAATACCTTGTGGCGCTCCCAGGCCTCCTTGAAATACTAGTACTTTGTGGCGTTCTCAATCCTCCCGAGGATATTTTGTGGTGCTCTCGGTCCGTCTTGAAATATTTTGAGGCGCTCTCAGGCCTCCAGGGAATATTTTATGGCGCTCTCAGGCCCCAAGGGAATATTTTATGGCGCTCTCATGCCTCCCTGGAATATTCTGTGACGCTCTTAGAATATTTTGTGACTCTCTCAGTCCATCTGGGAATATTTTGTGTCGCTCTCATACCTCGTGGGAATATTTTGTGGCGCTCTCAATCCATCTGGGAATATTTTATGGCGCTCTCAGTCCTCGTGGCAATATTTTATGGAGCTCTCAGACCTCTCTGGTATATTCCGTGACGCTTTCAATCCTTCTAGGAATATTTTTTTGTCGTTCTAAGACCTTCTGGGAATATTTTATGGCGTTCGAAGGCCTCCTTGGAATATTGTGTGGCGCTTTCAATTCTCGTGGGGATATTTTGTGGTACTCTCAGGCATTCTGGGAATATTTTGTGGCGCTCTAAGGCCTCTCAGGCCTCCTTGGAATATTTTGTTGCGCTCTCAGTCAGTATATGAATTATTTGTGGCGCTCTCAAGCCTCCTTGGAATATTCTATGGCGCTCTCAGGCCTCTTTGGAATATTCTGTGACGCTCTCGGGGCCCCTTGGGAATATTTCAGGCGCTTTCAGTTCTCCTTTTAATACTTTGTGGAACTTTCATGCCTCTCTAGAATATTCTGTGACGCTCCCATGTGTCCTGGGAATATTTTGTAGAGCTCTCAGGCATGCTGGAAATATTTTGTGGCGCTACTAGGCCTCCTGGGGATATTTCGTGGCGGTCCCAGGCTCCCTTGGAATATTTTTTGGCGCGCTCAGGCCCCCCCCCCCCCGGGCATATTTTGTGGCGCGGTCGGTCCTCCTTTAAATTGTTTTGGCGCTCTCAAGCCTCATGGAAATATTTTGTGGAGCTCCAAGGCCTCATGGGAATATTTTGTGGAGCTCTCAGGCCTCCTGTGAATACTTGTTGAGCTCTCAGGCCTTCTGGGAATATTTTGTGGCGCTCTCTAGCCTTCTTAGAATATTTTTTTACGCAACCGGGCCCCCTGAGAATATTTTGTGGGTTCTCATTCCTCGTTTGAATATTTTGTGGCGCTCTCATCCCTCCTTAGAATATTTTGTGACGCTATAAGTCCTCCTATTAATATTTTCTCAGTTCTCTTTTGTATATTTTGTGGAGCTCCCAGTCCTCCTGGGAATATTTGTGGAGCTCTCAGTCCCTCTTTTAATATTTTGTGACGCTCTCACGCCTCCTGACAATATTTGTGGAGCTCTCAGGCCTCCTAAGAATATTCTGTGGTGCTCTCATGCCTCCTGGGAATATTCAGGCGCGCTGACAACACCACAAAATACTTTTGGGAATACTAAATGCTTAATAAACCTTTCAGGTGACCCTTAAAAACCCAACAAAATATTCCAAGGATTCAAAAAAGGTGTTTATTATGAATGTGTAGGGCTCCACAAAAATTCACAATCAGTACGGAGAGCTTGGTATACAAGTCTCGTGATAAGTGAAATCACAAAAAAAAAAACAGTCTTCTAAGGAACTCGTGATTTCTTCCTTTGCCACAGTGTTTTTAGATGTTTTCATGAAGTGAATTTTGTTGATTTTTATATTTTCTATTAAGACTTTTTAGAAATCTTAGGCTGAATTTTTTTTTTCGTTGTAAGAGTGTAACAGTTTTTACTACATCTCAAGTTTCACCCACCAACCCTATAAAAATTATGATTTTTAATTACCATTATTCGACATTATTCAAATCAACGCAATCTTTCTAAACCACTGATTTTATGAATGGGAACTAGATTTGTAAAATCCCGCCGCTCTAATGGAAATTTAATTCATACAGCGGATTTGAATATCACTCATACGCGCCGAATTAACCCTTAGGCAGCAAAGCGCGACTAACTGACCTTTTGCCGACAGTGTAGATCAAGATCAGACTGCACAAAACATGCAGTCTGATCTTGGATCTACACTGTCCGATAAGGAGATACTTTTTACCTTCAAAATAACTTTGAAATAGCCAAATTCAATTTTTTACTATCGACTTGAAGGTTTCTTAAAAGTTATTTATCAGGATAAGGGTTCAACCCTTTCAATGCCGGAAGCGAAAACAGGGGCTTTTGCGGACGATATGGATCAAGATCAGACTGCACAGAATGTGCAGTCTGATCTTGTATCCATAACGTCCGGTTAGAGCTTGATCTTTGCTGGTCGCGAAGGAAGGTGCAGTTATATCTTGGATCTATACCGTCCACTTGTTTAGTCATTTTAAAATCTTTTCGAGTTTCAATGGATTGTATTTTCAGCCGTTGCGAGTTAAAGTTATAGATTTCGCCCTGAAAGAACCAAGGTCTATTCTCAGCTAAATTAGAAAAGATCCTGTTTGTAAGACCAAAAAAAGGCCATTTCTGACAGCCACACGGCTTACATTGTCGACTCTCCTTGTGGACAAACTCTTTAAACCGGAAAACTATCTTAAAGAACCAAATTTCAGCTTGTCGATTTCAAGTAATTGGTCTTGAACTTACCCGTCGCTTATACCTTCAATTTAACTGGATTATGTATTGTCAACAACTCGGCCTGTTTTCGTTCCATCAGAAACGCCCTCGTTTATACCGACAGGCAGCCTGGATTATACCATCATTTAACTTAATTTAAACAGCCACTGATACCGACACTTGCGTCGTTTATACCGACAAGCAGCCTGGATTATACATCCTTTAACTTAATTCAAATAGCCAATGATACCGACATCTCACGTCGTTTATACCGACAAGCATCTTGAATTATACCATCATTTAACTTAATTTAAATAGCCACTGATACCGACATCTCACGTCATTCATACCGACAAGCAGACTGTTATACCATCATTTAACTGAATTATTTAAACAGCCACCAATACCGACATCTCGCTTCTTTTTAAACCGACATGTAGCCTGCCTTATGCCATCATTTAACTTAATTTAAACATCCACTGATACCCACATCTCGCGTCATTTAAACCACCGGTTTTGGAAGTTCTAATGGTCTGAAAGTTTCGTTGGTTGATCATCAAATACTGTTACTAAAGCACGTTGGCGACTGTCCTTTTATGGTTTATCATATATACGATATAGAGGAAGTTGTCTGCATGCTATTTTTAGTGACGGTGTCCGATGATCGACCAATGAAAATTTTGGTATCCCGTGATAGACCAATGGAGTTACAGCGGTCTGTGCCGAAAAGCTCTCCATTTTTACCGGCAAACTCTCCTCATTATACCGATAACTGCTCATTTATACCAACAGCTCACTGCATTATACGGACAATTCGCCTATTTTATACTGATGATATCCTCTACATATTGTACATACCGACAAATCACTCCATCTGACATACCCTATTTATACCGACAACAAAGCACACTAAAATGGTTGGACGAATCTTCCTGTTGCAACAAAAACCTTTCTCCTTTCAAAAAGATGCAACGCTCCTGCATTTTCATATATCATTATATTTTGGGCATTTTTAGGGAAAATTTAACGGCAACCCTGACTATTTATTCGAGTCGACAGAACTGGCACTGTGCTGTCATATATGAGCCATGCTCTATGAAAAGGGGATTTAATGCATCTGAAAAACGTATCGACTAAGGTCAGCATGCGCAGTTCGCGCAGGCTGACCTGGGCCGAAACCTTTTGCTCTTGGTAAATTTTCTGCGTGTCAAAGGACCAGTCTATCTCAGGATTCTGCCTGTTGTTATACAAAATGGATTGTATGGATCCACAAATATGTGCTAACTTGTTCGGTGTTATGGATCACGGGTGTGCAATAAACACCTTTTTTCGCTAGAGCATGGTTTATTAGAGGGGATTGACCCGGTAATTACCTGATAACAAATCCAGTGGCTTCGCAATTGGGCTTAGCGAGAACCCCTTTAATGTGGATAAGAAATGTTGGTGAGAGGGAAAAATAACTGCTCAACCAACCGTGTTGGACAATAATGATAAATACATCGTTTTTATTTGCAGCAAAAGGCGAGATAAAAATCAAGATGACATCCCTATGTCACCAACGACACGGAGTGGTTGTATGGTGCACTGCAGTTAAATACTTTACAACACGATCTCCAGTTTTAACGACCCTGAGAAATAGGACCTGTGAAAAACATTGCGGAAAAAAAGGAGAAAATGCTTGTAACCAGCATTTTCTCCTTTTGCATCAATGTTTTCTGCCCTTTCAAAGGCAACCACCATCGTTTCAGCTATCGTCTGCCAAAGCTTTCAATATAGAAGAGTCTTAACCCTTTGCCACACGATCCCGCGTTTTAACGACCTTAATAAAGAAGCCTTTTGAAAACGTTGTGGGAAAAGTAGAAAATGCTGGTAACCAGCATTTTCTGCTTTTCCCACAATGTTTTCTACCGTTTCAGAGACACTTTCGTGATTCGAGACACTTTATTTGTCGTCTGCAACAACTTTGAATTTAGACGAGTCTAAAATTTTGTCGTCTGGTAAAGAGTTTACTCAATCCCTTCTGCCGACGACTTTTTTCTTTTCTCCTTCAGATCATTTTTTGAAAACATTGTGGGAAAAAGGCAAACATTGCTCTTTGCAAGCAGTTTCTCCTTTGCCATAATATTTCCATAAATGTTCATGTATTAAATCATTATTCAGGCTTGATTTTCAATTTTTTTTTTAACATTGATGTTTGTAAGATCTTCTGTCGCAGTTGGGTGCAGAGGATGATTAATTAAGTGTATGAAAAATATTGTTAAAAATGACATCAGAATTCTGAAAGGGGCGATGCACAAAGACGGTTGACCTCAAAATTTTCATATCACATCTATTAATCTATATTTATTTTTGCTTGGGGTTTTTCCTTTTCATTTGTCAAAAGTACAATTTTGCAACCAAAGTGGTAGCTTTAAAAGTACGTTTCGCCATTTCGAAAATTGATTAAAAAAAAAAACTCAGGCCGATAGCTGTTAGTTGCAAAGTGACAAGAATTACCCCTTTCCCCTCAATGTTTTCAAAAAGTCTTGAATACAAAAGACTTACGAAAGCGTATAAACTATTCTGATGTAACGCCAGTAAACAATGTCTTTCCCCATAAATAAATGTATAAATGTAACTCCAGCTTTGACCAAATAATTTCAGTGAATCACGTCATCCTTTGTAAAAATTTTCCCAGCGCCTGTATATGAAAATGCGATACCACTCGACGCTGGCTCAGTAACGCGGTAGCTTTAGCTATTGTAGAGAATACCTGACCAAAGTAAAGACGGGATCAACGTCACGAGGGACAAATCTGGCACAAAATTTGATTGGTCGGCCCGGTTGCATGAGCTTAGTGTCTAAATATAGACATGGACAGAGAGAGAGAGAGAGCTATTGGTGAGCAACATATCAAGACTTTTCGAGCAGGCAATCACAGATAAATTTGATCGGGCTCTGCAGTACATCATTAACACTACTTCTACACTTACTCTTTAGTCAAGCAATTACACACACTAAGCGACCGACGTGTATTGTTCATACAGAGGTTGAAATTTGGAAAATTCGGCGGTATGGCAAGTTTGTGCGCAGAGTTACCTCTTCTTGATTCCCTTTGTAGGCGAAAACGAAATTGTTTTGGTTGACGGCATAGACCAAACAAAATCAGGCTGCACAAAACGTGCTATTGACTTGAATCTATACTGCCCGCTTGTTTAGCCAAGCCGAAAAAGTAAAAAGTCCTCTAAATATGACACAATTCTGAGTTTTTCAGTGGATTGTAATTTTCAGCTTTGGAAAGAGCTTGAGTCAAGTTGGCGCTGACTGATTTAACAGTTCAGTTCATTGACCATCTTCTTGTCCAGACCAATTTTTCCATGCCAAAAGGGTTTGTTCCTTCTATAATATATTATTGTAAAAATATAACCTCGCTTCCAGTTTAAGGACCACCACTTCAACAGTCTTCCAAGGGAACATACGAACTAACCTCTTAGTTGTACGGGTGTGTTTGGTAAAGGGCTAAAGCAGGTGGCCGTTAAACACGGACAGTGTTATATCGAAAGCGTTTGCTTTTGGAACTGCAGCGTGACATATATTTTCATGTATACGTAAAAACGAGACAAAAACAGGACCGATTCGGTTTGAGTACCAATAGCGATTCGGTTTTAGTACCAAAAGCGACTCCATTTAACCAAACCAAACGACTTTTTGAACGAATACATCAAAGGAATGCCACACGAATCGAGTGTTAGAATTCATTTTACGTTCATATTATTTCCGTATACCTTTAATTAACGGCAATTTCTAATTGACCCAAAACGGCGATAATTTACGGCAAGTACAGGGTTGGGTTCCCGTTACTAGTGATGAATGAGCAATTTAGACGCCCGATAAATTATACAACATCAGCAGAAAAAAAAAATGTAGAGCAAACCTTCAATTAACCCTATACCAAACAACCCCGTGTTTAAAAAAAAAAAAACTAAGGAGGAATGCCTTCTGAAAACATTGTGGGAAAATGAAGAAATGCTGGTAACCAGCATTTTCTCCTTTTCCATAACGTTTCTGTCCTTTCAAAGACAATTCCAAAATAATGACGCCTCATTTATACTGTCGTCTGCAATTGCTTTCAATATGGACAAGTCTTACATTTTGTCGTTTGGTAAAGAGTTAACCCTTTACCACACAATGCCGACTTTTAACGACCCTGAGAATGAAGCCTTTTGAAAACACTGAGGGAAAAGGAGAAAATGCTGGTAACCAGCATTTTCTCCTTTTCCCGCAATGTTTTCTACCCTACCAGACACATATTTCAAATTTTTAGTCACATTTATTTTGTCGTCTGCAAAAGCTTCCAATTTGGACAAGTCTAACATTTTGTCGTTTGGTAAAGAGTTATCCCATGATCCCCTACTGACGGCCTTTTTGCGTCCGGCTGCAAACCTTGTCTTGAAAACATTCTCGCAAAAGGAAAAACAAACCATTGCCCTTTTCCACAATGTTCAAACGTGTATCTACGAATCCATACTTAATTCGTAGAAAATATAGATCTCGATTTTTAACGACATTGAGAGAGAACATTATAGGAAAAGGAGAAAATGCTAGTTAGCAATATTTTCTCTTTTTGGCGATAATGTTTCCTCCAAACAACAAATTTCGCTTTTGAACCGCAATTATTTTGTTGTCTGTAAATGGTTTTAATTTGGGCAAGTTAAAATTTTGTTGTTTGGTACAGAGTTAATTCAATGATGAATCTTTTTTTTTTTTTAAGTTTGGTGGGATTATATAAATCTGAATAAGCCCACGAGGCGATGGATTTGTAATCAGGAAATCCTGGTTCACGCTGGTCACGTGGGATTGTCCCTAGACAAGACACTGCTGGTTCCCAGCCTAGCACTGGTGAAACTGGGAAACACGTGAATAAAAGAGCAGTGACATTGCTGAAAAAGTGTTGACAGCGACTTAAAGTAAGATTTTAATAACTTTGAAAGAGAACACATGGTAAGAAAAATCAGAACGAATAGATATGAGCCATGCTCTGGCAAAAGGGGACTTAATGCATCTCAGTAATGCATGATACCAAACCACATTATAATGTACCCATTAAATCCTGTTTGTCTAACAACTGACTGCATCATGAGGTAGAATGGTCCTTTGACATACAGAAAGTTTACAAAAAGCAAAACAAAATCGACCCAAGTCAGCCTGCGCGGTATGCGCAGGCTGACATGAGTCGATTTTTTTTTTTTTTTTTTTGCAGATACATTAAACCCCTTTTTCACAAAGCATTGTTTACATACAGTTTACTTGCAAATCGTGCGAAAAATAACTCTTCAGTATTTCAAATGAATCCAGGCTAAGGTGTAAAGAGTGAACAAAAAAAAGTGAAGGGTGCTCACGTATCGCAGTTTCCGCAACATGGCGTAATGAATAATACTACCTGCAAGGAGTCAGAGTTTGTGGTTTTTGTGGTCAGACAAGATTAATCCTGTACTTCTAACTGACGCCTCGTCGCTTTTCGCTCGCCTGAGCAAACGTTATTTGAGCTCACTTGGTACACATGTCTTATGCATTTGCCGTAAGATCTTTTTGACGTAATCGCCGAATGTACGTAGGTGTCCCTGAATTTTTGACTGGCGCCTCGTCACTTTTCGCTCACCTGAGCAATGTCATTTGAGCTCGGCTGGTTCATATTTCTAATGCATTTTGTCGTCTGATAATATTCTTGTTTTTTTTTTATCCATTCCGCGCTAATGTGTATGTAGGTGTGTACCTTAACCTTTCAATCATATTCTTTTCCGACACCAGGGTCCGTATTCACCAACCATTCTTAGGAATATTCTTGGTCTTGTTCTCCAAAATCTTCCAAATTTGAAAGTAACACGCCTTCTGATTGGCTAAACCATTTGGTTTAGCCAATCAGAAGTTGTGTTACTTTCAAACTTGGAAAATCTTGAAGAATAAGTCTAAGAACGTTCTTAAGAATGGTTGGTGAATACGGACCCAGGGGATGTGTTCTTTGTCTAATTCTAGATTCAAAAAGGTAACGCGATTTCTGTTTGGCGAAACCATTCGGTTTAGCCAATCAGAAATTGTGTTACTTTCAACTTTAGAAAATTCTTGATAATTAGACTAAGAATGTCTATTAAGGAATGGCCAGGTTGGTGAAAACGAGCCCCGATAAACAAAAAAAAACATTTGCAAACGAATTTCTCTGTTTACAAAAAAAAAAAATAATTGGTCCTTTCTTGCAAATGTTTCTCTTTCTTTTTCGTCTTTTGTGTCTTGTCTTTCTTCTTAGTGGTATGAACTTGAAGTAGCCGGCTTGGTGAATGTCCGCGTGATCAGTGGCGATTGGTATGATTGGTGACATATAGGGAAAAACCTAGGATTATTTCTTCATTCTTTCTGTATAATATGTAGAGGATATTTGTTGTTTTCGGTGAAACATCGAAATTAATTTCAGCGAGTGAACATCATCATTAATATTTTCACGAGTAGCGCAGCCTTGAGTGAAAATATTTTCGATGATGTTCACGAGATAAAATAAATTTCGATCTTTCACCGGAAAAAAATATATTTTATTTATTTCATGCTTCTAGCCCCTATTTTGTTGGAACATTCATCAAAATCCAGTACAGTTGTTTTCGGTAATTCCGCGTTGCTTGCCCCCTCACATAACAACGCATTAGAATATTACGTAAAGCGCGAGAAATATGGGGTAAATTACGTCATATTTCCCCCTCCCCCATTTGAATGGCACGCGCTGATTACCTAGGTAACTAGTGCGCGGGAACTACTGTTTCCGCCTTCAATTTGAAGAGGTAGAAAATATAAAATACATGTAGACATTTTCACTGGTCGTAACCGTGAAATAACAAACCATAATCCACAATTATTTCTCGATAAACTACCGAAAAGCATGAAACAATACGTTTTCTTTTCGCTTTTCCAATTTACTTCCATTTTATCATTTGTTGTCGTAATCCTATAGTCCACGACTTTACACACTGCCGCTGAAAATCATTGACATTTTGGAAGCCATATCATATTATGATAAACAATCCTGTCTTGAAACGACCCCGTGAAAGAAGCATTGTCTCCTTTTCTCACAATGTGTTCTTCAACGACAAATCCTGTTACTTAACCCTTTCCCAAACAAGCACTGGTTTTCACGTGTCTGCAGTACAAGTGTTTTGAAAACACTGTGGGAAAAGGAGAAATTACTCGTAACGAGCAATTTCTCCTTTTCCCACAGTGTTTTCTACCCTTTTTGAGACCTTTCTGCCATTTTCATCAAATTTGAAATTGTCGTCTGCAAACTCTTTCAATTTGGACCAGTCCAAAATTTGTCGTTTGGGAAAGGGTTAAGTCACATTTGATTGGTCGTCTATTATGTTTTCAATTTGGATAAGTCTACAATTTCGTCATCTTGTAAAGAGCTAGCCCTTTACCACCTAATTCCGAGTTTTGACTCCCGCATTGAGGAAGAAGGCTTTTAAAACATTTTGGGAAAAGGAGAAAATGCTGGTAATCGACATATTCTCCTTTTCCTAAAATGTTTTCAATCCTTCCAAAGACATTTTTTCACGGTTTGATCCACATTTAATTTGTCGTCTAGTCATACTTTCAATTTGGAGGAGGCTAAAATTTTGTCACCTTGTTAAGAGGTAATCGTAATAGTCATGTTTGTTTTTCCATTTTCCAAATATCTTCATGAATCTGCATAAAATTTGTTTCGGGAAGTTGTGTCCTCAAAAACAAAAAAAAAATCAAGAAAGGATAAACCCAGAATTATTTATCATTATAACCCGCCTGATTACCTTTTTTCACCGAATAAGACTTCTGAAAAAGCCTTGTTTCCATAGCAACCGAAAACCCAATTCAAACTTCTGATAGTGTGGCGCATTGAAATTTTCATATTGATATATTTGTATAGTCGATAGTAATCAGGAGAGCGTAGGCGAGCTGGAGGGCCGCTATGTCTCGGATTTCTCCCACATAATCTTTCGGTTTTCAAACTTACGACTGCCTCATGTGTTATCCGTGCCTCAGTGATTAAGGTGTAGGATTTTTTATTTTAAAAAAAAAAAAGTTCAAATAATCGTAACAAGTTGTGTAACGTTTCCCCACCTATTGACAGTACATGTTCAATGTACTGTCAATTGTATGTTTTCCTTTTAGGCCAGCTTTTATAAAGTTTTGTTCTTTAATTTCGGTTTCCTTAACCCTCACTAAATAATCCCGAGTTTTAACGACCCTGAGAAAGCAGCCTTTGGAAAAATATTGTTGGAAAAGGAGGAAATGCTGGTTTCCAGCATTTCCTCCTTTTCCCACAATGTTTTCGAGCCTATCAAGGACAAATTTTGTCATATGAGCCACCATTATTTTGTTTTCTGCAATTGTTTTCAATTTTGATAATTCTGAAATTTTGTCGTTTGTCGGCAAAGAGTATAACCCTATTTACAGGTTCGTCCTTGACAGCCTTTGAACCCTTTTCGTGTTGGACAGCCATTACACGCTGTTTTATCTTTGCAAGCCATTTTCACTGTGTTCTATTTTGCCGTCTTACTTTTGTCAGCCATTAGACACTGTTTCACTTTCATAAGCTATTATATACAGTTTCGTTTTTACGGCCATTATATGCAAGCCATTATCACATGTATTAGTGTATTAGTGCACAGCTAGTGCACACTGTTATACTTTTACCAGCCATTAGACGCTGTTTCACTTTCATAAGCTATTATATACAGTTTCGTTTTTACGGCCATTATTTGCAGGCCATTACCACCTGTATTAGTGTATTAGTGCACAGCTTATGCACACTGTTTTACTTTTGCCAGGCAATTCACACTGTTTTATTTTTGCCAGCCATATTACAGTTTTACATTTACCATCCATTTTACACTGGTTTACTATGTCAGCCATTTTACACTATTTTATTTTTGCCAGCCATTTTACACTGTTTCACCTTTGACAGCCAGTTTACGAAGTGTCGTTTCAGACATCATTTACATGTATATATTTCTGTTTACAGTCATTTCTCAGTTTCTTTTTAGCCAGCCACCGTAGAGCTTCGTTTAAGACAGTCATTTTGTTCTGATTACTGTTGCGAGCCACTCTCTGTACTATGTTTTTATGTTTTACTTTTGACAACTATTATACAGTTTCTCTCCAGACAGCCATTGCACGCTTTTTCTCTTTGAAAGCCGTTATGGTTTCGTTTCATGCAGCAGCCATACGTAGATTATTTCATGACAGCCATCACACAGTATTACTTTTGCCAGCCATTATATAGTTTGCTTCTTATGGCCTTTGGAAGCCGTTTCTACTTTTGACATTTGACGGTTTTACATTTGACTGCCATTAAATATTGTTTCTTTAAAGTCGTTATACACTGTTTTGTTTGCCTTTAAACAGTGTTTCTTACAAGCCAGTATACACTTTTTTTATTTCTGCTAGTCTTTGACAATATTACCGGTAAGTTTTGCCAGCCATCCATAATAGTTTCGATTTTGGCAGCCTCTTCCAGTAATTATGTTTTTGACAGCCAAAATACCTTGTTTTTCTTTTGAGAGACGTTATGCATAGTTTCGTTTCATACAGCCACTATACACTGCTTTACTAAGCTATCCCGTGTTCACTGGTTTACTTTTGACAGCCATTATAGTAGGTTTTACTTTTTATTGCCATTAGAGTGTTTTTACTGTTAGCAGCCAGTATACGTACCATCGATTTCTGGTATATTTTCATACACTGTTTTATTCTTCCAGCCTTTTTACAGTTTTTCGTTTGCTTACCATTTAACACATATTTAATGCCCTGTAGAGTTTTGTATTTGAAAGCCAAATAGTAGGTCTGTTTCAGACAAACTATTATAGACAGGTTCTGTTTTACAGTAGATAATAAACCTTCTTTACTTTTAACAGCGACTGAACAAGGCTTACTTTAACCTGCCTGCATACAGTTTCATTTTTACACTGGTTGCCCTCCACCCATTCACGACAGCCATCATGCATTTTGACTTATGCAAGTCTCTTTCCATAGTTCTCCCTTGCCAGCTATTATATACAGTCTTGCTTTTGTCCGCACTTATACGCCGGTCCTGTTTTAACAGTCGTTATTTGCAATACATCATTTCATGTATAACTTTTGACGGCAACTTTACTCTGTAATCCTATTGACAGCACTTACATGCAATATCAGCCATGCTCCGTAAGAGGGAGGTTTATTGCATCTGCCAAAAGTATCGACCCACGTCAGCCTGCGCAGTCCGCGCAGGCTGACATGGGTCGAAACTTTTTGCCATTCGTGAATTGTCTACCCGTCAAAGGACAAATCTACCCTAAGATTCAGTTGGCTGTTAGATAAAATGGATTTTATGAATTTATAATTATGTGATGAGTTGCTTGGTATAATGCACCATGAAGATGTGTGAAGCCCCCTTTTCTCATAGCATGCCTCATTTAAGTTTGTCAACCATCTCGAGTAAACTTTTTAATTTTCCCAGCCAGTTGGCACTGTTTCACTTTAAAACATCTTTACTGTTTTTACTGTTTTACCCTGTGCAGCACTTACACAGTTCTGTTTTTGACACATATGTTCAATTGTTTTACTTCCGACGGTAATTTGTACACCAGTTCGTGTTTGACGGCCTTTACTAAGTTTCTCCGCGTAATGGCCGTCAAAAACAAAATAGTGACCTATACCTTTCACAGCCATTTCACGCCATATGTATACATATAACTGTCCTATAGTTCTTTGCACTTTTTTACATACCGTTTGCTTTTGACACGCATTTTGAGCCGTTACTGACAGCCATTACCTTCTAAATACACTTTTTGCAGCAATTCTGAGAATGTACTGAAAGCCGCCACGTAACATTTCTTTGCAATTGACAGTCATTTCTCCTGTTTTGGACAGCCATTACTATTTTGTATCTCAGTGCCATTTTGAATTGTTCTTGAAAGCTATTAAATAGTTGCTTTGTTTCTGCAAAATAATACATGCAGTTTTGCTTTTGAAAACCATTTTATAGTTTTTTTTTTTCTTAGAACCAATACTCTGGGGTTTCAAGTTGCTCAATGACGAAGGCATTACAGATGCAATCAAGACGTGCCTAGTTTAACACCCTGTTTGCAGCACCAGTTATGCTAAAGTTACATGTGTTGAGGCACTAAAATGCCACGTCTAACACTGATGAAACCCAGAAAAGGTCGGAATAAATGAGCTGGCGCTATCATATGACAGAAATACTGTTAAAAGCGACGGAAACCCCTTCACCAAAATCAATTTAACTCTTTTGTAAATTAAGAATGTTGAACTTGCCCAAATTCTGAGTAGTTGCAAACGACGTATTTAAGTGTTGCTCAAATGGTGGAACTAGTCTTAGAAAGGGTAGAAAACATTGTTAGGAAAAGGAGAAAATGCTGGTCACCAGCATTTTCTCCTTTTCCTAAAAAGTTTTCAAAAGGCTTCTTTGTCACAGTCGTTCAAAATCGGGATTGTGTGGTATAGGTGTGGTATAGAGTAAAGGTATGACAAAGACACAACAAGAGTTCTTTTTTTTTTTCAACAGAAACTTTCTTTTATACACCGTATTTTCAACAACAACAGCACATCGCGTCATGTACAGAGTAAACATATACGTAATATATATGTAATATTTATAATAGCATCAATATATACACTACTTACACTTTTAATATATTCCACTTTGGCCAGTCTGACTTAACAAATGGGACATTAAAAAAACGGATTTGAACCCTCTACCTCATGTTTGCAGAGTATATCAGCTTATCAGCTTGCACATTCCTAAGTTTGATGTCAAGCTTTAGTGTTTCTTCAATTATTTAATCCGTACCATTAACTTTCATCAAGATCTTTCACCCATTGTTTAATCTATCAATGAAACAAAAAAATGAATGCATGTATTTCTGATACAATCTGCATTTGCAGGCAGTGTAGATAAAGATCAAACTTTACAACGTATGATCCTGATCTTGGCTCCACACTGCACAGCTGCACAAGACGTTAGAATATTCTAGCAAAAGAATTATACCTGACAACTGCCAAGTTTGGATTACACTACTACTCAATCAGGAAATCTTACCTATTTGAGTTGTTTTGAGGTTGAAAGGTTAATTTTTTAAATGTTCTGCTTGTCTTCAACAGAAGCAGCCTTTGAACAAAAAAATCCAGAATCCTATCAACAGTTTTCACTGCTTCATTCCATATTATTTTTTCTAAATATTTGTCATATAGAATGCCCATGAGGAAGAGGGTTTCATATTTCCATTTTCTTTTGGTTGCTAAGAAACAGAAATTACACAAACTGTACAGTTATTTTACATAAGTATATTCACAAAATCATACAGTGTATTTCCATTTTTCTAAGGATCAATTAATGTAAAATGAAACAAAGAGAAAGAAGTAGACCTTAAAACTTGTGAATGCAACAAAACCATGCTGATTTTAATTTGAATGCTAGAGCACATCTGTAATTGGCATCACATTTTTGTAACTCTGTATCAGAATTCTAGACAAGTCCAGATTGAAAGCATCGACAGATAAATGTTTTACTGTGCCTCAAATGATTTGAGTTGTGCTCTGTAACAAGGGGGCTTAATGCATCTGTCAAAGTTTTAACCCAGGTCAGCCTGTCTGTGCAGGCTGACCTGTGTCAAAACTTTCTGCTTTCAGCTATTTTTCTGCATGTGTAAGGACCACTTTATTTCAGAATCTAGTTGATTGTTTGACAAAATGGATTTTATGGATCCATAATCATGTGATGACTTGCTTGGTATAATGCATTACAGAGATGCATTAAGCCCCCTTTTGCTAGCATAGCTCATTTATGGCTGAAGAAGTTGAAAACATTGAAGGAAAAGGAGAAAATGCCCTTGAGGGCCTGAATCATACACTGAACTAAAGTTGCCCTATTGTGTAAGATACTTGATCCAGTGCCTAATATAGACACATACAATGGGTAACAATCCAACCTTTAACAAGAAATCCTGGGATTTAGTGACCTTTGGAATGAGGTTTTTCCAAACATTGTAGGAAAAGAAAAAAGACGTTGGTAGCCAAGATTTTCTCCCTTTCCCTCAACATTTTGTACCCTGTCAGAAACAAAAAAAAAAAACATTATTTCAGCCACATTTAAGAATCTTCTCTGCAAATGCCTTCAATGTGAAGAAGACTAAAATTTTGTTCTTTGGTAAAGAGCCATATCTTTCCAACACTACAAACTTTTTAACCTGTCCAAATTCAAGGCAGTTTCAAATGCCAAGGTGACACTCAAGTGATGAGATTTGTCTTTAAATGGGCAAGGAACATTGTGGGAAAAGGAGAAAATGCTGGTTACCAGCATTTTCTCCTTTTCCCACAATGTTTTCATTGCCTTAGTCCTTCAGGTCATAAAAACAAGGGATCATTTGGCAAAGGATTAACCCTTTACCAAGCAATATATTACATTGGTCCAAAATGAAAGTATTTTCTAAGGACATATAAATGTGACTGAAATTTAACATTGAATTTTGTCTCTGAAAGGATAAAAAACATTAGGGAACAGAGAGAAAATGCTGGTAACCAGCATGTTCTCCTTTCCCCACAATGTTTTCAAAAATGCTCCCTCTTCAAGGTCATTAAAACTCAGGATTGTGTGGTAAAGGATTAAGTTGTGAACAATACATAGAAAACAAAGGTTCATGAGGAATGATGTATTTACATGACTAACAAAATGAACACATTTGGATATAACAATAATAATTGCAAATGTCAACAACATCATTAACTAAAGAAAGTAAAAAAAACATTAAAAAAAAAACGCAACAAGTACTCTCTTTAAACTCTGTACACCTCTGTGGTTTAACCCTTTACTGAACAATCCTGAGTTCAAACAACAACCCTCGGGAGGAAGGCTTTTGAAAGCATTGTGGGAAAAGGAGAAAATGCTGCTACACAGCATTTTCTTCTTTTCCCACAAAGTTTTCTACCCTTTTGAAGATAAATCTTATTATTAGGGACAAAATTAATTAGTTGTTTGCAAATGCTTTAACTTGGACCTGTCTAAAATTTTGTCGTTCAGTAAATGGTTAACTCTATACCAGACAACAAAGCATTAGATCTGTCGAAATTGAAAGCACTCGAAACAAAAAATCAAAGTTAATGTGACTTGATATGTCTTGGAGTAGAAAACATCTTGGGAAATGGAAGAAAGTGCTGGTTAACAGCATGTTCTCCATTTCCCATGATGTTTTCGAAAGCATTCTTTCTCAGGGTCATTGTTTTGTAACAGTCCAACCTTGACTTTCAAGTTCTATTAAAGTGCATGCCACAGTACTCATAACAGTGCATAATAATAGTAACTAACATATATAGGCTTAACTCTTAACCAAACAACAAAATTTTAGCCTTGTCCAAATTGAAAGCATTTGCAGACGACAATAAACATTGTGGGAAAAGGAGAAAATGCTTGTTACCAGCCTTTCCTCCTTTTCCCACAATGTTTTCAAAAGGCTTCTTTCTTCCGGGTCGTTAAAAGTCAGGATTGTGTGGTAAAGGCTAAAGATGGACCCATACTTTTTACCTCAAATTAAATCAGAGTATCTCAAAAAGATAATGAAAAGCAAGCATCAAAGAACAGACTGCACTTGACCATCTGATCTTGACCTACACATACTACAAAAGAAACTTTGAGCTGCATATTTCCGAGATTTGAAAAAAAAATTGTTTCACAAAATCTTAAATTATAGCAAAAATCGTATCTTTGCCTTGCAGCACACCATATTTGTAAACATCGTACGAAAAGGAGTAAAAGGCTTGTTATCGGCAATTTCTCCCTTTCCCACAATATTTTCTACCCTTAAGGGGCTGATCCTATCAATTTAGCCGATCTTGTCATGTGCAAATGCTCTCAAAATTGAAAAGTCTAAAATGTTGCCATCTCTTAACCCTTTCCCAAACGACAAATTTTGGACTGGTCCAAATTGAAAGAGTTTGCAGACGACGATTTTAAATTTGATGAAAATGGCAGAAAGGTCTCAAAAAGGGTAGAAAACACTGTGGGAAAAGGAGAAATTGCTCGTTATGAGCAATTTCTCCTTTTCTCACAGTGTTTTCAAAGGACTTGCACTGCAGACACATGAAAACCAGGGCTTGTTTGGGAAAGGGTTAAGGAGTCAAAATAATGTTCTTGTTTCCAATAAATTCATTTTTTTTTGTAAATATGATCTTATCAAATTAAGTAGTTAATATTTCTCAATAAAGAAGTATTTATGCATTTTAATTGCTTGCACATAGAGGTAGAAGAGAATTGCCACTGTTTATAATAAGCAAACTTATCCAGTGCACTGAAGTGTTAACATATGAAAATGGATTAACCCTTTACCATACAGTCCCAACTTTTAACGAACCTGAGGAAGAAAGCTTTCGAAAACATTGTGGGAAAAGGAGAAAATGCTGATGACCAGAATTTTCTCCTTTTCCCACGATGTTTTCTACCCTATGAAAGACAGAAATCCTCATTTGAGCTACATTTGATTTGTCATCTACAAATGCTTTCAATTTGGTCGAGTCCACAATTTTGTTGTTTGGTAAAGAGTTAAAACAGTGTTGCTGATTGAAAAATCAAATAAAACTGGCACTATCAATTGAATAAAATGTGATACATGTACATGGAACATGATTGAAAGGATGGTAAAAATGAAATGTGTATCTCAATGAAATAAAACATACCCGAAAACAGAAGACAAGAATTTTAACATTGATTGAACATACATGTACTATTCAAAGTTGTATTTTTAATGACTGCTGCAAGGACAGGTGTCAAGCAGATTGAAGGAAAAAGAAGTAATTACTTGAAGCATGAAATTGCAAAACCTTAGTGGTTGCCTGTACAAGAAATTGCAAAAATCTAGCAATTGCTTGTAACAAGCAATAGCAGAAGTCCACTTTGTAACAAGAAATTGCAAAAACCTGGCAATTATTTGTAACAAGAAATTGTTAAAATCAAGCTTGTAACAAGAAATTACAAATATCGGTAATTGCTTGGAACAATAAATTTCAGAAGTCTGGCAATTACTCGCAACAAGAAACTGCAAAAATCTGGCAATTACTTGTAACAAGAAACTGCAGAAATTTGGCAATTACTTGTAACAAGAGATTGCAAAAGTCTGGCAAATTACTTGTAACAAGAGAAAGCAAAAATCTAGCTTGTAACAAGAATTGGTTCTTTTTCAATAAAGATTTACAGTAATTCTTTACCTCAGGATATTTTTCCCAAGTGTCACTCATTATACTTTAGACAAAAGAAATATTGATATGGGCAATGGATAACTCCTATGCAATTCTAATCCCAACTGAGTCAAACTGTGTCAACTAAATATAGTGCAAGCTACCTTTGGGTCCTCTGTAAATAGTTAATACGACAACAAGAAGCATTTGAGGAGGAGTACCTTTTATTTTTTCAAATATGGAAAACATTGGTGGAAAAAGGAGCAATAGCTTAATACAAGCAAATATTCCTGTTCCAACAATGTCTTAAAAAACTGTCTTTAGCGTGGGAGAGAGGCTGTACGTAGGGTATTTTTTTGTTTGCCTGTTTTCATCTAACAAGGTTTGTGCCTGTTTCAAGGTGAAAAATTAAAGCAGAAAATCTCTTCCAAATTAAAATGCAATCAAAGGGATAAAAGATCTGTGCTCCATTTTGAAATTAATTAAAATCTTAGTGTTGCTAGGCAACCATGAGGTTTTACAGGTAAAAACTATATCTACCCTTAAAAACATCCACAAAAAAAGCTAGTTTGCCTTCCCTTTCATGTTGTTATTAAATATTCATTAACAACTAAAAAAAATAAAGCATGAAATCTGTAACAAAATATTCCGGTACCCTTTATCACAAGAAAAATATTTTCTACAATTTGCCAAGAAGTCAATCCTTCTTGGACTTGGACCGAATTTGCAGCACATTTTCACATGTTTAACCCTTTACCAGACAACAAAATTTTAGCCTTGTCCAAATTGAAAGCATTTGCAGACGACAATTTCAATGTGGCTCAAATGGTGCATTTTTTCTTTGATCAGGTAGAAAACATTGTGGGAAAAGGAGAAAATGCTGGTTACCAGCATTTTCTCCTTTTCCCACAATGTTTTCAAAAGCGTTTTTCCTTAACCCTTTCCCAAACAAGCCCTGGTTTTCAAGTGTCTGCAGTACAAGTCTTTTGAATCAAAACACTGTGGGAAAAGGAGAAATCGCTCATAACGAGCAATTTCTCCTTTTCCCACAGTGTTTTCTACCCTTTTTGAGAACTTCCTGCCATTTTCATCAAATTTAAAATTGTCGTCTGCAAACTCTTTCAATTTGGACCAGTCCAAAATTTGTCGTTTGGGAAAGGGTTAAGGAAAAACGCTTTTGAAAACACTGCAGGGAAAAATGTTAAATGCTGGTAACAAGCATTTCCAACTTTTCCCTCGCTGTTTTCTACCCCTTCTGAGGCAAATCCCATCATTTGAGTCGTATAGAATTTGCCAACTGCAAATGCTTACAATGAAAACAAGTCTAAAAATCTGCCATGTGGTAATAAAGGTTTCTTTCTCAGGGTTGTTAAAAGTTGGAATTGTGTGATAAAGAGATAAGGCTATTACTATTTTTGAACAGATTTCATGGCTCAACACAAAACATTTCTAATTTTTTTTTTTTCTTTTTTAATTACAAAATGAACAGTGAGCTGATGTTACCAAATAATGCAATAAACATGCAATAAAATGTTAATATCCAAAGCAATGTATATTACTAGAAAATGTTATAATATTTAATTTTAATAAAAAAAATGACTTGATACAAATACCAGAGAAAAAAAACCCAAAGAGCACTGCATACAGGTGCCAATGCTTGGCTAAAGTTACTTTTACTGTGAAAATTTCAAGTCTGAAAAAGACCACATCTGTATCATGTATATGTAAGGGTTTCCTGCCCTTCATTATCTGGATTTTACCAAACAACAAAATTTTAGGCTGATCTAAACTGAAATAAAAAAAATTTGCAAGACAACAAATTAACAATATACTATGTCAGAAATAATGTTAACCCTTAAAGCACCCAATAAACCCATCAGACATTTTCATCCGAGGAATACGACCCAAATAATGGCAATTTCATGGTTGCTTTTGTCTACAGCGATTCAGCAAAGTGGACAATGTAGATTAAATATCAGGCAGTGTAGATTAAATATCAGGCTGCACGTTTTGTGCAGCCTGATCTTGATCTACACTGGCTGCAAATGCAACTATTGTCATGAAAGGCGCTTTAAGGGTTAATTGTATCAGAAAGGATAGAAGACATTGTGGGAAAAGGAGAAAATGCTGGTTAGCAGCATTTCCTCCTTTTCCAACAATGCTTAAAAAGCCTTCTTCTTCAGGGCCATTAAACTGTGAATTGTTTGGTAAAAGGTTAAATTAATAATGCACAACTAACTAAAAGTTTGAAGTTTAATATGTCATCTGTGACTACCAAAAATGGGAAAATATGAAAGTTTTTGTGATACTATACACAGGTAGGCACAAACGAAGACAGGGCTTTGACAATAACTTGGATTTTCGTTTAAAAAAAGCAAATCTTAAAGTGATCCCAAAACTTGGACATACCATAATTACGTAAGTGTTCATTGGATCAAAAGAAAAATACGTAAGAAGGAAGTTGTGTGGAGGGAGTAAAATCCAGATTTTTACCTTAACCCTTTACCAGACGACAAAACTTTAGCCTTGTCCAAATTGAAAGCATTTGCAGACAACAATTTCAGTGTAGCTCAAATGGTGCAACTTTTCTTTGATAGGGTAGAAAACATTATGGGAAAAGGAGAAAATGCTGGTTACCAGCATTTTCTCCTTTTCCCACAATGTTTTCAAAAGGCTTCTTTCCCAGGGGCGTCAAAAGGCGGCATTGTGCGGTAAAGGGTTAAACAAAAAAAGTATCTAAAAGCAGAGATTTAAAAAAAAAAGCCAATAACTCCTTATCAAAACACGAAACCGAAACAGATATTTTTTTTTCCCCGTGATTTGCTATTCCTTTTAACATAAAACAGATTACTGATGAATAATGAAAAACTCTATGGATCATCTTCATCATTTCAGTGTCTTTTTCCAACAGATTTATACCCATTACCAAAAGCTCCAGGTGAATCCTTTACCAAACTGGTTACCATCATTTTCTCCTTTTCCGACAATGTTTTCAAGAGCTGAACTCTCCTGTCTTTAAAAGAAAGAATTGTATGGTAAAGGGTATAGGGCCTAGTCACATGACCATTTACAACTGCTGCTTTACATAATTTTTTCTTTTAACCCTTTCCCAAACAAGACCTGCTTTTCACGTGTCTGCAGTACAAGTCTTTTGAAAACACTGTTGGAAAAGGAGAAATTGCTCGTAACAAGAAATTTCTCCTTTTCCCACAGTGTTTTCTACCCTTTTTGAGAACTTTCTGCCATTTTCATCAAATTTAAAATTGTCGTCTGCAAACTCTTTCAATTTGGACCAGTCTAAAATTCATTGTTTGGGAAAGGGTTAACTCTTTACCAAACGACAAAATTTTAGGCTGGTCCAAATTGAATGCATTTGCAGACGAGAAATTAATTAACCCTTTACCAAACAATCCCGGGTTTTTACGACCCTGAGAAAAAATCTGTTTGAAAACATTGTGGGAAAAGGAGAAAATGCTGGTAACCAGCATTTTCTCCTTTTCCCAAAATGTTTTCTTCCCTTCCTAAAAAAAATTTCAATTTTTGAGTCACATTAATTTTGTCGCTTGCAAATGCTTTCAGTTTGGACGAGTGTAAAATTTTGTCGTTTGTTAAAGAGGTAAAGGTGGGCAAAATATGCAAATATGTCCTTGACAGAGTAGAAAACATTGTGGGAAAAGGAGAAAATGCTTGTTACCAGCATTTTCTCCTTTTCCCACAATGTTTTCAAAAAGCTTCTTTCTCTGGGTCATTAAAAGTCGGGATTGTGTGGTTAAGGGTTAAAGGTTATTTTCGGTATCCTTAATTTGTTTCATAAGAAATGTATCTTCACCCCAATTCAGTGTCTTCTACAAAGCCAAAATAAAAACTTTTTCCACATCAAAGAGCAGACGTTTTTGCTGTCATCCCTTTACCAAACAATCCCAAGTTTAACTCTTTACCAAACAACAAAATTTGACACAAGTCCAAACTGAAAGCTTTAGCAGATGACAAATTAATGTGGCTCAAAAATTGAAAATTTTTTGGGGAAGAGTAGAAAACATTGTGGGAAAAGGAGAAAATGGTGGTTACCAGCATTTTAACCTTTTCCCCACAATGTTTTCAAAAGGCTTTTTCTTCAGGGTCGTTAAAAGACAAATTTAAAATTGTTGTCTGCAAACTCTTTGAATTTGGACTAGTCCAAAATTTGTTGTTTGGGAAAGGGTAAATATGAGGTTTGCAAATGCTTTCAATTTGGACACCTCTAAAATTTAGTAAAATTGGAGCTGGTTAAAAACATTTTTATCAAATACTAAATACTAAAGAGGGCAGCTGAAAGTATTGCTTCATGCAAAAAGCCATACTTTTTTTTAAGGTTATCATATTCAAAATGTCAGAAACAAAAAACAAAATTATGTCAAAGTGCAAGTTCAACCCAAGAAATAAGAGACCACCTTCTGTAAGAGACTGCTTTTAAGGTCTTCCTTTGATGGTCCTTTAACCCTTTACCAAATGACAAAATTTTGAACTTGTCAAAATTGAAAGCATTTGCAGAGGATAAAATAAATGTGACTCAAAAATTGAAATTTGTTTTGGGAAGAGTAGAAAACATTGTGGGAAAAGAAGAAAATGCTGGTTACCGGCATTTTCTCCTTTTCCCACAATGTTTTCAAAAGGATTCATTCTCAGGGTCGTTAAAACTCGGGATTGTGTGGTAAAGAGTTAAACCAGGTTCAGCTATCTTATTTTGCTGTCTATAGATCTCTACCAGAGAGTTGAAAAACAGGATTTAATCCACAAAAAAATCTGTGTGTGGGTTTTAATTTTTTGTTCCTTTGAAAGGAATAAAAAGAATAATTTTTAAAATTTCAAAGCATTTTTTTTTTTTTGTGGTGGTGGTGGGGGGGGGGGGGGATGTCAGTGAGTCAGTTTTTATTAAGAAATAAGAAAGCTAAAAAGTTATCAAAAATCTAGAAATAAATTGTTTAAGAACTAGAGACTGTTAGGGGTTAAAAAAAACATAAATCCAGTCCATGTTGTTTGTCTTCATTTGCTTATCAACAGCTGTATTCGACTGGTCAACTTTCGTGAAGCACAAGTATGAATATCAAACTCCGCCTACCTGCAAGGTGCCCGTTTCGTGCTGCACAAATGTTACAGCGATTTGAGAGCCTAAAGGTTCGTACTTCACGAAAGTTTACGAAACCATGAAATTTACCAGTCGAATACAAAAAGTGCAACACGAAAAACTGCAATTACCAGTCAAATAAGGCTAATGTAATAGTTCTCCTCATATTGTTAATAAACCCTTTAGCAGGCAACAAAATTTTAGATGTGTCTAAATTGGAAGCATTTGCAGAAGACAAGATGATAGAACTTAGTTCTGAAAGAGTAGAAAACACAGTAGGAAAAGGAGAAAATGCTGGTTACCAGCATTTTCTCCTTTTCCCTGGATGTTTCTACCCTTCCAACAAGAAATTTCTATTTTTGAGTCACATTTTTTATGTCATCTGCAAAATGCTTTCAATCTGGACAAATCTAAAATGTGTCATTTGTTAAAGAGTTAACCCTTTACCAGATGACAAAATTTTAGCCTTCTCCAAATTGAAAGCATTTGCAGATGACAATTTCAATTTGGCTAAAATGGTGCAATTTTTCTTTGATAGGGTAGAAAACATTGTGGGAAAAGGAGAAAATGCTGGTTACCAGCATTTTCTCCTTTTCCCACAATGTCTTCAAAAGGCTTCTTCCCAGGGGCGTCAAAAGGCGTCATTGTGCGGTAATGGGTTAAGTAAAAGGCATTAACAAGAATGGCACAAAGTAACCTCTCCAAAAAAAAATCATCACAGATAAGAATCCAATACACAAAAGTTGTACAATACCATTTTTCAATCACCATTTACATCAAGAAAAGTTTGTGTCTGGCTTCAACGAAAAAAAAAAACATAAAAGAACACTTTCATGAAGTAGACACTGACGAGCTCTCACGGTCCGACTCGACTAACAAGCCCCTGTATTGTGACGTGGGGTCCAGTTTATTTCGACTTGTTCGGCTCACAGCTGATGCAGAGTTTCTATTTGTGCTGTTTGTTGTTCTGCATGAACATCCCTTCATACAGCATTTGTTATAGCATGCCGTGCACGCCATCAGTCCACATTTCGCTGGCAAATACAGACACAAACATGGTAAGCAAACACTCATAGCTAAAATGCAAGTCCATCGCTTGCAGCAGTGAGGCCTGTAACAGGCACACGGATCAGATACACATTCATATTCCGCATCCTGCTCATCTTTCGAACAATGGTAAAATAATCCTTTCACACAGCACAGACACGTGCAGTATTCCACTAATTTCTCCGGACTAACATTGATCTTATCACCACATAGCCACCGTGACGGCAATTCCCTCGGTGTGGTACATGCCCCACACTTACATTTCCCACACTCTGAACAGTAAATAGATTCCTCACCTTTTACAACTTCAGGTGGACTAAAGTCTTTCTTTAGTGGTGGACTTATGGATACCGGTTGTGTCCGTATAATACTAGACTGGGTAGAGGGTGTCCGATTTGGGAGAACAACCCGTTCCCTTGTTATAACGGTTGTCTTTCCAGTAAGGGGTGTTCCACGCAGCCCACTATGCGTGAGCGGAGTCCTTGGTGTGTCAACATACTCATTCTGAGGGCGAGGCTGTGGTCGAACTTGGTCAAGAGTAATCACACCAGCACCATCTGGTGGTGGAAGAGTACCTGGTGATTGGTATGGTGGGGGTCTCATGCCGGCACTTTTATCCAGTGTTTGACGATAGCCACATCTGTAAACGACCAACTTATTTCAAACCTGGAATGTAAAATAAAAGATAAGCATGACTACGCATTTTCGCATTTTCGAGATAAAACATGATACATTATCTCTATGCCAGGTAACCTCCCCAACAAACTTGCAGAAGACCACTTTAACCCTTTACTATACAATCCAATATTTTTACAACCCAGAGAAATATGGCTTTCGAAAACCTGGTGGGAGAAGAAGAAAATTATTGTTACAAGCAATATCTCCTTTTCCAGCTATGTTTTCTATGCTACACAAAGCAAATTTCATCATTTAAATAAGCCACATTTAGTACATTGATCATCTGCTAATGCTTTCAATTTGGGCATGCCTAAAATATTGTTGTCCTTTGAGAGAGGAAATATCCTTGCAAAGTATCCATGGTCAACATTAATTAGCACATAATAACATTGTGGCAAAAACAAAAAATGGCTATAAGGATACACTAAGTAAATAGAATAAATACAACTACTTATACAAGTCAAAGATTACTAAGAAACAATCAAAAAAATCCTTTTTTCCAAATCACCTTTTTCTCAAACCTCCCTTCAAAATAAATTTCCTAGCCTCTAAAATTATTCTCCTAGAATCATCAACAGGTGTAAGTTTCCCTGATTTATAGAAAGAAAATAGGGTAACATGAATGACACTAGAACCGACTGTGCACTGTTATAAAATAAATCACAACCAATCAAATGTATTTCTGCTATCATGATGTAAATCATGACCAATCAAAATTCATCATTATCTCATCAACTGCGGCCTTGTGTTTATGAATGATTAACTGTCATTTGTGAAAGGAAATGTATTAATTGCTCCCTCCTGCATGTGACAAATTACAGACAATAAAACAATCACTGGTCATGTTTATCTGAATATCAGCCCCTCACCCTTTGACCTTCCTATCCTGTCCCTGATCTTCCCTGAAAAAAAAGTCCTTATAGCTGGTATCTTTAAAAAATTTATTGCCAAAATCAGTATTGATATACTTTCCAGACAACATGTCAAATGAGGCTCATGTAGTGATAGTTGTTGTTAACCCTTTCCCAAACGACAAATTTTGGACTAGTCCAAATTCAACGAGTTTGCAGACAACAATTTTAAATTTGATGAAAATGGCAGAAAGTTCTCAAATAAGGTAGAAAACACTGTGGGAAAAGGTGAAATTGCTCATAACGAGCAATTTCTCCTTTTCCCACAGTGTTTTCAAAAGACTTGTACTGCAGACATGTGAAAACCAGGGCTTGTTTGGGAAAGGGTTAACTCAAGACTTTACCGAACAACAAAATCTTAGAGTAGTCCAAATTAAAAGCTTTGGCAGACCACAAATAGAATATGGCCAAGTTATTGAAGTTTATCTCTGAAAGGATACAAAACATTGTGGGAAAAGGAGAAAATTCTGGTTACTAGCATTTTCTCCTTTTCCAACAATGTTTTCATAAGGCTTTGTCCTCGGGGTTGTTAGAACACAGGATTGTGTGGTAAAGAGATAAAAGAGTAGAAAACATAGAAGGATTCTGAGACCATCATTTCCTGCTCTTGCCACAATGTTTTCTATCCAATCAGAAAATTTTATCTCATGAATATGATCCCAACAAGAAAGACAAACAGAAGTGAATGAGTAAAAATATATCCATACTATTTCAGTTAAATTTTGTGTCAAATAGAGAAATTGCTTTGACCCTTCACCAAACAATCCATTGTTTTGAATGAGCCTGAGAAAGAGGGCTTTTGAAAACATTGTGAGCAAAGCAGAAAATGCTGAAAACAAGCATTTTCTCCTTTTCCCAGTTTCCACAATGATTTCTATCCTTCTTAACTCTTTACCAAACGACAAATTTTAGACTGGTCCAAAATGAAAGCATTTGCAGACACCAAATCAAATGCAACTCAAGAATTGAAATTTGTTTTGGAAAGGGTAGAAAACATTGTGGGAAAAGGAGAAAATGCTGGTTACCAGCATTTTCTCCTTTTCCCACAATGTTTTCAAAAGGCTTCTTTCCCAGGGTCGTTAAAAGTTGGGATTGTGTGGTAAAGGGTTAATACAGACACCATGACTTGAGCCACGACCCATTTGTTGTCTGCCTGGGAAAGTCTACAATTTTGTCATTTGGTAGCGAGTGTAACACAGCAAAAGTGATGGGATTTGTGTGAGATGAGGGAGGTTTATCTGGTATTTCATTTTTATTAATTTTACTTAAAAAGTACAAAAAATTTGCAAATTAATGCAAATTCTTGGAAAAGGGTGTCTAAACAGGAAATAAAATAATGTTAGGAAACAATTAAGTCAGCCACTTATCATTATCAACCCTTTAACTAACATTCATATGTATGAAAGACCCAGAGTAATATTTATGCTTTTGAAAACATTGTGGGAAAAGGAGAAAATGCTGATAACCAGCATTTTCTCCTTTCCCCACAATGTTTTTGGCCCTTTCAAAGACAAACATTTAACCCTTTATCAGACAACAAAATTTTAACCTTGTCCAAATTGAAAGCATTCACAGATGATGATTTCAATGTGGCTTTAATGGCTCAATTTTCTCTTAATAGGGTAGAAAACATTATGGGAAAAGGAGAAAATGCTGGTTACCAGCATTTTCTCCTTTTCTTACAATACAGTATTTTCAAAAGGCTTCTTTCCCTAGGTCGTTAAAAAGCCACACTGTGCGGTAAAGGGTTAAGTTGTCATCTGCTAATGCTTTCAGTTTGGACCTGTGTAAAAATTGTCGTCGGGTTAAGGGTTTGATTCAATCATAATCATGTGCTTTATTTGTTTATGGGAAATATAATGAGAGGGATTGTTCTTACTATTATGCAGTTCAACCTTTAACCCTTTACCACACAATCCCGAGTTTTAATGATCTGAGAAAGAGGCCTTTTGACAACATTATGGGAAAAGGAGTAAATGCTGGTATTACACAGGTTACCAGCATTTTTTTTCCTTTTCCCACAATGTTTTCTACCCTATCAAAGAAATATCTTATCATTTGAGCCAGATTGACATTGTTGTCTGCAAATGCTTTCAATTTGGACAAGTCTAACATTTTTTCAAGTGGTAAAGGGTTAACCTGGCTGTCCCCAGTTTCAAAGGACCATAGAGGGAATATGGCTTTTGAAAATATTGGAGGGGGGGGGATAATTATTCTCTACCTCTTTACCAAACACAAAATTCCACATTTGTCCAAATAAAAAGCTTTTCCAGATGACAAATTAAAAGTGGTTCAGTTGAACAAACTGGACTCATTAAGGGTAGTAATCTTTGTGGAAGGAGAAAATGCTGCATGGTTACCAGGAGAAAATGCTGGTTACCAGCATTTTCTCCCCTTCCCACCATGTTTTCAAAAGGCTTTTTCATCAGGGTCGTTAAAACTGGGGATTGTGTGGTAAAGGGTTAACCCTTTACCACATGACAAAAATTTACACCAGTCCAAATTGAAAGCATTTGCAGACAACAATTTCAATGTGGTTCAAATGATGTGATTTTTGTTTGATTGGGTACAAAACATTGTGGGAAAAGGAGAAAATGCTGGTTACCAGCATTTTCTCCATTTCCCACAATGTTTTCAAAAGGCTTCTTTCTCAAGGATGTTATAAGTCGGGATTGTGTGGTAAAGAGTTAAGAGGTTCACTTGTTACAAGGCAACAAAAGTTTAGACTAGTCCAAAAATGAATGGCGGACAACAAGTCAAATGTGGCTAAAATAAAGGTACTGTCTTTGAAGCAACAGAAAAGATTTGGGTAGATTAGAATATGTTGGTTACCAGCATTTTCCCTTTTTCCCACAATGATTTCCCTTCTTCCTCGGCATCCTCAATAAAATATAAACATACTGTCTGGTAAAAAGTGAACCCTACAGACACTGGACTAGCACTAAAGATTGACTGATTGATTGATTGAATGGTGTTTTACGCCACTTTCAATATTATTTCAGTCACATCACAGCGACACCTCACATATTCATGATTGTACGAGGGTTGTTTGGGAAGTTCGTAGAATTTTGCTCTAAAATCCATATTATTTGTAATTTATAGGTAAATATCAAGGTATAAGTACTTAAACATACCGTGACTACATTTCCAAAAGATTATTTGAAAATATCAACAATAACCGAAAATAGCGGTAACCCTAGCAACACAATATCGGGATACCGGAGCAGTCCATTTCTTAACAATGTATAACATAGTATAACAGATTTTACATTGTATCTTTTATACTTTCTATTGGCATCAAAATGGCGCGAAAACGTCAATCGTTAACACAACGTCATGACGTCATTTCCTGCAAATTTCATAACGTTTTCGGTTCTTTCAAACGAGCTACACGATTTTGAAGGAGATATCAAAAAGTCGCTGACCGGAAGAGATGACGTCTACCGGCGACGTCGAATTGCGAAGTGTTGTGAAATTTTGTGTCGCGCTGGAAAAATCACCAACAGAAACGCTGAACATGATCAAATCTACAGGAAAATATAAAAAATGCAGCCCAGCTACTGTATATAAGTGGCATGCGCGTTTTAGAAGCGGACGTGATTCTATTGAGGACGATCCTAGATCTGGTCGGCCGGCCGTCGTAGTGTGTTCAGTTAGGGATCGAGTGAAAGACATGGTAAATTGTGATAGGAGAATTACTGTCAGGTCGATTGCAGATGAACTCGATGTTTCGGTATCCACGGTGCATGGGATATTAACAGATGAACTGGGCATGTCTAAAGTTAGTGCGCGTTGGGTGCCCCGATTGCTCAAGGAAAGTGAAAAAGAATGCCGGGTGCGATGTTCACAGGAGTTTCTTACCCGCTACGAAACAGAGGGAGACGCATTTTTAGACAGGATTATCACCACGGATGAGACCTGGCTGCACCACTTTGACCCGGAAACTAAGCGCATGTCATCGGTGTGGAAAACCCCGCGTACCCCTCCACCAAAAAAGGCTCGGGTCCAAAAAAGCGCAGGAAAACAGATGTTCGTTTACTTCATGGACCGGCACGGGATGCTATTACAGCACCGAATTCCAGAGGGCCAAACAGTCACAGCGGCATACTATTCTAAGGTAAATGATAAATAAATAAATAAATAAATAAATAAATAAATAAATCTAAATAAATAAATAAATAAATCAAATAAATAACAAAAAATGAGATATTGATTTACGCAAACCTAATGAACCGTGCATTTCTTTCTTTAGGTTCTGAGGCGGGATCTCGTTAACGCGATACGGAAGAAACGGCCCCACTTGAACCATGACCAAGTAATACTACACCAGGATAATGCACCGGGACACCGAGCGGAATCTACACAGCTAGAGATCACTCTGCTGGGTTTTGAGGTCTTGAAGCACCCACCATACAGTCCTGACCTCGCCCCCATGGATTTTCGCGTGTTCCCGGAGCTCAAGGCACAGTTACGCGGAATACGGTTTGATTCAGCTGACGACCTTACTAAACAAGCCCAAGCAGTTGTGTCGTCATTTTCTGAAGAGTGGTATGTAGAAACGTACACTAAGTGGATAAGCAGGCATCAGAAATGCGTGGATCTTGCGGGTGACTATGTGGAGAAAGTGCGACGTTCGTTGGACTTAAATGACGCTTGACGTTACTTATGACGTCGGCGTGCTCCGGGTATGACTTACATGCTGTTTTATTTCTGTTAGGAAAATTTTGCTATTTAAGATACTAGAAAAATACACAGGGAATGGATAGAATAAAATCTGAAATTTGTGCCCGTGTATTCTATTTTATTAAACTGCGATTATAACTTGTCCTATAAAAAAATTCTACGAACTTCCAGAACAACCCTCGTATTTCCTGCGTTCCACAAGTACTAGGCTAGGGCTCTGAAGAGTCTTACTAAGGGAGTCACACTCCCGCTAAAAACCCAGTGGATCCAGTGAGGCTCAAACCCGGGAAATCCAGGTTACAAGTCCTACACTTTACCTTTGGGCCACGAAGGACCCCCCACTATCACTAAAGGTAAGCTTATGAAATTAATAAAAAGGATCTTTCAGACTCAAAAGGACAGATGTACTTTTAACTCCTTTCCAAACAACCCATATGTTTTTTTATGAAACCTCCACCCACCCCCCTCCTCCATGGAAAAAGGCTTATAAAATCACTGAGGGAAAACTAGAAAATGCCAATGACCAGCATATTTTCTGTCTTTCCTTTCTAACGATGTGTTCAACCCATTTAATCCTTTACTACACAATCCCGACTTTTAACAACCCTGAAAACGAAAGCTTTTGAGAACATTCTGTGTGGTATAGATTTAACTCTTAGCTAGAAATGGGCCATGTTAACCCTTTACCACACAATCCCAACTTTTTACGACCCTGTAAAAGAATCCTTTTGAAAACATTGTGGGAAAGGGAGAAAACGCTGGTTACCAGCATTTTCTCCTTTTCCCATAATGTTTTTTACCATTACAATAACAAATTTCAATTTTTCAGTCCCATTTATTTTGTCGTCTGCAAATGCTTTCAATTTGGACCAGTCTAAAATTGTGTCGTTTGGTAAAGAGTTACCACACAATCCTGTCTGTTAACGACCCTGACTGTGTGAAGCCTTTTGAAAACATTGTTGACACACACTCCCCAGTTTTAAGAACTCTGATGTAGAAGGCTATTGGAAAGATTGAGGGAAATGGAGAAAATGCTGGAAATCAGTATTTTCTCCTTTTCAATTATTGCTTTTAACCCTTTCAGTTAAAAATCAAATGTCATACTTATTATGAGAAATATTCAAATTGTTGTCTGCAAATGCTTTCAATTTCAACAAGGTGAAAATTTTGTTGCTGGAAAAGAGTTAACTCTTTACCAAATGACAAAAATACAGGCTTGTCCAAATCAAAAGCATTTACAGGCAACAAAAAAATTGAACCAAAAATTAAAATTGTTTTGCGATTAGTAGAAACATGGTGTGAAATGGAGAAAATGCTGGTTGCCAGCATTTTCTCCTTTTCCCACAATGTTTTCAAAAGCCTTTTTCTTCAGGGTCGTTAAAAGTCGGGATTGGTGCTAAAGAGTTAAGCAACCTATAGGGTTAACTCTGTACCGCACAACAACATTTTAGACTGGCCCAAATTGAAAGCGTTTGCAGACGACAAATTAAATGTGAATGAAAAATTTAAACTTGTTTTGGGAAGAGTAGAAAACATTGTGGGAAAAGAAGAAAATGCTGGTTACCAGCATTTTCTCCTTTTACCACAATGTTTTCAAAAGGCTTCTTTCTTTGGGTCGTTAAAACTCGTGATTGTGTGGTAAAGTGTTAACTTAGTTTGAAAGCACCATTTCGTTTATTTCCTTCAATAATCTAACCATTGAACCAACTTTTTTTTTTTCATATTTTATTCGTTCAGGAGGTTTTGATTCATGTATAAAATGGTTATGCATACAGCTTTTAACCCTTAACCCTTTATCACACAATCCTGACTTTTAACGACCCTGAGAAAGAAGCCTTTTGAAAACATTGCGGGAAAAGGAGAAAATGCTGGTAACCAGCATTTTCTCCTTTTCCCACAATGTTTTCTACCCTTCCGAAACCAAGTTTTAATTTTTCATTCCCATTTAATTTGTCGTCTGCAAACGCTTTCAATTTGGAACAGTCAGAAAAGTTGTTGTGTGGTAAAGAGTTAACAAAATAATCAGTGTTTTATAACCCAAGGAATCAACCTTTTGAAAACATTGTGAGAAAAGGAGAAAATGTTGGTAACCAGCATTTTTTTTCCTTTTGCCACAATGTTTTCTATCCTATCCTATCATAAACAAATCCAATCATTTTAGCCTTGTTTACTATCTTGTCTACAATATTAATGCTTTCAATTTGGATTTCTAAAATCGTGTTGTTTGGCAACTCTTTACCAAACAACAAAATTTTAGACCAGTCCGAATTGAAAGCTTTAGCAGACAACAAAATAAATGTTTAAAAAATTAAAAAATTGTTTTGGGAAGAGTAGAAAACATTGTGGTATAGAAGATATTGTGGGAAAGGACAAATCAGCATTTTCTCCTTTTCCCATAATGTTTTCAGTAAGGGCTGTTAAAACTTGGCATCATGTGGTAATGGGTTTACCCTTTACCACACAACAAAATTTTAGACTTCTTCCAAACCTAAGACATTTGCAGATGACATGATAAATGTGGCGAAAAATGGTGAAAACTGGCAAGGTAGAAAACATTATGGAATTTTCTCTTTTTCCAACAATGTTTTCAGAAGACTTCTTCCTCAGGGTTGTTAAAAGTCGGGATTGTGCGGTACAGGGTTAAATCACAGCACTGTACCACTCAATCTCAACCTTTAAATTGACTTGTGAAAGATGACTTTTGAAAACATGGTGGGAAAAGGAGAAAATGCTGTTAACCTGCATTTTCTCCTTTTCCCACAATGTTTTCTACCCTAGCAAAGACAAATCTCATCATTTGAGCCACATTTTATTTTTCATCTGCAAATGCTTTCAATCTGGACAAGTCTAAAATTTTGTCGTATGGTAAAGAGATCCTTCAACATCAAATCAGGTGATGGGGTATTACAGTGCAAGATACTTGGCCCATAAAACCTTCTGAATATTTGAATATGATTTATAAATCTATCTTTGTATCCTCTCTTTTTTTTTCAGGTATATATCAATTTTTAGCTACCTATGATCATTATTCATCTGGTGCTTATCTGGAATGTTTAGATCAAGATCAGACTGCACATAATTTGCATTCTAATTGTTAATGCCCCACCTGGTAGCTCAGTGGTTAGCATATCTGACTCATGACCTGGTGGTTGCGAGTTTGATACCCGGTAGAGGTAAAATTTCTTTCTGCCAAATTTTCGCCTCTTGCCTCTGATGCATGTGAGAAAAGAAGTCGGTGGCTTGGAAAGAAAGTTGTGTCGGTACTGGTGTAAGCAAGCCAGGAAACACAAAGCATAGGTGCACTGACCGCCATGATATGATGCAAGCTGTTAAAACAATGTTGACTTACAATACAAACAACTATAACTGCTTTTGTGGCCAGTGCAGATCAAAACCAGACTTCACAAAACATGCAGTCTCATCTTTGATCAACAATGTACACTTAACTTAAACACTATAGACAAAGCACCATCAAATTACAATTAACCCTTTCCCAAACGACAAATTTTGGACTAGTCCAAATTCAAAGGGTTTGCAGATGACAATTTTAAATTTGATAAAAATGGCAGAAAGTTCTCAAAAAGAGTAGAAAACACTGTGGGAAAAGGAGAAATTGCTCGTTACGAGCAATTTCTCCTTTTCCTACAGTGTTTTCAAAAGACTTGTACTGTAGACACGTGAAAACCAGGGCTTGTTTGGGAAAGGGTTAATTGGGTCTTATTCCTCGTCCAAATATGCCAGCACTCTATGGGTTAACTTTTACTTCACAATCCTGACTTTAAACGACCCCGAGAAAGAACCATTTTGAAAACATTGTGGGGAAAGGAGAAAATGCTGGTAACCAGCATTTTCTCCTTTTCCCACAATGTTTTCTACCCTTCCCAAAACAAATTTCAATTTTTCAATCATGTTTATTTTGTCGTCTGCAAATGCTTTCAATTTGGACCAGACTACATTTTTGTCGTTTGGTAAAGAGTTAAGAGAATATATTCATGACAGAAAGATTTATGTATCATCTTGTTAAGAAAGATAAGGTATCTGAAAGGGATAAATTTCTAGTAACCATCATTTCTCTGTTTTCCAACTGTTTTACCCTTTTCAAAGACTAATTTTTCCCAAATTTCAGCCATTTCCATTTTCCTGTCTTCATTTTGTGAGGACACTTCAAAACATGATCCGGTCGACAAATCTGTCAGGACCTGAAAAAAGTATCACCCTTTCCCAAAGAAAAAAATTTTAGACCTGTCCAAATTGAAAGGATCTGCAGATAACAAATTGGATATATAGATTTATATGGTGAGATTTGTCTCGAATATGGTAGAAAACATTGTGGGGAAAAAGAAGAAAACGCTGGTTACCAGCATTTTCTCCTTTAACCACAACATTTTTCAAAAGCCTGCTTTCTCAGTGTTGTTAAATCTCAGGATTATGTGGTAAAGGGTGAAAGAAAACTCATAGCAGAATGCTTGCGGTATCATCTGTTACTTTATATTTAGTAGGTTAGTGGAATACCACAAACTTTTCAGAAGAGAGAGTCATTTTCCCCCTGTCAAGGTTTTCTATAGACCTCTTGCTGGTAAAATATGGTAACAGCCTGGCTAAGTTTTTCCCATAACCCCTTCCCAAACAACAAATTTTGGACTGGTCCAAATTGAAAGAGTTTGCAGACGACAATTTTATATTTGATGAAAATGGAAGAAAGGTCTCAAAAAGGGTAGAAAACACTGTGGGAAAAGGAGAAATTGCTCGTTACGAGCAATTTCTCCTTTTCCCACAGTGTTTTCAAAAGACTTGTACTGCAGACACTTGAAAACCAGAGCTTGTTTGGGAAAGGGTTATATAATCCTTAGCCGAACAATCCTGAGTTTTAATGACCCCCAGGAAGGGGCCTTTTAACTCTTTACCATACACAATTTTACACTGGTCCAAATTGAAATGATTTGCAGACAACAAATCAAATGAAGCGCAAATGAATCATTGATCATTTCTGTTTTGGATTGGGTAGAAAACATTGTGGGAAAAGGAGGAAGTGCTGGTTACCAGCATTTTCTCCTTCACCCACAATGTTTTCAAAAGCATTCTCTTACAGGGTCATTAAAACTTTGGATTGTGTGGTAATTGCTTATAAACATTGTGGGAAAGGAGGAAAATCCTGGTAACCAGCATTTTCTCCTATTCCCACAATGTATTCTATCTACAATTGGTGGGAAATTTTGTCTATGTGTGGAAAATAAATCACTTTTTATCAAACCACAACATTTTAGAATGGTCTGAATTTAAGAGATTAATTTCGGGACAAAAAACCAGATGTTTCTAAAATCACTGAATTTTTCTGCTAATGTAGAAAGCTGCATGGAAAAAGGTGAAAATGTTGGTTACCAGCAGTTCCTGGAAAATGCTGGTTACTAGCAATTCCTCCTTTTCCCACACAGTCTTCAAAAGCCTTCTTCCTCATGATTGTTAAAATTTTGATTGAGTGGTATATAGTTAATCTTTAAACTGCTAAGCGGGACTCAAGGACCTTTTGTGGACAGTGTAGATCAAGATCAGACTGCAAAGAACGTGCAGTCTAATCTTGGATCTACACTGCCCGTTAGAGGGATATCTTTCCCCCAAAAAATACCTTTGAAATAACAAAATCTTGGTTTCAAATATTGGCTTGATAGTTTCATTTCACTTACCAGTATTAAGCAGGATAAGATGCTTACAGAGACAGATAAACATAACCCTCCCTCTATAATACCAGAAAGTGGTCTACCTCTTTTTATCACAAGCAACCCTTACACACTATGTATACCCAAAATTTGATTTGTAACGAAATCTAAACTACCGGTCCATGTAGTTCAAAAATCAAGCTGTACACCATCTGCAAATATTTTTGTTTCTTTTGCATTAACCCTTTACCGCACAATGCCGCCTTCTGACGCCCCTGGAAAAGAAGCCCTTTGAAAACACTGTAGGAAAAGGAGAAAATGCTGGTAACCAGCATTCTCTCCTTGTCCCAAAATTTTTTCTACCCTATCAAAAAAAATTTGCACCATTTGAGCTACATTGAAATTGTCGTCTGCAAATACTTTCAATTTGGACAAGGCTAAAATTTTGTCAACTGGTAAAGCGTTAAAACATCTTCAAAAGAATAGAGGCAAAAATGAGAAGAATATGCCTCAGCATGGTGATCACCTTCACCTTCTGCCAAAATGATTCACTTGTTGTAAGCTACATATCAACCTTTTACCACACAATCCCAACTTTAAACGACCCTGAGGAAGAAGGCTTTTGAAAACATTGTGGGAAAAGGAGAAAATGCTAGTAACCAGCATTTTCTCTGTTTTCCCACAATGTTTTCTACCCTTCCCAAAACAAAATTCATTTTTTTCAGTCACATTTATTTTGTCCTCTGCAAATGCTTTCAATTTGGACCACTCTGAAATTTTGTCGTTTGGTGAAGAGTTCCTTACCACACAACAATATTTTAGACCGCTCAAAACTGAAAACATTTGCAGACAACAAAAAGAAATGTGACTCAAATGATTGGATTTGTTTTGAATGGTCAGAAAACATTGTGGGAAAAGGAGAAAATGCTGGTTACCAGCATTTTCTCCTTTTCCAACAAGGTTTTCAAAAGGTTTCTTAAAAGTTTTGTTAAAAATTGGGATTGTGTGGTAAAGAGTTAGACCTGAATTCTCTCAAGCAACAAAATTTAAGACTTCCAACTGTAAAGCCTTTGTAGACAACAAAATGGTGTGATTTGATTTGATAGGGAAGAAAACATTGCAGGAAAAAGGAGAAAATACTGCTTATCAGCATTTTCTCTTTTTCTCCCACAATGTTTTCAGAAGTCTTATTTCTCAGGGTCATGAAAACTTGGGATCCTGTGGTGAAGGTTTTAACAACCCTGAGGGAGGAGCCTTTTAAAAACATTGTAGGAAAAGGAGAAAATGCTGGTAACCAGCATTTTCTCCCTTTCCCACAATGTTTTCTACTCCTGTGAAGAAAAAATCTATCAATTTAGATACATAAAATTTGTCGTCTGCAAATGCTTTGAATTTAGATGAGTCTAAATTGTTGTAAAGAGTTAACCTTTATCTTTGTTGATTATTCAGGTTTCAAAGCTTGTCTGCTTCAAATGTGTGTCAGGGCCTTTGGTTAACTCTTTACCAAACAATCTTGTGTTTTTACAAGCCCGAGGAAAAAGGTTTTTGAAAAACATGGGAAAAGGAGAAAATGTTGATAACCAGCATTTTCTCCTTTTCCCGCAATGATTTCTTACCAGCCAAAGTGAAAGCCAATCATTTCAGCCTCGTCTGAGCCACACAAAATTTATGCTATCAATTTGGACTAGTCTAAAATCTTGTCGGTTGGTAAAGAGTTAAGATGAAGATACTCAACTTGGTAGAGCCAAAAAAATGTGCTCGATTTCTGCATTTTCATCATTTATCACAATATTCTCTCAAAATTTTCTAGAAGCCTAAAGCAGTTATGGTACATTAGCAAACCAATTGGCACATAAATACAATTCACTGAAAGAGACATCATTGGACATAAACAGGAAAAAGGAGCAATTACTTCTTACAAGCTACTGTACTTTTCCCTCAATATTTTCATGTATTTGGTGATTATTTTGCAGCCTTATTCACCTCTGTTTCAAATGTACTAGATTTTGATCTGCCTGTATTAGATATGGTGTTACTCTTTACCAAAACACAAAACTTTACATGTACATGTATGTCAATTCTAAAGGCATTTTGCAGATAAATTGTGGCTAAGACAACCACGGTTTATGTAAGAAAGAGCAGAAAACATGATCATGGGGGAAGGACAAAGTGCTGTTTCCCAGCATTTTGTCTTTTACCTACAGTGTTTTCAAAAGCTTTCTTCCATAGGGGTGTTCAAAAACAGGACTGTTTCAAAAAGGGTTAACTCTTTCAAAATGAAAATAGGATGGGTCACATGGTGGGATGCATCTTCAAAGGTTCACAGGGAAAAGAACAGTCTGCAAAGGAATATTATTATGCTTGTTATCAGCACTTTGTCTTTCTTCCACAATATTTTCAAAAGCCCTCTTCCTCAGAATAACACGGGATCATTAATTTTGGTAAAGGGTTGACAACGTACTCCTACAAAACTAGGTCAACCAAAAAACTATTATCCAGCGAAACCCAAGGAAAACATAATAAAACCCACCTACTGTTCAAAGCAGCTTTTCACACCCCTGCCAGATTCAGATTTCCTATTTTTCCTGCAATGTTCCCCAGTTCTCATTAAAGATAAGTAAATTCCTTTCTGTAACATATTTTTCTAGTTCAAGTTACATCATGTACTTGGAAAAAGATCTGTAGTAATAGACCAAAATTTCATCAACTTTTTCCCCTGACAAAAAATTTAGCTGATCTTTTTCAGGTGTTGTTTTGATTCTTTCATAGATTCCTATATTTTCTCTTTCCCAACAGCTAAAATTAATGTGTCCTTGTCTCTGCTAACAGTTTTCAGTCATACTTTTGAAGCAAGTTGCAAAACCAATATTGTTCTTACATGTACATGTATTTGGAAACTCTATTCATTAGGCCTAACAAAAAAATATCAGTGTTTAGGGTTTTGGTCCCAGATGCTGTAGGTAGGGTAGGTGGGGATTTCTTTTTTTTCCCAGAAACTTGTTACATGGACTATGTACTGAAATCACACCCCTGCCAAAAAAAAACAATTTTTTTTTTTCAATCGTAGTATAAAAAGTTTAGGATCGGCAGCATTTTCTAGGTAGGGTCGGGAAACCCTAAAAGCAGATATTTTTTTTAGGCCTTATCAGGCAAAAAGTAAACAATGTGGGTGTTACAATTATGCAGTCATATTTCAATCATATCATTTTGAAGTTGGGAAATTATTGTGAAGATGACAACCTGTTATCATGCAGCCAGTCCAAATGTTAGCTACTGGCTGAGAAATGAAATTAAAACACCAGGTAAAAAGTAAACAGAAGATAGAGCAACCTGGCAACTTTTGCAGGTAACAAAATGATTGTGACTCAAAACTAGAAATTCACTTTTTAACTCTTTACCAAACAACATAATTTTAGACTGGTTCAAATTGAAAGCATTTGCAGCTGACAAAATAAACATGAATGAAAAATAAAAATTTGTATTGGGAAGGATAGAAAACATTGTGGGAAAAAGAGAAAATGCTGGTTACCAGCTTTTTCTCCTTTTTCCCCCAATGTTTTCAAAAGGCTTCTTCCTCAGGGTCGTGAAAACTCGGGACTGTGTGGTATAGGGTTAAAGGATAGAAAACATTGTGGGAAAAGGAGATGATGCCGGTGCTGGTTACCAGCATTTTCTGCTTTTCCCACAATGTTTTCAAATGCTTTTTATTGGCACATCTAGGTAGTTAAAACTCTGGACTGAGTGGGAAATGGTTACACAGTCTAAAGGTAAACAAGTGTACAAAGGGTTTGGTACCTTAACCCTTTACCAGACGACAAAATTTTAGCCTTGTCCAAACTGAAAGCATTTGCAGACGACAATCTCAATGTGGCTCAAGTGGAGTAATTCTTCTTGGATAGGGCAGAAAACATTGTGGGAAAAGGAGAAAATGCCGGTAACCAGCATTTTCTCCTTTTCCCACAATGTTTTTAAAAGACTTCTTTCCCAGGGTCGTTGAAAGGCGGCATTGTGTGGTGAATGGTTAAGCAAGGCACCGTGTGTTTATGGGGGCCTGTGGCATAGATTAAATGAAAACCACATGAGAATTTTCCTGGGAAAAATTAAGATTATTTATCTTCTGAAATGATGGTTTTTGAACCCAGCCCAGGGCAGACTTTCAGAATAATATACACAAATGCAATATAATGATAAAAATATTTACCACCACTCTTAACCAGACAAGCTATGGTTCAAGTGACTTGGGTTTGTCTTTGAAAGGGTGGAAAACATTGTGGCTAAAGTAGAAAATGCTAGTTGTCAAGATTTTCTCCTTTTACCACCATGTTTTCACAGGACTCTGTTATCAGAATTGTTAAAAAAAAAAATGGGTGTGCTAAGTACAGGGTTAACCCATTTACCGAACAAGTATATGTTTTACTATTGTTAGGAAGAGGGCTTTGAAACCATGATTTCTCCTTTTCAACCAATATTTGTTATTCTTTAACTCTTTACCACACAATCCCAACTTTTAACAACCCTGTGAAAGAAGCCCTTTGAAAACCTTGTGGGAAAAGGAGAAAATGCTGGTAACCAGCATTTTGTGCTTTTCCCACAATGTTTTCTATCCTTCCCAAAACAAGTTTTAATTTTTCTATCAAATTTATTGTGTCGTCTACAAATGCTTTCAATTTGGACCAGTCTAAAATTTTGTCGTTTTGTAAAGAGTTAAAAGATGGAAGCCTTAAAAGATAGGTCTTATCATTTCATTTTGATTTAACTGGTGATCTACAAGCATCTTCCATATAGACAAGTCTAAATAGGCCATGCTCTGGCAAAAGGGAGCTTCATGCACCTCTGTAACGCATTATACCACGAGAGTCATCACATACATGTAATTCTAATGGATCCGTACAATCCACTTCGTGTAACAACCGACAAAATCATGTGGTGCACTGGTTCTTTGACATGCAGAAAACTTACCAAAAGCAAAAGGTTTTCGACCCAGGTCAGCTTGCATAGTCTGAACATGTGACCCGGGTCGATATCTTTTGCAGATGTAGTAAGCCCCCATTTTCACACAGCATGGCTCATATATTTTCGTCTCATGCAAGCATAACATTCAAGTATAATATCAACACAAAAAAATTTCAGACATCCATTTGTAGATGACAAGTAAAATGTTGCTCAAGGGATGGAATTTGTCTTTAACAGTAGAGAGCAGTACATGCGTAGTTGAAAAAGGAGAAAATGTTGGTTATCAGCATTTTCTCCTTTACCCACAATGTTTTCAAATGTGTTTCTCCTCTAGGTTGTCAAAACACAGGATTCTTTGGTATTAGGTTAACTCTTTACCACACGGCAAAACTTTAGATCCGTCCAAATTGAAAGCATTTGCAGGCAAATCAAATGTGACCCAATTGATGATTTCAATCTTTGAAAGGGTAGAAAACATTGTGGGAAAAGGAGAAAATGCTGGTTACCAGCATTTTCTCCTTTTCCCACAATGCTTTCAAAAGGCCTCTTTCTTAGGGTCGTTAAAAGTCGGGACTGTGTGGTAAAGGGTTACCGGTAAAAACAAATACCTGGGAAATTTCATCACGCAACAGAACTATGTTTTCAGAACAAGAAATGAACAAGAAGAAATTTATGAATGAAAGTCAGATGACTGCTGGTTTCATAACATGATGGGCACTTGTATATGATCCACCTGGGTTTTTTGTTTTATAATATAAAAATCTGTCAGAATGATACAAAAGTTGACCTTTAACCCTTTGCTAAACATTCCCATGTTTTAATGACCCCGAGGCAGAGGCTTCTGAAAACATTGTGGGAAAAGGAGAAAATGCTGGTTAACCAGCATTTTCTCCTTTTCCCACAATGTTTTAAACTACATCCAAGACAAATCCCATCATGAGAAACACCTTTTCTTTGTTGTTTTCAAATTTTTTCAATTCTGACAAATCTAATATTTTGGTGTTTCGGACAGAGACTAAGAGTTAACCATTTACTCAACAATCCTTTGTTTTAACAGTCATGAAGAGGTAGTCTTTTGAAAACATTGTGGGAAATGAAGAACAAGCTGGTTGAAAGTAATTTTTTTCCTTTTCCCACAGTGCTTTCTACCTTTCAAAGACAAAGCCTTTTTTTCAGCCATATTTAGTTTTTCATCTGCAAATGCATTCCATTTGGACTACTGGTAGTCTAAAATTTTAATACAATGGTTAGTACAGTTACTTTACCAGAAGACAAAATTTTTGACAAGTCCAAATTGAAAGCATTTGCAGAAAACAAACATGTTAATTACCAGAATTTTATTCTTTTCCCACCATGTTTTAAACAGCTAAATTTTTTTCAGGGTTGTTAAAATACATGATCGTGCGGCCGGGTATTCCCTTGATTATCTTATCTGGGGGTCATTGGACTCCCTTCAAATTATTAACCCTTTCCCAAACGACAAAATTTTGCCCCTCCCAAATTGAAAGCATCTGCAGACGACAAATTTGAAAGTAGTACAAATGAACTTCAGGTTTTTTGACAGGGTAGAAACCATTGTGGAAAATGGAGAAAATGCTGGTTACTAGCATTTTCTCCTTTTCCCACAATGTTTTCAAAAGGCCTCTTCCTCAGGGACGTGAAAACACAAGATTGTTTGGTAAAGAGTTAAAAGAGGGTAAGCACAAAATTTTGAGGGTCACTTAGAAAATTTGGGGTTCCAAATTCAAAGAAACACGACCCTGGGGATCTGGGAAAAACCCTGGTGGGGTAAACTTTAAAAGGGGGTTTTAACCCTTTCCCAAACAAGCCCTGGTTTTCACGTGTCTGCCGTACAAGTCTTTTGAAAACACTGTGGGAAAAGGAGAAATTGCTCGTTCAGCAATTTCTCCTTTTCCCACAGTGTTTTCTACCCTTTTTGACAACTTTCTGCCATTTTCATCAAATTTAAAATTGTCGTCTGCAAACTCATTCAATTTGGACCTGTCCAAAATTTGTTGTTTGGGAAAGGGTTAAAACAGTAATTGCATTTGAGAATGAGTGTAAATCATGATTAAACTGTACAGGACATACAGTCTGATCTTTGATCAACACACATGGTATATAATATATATATATGCGTTTAGATATTCTGATTACTTAGAGCAATATTCTACATCTAGGTGGTTCTACTGATAGAAAATTTACATTTCATTTAATGTAAATTTTACACTTAATTTCGGGCTTCAGATATTTAAATTGACAGTTTCACCCTGTACAACACAATCCCAACTTTTTTCACAACCCTGATAAATAAAACTATTGACTGGTAAGCAGCATTTTCTCCTTTTCCCACAATGGTTTCAACTTTTTCAGACAAATTCCATCATTTTTTGCCAATTTTAATCTTTGTCTGCAAATTGGACAAGTCTATATTTTTGTTTTGTGATGACAAGTTAAAACGATTTGTTTAAAATTTTTTACAGTAGATCTACACCTTGATAAATTGATTTAATCGAGATACCTTGCAAAGTTTATTATTTACGTTTAACGACCTAACCTTATATATGTATAATTAATTAAACACCCACCCACGCCCAATCCAACAGAAAAGCTCTTTGATAAACATTCAACCCAATGCACATGATGTTTTTGCATGTTTTAAAGATGAAATACAAACCTCAATAGTATTCAAAAATGGAGTGGTCTTGATTTGAATAACTTTAACCCTTTAAAACACAATCCCGAGATTTAGCGACCCTGGAGAAAGAAGGCTTTTGAAAACATTGTAGGAAAAGGAGAAAATGCTGGTAACCAGCATTTTCTCCTTTTCTGACAATGTTTTCTACCCTATCAAAGACAGAGCCCATCATTTAAGCTACATTTATTTAGTAGCCTGCACATGCTCTGAATTTGGTTGAGTCCAAAATTTTACCATTTGGTAAAGAGTAAATCCGTGATGAAAAATTACCTGGCTGATAAGCCTAACATCCATTTTTGAAAAGCATCTCTATCACTGGTTACATTTTACATGAAACCCTACCTATGTTCAGAGAAAAAAGATTGAAAAGACTTAACCCTTTCCCAAACGACAAATTTGACAGGTCCAAATTCAAAGAGTTTGCAGACGACAATTTTAAATTTGATGAAAACGGCAGAAAGTTATCATAAAGGGTAGAAAACACTGTGGGAAAAGGAGAAATTGCTCGTTACGAGCAATTTCTCCTTTGCCCACAGTGTTTTCAAAAGACTTGTACTGCAGACATGTGAAAACCAGGGCTTGTTTGGGAAAGGGTTAAAGATACATCCTTACAGCCAGAGTGAAAAAATGCTGTTAAAACTTCATAGTATGCAGAATGGCTCAGGATTTAGTCAGTTGTTTAAACAGAGATAAATTACCAATATATAAGATGTAGGATATAGAAACTCAAAGAAATGTCTTCCATTTAAAACCAGAAACAACAACAGCAATTTCTTTGAAGGTCCCTAGAAAATGAAATGCATTTTTTATTGGTTGTATTCTGTGCAACCTTGCAGCCATCAGGGGCAATGTTTGGCATGCAGATAAAAGAATGATTACAGTTTCATAAAATAAAGACGAATTGGGTGAAAATCTGGCTGTCAAAAATGAGTATAGATGTATCTTTAAAACTGTATCAAAAACATTTTGTTAGCTAGCTGCCCTATCGGTATGGTTATGCCTTTTGACAGCTAGCACCTAGCCCAAGTTTCAATGATGTATCTTCAGTAATGACATAGATATCAGAAAATGTCAAACTTTTCCTCCCCAGGGACGACAACGAAAGGGCTAAGCCCATACCATGATGTTTTCTTTGAAAGGTCTGCAGATAGAACCTCTTTGTTAACCCTTTACCAGTCACAATCCCAACTTTTAACAACCCTTGTGAAAGAGTCCTTTGAAAACATTGAGGGAAAAGGAGAAAATGCTGGTAACCAGCATTTTCTCCTTTTCCCACAATGTTTTCTACCATATCAAAGACAAATTGCTTGATTTAAATACTAGTGAGTTGTCGTCTGCAAATGCTTTCAATTTGGATGAATCTAAAATTTTGTTGTTTGGTAAAGAGTTGAAGCACCAAATAAACCCAACAGCAAATTTTAATCCTAGAAATACGATGCTAATGATAGCAATTTCAGGGTTGCTTTTGCATACATTGTTTAACTCTTTACCAAACGACAAAATTTTCAACTAGCTCAAATTGAAAGCATTTGCAGACTACAAATTAAATGTGACTTAAAACTTGAAATATGTTATGGAATAGTCATCATGAAAGGCGCTTTAAGGGTTAATTCAGGGATCATATTTCTATGAAAATTTATGCACCACACCCTACCTGAGCTAAATACCAGTAGTACATAAAATCATAGGCAAGTTGACTACAGAGTAATTATGCACACATTTCTAGGCAGTTTGCTTCTAGTAAATGAAGTTCTTGTTTGAATTCGGAATGAGATGTTCTGAATCTGAACCCAAGACCTTTTAGTTAGTACAGTATACCGTATATCGGGCTTTTTTCGCGGGAAGGAAATTTTCGCTATTTTCGCGAGTGGGTCATTCTCGCGAAAATTATGTTTGCTAAATATTTCATACAACCTAAAAATCCTTCCTCAGATACAAAACATCAGGAGAAAAAATGTCTTTGTTTAGACACACTTGTTTATTGTCAACGGAATAGACAAGTAATAATGTACCTCTCGGTGCAAAGTGGCTGACAGATCCTTACAATCCTTTGAAGGAAAAGCCTGTCATTGTAAAGAACAGTTTTGAAAATGCTGGTATCTTGAAACAATGAAAAAAATAGACAGACTTGACACAATGATATATACATTTATAGGGAGAGTTATCATTAGATACTGGTAATTATCTTAATGAAGTTTGAGCAAAGTTGTTTCCTTAGTTTCCTAGTGTCCATTTATAGTCAAATGACAGTACAATGAATTGTGAATAAATAAACTGACTAGGAAATTCCTTAGTCTAAGATTTGAATAAATCTTTTTCTTATTTATGTATATAATATACAATGGGTGTCAATGGGAAAAGGAGTAATTTTGAAATTTTGAAATACACAACTATCAAGGTAAATATTGTGATTCTATAGCTTTTTTCCCCACATTCTGCAGTGCACTAATACGCTGTATGTAATACCAGACATACCGATAAGTATTTTTGTAGGGTTTGATGCTATCACACGATTTTGCCAACAATAGAAACTTACCAATGAATTCGTGAAAATAAGAAACATGAAAAATTTATTTTGACCGAACTCACGAAAATTTTGGGATGCGGAAAAACCTGATATACGGTATTATATCCTATCTAGAGCCGAAACAATCTTACACATGAGATTGTGACCCACTCATTCCTATCTCATCTAAGACAACAATATTTGTGGGATAGCAGCCAAAGGCTTGAGAAAGGCTATTTAGAAATCACTAGTACAATATACAACAGTCTCCACTTACATGCACATAGGTTTACCAGGCAACATATCATAATTACTTGAATAAGTTTGAAAATTCCATTAAACGCTGCAATACAGAACGAACATACAAATTCATGACAGCAAGAAAATCCACATAATGTAGAATTATGGGAAAAAAATGTAAAAATCTGTGATGTTCTTGTGATAAATTTTCTGTCAGTCTCTTGCTTTATAGTACATCACTTCACATACCGATTATCACTTTTCATGGAGAATGCCATCTAGTTTATTGAGCACTGCCATCTAAAAGGATTACTTTGTGACTCTTTCACTGCCAGAGCACCATAGATAGATTTTGTTAACGGCATAGATCAAGATCAAACTGTACAGAACATGCAGTCTGATCTTGGATCTACACTGTCGGACAAGTGTCCACAACCTCAATAGCTTAACTCCTTACCAAACGACAAAATTCTAGACTGGACCAAATTGAAAGCATTTGCAGACGAAAATTTAAATGAAGCTTGAATGGTGATTTATGTACTGGATAAGGTAGAAAACATTGTGGGAAAAAGGAGAAAATGCTGGTTACCAGCATTTTCTCCTTTTCCCACAATATTTTCAAAACCCTTCTCTTTCAGGCTGTTAAAACTCGGGATTGTGTCGTTAAGAGTGAACATGAACCGAAATCATCTTCAGTTTCAAAGACAAAATATTTTAAGACCTCTGTTCGGAGTTGAACTTATTTAGTTGGTAACAAAAGCGTTAACTAAACCCTTAAGCTGCTAAGCACAACTCACTTACCTTTTGCGGACAGTATAGAACAAGATCAGACTGCAAAGAACGTGCAGTCTGATCTTTGATCTACACTGTCAAATAAGGAGATATTTTTCTCCAAAAAATAAGTTCGAAATATAATTATAACATTATTCATGTCTTTACTGTAATCTTGAAAGTTTTACTTCACTTGTTTAGCATGACATGGGTTAACCCTTTCCCAAACGACAAATTTTGGACTGGTCCAAATTGAAAGAGTTTGCAGACGACAATTTTAAATTTGATGAAAATGGCAGAAAGTTCTCAAAAGGGGTAGAAAACACTGTGGGAAAAGGAGAAATTGCTCGTTACGAGCAATTTCTCCTTTTCCCACAGTGTTTTCAAAAGACTTGTACTGCAGACACGTGAAAACCAGGGCTTGTTTGGGAAAGGGTTAATATTGCCAAAACAAAATCTAGTTGCGACTTTCTTCAATGGTTTAAAAACGATACTTAAGCACAATCAATGAACAAGATTGTAACAACCCGTAATTCAATGATGCGACATTAGGTTTAGTCAAACCTAAAACAGCAAAACCATTACTTCAGCTATAAATTTTATCAATACAGGTCATCTTCCGACTCCATTTACCTCCGTTTTGACACCAGAGTAATTTTTTTTTTGTAACCACATTTTAAAGGGCATTGTGTCACAAACTTTGACATATTCTTATGTTTGATAATATCCCAATAAATAATATTTCACTTTCACAGGGGACAAATCTTCAACTTTAAACAGATACAGAATAGGAATCAAAAAGTGTCTTCACCAAAACCCGATTTTTCTTTAACCCTTTACCACACAATCCAGACTTTTACTGACCCTGAGGAAGAAGCCTTTTTAAAACATTGTGGGAAATGGAGAAAATGCTGGTAACCAGCATTTTCTCCTTTTCCCACAATGTTTTCTACCCTTCTCAAAAGAAATTTCAAATTTTGAGTCACATTTATTTTGTCGTCTGCAAATGCTTTCAATTTGGATGAGTCTAAAATTTTGTTGTTTGGTAGAGTTAAAACACAGATACAGACAACTCTTCACCAAAAGACAAAATTTTGGACCAGACCAAATTGAAAGCATTTGCAGACGAAAAAAATAAATGCATCTCAAATGAGTATTTCTGTCTATAAGAAGGTTGAAAACATTGTGGGAAAAGGAGAAAATGCTGGTAACCAGCATTTTCTTTTCTCATAAAGTTTTCTAACTCTTCAGAGAGAAAATTCATTGTGGACAAGTAGATAATGAATTAGTAGTTTACTGATACCTAAGTAATTTCAGTTTGCTTCCCCTACAGTACACATTGTGGGGGGAGGAAAAAAAAGCTAGAATAAACTAGAATTTTCACCTTTTCCCAAAATATTTTCCACCTCTACAGAGACAAATCCCATCATTGAACAATTTTAAATTTATCATTTAATCTGAACAAGCTTAAAAATTTTGTATAGCCCTTTACTATTTACTACATAATCCCGAGTATTAATGACCCTGAGAAAGAAGCCTTTTGAAAACATAGGAAAAAGAGAAAATGCTGATAACCAGCATTTTCTCCTTTTCCCATATTTTCTACCCTATCGAAGACACATTCTATGGTTTGGCCCACATTATTCCTCTTTAAACAAAGTACTTATTATTATTATTATTATTAAATTGTCGTCTGCAAATGCCTTCAATTTGAACGAGTCTAAATTTTTGTCGTTTGGTAAAGAGATAGTCTGGTAAGCCATCAGCTACCCAACACAGGTAGGTCTTTACATTTTCCTTCTCCCATAAGAGCAGTGGAACTCTAGCCTCTTCAATCCAGCTGCTTGCTTATTACAGGTGGTCACTTAGACTTGCTTTTCATTTGCACTTGCAGACAACAAAATGAATGTGACTCAAAAATTGAAATTGTTTCTGGAAGGGTAGAAAACATTTTAGGAAAAGAGGAAATGCTGGTTACCAGCATTTTCTTCTTTTCCTAAATTGTTTTCATAAGACTTCTATGTCAGGATCGTTAAAACTAGGGACTGTGAGGTAAAGGGTCAACATCAGTGCTAGCCTGGAATAAGGTGTGCCCTATATCATGAGTTTAAAAGACCCACATTAAAAAAAGGTTTTGAAAAAATTATGGGAAAAGAAGACAATGCTGGTAACGTATAATCTTTTCCCACAATACTTTCTTCCCTTCCAGAGAAAAATCTGATCGTATCAGGCATACTCATTTTGTAGTCTGCCAAACCTTTCAATTCGGACAGGTCTGAAATGTTTTAGAACGGTAATGAGTTGACCCTTTAACAAACAATCCTGGATTTATAACTACCCTGTGTAAGAAGCCTTTTGAAACCATTGTGTGGAAAGGAGAAAATGCTGGTAACCAGCATTTTCTTCTATTCCCACAATGTTTGCTACGCTATCAAAGACAAAACCAAACATTTGAGTGACATCTTATTTCTTGTCTGCAAATGCTTTCAATCTGGTCAAGTCCAGCATTTTGTTGTTTGATAGAGTTAAATCATTACCACCTGAACCAACTTTCCAGTACAAAACTTTGAAAATATTCTTGTAAAACAAGTAACATTAAATCTTTACCAAACAAGAAATTCTAGACTGGTCCAAATTGAAAGCATTTACAGAACAACAATTTAAATGTAGCTCAAGTGATAGTTTTTTGTCTTTGAGAGAGCAGACAACATTGTGGAAAAAGGAGAAAATGTGGGTAACCCGCATTTTCTCCTTTTCACACAATGTTTTCCAAAGCCATCTTCTTTATGGTTATTAAAACTCAGAATTGTGTGGTAAAGGGTTAAACACAATGAAGCTTCAGACGAATAAAGAAAGAGAGAAACTAAAAATAAGGCAACCTCAAAATTCAGGAATAAAAAGATTCTAAAAAGATCCTAGCATATCAGGTGATTTCTCTACTATCCACAATGTTTTCATAAATGGCCTGCAGCATGTACCCTGTTAAATAATGCAGATCTAGTCAGCTAGATCCCAATCTAGAAGATCTAATCCTGTATACAAACCTGTCAATAGATCCGTCTAAATGCTGAAATAAAGTTTTGAATAGTCCAGTGTCAACTTTAGATCCAGATCTATTCAATTTATATCCAGTACAAATCTACATCTAGATAAACCTTTCTGCCAAATAAAACTTTAAATCCATAATTCAAAGAACCAGTACTAAAATATCCATTCCCTAACTTCTTGGTATAATCCCTGATTCACATTCGTTTAAATAATCCAACTGAAATTTTTTGGAAAAAAAATCTATAACTTAAAATCCATATCCGTTTAACAGCAGACGAAAAATTCCCTCCAAGAAATTGTTGGCAAGAACTGCCTGTACTCGAACAGGAAATGTGACGTAGAAACCTGGCATGGATTTGGCAGGCTCTCTCAAAAATTAACTGTTCTTCACCAGTAAAAAAAATTCACGAGTTTTATCTCTTCATAATATGCACATAAATTATAGAGAATTTCTCAAGAGTTGGTCAAGATTTACCGAGCTATTTCAGTCCAAATCAGCATCAAACAGTATCCTTTCAATTGAATACACAATATTTGATTCCCCGAGCGGTGCTAGAGAGAAAATCCGCCGTGAAAACTCGCATCAAAGTGTGAAACGGGACTGATAACTGCAAAGCCTCACTATCTAACAAACTAACACAAACTAACAACAACACCAAATTAATTCTTTACCTCATTCTAATATTTGCCAAAACTATAGGGGATGTAAATCCATTTGACACGATTTATGAATTAAAATATTTTTTCCAAACTTCGAAAAAATCCCAGGAAATCCTGTGTCGAGCGCAGAGATGCGATTCTCTATATTAGGAGGCCGTGTGTAACTCGACACTTCTACTGACCTCGTTTCTTCTCCTTCAAGCTTCCGGTCCAAACTATCACGCATGAGTGTACGGGGGGGAGGAGATTTAAAAATTCCGATAACCGAAACAAATTCTTTCAATTCTCTTGAAAAATCAGTCTTGCAGCCAACACATACTTTGAAATTAAGTATTTGTAATGTCTTGATGAAAAATTCCGAAATAAAAAGGAAAAATACGCAGTTATCTAGTAATATATTCCCTACATGTCAGAAGATAGACTGGTCCTGGATTGATATCAAGTCACGTGGTCTTTACCGCAAACATTACGGCTTGATCAATGAATTTGCTGTGTACACCAAACCTCGTATGGCGAGTGTAAAAGAGTATTTCGCAATAACCTTTTACACACTAGCTTTTTGGAGGGAAAATGGTTCATTCTGAAAAATTGATTACTTTTAACTCGAAGATCGCGGACTTAGTGTCAGGAGATTTAAAGTCTTATATTTAAATCCTGTTTTAAGTCTGCACTACTTCGTGGGCGGACAAGCCCATTTTACGACTGATTATCGATGTTTTATCATGCGGTCTCGTCCTTTTTCCCTGATAAAAAGACCTCTATTATCGAGAATTGAAATCGTCCGTCAAGTATGGTCGATAATTAACCCTTAGCTGGCTCAACAAATAAAATTGAGTCTTTCAGACAGCAGGATGAGGGCCAATACACTGCATTTTAAAGGTTGTTTCCCAAGATACGAGATAGCGTAGATCGCACATTCTGTGCAATCTGATCTTAATCTACGCACTTCACAGAAGGACCGCCTTTGCGGCGGGCAATCAAGATTGTATTTGATAAATACAGCCTCGATTTGATTAAACTGTCTGTCTCCCACCAACAAATGAATGAAGGGCTGGCACGCACAACATAGGGCCTGTGCATAAACAAGAGTTATTACGCACTGTGCAAATTCATTCATAAATTTTTACTACGGCGTGGTAAATAGTTGATAAGAGAGTTGCGCCTGATTAGTTTTTGCACTGTTTTCGTTGTTGTCGCTTTATGTTTTGCTTTCTGGTACACCGACTGCTGCGACGATTTTTTTGAAAAGAAAACTACGAGCCATGCTCTGCCAAAAGGGGGTTTAATGCATCTCCGCGATGCATTAAGTCATGCCAGCCATCCATAAAATCCATTTTCTCGAACGAATGACTGAATCCTGAGTTAGAATGCTCCTTGGACATGCAGAAAATTGAGCGAGAGCAAAAATTTTCGACCGGTCAGCCTGCGCGTACTGCGCAGGCTGAGCTGGTCGATATTTTTTGCAGATGTATTAAGCCCCCTTTTCATACAGCATGGCTCACATATATATTTAGTTCTTGTTCCAACCACCGCAATAATTTACCAAACAATCGTAAGTTTTAATGACCCTGTAGAAGAAGGCTCTCGAAAACATTGTGATAAAAGGAGATAATGCTGGTAGATGTAAAACTAGCATTTTTCTCCTTTTCTCATAATGTTTTCTATCCTTTACAACATTTGAGTCACATTTAACCCTTCACCAAAGAACTTCGAACAATCAACCAGGACCCTGAGGAAGAAGGCTCTTGAAAACATTGTTGGAAAAGGAGAAAATGCTGGTAGTCAGCATTGTCTTCTCTTCCAACAATATTTTCTACTATTTAAAACAGAAGTTTTATGTTTTGAATTACATTTAATTTTTCGACTAGACAAGTCAAGAATTTTGTCGTCTGGTACAGAGTTAATTTATCGTCTGCAAAATGTTTTCAGTTTGGACAAGTGTAAAATTTTTGTCGTCTGGTAGAGATGGTTTATCAACCCTGGCTTGCGAGGGGTTTACTCTACTGGGCTAAATGGTAAATTTTAGACTTACCCAATTTGAACGCATTTGCGGACAACTGTTTAAATGTGGATGAAACAATGCTATATGTTTTTAACTCTTTACCAAACGACAAAAGTTATACACTTCCAAACTGAAATCATCGGTAGACGAAAATCTGAAAAAAAAAAATCACGAGTTTTGTCTCTTCATAATATGCACATAAATTATAGAGAATTTCTCTCAGAGTTGGTCAAGTTTTACGGAGCGTTTTTAGTCCAAATCGGCATCAACCAGTATCCCTTCGATTGAATACACAATATCTGATTCCCCGAGCGGTGCTAGAGAGATAATCCGCCTTGAAAACTCGCATCAAAGTGTGAAACAAACAAAATTAAGTTCTTTGTCAGGATAGAAAACGCTGTGGGAAAAGTAGAAAATGCTGGTTACCAGCATTTTCTACTTTTCCCACAATGTTTTCAAAAGGCCTTAACCCAAGGGTCGTTGAAATTCGAGATTATCTGGTAAATGGTGGCAAACATTGAAGAAAAAGAGTTTTTCCTCTGGGTCATAAAAACGCTGGGTATTTTGGTAAAGGGTCGAAAGGCAACACGTCGCACAATACATCCGGGGTGTTTATCTATCCACGTGCTGTACAGTTCAATCATTAAATCCTCCTAGTTCAAGGGAAAGAACCGCGACTAGTTTATTTTAGCGAAAAACGTGCTTTGGAATCATGCTAATTGCAGGCATATCTACCAGAAATGATAAGTTCGTTTCATTTTCTCACAGCTGTTTGGTCAGACTGGCACACACAGATATGTACGGAGTCTTACTGGGACCACATTAATCTTGCATATCAGTGTTTAAAGGCCTACTAGTTGCCAAGTGTAAACAGTTCGGGGGTCAAATTGCAGATAAATTCATGAATACAATTTACAAGCAATGGTTATTATTGAGTCTAATAATGTGTTACAGTGTTAAAGTGGAATCCGTCAAAAATCCAGTTTCTGGTAAAAAAAATATATCTTATATATCTTAAATTCTGAACAAAAGTTGCCAACTTTTGTTCTGGTTTAACGATACATTTTTCCAGGGGTCATATAGACAGTGTACTTGTATATAATTATGATCCCTGATTTTTCTGCCAGCGACTGAAATTTTGACGAATGCAATGGAACACATTGCCGTATTAGAATCATATACTATATATACATGTTATGTTAAATGGTATGAATTTTTGTCTTTATTTTGCCTTCCGAAATGTTTTCTTTTTAACGCTAGTGTGCCTTTGATGTCGTGTATTCGTAATTCAGAGGTTTTGGGTAGGATCCTTGCGCGGGGTTCTGGTTGCGTGGCAATGTCCCTAGGCAAGGCACTGTAGAACCCAAAGCAGTCAACTGGAATTTTCTCCTTTTCCGACACTGTTTTCTATCCATTCAAAGACAAATCTCGTCCTTTCAGTCACATCTACTTTTCTGTCTGCAAATAATTTCGGTTAAAATTTTGTTGTCTTGTACATACTGATTCAGAATAAAAAAAGACATCTTGTAATTTCCATGCCGTTTTGGCTAGAATGATTGATTGATTGATTGCATGGTGTTTAACGCCGTTTTCAACATTATTTCAGTTATATCGCGGCGGCCAGTGCACCTATCCATGCTTTCCTGGAGTTTCTTTTACCAGTACTCCGCACAATATTCTTTCCAAGCCACTGGCTGCTTTCCCACATAACCACCGTCGAAACAATGGTCAGCGGTGAAAGAGGAATGAATCCTGTCGCAATGACTATCATCAATCCTCGGAAAGAAATTGGCCAAGCCGGTGATCGAACCAGCGACCTCTTGTTCTCGAGTCCTGTGCGCTACCGACTGAGCTACGGGGCTTGGCTTTGGCTAGAATACATTAGCCGTGCTCTGGTAGAAAGGGCTTAACCCTTTACCACACAATCCGATTTTTAACAACCCTGTTAAATAAGACTTTTGAAAACATTGTGGGAAAAGGAAAAAATGCTGGTAACCAGCATTTTCTCCTTTTCCCAAAATGTTTTCTTACCTTTCAGAAACAAGACAAATCATTTGAGCCACATTTAATTTTCGTCTGCAAATGCTTTCAGTTTGAACCAGTCTAAAATTCTGTCGTTTGGTAAAGAGTTAATACATTTCCACGATGCATGATGCCAAGCCAGACATCATAATTATGAATATGGACCCATAAAATCCAGTACAACCCACTGAATTATGAGGTAAACTGGTCCCTGGACATGTAGAAAATCAACAAATAGCAAACAGTCTCGACCAGGTCAGCCTGCGCAGTCCACACATGATGACCTGGGTGGGTACTCTTCCCCCCCCCCCCCCCCATGCATTAAGCCCCCTTTTCACAGAACATGTCTCATATGTATCTAACATAAATTGGATACACTTACAATGCTGTCTAATCTTGATCTAGATCCGACGCTGTCTATAGCATCTGAACACAAATTTACAAAGGTACTGTCATTTATCTCACACCACGTGACCACGATGGATTTCTTTTAGATTCAGGTGGTGCAAGGTGCAAAACTTATGAATATGCATGATTGCAAAATCTTAACGAATCTATGAATAATGTATGTTAATGAGGCTGTTATTTGTTCTCGCTTGTCTTGACCCATCATCTCGAATTCTATTTTTAAAACTAGTTTCAACCTTTTAGGCACGCGCGGACATTATGACCGAATAAAAAAAAAACTTTAGAAAGTAGAGCAGAGCATACATTTTATATAGACATAAACAATGTTCATAGTCTTTTCACAATTATTTCTCTGACAAGCGCGCCTGATATTTGAAAAATAGCATTACAAAAAAAAAGAGAGAAAAAGTATCGATTTTCTAAGCATAAATTACATATAACTGTGAAGTAGGCCTAAATAATGTTGTTTTAAAGCAGTGTTTGCAGATTTTATGATTGCTCCTAGTCGATACTTTTTGCAGATGCATTAAACCCCCTTTTCACAGAGCATTGCTCATATATCAAAACACATGACAATGTAATAATTTAAAACTGATAATAAGATCTATAAAACAGACAACACTGACCTTAACTTCTCGATTTACTCCAAACTCGGAACAGCTACTACGACCGATGTCCACTCTTCATTCACAAAAATAAACTGTCCAATACCCATTCACGAAAACTGTCCAATGTCCATTGACTGAAAAGGTTTTTATTCACTAATTTCCATTCATGGTTTGGCCGCGTAGTAGTACCAACCGGAAGTCAGATGCGCACCGGGATTGACTAATGAGAAACATCCCCGAAAAATCGATAAACTACTAATCATGAACAAAAACACATGCGTGCTAACTCTGCAACAAAAAGATAACAAAATGACACCGATGTTTACAAACTAATGACGCGTACTATGGTTTATTTATAATTATCTAAAGGCAAACAGTTTTTGCGCGCCAGACAAAATGTCTATTTGGGGTATGCCGATAGTGCAATTTGCGAGCGCAACCACAGCGCAAGAAAGGGAGTGTTAACCCTTTCACAAATGACAAATTTTTAGCCCCTTCCAAATTGAAAGCATCTGCAGACGACAAATTTGAAAGTGGTACAAATGAACTTAAGATGCTGGTTACCAGCATTTTCTCCTTTTCCCACAATATTTTCTAAAGGCTTCTTTCTCAAGGACATGAAAACAAGGGATTGTTTGGTAAAAGGTTAACACACTGTTAACTCCATTCCAGCAAAACTCGACCAAGGATGCAGTTTGCGGAGAGTGTAGACCAAAATCAGTGTCTACATACGTGCAGACTAATCTTGATTTACACTCTACGCGCCTCTTCTTAAAAGTTTCAGTTCCTTACGAGCGTATACAGGTAGCAAACTGTATGTTTTGAAATAAGTCATTGGATTTTTTTTTTTTTTTTTTCACCTTAAAAAAATAAAATCACATTTTTTGTGTACAGCAAAGATCAAGATCAGGCTCAATAGAACATTCAGTCTGATCCCGGTTCAACACTGTGCGATTTCTTTTGCGACAGCTTGTGACAAAACAGACTCTTTGTAAATTTCTACTTTGATCGTCAACTCAGTGCACTTTTTTGAAGGACAAAGTTTCTGTTTAGACATCTCGAGAGTGATGATGACAATCTTTGTGTTTTATCATCATTATCATCATCATCGTCGTTGTCGGGGTCATCGTCGAGATCGTCGTCGTCGGCACTCTCAGTCTTTCTAACCATTAACTTATTCGTTATAGACCATCTGTAAGGATTTAGAATACATGTACTAGAGTGTTCCAGTATGCCACTAAATATAGGTCTTAGTTCGCTTCCGCCTTACTTTTCCTCTTCGGCATTTTCGCTCTCATTCGGTCGCATTCGGCATACCTCGGCATACCTTTTCCCACAATTTGGTGATCAAATCCCTCGGCTGTATCACGTAGCTTGATATGCACCTACACGGTACATTTCGCACATCTCCGGAAGCACGCCCCTTTACCGTTATTGAAATTGTAAGGCTCCTCTTAAAAAAGAAAACATGAGTAAATTTTCTGTCGTTATCTTCCTAAGAATATTTCAGTCGGCAAACAGTTTGTACATTCAATTTTTAGCATGGTTTATCAATTTCGTTGGGAGCTTTCATCGGCAGATCGATAGAAGTGAATAACTTCACCGTGGTTGTTCATGTCGTTGCTAGGCGATCTACAGGGGCGCCGCCATGTTTAAGATCATGTGACTGGTAGTTCAAAATGGAAGCCTCCTTTATACGGACGAGGTTAAATGTAGGTACGGAATCGGCCGAGTTGTGACGAGTGATTCGGTCGCTGAGACTACATTGTCCGGTACGTTGAGGTTTTTACAACGAATAGCATTTTGAAGCTGCAAATTTACACCTTACTTTGCGTGGAAATTTTCTTTCCATTTATTAACTCTTTACCAAACGACAACATTTTAGACCAGTCCAAATTGAAAGCTTTTGAAGACAGCAAAATGAATGTGACTTAAAAACTGAAATTTAAATTTGAAAGTTTAGAAAACATTGTGGGAAAAGGAGATAATGCTGGTTACCAGTATTTCTCCTTTTCCCACAATGTTTACTAAAGGCTCCTTCCTCAGGGTCATTAAAAGTCGAGACTGTGTGGTAAAGGGTTAAATATCTAAGGGTCTAATCCTTTCAGTGTCAAATATACAAGTTCAAACTCGACGTCTTTTCTACGCCAAAAAGAAAAAAAAAATCCACTGAAACTGAGAGACATCCTACATTCAGGCTTGACTAAACAAGCGGACGGCATAGATCCAAGATCAGACTGCATGTTCTGTGCAATCTGACCTTGATCTATGCCGTCCGCAAAAAGCCCGTGTATTCCGCTGTCTAACGCAGAAAGGGTTTTACTATTACCATATAATCAATATTCGGCGCACCTATTTTCTGCAGCTGAAGTTAATCATTTTCCTGTACACAACAGGTGTCTATGGTTACAATGGAATGTAGATGAATCGAAAATCTATCAATTTTTCACGATCTTTTATTATTCATGGTACACCGAGGATGTTCAGATTGGTCATGTGGTTAGCACTGTACCAGACGACAAGATTTTTGACTGGTCCATATTGACAGGATTTGCAGACGACAATTCAAATGTGGCTCAAACGGTGTAATTGGTCTGCGTTCAGTCTTGGAAAGGGCAAAAATCATTGTGAGAATAGGAGAAATGCTGGTTATCGGCATTTCTTCTTTTTCACACAATGTTTTAACCCATTACCAAACAATTCCGAGTTTCAATGACCCTGAGGGAGAAGCCTTTTGAAAACAACGTGGGAAAAGGAGAAAATGCTGTAAACCAGCATTCTCTCATTTTCCCATGATGTTTTCTACACTTTCAAAGACAAATTCCTTAATTTAAGCCACATGTAATTTGTCGTCTGCAAATACGAGTACTTTTAAATTGGACACGTCTAAAATTTTGTTGTCTGGTAGAAAGATAAAACGCATTCTTCCTCAAGATCGTTGAAAGACGGTATCGTTTGGTTAGGGGATCAGATTTGGTATGATCTGTAATCGGCAAATCCTGGTTCAATTCCGCTGGTGTCTTTGAAGTGCCTATGGGCAAGGCACGGGTGAACGTTCATGGGCAAGGCACTACAGAACGCCTTACCAATACTGGTGAAACCGTACTTTGCGCAGCGACAAAATGATAGACATGTCGAAATAGAAAGCATTTCCTGACGCGTAGAATACATTTTGCTATAATGATTTATCTTTGAAAGGGATGACAACTTTGTGCGTACAGGAGAAAATTCTGGTTACCAGCTTTTTCGCCTTTTCCCACAATGTTTTCTTCAAATGCTCTCTTCGTCAGGGTCGATTGAACAATATATCGTGTGGTAACGGGTTAAAGGGGGGGGGCGATTAAATCTTTTTTTTTTTTCAACAAATAAACAAAGCAAATTTGTATGGGGGGAGATGATTTAAAAGTACCATTAACTCTTTACCACACAATCCCGACTTTTAACGACCCTGTGAAAGAAGCCTTTTGAAAACATTGTGGGAAAAGGAGAAAATGCTGGTAACCAGCATTTTCTCCTTTTCTCACGATGTTTTCTACCCTTCCCAAAAGAAATTTCAGTTTTGCAATCACATTTATTTTGTCGTCTGCAAATGCTTTCAATTTGGACCAGTCCGAAATTTTGTCGTTTGGTAAAGAGTTAATAACACACCTTTATTCTCCAGTTCGATTTTATCATTTTTAACGAGACAGCTGTTGTAGCGAATGACCGTAAACGTTAATGGTTTAAATGCTTGCCTCTGATGCAACATACCATGCAAGACGTCAGATACTAGTAACTGTGGATGCATAAAATTCATTTTATCCAACAACCGACTGAATCATTAGGTAGAATGGTCCTATGACATGCAGAAAATTGACATGATAGCAAACAGTTTTGACCAAGGTCAGCCTGCGCTGTCCGCGCAGGCTGACCTTTGTCGATACATTTTTTTGCAAATGCACTAAAAATCCTTTTCACAGAGCAAGAGTAGAGTTGATTTGGCTCGATCTGGGCCACCCCCCCTCACCCCTCTCACCCCCCTTATTCAACAAAATAAGCTTATTTCATGTTATATCTTAACCTTCACCAAATTTCATGTAACACGCCCTCTAAGCCGCATGCTCATAAAATTATAAACCAACGAACCAATAGGTTAAGCATTCATAATTAAATCAAACTAACCTTTATCTTAATCCTTTTACCTTTAATTCAATTATTATCACCCCTCACCCCCACACTCAGTAAATAAAAAATTTTCGAAAAAAAAAAAAAATTTTAATTTTTTAAAAAAAAAAAATTTCATCATCACGCATCATTGCATCAGTTAACCAGCTAACCAACGGCATCAGTTAACCAGCTAACCAACGGCATCAGTTAACCAGGCAAACCCTTACATCTGTAACCCCCATCAACCCCCCATCAACCAACGCGTCATGCAATGGCTAGCCAGTTTATTGGTTAGTGGGGTGGGTTGGGATTATGGTGAAAAAAAAAAAATTTAATTGCATAACATCATAACGCAAATCATTGCTTAAGGTGAAACGAAAAATTATATTTAATATTTTTTCTTTATTGGAAAATCCTCTTTAATTACAAGAGGTGATAAAATTTCTAATAAATCATCTCTACGATAAGACCAACATTTTTTTATTTCCTTATTTCTTGCTAATATTTTAAGTTCTTTTACTCCATAAAAATTTAATTTTTCTTGAGGTGATGAATATTTCCAATCATAAGAAAATCCTTCTGATCTTTTCGATCTAGGTAAACAATTTTCACAAATAAAATTTTTATTACAGTCATTTCCTAAACATTTTCCATTTTTATCTTCCCTTTCTATTTCTTTTTTACATTTAATACATGTTGGTGTCAAACAATTTTTACAATTTATATATAGAAAATCTTTTCTTTCGTAAATACATGTACAAGGTGCTCCATAAGATCTTTGATATTCCGGCAATATATTATGTCTATACTTACATTCTTCACACTTTTTTTTAAGATACTTTTGTTTTTCTTTAAATATTCTCTCTAAATCACCTTTACAACAAATGCATTTAGTAAATAAAATACTTCTTAATTCTAAATTATTTTCAGTTAAAATTTCCATCTTATTACATTATATTATTAATTAAACAAAAACAACAAAATCAAAAAAAATTTATTTTTATTTGTTTTATTAACAAATAAAAATTTTTATTAATACGTTTTTGGTCTTGCCCCCTGTGCTTCATACATTTCTCTTTCTTCTTCTGTTAATCCTTGTAATCTATAATGTCCATGTGATAATGTTCTATAACTTCCATCCCTCAGTATCAACCCCTTTTTATCATCTTCAAAACTTAATGCTATTTTTTTCATTTTTATAGTAGTTAATTCATGAAGTTTACTTTTTATTCCTCCCATAGTTACACAAAAATCTTTTTCAGTATCCAAACAATCTTTATAAGTTTTAAATTTTAGGTCTTTTTTTATTACTGACTTTTTAACTCCTTTACATTTTTTAGTTTCTGCTTTCTCATTTGTTTTATAAATTTGTTTACCATCTTTATCTTTAGCTTCAATAGGCTTAATATAAATAAATTTACCATCTTTATCGGTTACTGCTTTACCTTCTTTATCCTTTTTTAAAACTAATTTTTTCATAGCATAAGTTTTTGCTCCAGGACTTACAAATCCAGTTAAAAGATCTCCTTCCATTTCATCCTTAAACTTACCTAACACATTACAATTTTTATCACTATACAATGGATGATTTTTTGGATAATTACTAAAGTCAAACAAATCATCGGCATCCTCTTTTAAATCTTCATACAAATCTTCAGTTTCTATTTTTAAAACATAACTATCAGTATCAGTATAGCACATAAATACTTTATCTTCACCAAATTTATTTTTAAAATAGTTATAATAATCTTCTAACATAGTTGTTTTGCTAATATCAAGTATGCTTACTCCTAAATAAATTGGCTTATCATATTTAATCCATGTTTTTTTCATATGTACCGCAACCAAATTTTCATCAAATATAGTATGATTATGAAAGTTATGTTTTGCTGTTAACTTTTTAAATCGTTCACTATTTTCACCATTAACTAATTCTATGTTTACTCTATTTCTTATATTTTCCATGGTTTTACCAAAAACAGAATTCATTGCTATCTTCCATAAATTATCTAAAAATTTATTTTTATCCTTCTTTGCTTGTGTTCTTAAAGCCACACACTTATCAACATATTTTTTAATAGCGGTACTCTCTTGATATTTAATTCCACGATGTATTTTTTTAATTTTTAATCCTAATCTCAGGTAAGTCTTTAAAGCTTCATAATGAAGTATATATTTTTCCTTATCATTTAAGTTTGGTATTAACTTTTCTACTTTACTAACTTTTAATTTTTCTGCTGCTAAAGGCATTTCATTATGCAAATCATGTAAATTTTTAGGATACTCTAAATCAACCTCCAGGGTACACGGATATTTTTTCCAATTATTTAATTCTTCTTCTGTCATCCATTTAAAACCGCTTACAGGTAAAGGCTTACTCATAGCCCAAGGATAAAGACTGTTTTTATCGATATAAAACAAATATATACTAGGCTTAGTTGAATCATACTCATCACCCATATACTTATTGTTTGCCTCTGCATATCTAATACTTGTCATGCAAACGCCACCCCTTTTTGATGCTTCAAAAAAGTTAAGCATATTTATATCAGTAAGTTTTTCTAATTTTATTTCGCTTACCTTAAGCATAGCATCCCATCCAAATCCAGGTAAAGTATAATACCAAGCAGGGTCTAAGTCAAATTCTTTATGCAAAGAAAATCTAAAGTTTTCTATAACATCGGCTAAAAGTACAACATCTGTTTCATTGTATAGTTGTAAATAATCAGACATAGTTTTGCAACCAAAAACATCCCACACTTTTAACGCGTGTGCCAGATCTTCTTCTGAAATTCCTTCTCTATTTAAGCTTGAATAAAATTCTTCTATAGGTGGTAGTTGTGTTTCTTTTAACTTATCAAAACTATCCATCCATTCATAAGGAAAGATACCCTTTCTACTTAACAATTTTAATTTCTCTTCTGTATAACCACCACGATGATTTTTTAAATAATACTTTAAATTTTTAAAATTTTCATCTTTTAAATTTTCTACAATTTTTTCTAAACTACTAGCTAAAAACTTAAAACTATCAAGAAATCTTAAATTAATATGTTTATTTCCTACCTTTAGATGTTTTGTAAAACTAATATATTTTTCTTCTGTGTTAGGTAAACAATCAATTCTACCACTAGTTTTACCAAGATACTTAATAAAAATATGTGCATCATAACCAGATAAATTATGAAAGAAAACAGGTATAAAATTTGGAACTTTTGCTTTAAGATTACAATCATTATGTGCGGCACCTCTATACTCACCAGTAAAATGACAATGATCTTTTACTTTATAATTTTCATGAGTAAATTTACCTCCACATATCCAACATTTTACTTCATTTTTATGTTTTCTAACTTTATCTTCAGTTAATTTTTCTATTTCTACTGGGTTTTTATAAAATTCTTTATAAAGTTGTTTAACATCCTTAGTTAAAGTATCTATAAAATGTTTTTCGGCATCCTCACCTACATATCCTCTTAATACTGGTTTCATAATTTTATCATTAGAAGGACAAATTAGATAGTTATAACTTACAGGTATATGCTTTTGTGTTTCAATAGTATTACTTTTTTGTTGTTGTTCTATTTTTTGTAATATACATTCAAAATCAGCAATAACTGCAAATGGTACCATAATTTTTCTACAATAGTTTTCAAACTTTATTAAAATTTTTTCAGGATTTTCAGGATCAAACTTAGGCATTATTAAATCAACTCCATCATGATCTTCACAACGCTCCATATGTTTTTCTAAAAGTTCTTCACTACCAAAATGGTTCATACAAAGCATACAATACTTAACATTATGATTAGAAGCTGTTTGAGTTCTCAGTAAAGCATTAATATTTTTTATTAAAACATAATGTGTTTTTTCTTCTTCATCTTCAATATATAACAAATTTATATGTTTTTCTTTTAAACTTTTTATAACTCTAATACGTTTGATTTTTTCCTTACCTTCTACTATCCCAAAAACATTAACGCTAATTGTTGGATTTTGTCTTTCAAACTTATCTATATCCTGTAAAGAAACAGGATATTTAATTCCTTTCATATTTAAACTATTTTCCTTAGATTTTAAATCACCAATTCTTTCAGGATGATTATCTGTTGGATTTAAATGCCTTAAAACACACCATTTAAAACATTCATCATCCTTACTTTTCATATTAATACATGCCTTTTTATTAACAATCCACTTAGGTAGGGGTAGAAATTCACCTGCTCTTAATGGTTCATAAATAACACTATGTAACTTTAAATGAACCACACTATTAAACGACCAACCACTACCATTTGAAGTAAATTTAATAAAATTTTCTATAATTCTTTCCATCATTTTTTCGTATACTTCTTCTACATTAGTTCCTTCTAAGAAAATCTCATAACTACCAGAAGAAAAATTTGCTTCTACTATTTGTCTATTATTACCCTCTCCTCTTTCCATATAACATTGAAGATTTAATTTTACTTTATGACTATGCATGCTTCTTAAAAGATTTTCAATTGTCGGTTTTGTAAGCATTAAAAACTCTTGTAATGTCTTAACAGGTATACCGTCTATTTTATGTTCAGTTGCATAATCTTTTAAGGCAGATCTATTTTGAAATAATTTTATTTTTTTCTCTCTTTCTTCATCATATATACTTTTTAATTTATTTTTTAAAGCATTAAGTTCTGGTGTTATACTTGGTTGTTCTACTCTTACATTTTCTAAGCTCCTTAGCAAATCATTAACTGAAGTAGTTTGCTGCCTGGTTGGTGGTGGTATATAGGGCGTTGGTTGTAATATTGGTGCATCAATGGCAACGATATCCCTATCTAATATTGAGGGTCCCGTATTAATCAAAAGAGTTATTAGTTCATCACGTCTAAGCCTTGAGTATCTTCTTAATCCCCTTTCCCTTGCTAAATTTCTTAATCCTTCTACATTGTATCTATCAAATTGACGATCAATTTTTTTTAAATATAAATTTCTTTCCTTAAGTCAAATTTTATTATTTTTTTATAAATAATAAAATTACTCACTAAAGAATATCAATTCTATATTTACCTTTCCATACTCTACCATTCCAGTTTTCAATTGTTTGTGGACATTTTTCAATAAACTTACCAGCCTTATAAATCGATGGAAACTCTTTCACCTCTTCAGTTTCAACATCCTTTAAGGTAACCCTCTTTGGGTTTTTAGCAATATACTTTAATCTTTCATAATTAGGAATTTTTTTTAAAAATTTTTTTTCTTCCTCTTCAGGATACAAACCATGCTCTTTTAACACATCAATATACTTTTTCTTGCTCCAATAGGAATACCACTTAATATTGTTATCTGTTAATATTTTCTTAAAATCAGCAACCTTTTTCATTTTATTTAAGTAAAAAATAACTTAATATACTACACTCATCTTATTACCATCACTCTGGAAGTTAATTAGCCTGTCACTCAATAAAACTGAAATTGCCACAGTATTAGCTGGAACAGGTCTTTTAAATGTTGCTTTAACATGTATATCAGTTACAGAATACTTAAGTCTTTCACTTTGTTTTGATAAATCAAACACAAACAAAGGAAAAAGGGTTTTGTAATCTGAAGGAGTAATATTAGGGTTTGATACTAATTCATCCATGTTAAAAAACTTTTTTCTAAACAAAGCAGCTTCACTATATATTCTACTAAATTGATTTTCATTAAAATCTATATCATAATCATATAGTGGGTATTTTTTTGAACCTAACATTACATAAATATTTTTAACATTTAAGTTGTCAAATATAGCCGGGTTTTGTTCTTGGTTACCACTTTTGTTAGTTTGAAAACCAACAATTAAGAAACGTGGTACCTCAGGAGATGATTTAGATGATAACCTCCAAGTAAAACTTGTTGCTTGTGGAACCGCAATACTGTCGCTTTGTATCATTCTATACCCAACTGGAAATTTTTCTTTCTTCTCAATAAATTTAAAAAGTTCCAACCTATTACTATCTTCCGGCGTTACATGAGGCATAAACCAAGATACCTTCAGTAAATTAACTCTACCAGCAGCGGCACCATTATCTCTAAAAATTGCGTCATCATCATTATTTCTTGTTAAGGTTAAAGTTTGTTTCATACCATATAAAACTTTGTTGTAATCTTCACAAAAACCAAATATATGTTTCAATGGTATCTTAAAACTAAATGTTCCCACATCACCGTTTGCTACACCCGATAGTCTATTTGGATCATTAAAAACATCATTAACTGATAAAATATAGTTTTTTCTTATATTAAAACCATCGTTGTTTGCAATGGTATCATTAATATCCTTATACCATAGTTGGTTTAACCCTTGTGATTTAGAAAAGTCATCAGGGTATTTTATCAATCCAAGCATTGTTGTAGTCTGACCAGGATAATTAATGCTTTCTATCTCTTGTCCACTAAGTTGATATCTGATATTTTTAAACAGATACATCATCCCATTATTTGTTAAGGCAACCTCATCAACCGCTCTATCATACACACCACCACCTGCAGCTGCTGATTTTTCTAATTTACCTATAATTTGTAAATATGACTCTGAAGGATGATAAAAAATATCTTGAGTTTCTATATCAATCCTAATATTTCCTCCAGAGTTGTTAAAATTGGTTCCTGTAATAGGCTCATACTCATAATATTCATATTCATCAATACTATCATCTTTAAAAATCGGTGCTTTAATATTTAAAATATCCATTTTTATTATATACAATTATAATTTTAAGTCAAATTATAATTGTTTATATTAATTTAATTTGCCCATAGTTGAGGGAATGACTTGTTTTCATCATTTACATACACACCCTTAAGTTTAATATTTTTAATTTTTTCTACTGAAAGGTTTTTTTTCATTTTTAGATAAATTCTATTTCCGTAAAGTATGGTTACCTTAGACATATTATTTTTTTTTAGATATTGATTTATATCTTCTTCAAATTCCTTAATGATATCAGCTTTTTCGGGTGACAATTTTAAAACAACCTTTTTATAATCATAATTTGTATCACTGCTATCTAATACTTCACAATCTTCATCAAGTTTTAAATTAGCATAAAGGATACTAACCTTTTTTGTATTGTATTTTTCATAATGCGTTAAATTAAATTTTAGATTAGTCATTCTTTTTATTTAATGTAATAATTTACTTAACTTAACTTAACTTTATAATACTTTAACTCCGCCACCCTTACTATTTAACTTCTTAACTAAATCTTGAATAGCAATTGCACTACCATCTATTAAAGCATTAATATTTTTCGCTGCAGGTTGAGTTGTTGTAGTAGGCTTTTGAGTATATTTTTCTACAATCTTTTTAGATTTTGGTGTTAAAGCCTTTTGAACTAACTTTTTACCTGCATCAACCGCGGCACTCTTTCCAACCTCTAACGCTTTCTTTGCTCCTTCCTTAGCTACACTCTTACCAACATCAACTGCTGAAGATGCAATTTGTTTAGCTGCGCTGCTTGTAAAGAGTTTTGTAAGAAAATTGGATAAAGTATCAAATACTCCGGCTCCTCCATAAGCATAACCTCTTTTAAATCCTCTCTTTTGTGTTGTAATCATTTTTTATATTTTAGACATTAATTTTTTATAAGCTTTTGTATCTAAAACATGTTGTCTTTTTAATTCATCACAAATACTTACCAACTCATTTCTTACGCCTGTATGACCTGCTTCTTTACTTGCCATTAATAGGTCTAATCTTTCTAATAGTGCATTAGGGTCAGATGGAATAATGGTAATTCCTTCTCCAAAGGATATTTCTTTCCAAATTTTACTAAGTATTTTATTCCACTTGGTCTTAGTCGATTTATCAACATATTTTGCTTGCCTAGTTGATGGGTCGTTATTGTAAAAAAGAGCATTGGATGATTTCATTATGTGTGAATAAATATGTAAATCAAATAAATCATAATTTTTTTTATTTGGGTTTTTAGAAGTAATTAATTCCCAAAAACCAGGTGAATCCATATCATAATCATGATCACCAATTAATGCTAAGTAATGGTTATTAATGTAAACTTCTTTATCACCAAGATATAATTTTCCATCTTTTGCATAAAACCCAAACGTTGTATCAGCTTCATCTTCTACATCATATTTTTTTAAATATTTTTTTGCATTTTTTCCAAGAAAATACGGCATTCTGGTACCTTTTTCTTCACTTTCTAATCTAATATTTTCCATTTCTTCATAGCTAAGTTTATCAAAATCATATGCTAATATAGAAGTAAAACCTTTTAATTCAATAGCTCCAAATTCTTGTACTTTTTTTTTAATAGGGTCTAGTTTTTCTGAAACAGGTCTAAAAAACCTAGAAAGTTGTTGTTGATATTTTAATTTGCCTTCTTTCACTGCAAGTTGATCATCATGAATTCTTTTTTTCAGTGCAACAAATTCTTTTACTGTTTGTTCCCTTTTCAAAGGGTCTTTTATCTTCAAAAATGACATTTTTTTAAAAGTAAAAAAATTTTTTAATTTGTGTTGTCTATCTCACATGCACAAGAACACTTAAACTTGGGTGGTTTTAGTTTTAATTTGAATGCCTTTCTACAAGCCTCCTGAATTCCTCCCGTGCTTCTATTCGCCCCTTCTCTATTAAACTCTCTGATTCCTCTAGCTTGCTTTTTTTCTTAGACTTACTTCTAATTTCTTCCTTCATTTGTTTGTATTTTTCCAATTCTTCCATAATTAAAGTAAATTCTGAATGATCTATTTTGTTGTCTGTTATTGCTTTTGATATATGTGTAAGTAGTGTGTTTAGCTTTGAATCAGCCAACATTTTTATCTGAAGATGTTTTTCTGATTTTGTTCTGGTTCTTCTAACTACAAACTTACCCACCAATGCGGCTAACCCAACAACTAAAGCACAACCTTCTAGAACCATAGTTGCAGGTATCGCTACAACGGTTGATAGTAAAGCGATTCCACCTGCTCCGGCGCCTAGTGCTATAACGGTTAGTCCAGCTTCTACATTATCCACATTCTTACTAATCTTTAAATACTTTTTACTTAGTTGCTCTCTTTCCTTAACTTCATTTTCTAGAAAAGTCTGAATTTCTGATATCTTTTGTAACCTGAATGATTGGCCATTGTCTCTTGAGGATATTACTGGCTCTAATGATGGTGCATTTGGTATATTTCGTTCTTCTGGTAGCTCTGGATATATCTTTTCTTTTAGTTCCATTTATTATCAACAACTAATTTTTTTAAATTGAGTAGCAAAGACGACACAAAAATGTGTTTTCTTGTATTTTTTTTATTTTATTAGAGTTGTTTGTAATTGTGATAACCATGTCATCCACCTCTTCTATTGTAACTTCATTTGTAATAGTTAATTGATTAAGTTTTAAAGCATAAGATAGAGAAACTAAAACAAAGCCTTTACTCATATTGAAACCAATACCTAAGGCTATCGTCTTCGTTTGTCCTCCTTCTAATACTAATGGTTGTTGGGTAAAAATATCCCATGTAACAGGATTAAGTTTTTTAGCTGGATACTTAACTTCTACAGGTTTCCAAAAAATAGTTTTTGGTTGAACTATTTTATGTTTTTCATTTCCAAATTTATGCACATTCATATTTTTAAATTTACAATATTGCACCTAATATAGGAATATTAGCAAATGGGCTATTAGGTCCTAAAAGAAGACCTTTTCCATCATAAATTTTACCACCTTGTTTTAAATACAATCCATCACCAACGGAATAGAATCCTTTACCTTTGTATGGTTTAAGATATAAACCTTCACCATCAGTTTCTACTTGACAGAGACAACCACCTTTCTTAAGATACAAACCATTACCCATTGCTTTTTGAACTCCTGAAGATGCCAAACCAGATAGTGCACCAACTCCCAAAGCAGGTAAAACGGTTCTTGCTAATGTAGGTAGAACTGATGAAGCTAATCCCGCTAATAGAGGTAAAAATCCACCTTCTACTTTCATATTATGCTTAAGTTGATTAGGAGACATTTTAATCGTTGTTCCCTTTTTACCATTATAAGCTTTTGTAAGTTTATTTACTTGTGAATTGGTTAGTGCAATTACATCATTACCATGAATATCCTCATGCTTTAAACGAATACTTGCCGGAGCTTTGTTTCTAAAAGAATGTAAAATTTTTTCCTTTTGTCCGTCTGATATATTTATTTTTGCATTAATATAGTTTGTCATTTTTTATATCTATCTTGCTTCTCTTATATGAAATCTAATTGTTAAATTTTCCCCTCTAAGATTGAGTAATGTTCCATCTTGGTCTGTAATTGATACATTAAAATTATGTATTTCATTTAATGTTAATGGAAGGTAAACAAGGTTTACCGGATTTTCTATAATTTTATATCCTGGTGATACATTTGGAAAAAAACTATAAATTGTATTTTTTTGTGAACCGTTAACATAACTACCTGAAATTAAATCTATATTAACTAGTAAGCTATTAATACTAAGAATATTTACTACATTTTCTGATTCATGAAATCCTTGTTCATATTTAGCACGAGAGAACCCTAATATTTTAGCAATAGAATGTTGTTGGTTAAAATCAACCTGATATCCATTTTCTAAAACAAGAATAGACTTTAAAGTATTAGTATTTGCTGAGATACTGATATAATATTCTTCATTAACAGCATCATAATAACCCTTTTTTCTCATTTCTTGTTGAATTACATCATTAATATCAACTAGATCATAACTTCCTTCAGGTATTCTTATTTTTACCCATGTTGCACCATTATCTGGTGAATAAACAAAAATGTTATTGCTTGCATCAATATTAGGAAATGAATAATAAGTTTCAAGATTAACCAATGCTATTTCATATTCTTTATCTTGGTCTAATTTAAGTGGAGGAGTAAATCTTGTTCTAAACTCTGTTTTGTTATCGCTTACGATAACTTGAAATGATGTTTTATGGTTAGTGTTTTTTACTATCTTTTCAAGTAATTCTACTTCCATTTTATAAATTTGTAAAATATATTTTAATGAAAAATATATTTTTTAATTATAATCTTTGTAATTTCGTGGTATGTAAAAGTTGTCAAAACCACATCTATATTTTCCATCGTTAGGGTTCTTAGTTAAATCTAACACTACAAAACCATGAGGTATTTCCCAACATTTTTTACAAAAATTAATAAACTCTGTTTTAGTCATGTCATCTCCTACATGATCACTATAAATATGATTAAGATTTTTTAAGTCTTGTCTAAACAAACATATTAAGTTAGCATTTTCTCTAATAGTTTGACGGGGTAGTCTAAAATAGTTTTGTGCCAGATAAAAACAATCGGCATTACTATGTCTACCCCTTACATAATAGTTTTCACACTTGTTTTGTCTTTCTAAAAGTAAGTCATCAAATATCATTAAGTTTTTATTTGATGCATTTAAATCTCTTGGATCAGGTACATCACTAGCATATTCAAAAAATTCACAATCGATATCAGATTTTTCCTTAATTGTTTTTGCCCATTCTTCAACTAATGCTGTAGGTGAAATATCTCGGTTTTGAACTTCATCTTTAATTGAAAACAACCTTAATATGTATTCTTTTGGTATTTTTTCTTCAAAAGCTTTTTTAAGTATGCGATATTCTGGTTGAAACAAACTTTTACCAAAAACGTATAAGTTACCATAATCTAACCAATCAGGTCTTAACAAAAGGTTAAGTAAAAGTGTAGTTTTACCACATCCTGATTTGCCTACTATTAAACCTCTGATACTCCTAGGTAAAAGAGGATGGTTAAATCTTTTTGCTAATGTTTCATTCCAAGATAAATTAACAATATCCATATTTTAATTAAAAAAATTTATTTTAATATATAAAAAATGTATTGTTTTAAATGTAAAAAGAAAACTGATACTACTGATATACAGTATACGGTAAGTAAAAATGGTAAAAATATGGCACGAGGAAAATGTGTTGAATGTGGAACAACAAAAACACAGTTTATTAAACAACAAGAAGGTGGTTCGTTGTTAAACAAAGCAATCAATAACTTACCTGTTGAAATGCACTTACCTGGTCATAATTTTACTGGCCCCGGTACCAAGTTAAAGAAAAGATTAAATCCTGATTTAACACCTAAAGATTGGTCAAAGCCTGTTAATCGCGTTGATGAAGCGGCTTATCATCATGATATCTGTTATCTTAAACATAATGATACTAAAACACGGAATGATGTGTGTGATGCTAATATGCTTAAAGAGTTAAAAGGTATCTATAATCCTACTATTAAGGAAAGAATGGAAAGAGGATTGGTTTCCTCATTGATAGGAACCAAGAAAAGATTTGGTATGGGTGTCGGTAAAAAAAAAATTTAGAAAATATAATGCTAGCAGAAGAATTACATAAACCTGTAAAAAGAAAATTTAAGAAAAGGAGAGTTAGAGTAGGGGGTGTCGATAGGATATGGGCAGCAGATTTAGTAGATATGCAAGCATTTTCTAAACTAAATCGTGGAGTAAAATTTCTTCTTGCTGTCATTGACATCTTTTCAAAATATGGTTGGCTGGTCCCCTTAAAGGATAAAACAGGAAAATCTGTTTCTGCTGCACTGAAGAGTATTTTTAAGGAAAGAAAGCCTGAGAAAATGTGGGTAGATCGGGGGAAAGAGTTTTATAACAAAGATGTTAAAGATTTGATTGAATTGTATTCTACTGAAAATGAGGAAAAATCAAGCGTTGTTGAGAGATGGATTAGAACAATGAAAGAAAAAATGTGGAAGTATTTCTCTGCTAACTCAACAAAAGTATATATTGATGTATTACAAAATCTTGTTAAGGAATACAACAACACGAGACATTCTTCTATTAAGATGTCGCCAATTGAAGCAAGTAAGAAGAAGAATAAAAATAAAGTTTGGACAACATTGTATCCTGATTATGATCAAGTAAGGGAGGATATCAAACCAAAGTTTTCTGTTGGAGACAAAGTAAGGATAAGTAAAAAGAAAAGGACATTTGAAAAAGGTTATACAACGAGATGGACTGAAGAGGTTTTTACAGTTACAGAAGTAAAACATACAACACCTATAACGTATAAGATTGAAGATTTAAATGGTGAAGAAATTAAAGGTTCTTTTTATGAGCCTGAACTACAAAAAACGAGCCAAGAGGTGTATAGGATAGAAAAGATTATTAAAAAAGGTAAAAAGAAATCTCTTGTAAAGTGGAAAGGTTATTCTGATGAGTTTAATTCGTGGGTTGATAATAGTGCTATTGTAAATATTTAACTATATAAAAATGAAAAATATTTTAGTTGATAATATAACTTTACCAAATAAACCTTTAAGCAATTTTGAGCTTGAGGATGCTGCAAAAAAAATAAAAATAAAAAATTTTAGAGGAATATTTTTAAGAGATACCCTACCTAAAAAAGTAAGAAAAAAAGAATGTGGTATATTAAATCTTGATGACGCAGGCGGACCTGGTACTCATTGGGTTGCTTGGTTTAAAGATGGAAAGAAAAAAATTTATTTTGATAGTTATGGTATTCAACCACCTCTCGAAATTATAGATTATTTAAAAAGTCCATTACATTACAATACGGATCAATTACAACAAGCAGGTGAAGTATTTTGTGGTCATTTATGTTTATATATTCTTAAAGAATTGTGCTTGGGTAATAAATTTCAAGATATTTTAAATAAACTTTTTTAGCAATATTAAAAATGCCTGTTGATAAATTTGGAAGAATGGATGAAGTTAAAACAAGCGGTGATGGTGTATCGCTTGCTTACATCTCAAATAATTTTTTACGTAAAGATGGAACTACCCCCGTTGCTGGTTCTATAAATATGAATGGAAACACATTAACAAGGGTTAGTAATCCAGTAAATCCACAGGATGTTGCTACTAAGAGTTATGTTGATGCAAACGCAGGGCTGTTAGATGAAAATGGCGGATATCATATGACAGGATATTTAAATATGGGTTTTAATAAAATAAAAAATATAGCGGACCCAGAGGAGCTGAGTGAAGCTGCTAATAAAAAATATGTAGATGCTGCTGAAAGTGTTTTTGTTTTGGGAGCAGATGGTACAGCAAGAGGAGATATTTCTATGGATGGATTTAGGATTAACAATGTTGGTTCACCTATAGAAACTCAGCAAGTTGCAAATAAGTTTTATGTTGATACCGCTATTGAGGCAATAACTGCAGGTAATAATGCTTTAACAAAAAACCGATATGGAACTTTCTTAGCAACTGGTAAAATAGATATGAACACTCACCCACTTACTGGATTACCAAATCCTACAGATCGTGATGCTGCAGCTAATAAAAATTATGTTGATAATGGAGGAGCCATTGTAAAAAATCCTGATGGAAGTTTTACGGCAATATCTGATGTTGATTTTCAAGGTTTTACTATAAAAAATGTTGGGGCTCCTGCAGAAGAAAGAGACTTAGCAACAAAATCTTACGTGGATGAAAAAGTATCACTTCCTTCTCTCATAGGTCCTAAACCTATTATAAGCGTGCATGCTGAGGAACAAGGAGAATTAAAAATTGGTGGTTATGAGTTTGCTTTTGGTAATGGAAGCAGCGGAGAAACTCATGGGTTAGGTGGATATTGTATGTCTGCTCCTGGTAGAATTTTAAGAGGAACTTTAATGGTTGTTAAAGGAACCGGTGCTCTAAGAGAAGAGTCAAAAGTTAATATTGTCGTAAATGGAGTTGAACAACCTAACTACTCCATAATAAAAAAGAAAGGAGAAGGTTGTAGTTGTACAGTTTTTCCTAAACCTTTAGAAGTGGAGCAATGTGATGTTATTAACTTTATAACAAAGAGAAACAATCCAAACGCTAAAAATGCATATTTGACAATACTGATAGAGTTGGACTTGTAAAATATATAACCCTTTACTGGGTTAAATATTTATAAAAACTTAAAGTTTATACTATATTCTTCAATGTCATTAATACAACTTTCAAGGAAACTATGTTCATATGGGCAATCTATAAATCTTTGTTTAAAGAGAGATAGCAAATTGGTTAAATCTTTACTGATAAATTGATGTTTAACGCGTATGTTGTTACCACCAGCATAAAATGTTATGTTTAAAGTATCTTCTTTAGGTTGTTCATAAAACATTTTACTGCAGTAATAGTAGATATCACTAAACCATCTTTGATTTTTATAGGGCATTAGTCCGGTTCCATTTGTGTAAATGATTTTGTTTGTGTTTATAGGATGAATATTTGATTTATCCTTAAGTAGGTCATTTAGCTTTTGCTTGAAATCTGGTTCTAGTTCTAGCATTTTATTTTATGAAAATTTTTGTTTAGTTAATCTATTTCTGCTATTTCATCCACAGCTTTCAACTGTTGTTCTGGTTTTAGATTGTATTTTATTAATCCATTACAAGAACTTACTGTAAATACTGTTATACCATAAATTATACTTAACGTTTTAAATTTAGATACTATTTCCCTTCTTAGTTTTAAATGGTGTCTATTAGTTTTATTTTCTTCCTCATTATTAAATAAAGTAGCTTTCTTTTTCATTAAATTATATGTATTTTTTATATACTCATCAATAAAATTTATCATTTCTTCTTTTTTGCTTCTCCCTTTAAATTTCTTTTTTTTATCAATAATACCACAAATATTAAGAAGTTCTTTACTACCACATTTTTCATTAACTCGACTTATAGTTAATCCAATAAATTTATCCGTATACTCCATTATTTCTAGTATGCTACATTCATTTAAAGAGCCGTATTTATGATTACTTTTAAGTATTTCTTCTTTTCCCATACGTAAACTAGCAAATTTATTCATGTTTTATATATCTCTGGTTCTTTAACTAACACCATGTTTGCGAACTTTTAAGAGTAAATTCAATTTTTTATTTCTATCAAAGGAATAAAAAATTTAAATTTTTTTTTAAATTTTTTTTTTTTTATTTATCAATTAATTCTATCAATGTTTATTAAACCGTTTTCTAGTTCTTCTCTTTCGGATATTAGATGATTTAGATAGAAACATTCGTCTGCAAATTCACAATTTTTATCAAACCATTCTTGCATTACTCCACCATATATACTATGGGTTAGGAAGTAAGTATAACAATTTATTTTTTTATAAAACTCTTCTAGTTCTCTATATTCTTTTTCCAGATTTACCACGTATTTGAACTCTTCATCCTCTACGGAAAATGTTACACATGCTTTGTTTGTTATTTCTTTAAATAACTCATATTTATGTTCAATATCCTCATATGCTCTTGAATGGAACCGGTCTATTGCCTGTTTGTTTTTTACAGTTTTACTTGCTTCTATTTCTTCATTTATTTTTTCCATATTTCTCTTTTAATATGGGTTATATATCATCTTAAGATGAAATATATACCATGGATTATTATTTAAGTCCTATTTTAACACGATTTTTTAGTCTTTTTTGACAAACACATCAGCTACTTCCTTTGTTATTTGTTTTTTAAAAAAATCACAATCCTTGTCTAAAGATGAATGTTTATCATTTAAAGCTTGTATAACTTCATCTTCTATATCCTCAAACACATTGTCTAAAGTTTCCTCCATTTGTTCTCTTATCTTATCAACATCTGTATCTAAAGCTATGTCATTTTTTAAATCATCTAACCTAAACTGAAGATCCTCCTCTTTCACAGCATTAAAGTAGCGGGTAAGATTTCTTATTGCTTTTTCTATTATATCCTCTACTCTACTTTCAAACAAATTGTTGATGGTGCTTGCCTCTTCATAAAACAAGTCATCAAACTCTTCTTGTGATCGTATGACAACACCATTGTTATCATTATTATCACTTATGTTTTCATTATTATTTTCAGTAAAACTTGCCATTTTACCTACTTTTACTTAGGAAATTTTAATTTTAAAATCAATTTTTATTAAATCATGGCAAGCGATTTTTTTTACCAAAATCCCAACCCACCCCACTAACCAATAAACTGGCTAGCCATTGCATGACGCGTTGGTTGATGGGGGGTTAATGGGGGTTACAGATGTAAGGGTTTGCCTGGTTAACTGATGCCGTTGGTTAGCTGGTTAACTGATGCCGTTGGTTAGCTGGTTAACTGATGCAATGATGCGTGATGATGAAATTTTTTTTTTTTAAAAATTAAAATTTTTTTTTTTTTTCGAAAATTTTTTATTTACTGAGTGTGGGGGTGAGGGGTGATAATAATTGAATTAAAGGTAAAAGGATTAAGATAAAGGTTAGTTTGATTTAATTATGAATGCTTAACCTATTGGTTCGTTGGTTTATAATTTTATGAGCATGCGGCTTAGAGGGCGTGTTACATGAAATTTGGTGAAGGTTAAGATATAACATGAAATAAGCTTATTTTGTTGTATAAGGGGGGTGAGAGGGGTGAGGGGGGGTGGCCCAGATCGAGCCAAATCAACTCTACTAGCAAGACTCAGATGAAACCGCAGCTGTAGACCGTTTTGACTTTGTAAAAGGAGCCAGAGGCTTGGAAATTGTGATGCTGTACCTCAGTTAGCGAGATGAAGCCCAAGGCCCTCATGGATAGGTGAACTGGGCGCCTACATATAACGTTGTGAAAACACGGTGTTAGAAACAAAGATAACTTAAGATTAGATCGACGCCACACTATCACAGGAAGAAACAGCTTGCCCTGTTTGACTTTTTGCCATGCAGCGACATGTTTTATTGACTCACAACAATCCGCTACCAATACATGGGTTCGAATAATGTGTAGGGATGGTTTTGTTGGTGCGTTCGTTCGTACGTTCGTTCGTTCGAATTACTCTTTGCCATGTGGCGACATGTTTTATTGACTCACAAAATTCCGCCACCAATACATGGGTTCGTATAATGTGTAGGGATGGTTTCGTTGGTGCGTCCGTTCGTTCGTTCGTTCGTTCGAATGAATTTTTGCCATGTGGCGACATGTTTTATTGACTCACAAAAATCCGCTACCAATACATAGGTTCGTATAATGTGTAGCGATGGTTTTATTGGTGCGTTCGTTCGTATGTTCGTTCGTTCGAATGACTTTTTGCCATGTGGCGACATGTTTTATTGACTCACAAAAATCCGCTACCAATACATGGGTTCGAATAATGTGTACGGATGGTTTCGTTGGTGCGTTCGTTCGTACGTTCGTTCATTCGAAAAGCATTTTACGCCTCATGTCATTTTCAGAGCGGCAGCAGGTGTTGCGAATGATGGTAAGTGTAGATGAAACGGCCGGTGGACACCGTTTTGTCTTTGTGAAAGTAGCAAGAGGCTTGGAAACTGTGATGGTCATGATGTCAGCGAGATGAAATACAAGGACCTCGTGGATAGGTGCACTGGACGCCTAGATATAACCAAAGTTCTGTTGAAAACGATGGAAAACACGAATGAAACAAACCTTAAATCAACACATTATCATGTGTTGGCATGATGTTTAGGGATGGTTTTGTTACTGTGTTCGTTCGTTCGGTCGATCGATCGTTCGTTTGTTTGTTTGAATAGTAATTTGCTCCATTGTAAAAAGTTTTCAGTTATATCACAGCAACAGCTCACTTTCTCAACGTTTCACCCATTCTTTGTCCAGTTTAAAGGTTGGTCTTTGTAACTTAACCCTTTCCCAAACGACAAATTTTGGACTGGTCCAAATTGAAAGAGTTTGCAGACGACAATTTCAAATTTGATGAAAATGGCATAAAGTTATCAAAAAGGGTAGAAAACACTGTGGGAGAAGGAGAAATTGCTCGTTACGAGCAATTTCTCCTTTTCCCACAGTGTCTTCAAAAGACTCGTACTGTAGACACGTGAAAACCAGGGCTTGTTTGGGAAAGGGTTAATGCATAAAGACACTCTCATAAAAACCATCCCTGCCGCCGATGAAGATCGAACCGGGAAATCCACTTTCTTTACATCTGAGTCATGCAGGACCCTTCAGATATAATAATGTTTTAAAATATCGCTTATCCCTCCGCCAAACAATCTCGAGTTTTAACGATCTTGACGAAGAAGCCTTTTGAAAACGTTGTTGGAAAAGGAGGAAATGCTGGTTATTAATTAGCATTTTCTCCTTTTCCCACAATGTTTTCAAAAGGCTTATTTCTGATGGCCGTTAGAATTCGGGATTGTGTATTAAAGGGGCAGTACTTTGCCAAATTTGCATCGTTGATCACTAGTGTCACATGTTATGCATTTTTTTTTTAATTTAGAAAATTTAATTTTATGGTGACTATTGGTGGGAGTAGCGAACAGTGTAGAACAATATTAGACTGTGGCTATATATACATGTATTAGCCAGCATAATTGTACACTCTAACGCTTGGACTGTATTCATTGCCCATTTTAAATCGCATTCCCATTTGTATTATAGATTGAGAGAGTAACGCAATTTCTGATTGGCTAAACCAGATGGTTTAGTTGGCTAAACCAGATGGTTTAGCTAATCAAAAATCGCGTTACATTGAAAGGAAGAAAATTCTTAAGAATTAAATGAGAATTTTGTAACGAATCAAAAATCGCGTTACATTGAAAGGAAGAAAATTCTTGTTTCTTGAATACGGGCCCTTGATCCCTATTCACCAATTATTCTTAAGAACATTCTTGGTCTAATTCTAGATTTATTAAATAACACAAGTTCTAGTTGGCTAAACCGTTTGGTTTTGGTTTAGCCAATCAGAGGTTGTGTTACTTTCAAATTTAGAAAATTCTTGAGAATAAGACTAAGAACGTTCTTAAGAAAGGTTGGTGAATAAGGACCCTCGTCTACTCTGAAATGACTAAAAAGAAACAAAGGCATCGATTCTCTGTTCGCGCAGCTGATATGCAAAACTATATGAGCCATGCGCTAGCAAAAGGGGATTTAATGCATCTCCATGATGCATTGTATCACACAAGATATCACATAATTATAGATCCAGATCATCTATTTTGTCCAATAACCGGTTGAATCCCGGGGTAGAAAGGGTCTTAGACATGCAGAATATTAACTAAACGCAAAAAGTTTCGACCCGGGTCAGCCTGCAACGCGGATTGCGCAGGCTGAACTGTGATGATACTTTTTGAAGACGCATTAAATCCCCTGTGCACAGAGCATAGCCCAAGTCCTTTCAATTATAGATTGGAACACTGTAATACTTTGTACATCTGTGACACCGGAAATGTCAAAAGGGACCAAATAAGGGGGTCAGTCCTTGATGAGAGTCCATCCTGACCGTGGTCAACTCTCGTGAGACCTTGCGAGTCTTTTAACCCTTTACGACCTGTAAAAAAGTTTTTTTTGTGAAAACATTTGTGGGAAAAGGAGAAAATGCTGGTAACCAGCATTTTCTCCTTTTACCACAAATGTTTTCTACATTTTCACATGCGTATTCTATGATTTTAGCCGTATTTTAAATTACATTTTGCGAAGGATTTGAATATGGAAGATTCTGTTTTATTTTCGTCTGGTAAAGAGTTCGGCATAATTGATTCCCGCCTTTCGACCATCAACTGACGGAAGCGTCGCTTTGAACTTCCGGTTTATTTCGCCAGTGACGACGGAAACGTGTTTCAGGTGAATAGGGAACGCGGATAGCGGTTTATTGAATTTCATGAATATGATTATGTGGCGGACAGTTGACCCTGTCTGTGATCTGTGACCGGACAACACTGGACCTGGTCAACCCCGGCTTGTCCTAAAGACCCTGAGTGGAGGATCTAGCACGCGTTACCCCAGGAAGCCATAAAATTCTCAGCATGACCCGTGACCTTTGGCTTGACCTTGACCGGAAGCAGCATCTTATCCGTCAAAATGATCTTTTATTTTGTTGAAACATCATAAACTGATTTCCTGTTCGCGAGCGTTGAAAGGTTGAAGTAATTATTCAGGCTATAATTTTATGGTTGATTTATGCTAAGTCCATGTAGGCAGAAATGTCAATTTACCATTTAAATGCAGATGGAAAGTTTAATTCCTTTTACTTCACGGCGCAGACCAAGATCAGATTGCAGAGAACGCTCAAACAGATATAAATGTAACACTTTTCGAAAAATGTATTCTGTGACAAATTACAGCAAAAAAATAACCTTGAAGTTGGAATTAATTCACAGGAGAAAAAAATCACTGTCAGTTGCGCACAACGGTTTTCAAAATCTTTCTTGAATGTCCAATCCGGATGCACATTTATCAACACTTTCAAAATTAACTCAACATTCAAGTTAAAAAGATAGACATCTGATTGGCTGAAACAGAACGTCTATTTCAAAAAAATATGGATACATTTCTTAGGCGGAATGTCTTTAGTTTATAATGCTATATCAAGATTGAAAAAGAAACGCTATTGTGTATTACATTAAGAAGCAATTTTCAGTCTCTAGGGTGTCAAGCGAGACTCACTGTGTTTGAACGGACCGTGTAGATCAAGATCAGACTGCACAGTCTGATCTTGAATCTATACTACTAGTATCCGCTGCGAAGCAATATTTAGGTTTTCGCCATTGGTTCTGAATCGACATTCACATAACTTATCTATCATTTGAAGGATAAGACATTTTTTCCGAATAATAAAACAAAATCTTGTGACATCCCCCCCGATAAATCTTTAGATTAAGAACAAGGGGAAAAAGGTGAGAGATTTTAATGATGAGGTATACACATCTCGTTTATATCGTAAACGATTCATTTAAATTCTGGGTCCGTATTCAATAACCATTCCTGAAAAAAAAAAGAACGTTCTTAGTCTTATTCTCCAAGATTTTCTTAATTTGAAAGTAACACAACTTCTGATTGGCTAAACCCTTTGGTTTAGCCAATCAGAAGTTTGTTACTTTCAAATTTAGAAAAAAGATTTAGAATACGTCAAGTCCAAGAACGATCTTAAGAATAGTTGGTGAATAGGGACGCTTATTTCTTCTTTCAAATGTGTGTTGTTGTTTTTATTGTTGTTGTTTAGATTTCACTGAATAGCATTAAAATTAATTAATATGACTATTTTGTACCTAAAAACCGGAAAAAAAAATGTTTAATTAGGAATACATGCAGTCAAGCATGTACTGAATGTTTTGATAATCAATCATTCATGATAGCTATTTTGGGCAAAATATTTTCAACCCCCATATTTTTTAACACGTTACTTTGAGAAGGTGTCCTTCTGTTCATACGTCGGTCTTCTGAATTCTTAGATAGGTTCAATGTTTTATCATTTAACCTTTTGGCTGTTAAGCGCGACAGATGGACACGTGGACCGTTTGCGGACAGTGTAGATCAAGATCAGACTGCACAGAACGTGCAGTCTGATCTTAGACCTACACTGTCCGACTAGGAGATATTTCCCTAACCCCCCTGAACTTTGAAATACCAACATTTTGATTTTTACCATCGGCTTGAAAGTTTCATTTGAGTCACTGAGCAGGATTAGGGCTAAAAGGTACCGTTCCATGGTTTAGTCTGTCTTTATTTTTCTTTTGTTTCGCTTGATTTTTTCTTTCTCCCCGTTTTAAATCATTCTTCCTCTAGCATAGTTGTAGCTGAAGTCTTTGAACCTACTTGTGAACATCAGATAGCTTATGATATTCCTTGCGAAGCAAAAGAGTTAAGATTTTATACCTTATCCTGCTGAATAAATTATAAAATTTTCAAGCCGATAGTAAAAACATGAATAATGTTATTTCAAACTCTTTTTTTTTCTTTTTTGGAGAAAATATCTCTTTATCGGACAGTGCAGATCCAAGATCAGAATGCACGTTCTGTGCAGTCTGATCTTGATCTACACTGTCCGCAAAAGGTCGGTCAGTCGCGCTAAGCAGCTCAAGGGTTATATAGATAAGTAAGTGTTCACTTGAAAACATTGCAGCAAAAAGAAAATTGCTTTCTTCGGCGAAATGCTCTCCTTTTGCCCTATTTTTTCGCAAAGTAGTCTGATAAGTAGCAAGGCTAAAAAAAATCGTTCGCAGGTGATATTATTAATCTAACGCTATCTTTAGATATGAACCGTGCTCTGTGAAAAGGGGCTTAATGCATCTCCCTAATCCAGTATACCAAGCAAGTCTGACATCACCTAATTATGGATCCGTATAATCCGTTATATCAAACAACCGACTGAATTATGAGGTAGAATTATCCCTTGAAATTCAGTAATGAAAAAAAAAAAATAGCGAAAAGTTTCGGCCCATGTCAGCCTGCGCGGACTGCGCAGGCTGACAGGGGCCGACACTTTTCGCAAATGCATTAAGCCCCCTTTTTACAAAGCATGGCTCATATACAGGTTTAGTCTTTTTTTCGGTCTTCAAAGAACGCACTGAATTATGAACTGTGTGGGAGTCGAAGATTGCAGGTTTGTTCATAATATAAGCTATATACAGAAATGAGATGCGCTCTGGCAAAAGGGGGTATAATGAATCTCCGGGATGCATGGTACCAGGCAAGGCATGACATAACTATAGGTCTGTAAAATCCATTTTGTCTACCAACCGATCGAATCATGAGGGGAAATGGTCCTTGGACATGCAGAAAATTGACCCAACAGCAATAAAGCAGATGCATTAAGCTCCCTTTTCCCAGAGCATGGCGCAAATGTACAACACGTTTTCAGTGCTGTAGGCGAAATCAGAGTTTGTTTACCGAACACCATAGATCAGGATCAGACTGCACAAAATGTGCAGTTTGATCTTGGATCTATACACTAAATTGCATTGATTTGATCTTGACTTCAATCTAGGCAGGTAGGCAGGCAGGCAGGCAGACAGACAGACATATAGATAGATAGATAGACAGACAGACAGACAGACAGATAGATAGATAGATAAAAAAAAGCAATACATATAAGATATTATGTAAGGAAATGGAATTTGGAATATGTCGTTTTTGTCGTTACATATTGACCAAAAACGTATGCACAGAGAAATAGTTTACGATATCGAAGAAACAGTAGAATAGTACTCACATGAAAGTTCTTATAGATTAACTCTACCAAACGACAAAATTTTAGACCAGTCCACATTGAAAGCTTTTGCAGACGACAAAATTAATGTGACAAAAAAAATGAAAGTTCTTATAGATTAACTCTTTACCAAACGACAAAATTTTAGACCAGTCCAAATTGAAAGCTTTTGCAGACGACAAAATTAATGTGACAAAAAAAATGAAATTTGTTTCAGGAAGAGTAGAAAACATTGTGGGAAAAGGAGAAAATGCTGGTTACCAGCATTTTCTCCTTTTCCCACAATGTTTTCAAAAGGTTCCTTCCTCAGGGTCGTTAAAAGTCGGGATTGTGTGGTAAAGAGTTAATAGTATTGTTACTACATCTAGTAGTAAATCTTTTCTTCTTATAAGGCTGGTCCAAAACGCACATCACGGATTATCGGTAAAAGAGTTAATTTACATAATGGCCATTAATGGGGTAAAATTACTACGCAATGCACCGATTTGACCTCTGTAATACGACCCCAGGTTTAGAAAGTAAATAACTCTTTTAAAATGAGCCATGCTCTGGCAAGAGGGAGCTTAGTGCATCTCTGTTATCCATGATACCAAGCAAGTATGATACCAAACAAGTTTTCACATAATTATGGATCCATAAAATCCATTTTGTATAACAACTGACAAATTCATGAGTTAGCCTGGTCCTTTGACATGTAGAAAGTTAACAACAAGCAAAAAGTTTCGGCCCAGGTCAGCCTGCGCGGACAGCGCAGGCTGACCTGAGTCGATACTTTTTGCAGATGCAGTAAGCCCCCTTTTCACTGAGCAAGGCTCAAATATGATCGACGAGGATATAATGATTGTAAGATATAAAATAAAAGTTGTCTCCGTAGCCGCTTCTATTGAGCATGCAACCATTTAGCCATTATTATGTTAAGTCAACTGTTTTAGTGGTGTCATACCTTTATTGAGCATATAACCTTTCTTAACTCTTTACCACACAATCCCGACTTTTAACGACCCTGAGAAAGAAGCCTTTTGAAAACACTGTGGAAAAGGAGAAAATGCTGGTAACCAGCATTTTCTCTTTTTCCCACAATGTTTTCAACCCTTCCAAAAACAAATTTCCATTTTTCATTCATATTTATTTTGTCATCTGCCACTGCTTTCAATATGAACTAATCTAAAATTTTGTCGTTGGTAAAGAGTTAACTCTCTACCAGACGACAATTTTCTAGACTTGTCCAAATTGAAAGCATTTGCACGCGACAAATTAAATGTTAGCCTACTTAAGACATAAGATATGTCTGTCATAGGCTAGAAAACGTTTTGGGAAAAGGAGAAAATGCTGGTTACCAGCATTTTCTCCTTTTCCCGCAATGTTTTCTAAAGCCTTCTTTCTCAGGGTCATTGAAAGTCGGCATTTTTTTGTGTGGTAAAGGGTTAAAGGCACAGTAGTGGCCAAATGTAAACAATGCGGGTGTTAAAATGCATTAAATTTAAATGGTGCCACTTTATAAGAAGGGAAATTAGTGTGAAGATTATAATTTACAAGTTGGCTTCTTTAAAAAAGAAGCCAGGAGAGGTCAGCATCAATGTTTTCAAATAGCTTACTGCTTTTAATTTCAATATATTTTGGTACATATAAACAAATAAGTAAGGCATTATATGATCGCCGCTGTGTAAAAAGAAAAAAACCTCTTCTGCATTACATGACAGACATGTGACCTTTTTCCCACGTTTTCAAGTCGCGTGATCTTTTCCCGCGGTGTTCTCTTTTTTAACGAAATTCTTTTTTTGTGTGTGTAGCTTTATTTGTTTAATGAATAATTACACCTGGAAAGGTCATTTGCAATCAAATCAATATAACAAATCCTTTTTGAAATCCGTCAAATAAAAACAAAACACGTCTATTTCCTATTTCAGTTTTTTGATTTCGGTTTATTTATAAAACCATGACGAAACAGACTGTGTATCAGAACGATTTCGCAAAAAAAGCATGGAGTTAGGCAGCAATTTCTTAGGCAGTCTGCCTTTTAAACTCATCACTGATGACCTCTCCAATTATTATTATACGGTCAGTCCAAGTGTGAGTCGCTGACAGAAAAATGAATTTCAAAACTAGGTAAACAGTGAACAAAAGATACAGCCACTTGGCAACTTTTTTTTACATAGTTTTAAAATTCATTCCTGTGCCAGCGACTAGCACTTGGACCGAATGGCGTTGGTGTCATCTTCATAATAATTTCCACACTTTTAAAACGGTATCATATCAATGAACCATGCTCTGTGAAAACGGGGCTTAATGCATCTGCAAAAAGTATCGACCCAGGTCAGCCTGCGCACTCCGCGCATGCTGACCTGGGCCGAAACTATTTGCTATTGGTCAGTTTTCTGTATGTCAAAGGATCATTCTACCTCATGATTCTGGTCAGTTGTTAACCCTTTCCCAAACAAGCCCTGGTTTTCACGTGTCTGCAGTACAAGTCTTTTGAAAACACTGTGGGAAAAGGAGAAATTGCTCGTAACGAGCAATTTCTCCTTTTCCCACAGTGTTTTCTACCCTTTTTGAGACCTTTCAGCCATTTTCATCAAATTTGAAATTGTCGTCTGCAAACTCTTTCAATTTGGACCAGTCCAAAATTTGCCGTTTGGAAAAGGGTTAAACAATGCATTTTATGGATCCATGACCACGTGATGACCTGATTGGTATAATGCAGCACGGAGATGCATTGAGCTCCCTTTTGCCAGAGCTTTGCTCAAATTTAAATACATTAAAATAACACCCGCATTGTTTACATTTTGTCCGTTACTTGGCCCTCAAGCCACGGGAATGCTGACTGCCCTAGGGAATGCCTAAATGTTAAGATGTACCTGGACTGAGCAAGCATCCGTCCTGAGCGAGCATATTGTGAGTGTCCCTTAAAGATACACTCTTACGGCCAGAGAGAAAAAAAATACAAAATTTGACAGGCTGTAAAATGGTTTGAAATTAGTCAGCTCTGTAAACATTGATAAATTACCGATATATATGGGTATGAGGGATAAATACATGATAGATAGATAGATAGATTTTATTAATTACTTATGCATACACATGCATTTCGTAACATACTCTTATATAATACAAATTAAAGGTCACTACAAGTGTTGAAATAGATAATTAAATGACGTAAAAAAAAAAAAGAGAGAGAGAGAGAGAAAAAAAAAAAACAGAAAAGAGATAGGAATCAGGAAATAGAAGCTGGAGAATGAGCACTAACAGTTTCAGGTTTGAATCACAGTACAAGTATGATTATACATGTTCCTTGCAGGTGGCAATGGTAAGAGTTACTTCTGCATTTGTCAGACGGTCAAATACATAAGCAACTCCATCGACCAGCCACATTACTAAAGTGTGGATTCTTTGGGTTAAACACTCAACCCAGTATTCTATAGATCTTTTCGGAAATATACCTGTGAAACCATTGCGAGAAAAGCAGAAAAAGCCGGCGATAAACCGGCATTTTCCTCCATTCCCACAATGCACTCAGATCTTCTAGAGACCAGACTCGTAATCATAGACGCAATAAGCTTACGTCGATAACTGATTTAAGCTTCGACGAGAACAGACATTATCATGTTGCAAAGACGCAACTTGGCTCATAAAAGCTACAGAATCCATAGAAAACAGAAAATACAGGTCTAATAAAATAAAGACTTAACCTTACATTATAAGTCAACACATGGCTAACAAAGAGTACCCGAAAGAGAAAATATGTATCGAAAATATTCGATTTAAAACCAAAAGCGTTACACCAATGATTTCTTTGATGACCTCCAGAAAGGAAATGCAATTTCTATCCGTCCTAATCTATGCAAACTTGTAACCGTCAGGGGCAATATTTGGCACGAAGATACAAGAATGGTTGTAGTAGGCTGAAAACAAGTACAGATGTATCTTTCAAGCTTGCTTAGTACAGGTTCGACTGATTTATATGAGAAAAAAACATTCGAGAAATTTCTAGTCTACTATTGCACAAAATGTCCAGTTCGATCTTTGATCCACTCTGTACGCTTTGCTGAAACACAGTAGACAAAAGTAAAATTATAAAATTTGGATGACTTGGGTCCTATCTTCAGACAGAAAATGCCAGTTTTACCAACAATTCTTAAGAACATTCTTAGTCTCATTCTCCAGATATTTACAATTTTGAAAGTAACACAACTTCTGATTGGCTAAACCAAATGGTTTAGCCAATCAGAGGTTGTGTTACTTTCTAGCTGGGAAAACCTTGAAGAACAAGACAAAGAACGTTCTTAAGATTGGTTGGTAAATACGGACCTGATGGGTTTATTCTGCGCTCTGTGGGTTAATTGATACAAGTCTGGTGCTGTTTTCACCAAAAGAAAACATGAAATGAGACTATAAGAGTATAATTGGTTACATAATATGGAACATGTTGTAACACCAAAATACACCGGTTTGACCTTTGTAGCTGGATTCGAGTATTTTCGTCTTTCGCCACGGTTCTTTTTTTCGAATGTTCGTATGCTACATGACAACATGTAATAGGTCGTCTGCATGTGTTAATATATATCCAATTACAAAATTTATCATTTTTTCCCCCAGAAGGCTTGAATTAAGTCCACAAACCGTAACCGGGAGGATTAGTAAACTTATTTTACATAATGGGTAACAAATTACGACACCAATGCACCGGTTTCACCTCTCTCGTTTCACATCAGAACCGGAATCAGCATTATAAAAATCAGATTTATTACTTGTGGAAACATGAAAAACATTGTGATAAAAGGAAAAAATTGATCTTGACGAGCCAACTTTCCTTTTGTCAAAATGTTTTTAAAGAATGATAGACTGCACTAGTTTGACCTTTGTGGTTCGACTTCAGTACCTAAGTACGGAATTATATATCAGAATTATGTACTTCGCTATCGCTCTCTCCCTCGGCTGTGAGTGATTAGACCTTGTGTCATGCTGTTTTTCAATCTCCGTAAACAAGCTTATGGTTAATCGCCCTCGAAGATGAAAGAATGTGGCGGGTCCTCGTTGCCAAAGAGTCAAAGGCATCAAATTTTTAATCCAGAAGTTCAATCCACGCTAGTGGCGAGGGCATGTCTTTGGAAAAGACATCGCTTAATACTGGTAAAGCATGAAACTTAGCCATGCCCTGTGAAAAAAAGGGCTGCATGCATCTGCAAAAAGTATCGACCCATGCCAGCCTGCGCAGTCCGCGCAGGCTGACATGGGTCGATACTTTTTGCTATAGGTCAATTTTCTGTATGTCCAAGACAGTCTACCTCCAAATTCAGTCGATTGGAAGACTAAATGGATTTCATGGATCCATTATCGTGGGATGACCTGCTGGTATCGTGCATCACGTTAATGCATTTAGCCCATTTTTGCCACAGTATCGCTCAAATGTAAACGTGAAAAAGCATTTGTACGAGGGCCGATATAAAACAATCTTGAAGTTATTTGATAAGTTTGTTACCTGTGCTCGCTTCAATTTGTTAGACTTTCCACTGTTCAACAGCTATTGTCAATAATCGCTTGAATTTTGAACTCCCCACTGTGTTCACAAATTAACTTACTCGAAACTGTGTAAACACTTTTTTGTGTGTGTGTAAGGGGGTGAAAATGTCATAATTTTACATACATAGTACATGTATATGCAAATGAAAACAACGTTTCCAAGTACATGTATAAAAAAAATGACTGTTATCACTGAATTCTGGCCAAATTAGTACTTTTTGGTCACCCCTCATATATGTCTATGACAACAATTTTTTTTTTCGGTACAAGATTAACCTTTCGAGTGCTTTCTACTACTGTAGTTGCCTTTGCGGCCAGTGTATATCAAGATCAGACTGAACAAAACGCGCAATCTGATCTTTGATCTACACTGTCCACGTTGCTGAGACATTCCGTACAAAGGCAACACTGAAATTACTTTTCTTGCGGTATTTCTAGACCGATAATGTCAGTTGGGTTTATTCGGTGCTCTGAGGCTCAAGCTTGAGATGTCCATTTGATGACGAAACTCCGGAGAGAAATAACGCTCAATCAAAACAACCATTAGTCCCCATGCGCAAAGGTCATACGGACGATTTACACATATAATTAGTGTACCATCTACTGGCCTGTTATTATTCATTGTTTTTTGACCGTCTTTTAGGACACCCCAACCTGTATTCACCTTGATCATACCATTGTATATGAGTCATGCTCTGTAAAGAGGTGGCTTAATGTATCTGCGAAAAGTATCGATTCACGTCAGCCTGCGCAGTCCGCACAGGCTGACCTGGGCCGAAAAGTTTCGTTAATGGTCATTTTTTTGTATGTCAAAGGACCATTCCAACTGATGATTCAGTCGGTTGTTAGACAAAATGGACTTTATGGATCCATAATTATGAGATGACTTGCTTTGAATCATACATGAGGAAGATGCATTAAGCCCCCTTTTGCCAGAGCATGGCTCATATATTATTATTTTTTTTTTTGTCTCTGGAGAGAAGGAAAACATATAGCTGGGCCGCTCATCAACTATTCCAAATTCTTGGTGTTATTCTGGATTTTAGAAAGTAACACAATTTCTAATTGGCTCAACCGTTCAGCCAATGGTTTAGCCGATCAGATATTGCGATCCTTTAAAATTTAGAAATTTCTTGTGAACTATAATAAGAATGTTATTGAGGAAGGTTAGTAAATACGGTCCACTTGATGCTTGTTTGTACTCAGGTTTCAATAGCATATCAGCCAAACAACGTCAAAGACAGCAACTTCCGGTTATAAAGTTATTACTGTGACCACTCTCTTGCACTACGGATCATTCCCATTCACCTCTGTAGTGGGCTCAGAAAGTAGTCCGTCATCACGTGATATTTTCGTCACATGACCATAACTCAACATGGCGACACAAACGCCGGTGAAAGAAAGACCAATCGATTGTTTTTTGTGCTGTTCAAACAGCATACGGCCAATTAGACTTAGTGGTAGGAAATGCGAAAAAGAGGGATTTTCTGAAAAGCTTAAATGTCTTTTAAAGGACGATAACTTGTTTTTTAAATTTGTTTAAATTGTCATCATTCATGGGCGCAGCCATTTTTTTTTTTTTTACAATTAACGTAAGATTCTGATCAGTAAAGAAGCTTGAAAAAACAGTTCCATTGTATACAGGTAAAATCATCAGTTTGAATGCACCTATAATGTATCTGGAATCATATTTCTTTTGTCAACTTTATTATGTTACACATGAAATGAAACAGTTAAACAGTAACAAAACATGTTTTCCTCGGTTTGACAAGATTCTTGTCATTTAGCCCGTTGCAGAGATGCATGGTGAGAGTAACGAACGACAACTCTGCTCGGAGATTGTACTGTGACCTGGTGCGTCTTGCACTTCCGGTCAAAAATGTATTTTGCTGAGATAAAAAGTGTTTCACCATCAAACATAGCGTCAGAGATCTACATTTCAATGCAGCAATACATATTGCTGAGGGTAAGGCTCAGCACTTCCGGTTATAAATCAAATACGGCAATGAAAAGTAGGTCTCTGTTACACATGACACGTTAGATCTACCTTATCAAAGTAGCAATACATGTTGTTGACGGTAAAACGGCTGCAACATCCGGTTATGAATTTAGTATGGTGATTTGGTGCGTCTTGCAATTCCTGTTAAATTGTATCACGCGCAGATAAAAAGGGGATCTGTATAACACATGGCACGTGAGATCTACCTTTCAAAGCAGCAATACCTGTTGTTGACACGTTTTCTGGGCAAGTCATATTCTTCAAAGATTGACTTTTCTGCTATGTCGCATCATTGTCCTGTTCAGGATAAATATTAATACGCGATGCACATAACTCAAACTCTGCCGATAAAAAGCAGCGAGCGGAAAAAACGGTTATAAATAATACGTCTGTGGAGAAATCAAGCCTGTTTTTTGCTCCAAATTTCTTAAAAATACATGTATAATAATTCAAAACGAGAAAATAATTCGAAAAAATAAAAAACCTTTGTTTACTGAGAATCTTTGCCTACAGTTCCTAAATATAGATTTAGGGAAATCCGGGATTTGTACAGGGTTTTTCACAGACTTCAACGACAAAGAAAAAAAAATGTCCCACCCATGCTGGGCTTATAACCAGGCCTAGTACCCAGGCCTTTAGAGGCCGTATTTATAATGAGTGGTGCATAGGTTATATGCTGTCTAACCACGGCTGGATGAATCGTACAAGTAAGCTTTTTTTTTTTTTATAATAAACGTGTTCTATTTTGATGTTCGCTGCGTCGATTGCTATCTTGAAAAGTAGTCTGGTTCTGTACCCAGAATGCCCAAATCATTTCGGCACGTATTTGAAAAATGCCACCAAGCGGAAGATAATGGTTGTTGACGGTAAAACGTCAGCAACTTCCGGTTAAGAATTTATTACAGTGATGGAAAGTGGGTCTCTTTAACACGTGACACGTGAGATCTACCTTGTAACCCTTTCCACATAATCCCGGGTTTGAGCGTCCTCGAGAAAGAGGCATTCTTAAAATAGTATGGGAAAAGGAGAAAATGCTGGCAACAAGCATTTTCTCCTTTTCCCACAATATTTTCTTTCTTCTCTAAGACAAATTCCATTATATGAGCCACATTTACATTGTTATCTGTAAATACATGTACTTTCAATCTGGAAAAGTGTACGCTTTTTGGTCACGTGATAAAAAGTTTAAACCCGCATAACATTTTGTTGCCGGTGATGCTTCCTGCTGATATGGTAAATTCGCAGACGACAAAATAGTTTTTTGTTTTCGGCGGGGTAGAAAACTTTGCTGGAAAAGCAGAAAATGCCGGTTACCAGCAATTTCTTCTTTTCCCACAATGTTTTCAAACCCTGTTTTCTCAATGTAGTCAAAACTCGAGATCGTGTGGTAAAGGGTTAAAAATAGATTTAGGGTTAAAAATTAATTTAAGGTGTGAAAGAGTTAGGAAAAATGGATTCTAATTTCGAATATTACACTTCTTAATCCTTTACCAGACGACAATATTTTAGACTAGTCCAAATTCAAAGCATTTGCAGACGACAAACTTAATGTGGCTCAAATGATAGAATTTGTTTCTGACATGTTAGAAAACATCGCGGGAAAAGGAGAAAATGCTAGTTACCAGCAATTACTGCTTTTCCCACGATGTTTTCGAAAGTCTTATTTCCCAGAGGCGTTAAAACTCGTCATTGTGTGGTTAAAGAGTTTACCTGTCCCGCGGTCCGTCAGCGTATCTTCCCAAAACTCAAGAAAATTAAAAGAAAAAAAAAAATGCATCGTAAGTTATAACGTAAAAGTGAACTTTGAACTTTGAATGGGAGAACGTTTTATTAATTCGTGTAATTTTTCAACAAAAAGGCGCCAAACTTGCTGTTATATCATCCCCGTTAAAAGTGGTAAAAAAACGAACGAAGAGATAAACTGTAACATGAGCAGAAATGTGACTGAGTTCGGTGCACGTCCGCCTTACATTTCATTAAAATGAGCATTGCTCTGCTATGAAAAGGGGGCTTAATGCATATGCAAAAAGTATCGACTCATGTCAGCCTGCGCAGTCCGCGCAGGCTGACAGGAGTCGAAACTTTTTGCTATTTGTAAATTTTCTGTTTGTCCAATGACCATTCTACCTAAAAATACATTCATATATTGTTATAATAAATGGATTTTTGGCATCCTTTGTTATCGGATGACTTGCTCGGTAAAATGGACCGCGGAGATGCATTAAACCCCCTTTTGCCAGAGCATTGCTCAAATCTATCCAACCATTACCGAATAATTCAGAGTTCTAACGAACATGAGGAAAGGGGCTTTGTAAAACATTGTGAGAAAAGGATAAAATGCTGGTAACCAGCATTTTCTCCTTGTCCCACTATATATTCTAACCCTTCGGAAACAAATCCAATCATTTGAAAAACATTTAACCCTTTCCCAAACGACAAATTTTGGACTGGTCCAAATTGAAAGAGTTTGCGGACGACAATTCTAAATTTGATGAAAGTGGCAGAAAGTTCTCAAAAAGGGTAGAAACCACTGAGGGAAAAAGAGAAATTACTCGTTATGAGCAATTTCTCCTTTCCCACAGTGTTTTCAAAAGACTTGTACAGCAGACACGTGAAAACCAGGGCTTGTTTGGGAAAGGGTTAAAATGTCCTGTGCAAATGCTTTCAGTTCTTGCAAGTCTAAATTTTTCTCGTTTGGTGAAGAGCGGATGTACAAAAAGTACTTTTTACGCCCATGCAGTAAACAACTATAGAAATCGGTGTCGGATAAAGAAAAATTGCTTAAAGTAAGCAATCGCTTCTTTTCCCGCATTGATTGTCATACTTTAGCACTTAGGCTGCTAAGAGCGACTCACTGACCTTTTGCGGACAATGTAGATCAAGATCAGACTGCACAGAACGTGCAGTCTGGTCTTAGATCTACACTGTCCGATTGAGATTTTTTTTCCCTAAAGATATGTTTAAAACAGTTTTTTGCTACCGGTTTGAAAATTTCATTTCATATATTTAGCAGTATAGGGGTTAGTATGAAGGTGTTTCCTGTTCATTATGGCGAGCCCCGGTAGCGCAGTTGGTAGCATACAGGACTTGAGAACAGGGGGGTCACTGGTTCGATCCCCGGCTCGGCCAATTTCTTTTCGAGGATTGATGATAGTCAATGCGACATGATTCATTCCTCTCTCACCGCTGATCATTGTTCCGAGGATGGTTATGTGAGAAAGCAGCCAGTGGCTTGGGAAAATATTATGCGAAGTACTGTACTGGTAACAGAAACTCCAGAAAAGCATGGGTAGGTGCACGAGCCGCCGCGATTTAATAATATCTAATATCAACAATACCTTTATTTAACGAAGCTAGCTTATTAACCCTTTCCCAAACAACAAATTTTAGACCCTTCCAAACTGAAAGAGTTTGCAGACGACAATTTTGAATGAAAATGGCGGAAAGTTCTCCAAAAGGGTAGAAAACACTGTGGGAAAAGGAGAAATTGCTCGTTACGAGCAATTTCTCCTTTTCCCACAGTGTTTTTAAAAGACTTGTACTGCAGACACGTGAAAACCAGGGCTTGTTTGGGAAAGGGTTAAGATATCATCACACATTCTACTTGCAGCATAATGAATTACTTATTATAAAACTTTTTTATTTATATAACTGAAATAATGTTGAAAACGGCGTTCAACACCATACAATCAACCGTACTATTTATTTATACTCATACGGAAACTTTCCCTGTCTTCACCATGAGTAATCCCCACCATCCCGTCAACCCTTTACCAGACGACAAAGTTTTAGCCCTGTTCAAATTGAAAAGCATTTGCAGACGACAATTTCAGTGTGGCTCAAATGGTGCAATTTTTCTTTGATAGGGTAGAAAACATTGTGGGAAAAGGAGAAAATGCTGATTTTCAGCATTTTCTCCTTTTCCCACAATGTTTTCAAAAGGCTTCTTTCCCAGGGGCGTTAAAAGGCGGCATTGTACGGTAAAGGGTTAACCCGTCAGCATCTAAGACAAATAAGGAGAGGAAACTTTGTAGATAAGGTGTAATAAAGAGACGAACGAGTTTTGTATTTTGATATATTTCATAAAATTACTCCCATACCTTGTTGCTGTAAATAGATTTTCGGTTTTTTTTTTGTCGATTATTTCCAAATTTACATAAAACTGCATTCGAGTTTCTTTTCGGCATGTACCGGTTAACCTTCAACCCTTTTAGCAGTCCACATAAACTTAGACTTGTCCAAATTCAAACCATTTGCAGACTGCATTTTAAATGTGTCTCGAAGGATAGGATTTGTCTTTGATAGGGTAGAAAACATTGTGGGAAAAGGAGAAAATGCTGGTTACCAGCATTTTCTCCTTTCCCACAATTTAAGGCGCTTTTAACATCATTTCATTATATAGGTTTGTACACCTATCCATGCTTTTTTGGAGTGTCTGTTACCTGTACTTTGCACACTATTCTTCCTAAGCCACTCGCTGCTTTCAAACATCACAACTGTCGACACAATGATCACCGGTGAGAGAGGAACGAATCCTGCCTGTCGCCGCTAACTATTTTTGGAGAAAATGCTGGTAACCAGCATTTTCTCCTATTCCCACAATGCTTTCAGCCCAATCAGAGAAAAATCTCATCATTTGAACCACATTGAAATTGTCGTCTGCAAATGCTTTCAATTTGGACTGGTCTAAAATTTTGTTGTCTGGTTAAAGTTTAACCCTTTCCCAAACAAGCCCTGGTTTTCACGTGTCTGCAGTACAAATCTCTTGAAAACACAGTGGGAAAAGGAGAAATTGCTCGTGACGAGCAATTTCTCCTTTTCCCACAGTGTTTTCTACCCTTTTTGATAACTTTCTGCCATTTTCATCAAATTTAAAATTGTCGTCTGCAAACTCTTTCAATTTAGACCAGTCCAAAATTTGTCGTTTGGGAAAGGGTTAAAGGCTTTGTAGATCAGGATCTTTAGTTTATACCTTACATTAGTAAGGAACTCGAACTTCCTCTCGTGCACCCCTCCCCCTGCACTGACCTTTTTTTTTTTTAACCGTTTGAATGCCATAGGCGAACACGAGGGATTTTGCGGGTGGCGTGAATTAAGATCAGACAGAACCGACCATGCAGTCTGATCTTGGATATATACCCTCCCTTGTTAAGTCTGACAATTTAGATAAAAATCTTTTCTGACTTTCGGTGGATTATTCCTTCCCCTCCCCCATCGAAAGAGGTCGATCTTATGAGCCATGCTCTGTGAAAAGGGGGCTTCATGTATCTACAAAAAAATCATTCTTATTCTGAGGATTCTTTTTTAATTTGAAAGTAACACAATGTGTGATTGGCTAAACCATTTGGTTAAGCCAATCAGAAACTGCGTTACTCTCTCACTCTCGAATAAGGACTATGAATGTAATTCTTGAACGGTTAGTGAATACGAGCCCTGGGCTAGTCTTGTTTACCTCTGTGGTAAAACAAACCGACGTATATTGTTATCTGTGTGTCGTTAATTTATCTGTTTATTTACCTATCTCTTCACACGGAGTCTTCCCTAATATGGGCATATTTTGGTAAATCGGGACAAAGTTTGTAATGCGAGCAAGGAGTGGGGTACGAGGGAAGCGTGCCTGGCGTCTGTCCGATATTTCATCACACAAATTTTTGTTTATGACCTATTAAATGGCGTCTCGAAAACATTGCAGGAGTACTTGGGCGTTCAGTGCACATATCCATTCGTTCTTTAGGGTTTAGCCGAGCCCAGGTAGCGCAGTCGGTAACATATAGGACTTCAGAACGGGGGCGCTGGTCGGAATCCCCAGCTCGGCGAATTTTTTTCCCGAGGATCGATGATAGTCATTGCGACAGGATTCATTCCTCTATCAATTTCTGGACGATTTTATGTGGGAAAGCAGCCGGTTGTTTGGGAAAAATATTAGTTATTGTGCGAAGTACCGGTAAAAAGAAACTCCGGGAAAGCGTGGATAGGTGCAGTGGCCGCCACGATATGACCGAAATAATGTTGAAAAAGACGTTTAACATCATGCAATTAATCTTTGTGTTTCTTTTCATCACTTTCAGGCAAAATATTCTTTCCAAGCAACTGGCCGTTTTGTCGGACCGGCCAGCGAGCCACTATCATGAGCCGGTGTCCGTCTTGCGTCCGTGTGTGCGTACGTTCCTGCGTCCATATGTACGACACCTGGATTACTAATGACCGATTTACCGACATAACCCTTTGTCAAACGATCCATGTGTGTTAACTCTTTACAAGACGACAAAATTGTAGGCATGTCCATCTTGAAAGCATTTGCGGACGACAAATTAACCCTTTCCCAAACGACAAATTTTAGACTCTTTCAATTTCAAAATATCTGCAGACGACAAATTGAAAATTGGTACAAATGAGCTCTCTGCTCTCCGATAGAGTAGAAAACATTGTGGGAAAAGGAGAAAATGCTGGTTACCAGCATTTTCTCCTTTTTCTACAATGTTTTCAAAAGTCTTCTCTCCCAGAGTCTTGAAAACCAGGAATTGTTGGTAAAGGGTTAAACATGGCTCAAGAAATGGACTGTGTCTTTAACAGGACAGAAAACATTGCGGGAAAAGGAGAATGCTGTTTACCAGCATATTCCTCTTTTGCAACCATGTCTTGAAATGTCTTCTTTCACAGGGGTCGTAAAAAACTCGGGACTGGTTTTGATAAGACTTCATTTTGTTGTTTGGTAAAAGGTTAAAAATTTAAGGGGGGCCGACAATTTCTTTGCCAATGAATTTGTAATAGGTTTATATCGTCACTAACGGGGTAGAAAAAGTGAAGGGAATTCTTGTAAAGGCGAAATAAATTCTTTTGTCGATTTTGAAATTTATTTTCATTTTGCGTTTTCGTTACAAAGTCCCTTCAACTAACATTGATATATTGTATGGTGTTTGATGCCGTTTTCAACATTATTTCAGTTACATGTATGTCGCGGCGGCCAGTGCACTTATCCGTGCTTTCCCGAAGTTTCTTTCTGGAGGAGTGAACGGGGTGGCAATGACTGCCACCAATCCTCGGAAGGAATTTGGCCGAGATGGAGATCCGAACCCGCTACCCCCTGTTCTTAAGTCCTCAAGTTCAATGGCTTTCGCTACCAACTGCGCTCCAATGGTTCGACCATTTATTTAAAAGAACTTCCCAAATATGGCTATATTGAGGCGAATAGGTACAAAGTTTGGGTTGCGGGCAGGACAAGGATTGGCGTAAAGAGTGACGTGTGACTGCCACGTGCCTGATATCTAAAATAACAATAGCTGCCAAATATTTAACATAGCGGTGTTAAAATGCATTTAAATTGAAATCATACCATTTTAAAGTATGGAAATCATTGTGAAGATGACAATCTGTAATTGTAACAGTAGGATCGGTCCGAGTGTTAGTCGCTGTTAGAGATACACATTTCAAAACTAGTTTAAAAGTTGCCAGGTCACTTTACCATTTGTTTATATCTACCATTTGCCTGGTTTTGAAATTCATTCTCCTACCTGCCACTAACACTTAGACCAAACCACACAGTAACAGATTGTCATCTTCACAATATTTTCCATGGCATACTTTTAACCCTTTCCCAAACGACAAATTTTAGACCCTTCCAAACTGAAAGAGTTTGCAGACAACAATTTTAAATTTGATGCAAATGGCGGAAAGTTCTCCAAAAGGGTAGAAAACACTGTGGGAAAAGGAGAAATTGCTCGTTGCGAGCAATTTCTCCTTTTCCCACAGTGTTTTCAAAAGACTTGTACGGCAGACACGTGAAAACCAGGGCTTGTTTGGGAAAGGGTTAAATGGTATGAGTTAAATTTAAATGCGTTCTAAATGCTTTTTTTTTTGCATTTCTCTTGGCCGCTATTGGGTCTTTGACATCTTGCTAGGAGACAAACAAATTAGACTCATCTATATTGAAACCCTCAGCAGACGACAAATTCGACTGCTGCTCTAGAGTTAGAAAGTGTAGAAAACATTGTGGGAAAACGGAGAAAATGCTGGTCTACTTTTCCCACGATGTTTTCAAATGCCCTCTTCCTCAGGGTCGTAAAAAAACTCGGAATTGTTTGGTAAAGGCTAAAGCTAGTGCAAACTGACATGGACCGCTAACTGATTGGGAATCAACCGATTTTTTTTTTGCACTAGATGATTCCTGTTTACACCAAATGCTTTTTCCCCCGTATCTTCCCTTCTCCTGCTTGGTAAAAGAAAATGAGAATTTTAGCCCGTATATAAAATTCGAATTGCTGCAAAATGGAATATTTCTGGTCAGAATATATCACAAAATATCGAACAGTGTAGAGACGAGATCAGACTACACGTTCTAAACAGTCTAATTACGATCTAACTTGTCAGGAAAAAAGGAGAATTTGAGCCACGATCAACATCAGACGATTAAAGTTTTGGGAGTAACCCATGAAATTAACCCCCGCGACTATTTATATGGGCAGTAAATTAAATGATAACGCATCTTAAGAAGGCAAATAAACGTCTAGATTGAAGAACAATTTAGCACCTATTGGCATCTATATATTTTCACTCACGAATCGGTTTACCTCATTTTAAAATGCTCAAGAAGGCGCCGACCTTTTACAAAGACATTAATTTGCATTGACAGCTCACTGCAGATTTCAGAAGCAACGAAACTTCTTTCTGTTGGATTTAGCTGCGTTACTTTGAAATTTAGAAAATTCTGAACATGGCTGAGAATTGTTGGTGAATACAGGCGCTATATATCCGACATTTCAATAAAAAGTGTTCAAGGTCAGTTTTGACAATCTGTCGGTCCAAGTGCTAGTCGCTACCAGAAAAATGAACTTTAAAACTAGGTTAAAAAGTAAACAAAAGAAAGAGCAACCTGGCAACTTTTGACCTTGTTTTAAAATTCATTTTCCTACTAGTAAGTAACGCTTGGACCGACAGATAACAGATTGTCATCTTAACAATAATATTTAAATGGCATGATTAAATTTTAAATGCATTTTACCCACCCTTTTGTTTATTTTTGGCAGCTATTGGGTCTTTAACCCCTTCCCAAACAAGCCTTGGTTTTCACGTGTCTGCAGTACAAGTCTTTTGAAAACACTGTGGGAAAAGGAGAAATTGCTCGTAACGAGCAATTTCTCCTTTTCCCACAGTGTTTTCTACCCGTTTTGAGACCTTTCTGCTATTTTCATCAAATTTAAAATTGTCGTCTGCAAACTCTTTCAATTTGGACCAGTCCAAAATTTGTCGTTTGGGAAAGGGTTAATAAGTTAAGGCTTTACAGTATACCGGACGAGGCAGCAGACGACAGTTATAATGTTGCTATATAGTGATTTTGAATACATGTGAGACAAGAATGATTCCTGTCACAATCACTATCGTCAATCATCGTAAAGAAATTGGCCTGCTCGGGGATTCGAACCAGTGATCCCCTACTCTCTAGTCCTACATGCTACCAACTACGCTACCATGGCTCGGGCGAATAGAGTTTGCCCTTACAACTTTGATCGATTATGCGGACATAATCAAGATCGGACTGGATAGAAGGTGTAATTTGATCACGGATCAACACCGTTCGCTACCGTGTTACATAATGTGGCCATAACAAACTTGGAACAGTGTCATACGAGATACTGGCTGTTTTTTTCCAGATTGGGAAAGTCCAGGTTTTTTTTTTTGGTCGCTTTAAACCTTTACCGAAGAAAAACTTTTTACTTTTCAAAATTGAAAGCGTTAGCGCAGAGGACAAAGTAAATGTAGCTCAAATGATGATTTCTAATTTTGCTAGGGTAGAAAACATTGTGGGAAAAGGAGAAAATGCTGGTTACCAGCATTTTCTCCTTTTCCCACCATGTTTTAAAAAGCCTTCTTCCTCAGGGTCATTAAAAGTCGGGATTGTGTGGCAAAGGGTTAAATGTAGTATATGTTTTACTGCGAAGGACAGGGAAAAACTTAATCCGATTAAATTTTTGACAGCCTTTCCTTAATTCATATCGTCTGCCTCTGTTCACCCATTTCCTCATGATCCACCGTTTGAACTTGTCAAAATCAATACTTGTCAAAATGGCGGTCGTGGAAAACACGTTCCTCTTTCTGGGTAAAACTTGGATGTAGGACAAGACAAATGGCAAACTGAAAATATGCAATGTTTTCTTTAAGTATAATTCTCCATTTCTCACAATGTTTTCTACGTTTATCTACGGCATGTAGATTGATTGATTGACTGATCGATTGATTGAATGGTATTGTACCCCGTTTTCAACATTATTTCAGTCATATCCCTACAATGGCTCATATATTCGTGTATGTCCGCGGTTTCACCAGTACTAGGCTAGGGCTCTGAAGTGTCTGGCCCATGGACACTCCCACGAAAAATCAGAGTGAGGCTCGAACCCGGGGCCTCCAGGTTACGAGTCCTTCACTTTACCATTGAGGACCCCCTTTTTTATCAGTAAAACTTGAATGTAGGACAAAGCCTATGACAAAGTGAAAATATGCATGTTTGCTCTATTAGCCCTAAGTATTTTCTACATTTGTCACAATGTTTTCGAATGTCATCTACGTCATTTAAAGAAGAGGAAGGGATTTTGCACATGGTAAAACATTAAAGAAACAGTTCAGCAAGAGTTAAGCATGTACATGTATTTTTCACCCGTCAACCCTTTGCTACACAATCCCGTGCTTTTTGGGATCTCTGAGAAGAAAGGCTTTTGAAAACATTGTGGGAAAAGGAGAAAATGCTGGTTTCCAGCATTTTCTTCTTTTCCCACAATGCTTTCAGCCCTTCCACAGGCAAACCCAGTCATTTGAGCCACATTTACACTGTCTACAAATGTTTTAAATGTGAGACAAGCCTAAATTTTGTTCATCTCGAAAAGGATTAACTCGTTACCTCCTGAAAGAAACTTGGTGCAATTCTCGACAATTAGACCTAGAATGTTATTCAGAATGGTTGGTGGCCGGATTCCCAGCGTCTATTTATAGCAACAACGGTATTTCTAAACGCTGAAGCATTAATAACGAAATTGCTATTGCATAGGGAGAGCTGACCAATGAAATGACAAATTCACTGTCACGTGGGCCAAACTCGATACAGAATTTGATTGGCCAACCTAGTCGTTGTGCTTGAACTTATATATGGACATCTTGAACGAATTGTTATTAAATAGCTATTGGTGATTGTTCAGGTAATACAGTTATATTGATATTTGAATAATTTGATGTTGAGTAATGGTACATCTTTGGCCGATGAGTAGGCCTACTGTTTGTACACATGTGTACAACCTTGAGCGCCAAAGAGAATCTAATCCAAGATGGATGCTACCAGCAAATCAGATCGAGCATCAACCATTACATCTTCCAGACGACTGTTAGTATATCTTTCAGGAGACCACTTTTGCAATCATTGTCGCTTAAGGAAATTGCTCGTACAAGCAATTTCTTCTTCTGCCATACTATTTTAAAGTAAAATCATCTATATAAATTATGATTTTTTTCAAATAATTACGCCTACAAAAGTCTCTGCTGCAAATTTATTTGGTTGTAACGAAAACATCATTCTCGTCGCGAATGGCTTCCTCAGCCTGCAGTCCACCGTGGCTCAGTGGTAAAGGGTAGGACCCTTTACCTGGAGGTCCCGGGTACGAGCCGCACTGGAACCACTGGGTTTTTCGTGGAAGCGTAACTGGGCAAGACACTTCGGAGCCCTAGCTTTGTACTGGTGAAACCCAGGACACACTTGAATATGTGAGCAGTCGCCGTGATATCGCTGAAATAATGTTGAAAGCGGCGTAAAATCGATCAATCAATCAGTCCTCAGCCCGCGCAATTTCAGACAAAAATCCCCTCACGAATGGCTGCCAGACACTACTGAAGTCACGAACTTTTAAATCACAACTGAACCAGACGACATGGATTTAATTTTAGTAATGTATCTAATGTGGGCCGATTGTCTCTAATGTGACACTTAGATAATCCGATTTTAATCTTTAGACAGCTAAATAAATAAAAGCGAACTACGGTAACCCTTTACCATACATGAATATTTAAGGCTTGCCCATTTAGACAGCATTTGCAGACGTACAAATCAAATACGCCCCAACAGAGCTCCAGATAGAGGGAGTGATTTTGATTTCAAACTTGAAAATACATGTATTTATCATTCTCCACTAAACCCTATGTTACGGGTACTCATTAGAATCGTCTCATCGAGACGATTCTAATGAGTACCCACAACATAGGGTTTGGAAAAGAACTAATGGATTTAGAACACCATCACTCCCTCTTATCCGGAGCTCTGCTCCAATGATTGGATTTGTCTAGGAAAGGACAGAGAACACGATTTTCGAGAGGTTTCTTCTAAAACAAAGCTTTCGAATGGTTTCTTCTTCAAGTTCGTTAAGAAATGGAATTGCCTGGTAAATTGCTTAACATATGATCTCCTCAAGCAAATTAACAGCAAACTTTTTCAGAAAGATTATTTTACGAAATGGATGAGGGACAACAAGATTTAATCGACGGAATTATATTTTTGCCACGATAATTTTGCTATAGTTGTATTATAGGGTACCCAGTTTGCAATATTGCTTTTGAAGCTGCAAATTGTCTCATGAAATAATATGAGGATTTGTTTGCATTTATGGGGATTTTTAAAAGTGTCGTCCACATATGTCAAGTCCGATTCTTTGTTAAATAGGAACAAAATTAGTATTTTGAGGATCAGCTTACCCCTTACCACACAATCCCGTTGTTTTAACTCTTTACCAAACGACAAAATTTCAAACTAGTCCAAATTCAAAGCATTTGCAGGCGACAAAATAAATGTGACTCAAAAATCAAAATTTGTTCTGGGAAGGGTACAAAACATCGTGGGAAATAGAGAAAATGTTGGTTATCAGAATTTTCTCCTTTTCCCAGAATGTTTTCAAAAGTCCTTTTTTTGGGGGGGGGGAGGGGGGGGATCGTTCAAACTAGGGGTTGTGTGGTGGTAAAGGGTTAACGACCCTGAGGAAGAAACCTTCTGAAAACATCGTGGGAAACGGAGAAAATGCTGGTTACCAGCATTTTCTCCGTTTCCCACGATGTTTTATACTTTATCAAAGACAGAAATCATTATTTGAGCTACCTATAATTTGTCATCTGCAAATGCTTTCTATTTGGTTGAGTGCAAAGTTTTGTCGTCTGGTAAAGAGTTAAGTCTGCGGATTGAAGCGCCAACGCACGGACAAAATTAATCATACTTAAGAACGTTAATAAACCTCGTTTGACAAGTCTTCACCATTTACCAAACAAACACGTCTTCACAACCCCAAAGAATAGCGCATTTTTATTGTGAGAAAAGGAAAAAAATGCAGGTAACCAGCATTTTTTTTCCTTTTTCCACAATGTTTTTTTACTTTTTCACAGACAAACTGTATCATTTGAGCCACAGCTGAATTGTCGTCTGCAAATGATTAGAATTTGGACGAGTCTACAATTATCACTTTTGGAAAAGGGTTAAAAACCATAGGCACCTTCACCACCTTTAGTTTACCGTTCTCCGCAGCAATAAAAAATTAAAATGTCGCTACTTTGGACTCATTTTTTCGACACGAATTCTAACAGATCTGACTTGCACAAAACGCGCGACCTTATCTAAAAAAACAAGAGGGCCATGATGGCCCCGGATCGCTCACCTGAGTCAATAGGCGAAATTTCACTCCAGGGTCATAATTGAAAGTACTACATGCCAAATAAATATGATTTTAGGCCCAATTTCAAACTCAGCCAATATTTTATCAAGACAAACATTCTGACCAATTTTCAAGTCAATTGAGCAAGACATGTGGCCTCAAGAGTGACCACATTTCTTTAATTTGACCTAGTGACCTCGATTATGACCCAGGTGACCCAATTTTAAACTCATCCTAGATTTTTTCAAGAGATTTTATGAAGACAAGCATTCTGAACAATCTTCAAGTCAACTGAGCAAAAAATATGGCCTCTGGAGTGCCCACAAGGTATTTCTTTAATTTGACCTAGTGACCTAGTTTATGATCCCAGTTGACCCAAATCCGGACTCATCTGAGATGTTATCAAGACAAACATTCTGATCAATTTTCAAGTCAATTAAGCAAGAAATGTAGCCTCTAGAGTCCCCTCAAAGTATTTCTTTAATTTGACCTAGTGACCTAGATTATGACCCCAGGTGACCCAGTTTCGAACTGACTGAACACGTTGTGCTCAGGTGGGCTAACAAACTTAGAACAGGTTCACTACATACCAAATAACAAAGCTCTATGCCTTCCAGGTTTAGAAAAGAAGAATTTTAAAATTTTCCTGCTTTGTTCCTTTGTTCGAACTTGTGACCACCGGGGCAGGGCCAGTTTTGACCCCAGCGGCATCATTTGAACAAATTTGGTAGAGGTCTACTAGGAGATGCTTCATACCAAATATCAAAGCTCTACACCTTCCAGTTTTAGAGAAGAATTTTAAAGTTGTCCTTCTTTGTTCCTATGTTAGAACTTGTGACCCCCGGAGCAGGGCCAGTTCTGACCTCAGGGGCATCGTATGAACAAACTTGGTAGAGGTCCGCTAGGAGATGCTACATACCAAATATCAAAGCTCTACGCCTTCCAGTTTCAGAGAAGAAGAATTTTAAAGTTTTCCTTCTTTGTTCCTATGTTCGAACTTGTGACCCCCCCCTCCCGGCAGGGCCAGTTTTTGACCCCAGAGAGATCATATGAACAAATTTGGTAGAGGTCCACTAGGTGATGCTAGATGCCAAATATCAAAGCTCTATGCCTTCCAGTTTCAGAGACGAAGAATTTTAAAGTTTTCCTTATTTGTTCCTATGTTCGAAATTGTGACCCCCGGGGCGGTGCCAGTTTTGACCCCAGGGGCATCATATTAACAAACTTGGTAGAGGTCCACTAGGAGATGCTAGATGCCAAATATCAAAGCTCCACGCCTTCCAGTTTCAGAGAAGAAGAATTTAAAATTTTTCCGTCTTTGTTCCTATGTTCGAACTTGTGACCCCCGGGGCGGGGCCAGTTTTGACCCCAAGGCATCATATGAAAAAACTTGGTAGAGGTCCACTAGGAGATGCTAGATGCCAAGTATCAAAGTTCCATGCCTTCCAGTTTCAGAGAAGAATTTTAAAGTTTTCCTTCCTTGTTCCTATGTTCGAACTTGTGACCCTCAGGGCAGGGCCAGTTTTGACCCCAGGGGCATCATATGAACAAACTTGGTAGAGGTCCACTAGGAGATGCTACATACCAAATATCAAAGCTCTGTGCCTTCTAGAATCAGAGAAGAAGATTTTCAAAGATTCTGCTATTTTTTTCCTTTCTGTTGCCATGGCAACCAGAGTTATGGGTGGAATTCAATCTCTTAAACACCTTTGGTAGAGCTTCACCCAAGGAACATCCCTGCCAAGTTTCATCAAGATTGGCCCAGCGGTTTAGGAGGAGAAGATGTTTTTTCAAAGAAATTGTGGACAGACGGATGGACGGACAGACGGACGGACGGACAGATGGATGCCGGACAACGACTGATCACAATACCTCACCTTAGCACTTTGTGCTCAGGTGAGCTAAAAAGACATATTTTGAAAGTGGATATCGAAAATATGAAGTAAATGGCCTTCTACCAGAGACCCAGTTTATCAAAATGTCACAAACAAAAGAGGCGGCACCGTTTGTCACAGAACTGAATGACCCTTGTACTATACTATGGCATATTAAAACCTTGAACTGTGCAATTCTGAGTTTTAACGGCCCTGAGAAAGAGGCCATTTGAAAACATGGTGGGAAAAGGAGAAAATGCTGGTAACCAGCATTTTCTCCTTTTCCCACAATGTTTTCTACCATATCACAGACAAATCCCATCATTTGAGTCACATTTAATGTGTCGTCTGCAAATGTTTTCAGTTTTGGACAAGTCTAAATTTTTATAGTTTGGCAAAGAGGTGAATCTTTGCCAGACGACAAAACTTCAGACTTGTCCAAATCAACAGCCTTTTCAGACCAAAAATTCAATATGTTCAAATTATGGGATTTGTATCTGTACGAAAGAATGGAAAAAACATTGTGGAAATGGAGAATATTTTCATAATTATTTATTACCAATATTTTATTACCAATAAATTTATTACCAATAATTGGTACGAATGATTTGTATCTGTACGAAAGGGTGGAAAAACACTGTGGAAAAGAATATTTTCATAATTATTTATTACCAATATTTTATTACCCCAAAATTTATTACCAATATTGTCTCCTTTTTCCACTGTTTTCCACTGTTTTACAAACATATCCTATTGCCTTGAGTCGTATTTCAGTGGTCATCTTCAAATACTTTGAATTTTGACAAGTTTAAGATTTTGTCTTGAGGCAAAGAGTTAACTCTCTACCAAATGCCAAATTTCAAGACTGATCCAAAATACAAAGCGTTTACAGACTACAATTTGGTTTTGGCTCTAGTAATGGAATTTATTCCTGCTGGGTAGAAAACATAGTGGGAAAAGGAGAAAATGTTGTTACCAGCATTTTCTCCCTTTTCCACTGTTTTAAAAAGGCATCTTTCACATGGTCGTTAAAACTCGGGGTTGCTAGGTAAAGGATTGAATATTGAGTGGGCTGGAATCAACCCTTAGCATTTTGAGGACAACCCTTGTTTCTTTTGTCTATCATACCTAATCATAACTACTTCTGAGGAAATGTGCAGTCTGATCTTGGATCAACAGTCTGATACTTAGTGAGAAATGGTCATATTAACTGCACTTAGTTGCAATAATTGCTTTTTTATGCTCAAATAAGACACCAATTTCATACAGTATACACATTTAGCACTTAAAACTTTAATCCTACCGTTCGTGACCTTAGATGTATTTTGCAAAGAGTGCAAAGCATGATCAGCCTGCACATATGTGCAGTCTTATTGTGTTCTACACCCTCCACCACTCTTTCAGTAGATCTAATTTCAGTCAATGAAAGCCCATTAAATGCCAATACATTCATGAAAACTATTCTTTGTATTCGCCAGTGATAAAAGCCAACTCTTTGTGCCAATAATTTCAGCCAGAAAATAAGCCCTCAAAATAATGCCAAGTCAAAGCTTCTTTTGGATGAATATTTCACAAAAAATCAGGCAGTTTAGATTAAAGATCAGACTGCACATTCTATGCAGTCTGGTCTTAATCTACACTGTCAGCAAAGGAAATTATAATTGCCATAAATATCAAGTACTTGGCAAACTTGGGGTTTAAGCGTTAATTCCACAAGTTATTACAATGTATTTAATATGACACGATCTGTAACAATGAGTATAATTCTTTAAGGTCATGACATTTAGGTGCATGGACCTCTTAATCTAAGATCATACGATTTTTTTTTGTGCTTTTTACTCCTTTATGTTTTTTTTTTAAATGCCATTTTCAACATTTTCTATTCAAATCACATGTCCTGCCTGCCAGTGCACCTATCTATGCATTCTAGTAATTTGTTTAACCAGTGCTTTGCATGACAATCTTTCCAGGCTGCTGGCTGCTTTCCTACGGAGACATTGCCAAATTTAAGTTCATCTGCCAGAGAGGAATAAATACAGCTGTAATTAAAAATTATGAACCCTTGAAAAAAAAAATTTTCACTGAGCTGGGATTCCAAATTGTGCTCTGTGGTAGCCCTGTATGTTACCCACTGACCTAATGGACCCTGCTCCCGGCATTCTATGGATGTATTGAAGTGGTAGTTGAAAGAAAACAAACAAACAAACAGTGAATATTCACCAGTTTATACAATTCTCAATAATTTACAAGTACAACTTTCTTTTTTCCAACTCAAACAAATCCAAGCATTCTTCTAGACAAATTATTTCCCATAAAGAAATGAAGTAAATTGATACTTCAGTGTCTTTAGCACAGTCATAAACTGCACTGCTCTTTTTATCCTTTGAACTCTGAAAAGTCTGTCCACTGGAATCACCTTCCTAAATCACACTGCAAATTTCCTAGTAGACTCTATGCCTTCAATCTATACAAATGTAGAATGAAACTTAACCCTTACAGCGCCAAATAAACCTATCAGGCATTCTCGTCCTAGAAATACAACCCAAATAACTGCAATTTCATGGTTGCTTTTCTGTACAGTGTTTCTGCAAAGTGGACAGTGTAGATCAAAGATCAGGCTGCATGTTTTGTGCAGCCTGATCTTGATCTACACTGGAGGCAAAAGCAACTATAGTCCTGAAAGGCGCTTTAAGAGTTAAAACTGAAATTTCTCTTTGAAGGTGCAGAAAACATTGTTAGAAAAGTAGAGGATGCTTGTTACCATTATTTACTTCTTTTCTCACTGTATTTTCAAAAGCCCCTTTACTCAGTGTCAAGACACATGTGTGTTTGGTTCAAAGTTAACACAAAAACATCACAATTTGCTATGACCATGACCTATTCAGAAAGCTGTCTTCAAGACTGGGCTTAATTTCACCTTACTTGAACAAAACTTTAAGGGGACATCCTTGGAAGCACTTTTACTTAACTGTATATAAATAGAATACAGTCAATACAGGTACAGGGTTTTCATTTAAAGCCGATTGTCGATAAAAAACATTGGTTGAAATCGGCCTTTAATCTGTTGTTTTTGCTGGATCTTTGAAAAATCGATCGCGTTGTTTATATCGAAAATATTTCACGCGTTGGTAACTGTACTGCGACAATGGTTCAATTTTACCGTGAAACCAGAAACAACTGGTTTACGAATGTTACGCAGTCATTCATAGGATACTTGCATCCAATTATCCAATCATAGGCAACGATACGTTTCTCCGGTAATCATGGACGCCAAAGCCTAGGCGGCCCCTTTGACCCCAGCCTGTTGTTTTTGTAAATCAATCTGTTGCTTCATTTCAAAATGAAAACCCTGCAGGTAAGGAAACTGTTACCGACCTTACCTGGGAGACCACCCTGTATAAAAGTACCTTGAATATCCCAAGTCAGACAGGAAATGCAAGGCCATATGTAGATGTATGCAAAATATCACCAAACTTGAGACAGTTACAAATTTTCTGCCTAACATTATTCTGTATGACATCTAGTATGAAATATACTTGGTTTAAAAAAAAAAGACCCATTGTTCTACATACATGTACATGTACTGCTTTTGCTGGGTACATGTACTAGTTTTGCTCAAATAATGTCTTCAGAATGGTTACGATTTTATTCTATCATATGTCATTGTTGATGACAAATGAAGTTTGGTAGTCTGAGGCATGTCAACACATGTACAAATAGTCCTATCTTTGTTTATATACATGTATACATAATTTGAAGCATTTCATTGGTAATCATAAATGTGAATAAATATGATACATGTATGTTACTCTGAATCACTGTTACACATGCACATCATACAAGTGCAATTCAATGCATATAAGGGTACATAAAATCATATAAATGAAGTTGTGTACTTGCATTACATGAACCCCAGGTTAACCCTTTCCCAAACAAGCCCTGGTTTTCACGTGTCTGCAGTACAAGTCTTTTGAAAACACTGTGGGAAAAGGAGAAATTGCTCGTAACGAGCAATTTCTCCTTTTCCCAGTGTTTTCTACCCTTTTTGAGACCTTTCTGCCGTTTTCATCAAATTCAAAATTGTCGTCTGCAAATTCTTTCAATTTGGACCAGTCCAAAATTTGTTGTTTGGGAAAGGGTTAAAACACTTTTACACATTTACACAAAGTTGGTTGTCGCACTTGCACAATACATACATACAATTTAAGGATTTAGACACACATACACAAAAGTTGAAGCATTTCACCACACATACAAAAAAAAATTTAAAAACTTAAACACATACAAATAGTTGAAGCACTTAACACTTTACCACTCAATCCTGACTTTTAATGACCCTGAGAAAGAAGCCTTTTGAAAACATTGTGGGAAAAGGAGTAACCAGCATTTTCTCCTTTTCCCACAATGTTTTCTACCCTTCCCAAAACAACTTATAATTTTTGAGCCACACTTAATTTGTCATCTCCAAATGCTTCCAATTTGGACTAGTCTGAAATTTTGTCATTTGGTAAGAAGTTAATATATGATCATTGAAGTTAAACACCGATACATATTTATATCACAAAGTTAAAGCACTTTAACATATGAACATAAAGTTGATTGAAGCAGTCAAATGTATGTATATGAAGTTCACGACCTATGGATATGCACTAAAAGGTAAAGTGTTTTAACTCTTTACCAAATGACAAAATTTCAGACTGGTCCAAATTAAAAGCATTTGCAGATTACAAAATAACTGTGACTGGAAAATTGAAATTTGTTTTAGGAAGGGTAGAAAACATTGTGAGAAAAGGAGAAAATGCTGGTTACCAGCATTTTCTCCTTTTCCCACAATGTTTTAAAAAACCTTCTTCCTCAGGGTCATTAAAAGTCGGGATTGTGTAGTAAAGAATTAACACATGCAAATAAAGTTGAAACACTTAAATACAGGTACATAAATCTGAAACACTTAAACCAATAATGCATGAAGCTGAGGCATTCAACCACATGTACATAAATGTGAAGCGCCTAAACATATGTACATGTACATGAAACTGAAGTACTTAAACATGTGAACATAAGTTTGAAGTACTTTCACAAATGTACATAATCTTGAAGCACTTAAACATTAAACGTACTTAAAGTTGAAGTACTTAAACATATGAACATAAAGTTGAAGCACTTAAGCACATGTTTATAAGTTAAAGCACTTTAAGGTTTAAGCACTTTAACCTTTTCCCAAACGACAAATTTTAGACCCTTCCAAACTGAAAGAGTTTGAAGACGACAATTTTAAATTTGATGAAAATGGTGGAAAGTTCTCCAAAAGGGTAGAAAACACTGTGGGAAAAGGAGAAATTGCTCGTTACAAGCAATTTCTCCTTTTCCCACAGTGTTTTCAAAAGACTTGTAGTGCAGACACATGAAAACCAGGGCTTGTTTGGGAAAGGGTTAACATATGTTCATAAGGTTACATCACTTTAACACATGTAAGAAAACTGAAGTTGAAGCATTTAAATACATATTCATGAAGTTGAAGTACTTACTGAAACATTCAACCCTTTAACAAACCATCTTTCTCGCATGAATTTGAAAATCAAAGCTTTTGAAACCACTGTTGGAAAAGGAGAAAAAGCTGCATCTTCTTTTCCCAAATAATTTTTGTCCCTTCCAAGAACAAGAGGGCCATTGACCCTTAAGCACTCACCTGAGTAATGTCATCAACACTTGATAAAGCTGAAGAGATCTTGGTTTTAGTGACATTAAACACATAAACACAACATCGCCAAATTTCGAACTTGTCCAAGATATCATTTAGACAAACATTCTGACCAAGTTTCATGGATATCAGGCTGAAAATGTGGCCTCTAGAGTGCACACAAAATTTATACAAAATATGGCCAAGTGACCTATTTTTTGACCCAACATGACCCAATTCTGAACTTGTCCAAGATACTATCAAGACAAATTTTCTGACCAAGTTTCAAGAGTATCAGGCTTAAAAGGTGACCTCTATGGTGCACATAAGGTTTTTCTAAGATTTGGCTTGGTGACCTACTTATTGACCCGATGTAACCCAATTTCTAAGTAGTCCAAGATATCATCAAGAAAAACATTCCAACCAAGTTTCATGAGTATCAGGCTGAAATTGTGGCCTCTAAAGGTTTCCTCAGACGTGGCTCAGTGACCTACTTTTTGACCTCACATGACCCAATTTCAATCATGTCCAAGACATCATCAAGAAATGTACATGTAGAAAGAAGCCTTTTGAATGCATTGTGGGAGAAGGAGAAAGTGCTGGTAACCAGCATTTTCTCTTTTTCCCAATGTTTTCTACCCTTCCCAAATCAAATTTCATTTTTTTAGTCACATATATTTTGTTGTCTGCAAATGCTTTCAATTTGGACCAGTCTAAAATTTTGTCGTTGGGTAAAGAGTTCACTCTACCAGGGTGTCACCAAAGTCCTCTGCTGCAAGTTATTCGAACTCTTATACTCTTAGCTAAATGACAAAATTCTAGACTTGTCCGAATTGAAGGCATTTGCATACAACAAATAAATGCGACTGAAAAATTGAAATTTGTTTTGGGAAGGGTAGAAAACATTGTAAGAGAAGGAGAAAATGCTGGTTACCAAAAACCCTTCTTTCTCACGGTCGTTAAAAGGCTGGATTGTGTGGTAAAGGGTTAACAAAAAACCAAAACTGTAGATTTGCCCAAATTAACAGCATTTGTCGATGACCAATTACATATCACTTAACAAATGGAATATGTCATCGAAAAGGCTGAAAATATTTTGGGAAAAGGTGAATATTCTGGTAACCATGATTTTCTTCTTTTCCCAACAATTTATTCCAAAGCTCTTTTAATCAGGGTCGTTAAAACTCTGGACTGATTGGTAATGGGTTAGGGTAGTAATTTTACTCTTTACCAAACAACAAAATTGTATTTCAAAAGTGAAAGCATTAAATTTTGTTGCTGATTTCAATTGATAAAATTTGTCTATAAAAGGGAAGAAACATCTATGGGAAAAAAAACAAGAGGGCCATGATGGCCCTGGGTCGCTCACCTTAGTAGAGTGCCTTTAAGGTTTTTCTTTAATTTGACCATGTGACCTAGTTTTTGACCGCAGGTGACCCAATTTCAAACTCATATTTCATGAATACAAACATTCTGACCAATTTTCAAGTCAATTGAGCAAATAATGTGGCCTCGAGTGCCCTAAAGATATTTCTTTAATTTGACCTAGTGATCTAGATTATGACCCCTGATGACCTAAATTTGAATTGGTCTTTGACTATATCAAAAGAAACATTTTAACCAATTTTCAAATCAAATGAATAATAAATGTGGCCTCTAGAGTGCCCACTAGCTATTTCTTTAATTTGACCAAGTGACCTAGTTTATGACCCCAGTTGACCCAAATTCAGACTCAAGTGAGATTTAACAAAGACAAACATTCTGACCAATTTTCAAGGCAATTAAGCAAAGAATGTGGCCTCTAAAGAGCCCACAAGGTATTTCTTAATTTTGACCTAGTGACCTAGTTTATGGTTCCAGGTGACCCAAATCCAAACTCATCTGGTATTTTATCAAGACAAACATTCTGGCCAAATTTCAGGTCATTTGAGCAATAAATGTGGCCTCCAGAGTGCAAACAAGGTATTTCTTTAATTTGACCCAGTGAACTAGTTTATGACCCAAGTTGACCCAAATTAATCTTATGTGAGACTTTATAAAGACAAACTTTCTAACTAATTTTCAAGGCAATTGAGCAAATAATGCGGCCTCGAGAGTGCCAACAAGGTATTTCTTTAATTTGACCTAGTGACCTAGTTTATGACCCAAGATGACCCAATTTTGAACTCAATGAACTTGTTGTGCTTAGATGGGCAAGCAAACTTAGAAGAGAATCACTACATACCAAATATCAAAGCTCTACGCCTTCCAGTTTTAAAGAAGAATTTTAAAGTTTTCCTTCTTTGTTCCTATGTTCGAACTTGTGGAACTTGTGACCCCGGGGCTGGGCCAGTTTTGACCCAGGGGCATCATATGAACAAACTTGGTAGAGGTCCACTAGGAAATGCTACATACCAATTATCAAAGCTCTACACCTTCCCGTTTAAGAGAAAAAGAAATTTAAAGTTTTCCTTCTTTGTTCCTACCTTCGAACTTGTGACCCCCAGGGCGGGGCCAGTTTTGACCCAGGGGCATCATATGAACAAACTTGGTAGAGGTCCACTCTGAGATGCAACATACCAAATATCAAAGCTCCACACCTTTCGGTTTCAGGAAAGAAGAATTTTAAAGTTTTCCTTCTTTGTTCCTATGTTCGAACTTGTGACCCCAGGGGCTGGGCCAGTTTTGACCAAAGCAGCATCCTTGGAACAAACTTGGTAGAAGTCCACTAGGAGATGCTACATACCAAATATCAAAGCTCTATGCCTTCCCATTTAAGAGAAAAAAAAAATTTAAGTTTTCCTTCTTTTTTCCTATGTTTGAACTTGTGACCCCCGGGGCAGGGCCAATTTTGACCCCAAGGGCATCATATGAACAACTTGGTAGAGGTCTACTAGGCGATGCTACATACCAAATATCAAAGCTCTATGCCTTCTAGTTTTAGAGAAGAAGATTTTTAAAGTTTTCCTTCTTTGTTCCTATGTTGGAAATTGTGACCCCCGGGGCGGGGCCAGTTTTGACCCCAGGGGCATCATATGAACAAACTTGGTAGAGGTCCACTAGGAGATGCTAGATGCCAAATATCAAAGCTCTACGCCTTCAAGTTTCAGAGAAGAAGATTTTTAAAGTTTTCCTTCTTTGTTACTATGCTCAAACTTGTGACCCCCGGGGTGGGGCCAGTTTTGACCCTAGAGGCATCATATGAACAAACTTGGTAGAGGTCAACTAGGCAATGCTACATACCAAATATCAAAGCTCTACATCTTCCAGTTTCAGAGAAGATGATTTTTAAAGTTTCCCCTCTTTGTTCCTATGTTTGAACTTGTGACCCCCGGGGCAGGGCCAATTTTGACCCCAAGGGCATCATATGAACAAACTTGGTAGAGGTCCACTAGGAGATGCTTCATGCCAAATATCAAAGCTCTATGCCTTCTAGTTTTAGAGAAGAAGATTTTTAAAGTTTTCCTTCTTTGTTCCTATGTTGGAAATTGTGACCCCCGGGGCGGGGCCAGTTTTGACCCCAGGGACATCATATGAACAAACTTGGTAGAGGTCCACTAGGAGATGCTACATGCCAAATATCAAAGCTCTACACCTTCAAGTTTCAGAGAAGAAGATTTTTAAAGTTTTCCTTCTTTGTTACTATGCTCAAACTTGTGACCCCCGGGGCGGGGCCAGTTTTGACCCCAGGGGCATCAAATGAACAAACTTGGTAGAGGTCCACTAGGAGATGCTACATACCAAATATCAAAGCTCTGCGCCTTCTAGTTTCAGAGAAGAAGATTTTCAAAGATTTTGCTTTTTTTTCCTTTTTGTTGCCATGGCAACCAGAGTTGTGGGTGGAATTCAATTCTTTGAACAATTTTGGTAGAGCTTCACCCAAGGAACATCCAACTGAAGTTTCATCAAGATTGGCCCAGTGGTTTAGGAGAAGAAGATGTTTAAAGAAATTGTTGACGGACGACGGACGACGGACATAGGGCGATCACAATAGCTCACCTTTAGCACGTTGTGCTAAGGTGAGCTAAAAAGGAGAAAATGCTGGCTGGCAGAGTTTTCTGCTGTTTTCAAATGCTTTCTTCCCAGGTCGGAAAAACTCAGGGAATGTTTGGTAAAGTATTAGTCAGTTACATGTACCTCCATGATCAAATGAAGCAGATGATCTTGCTGACCAATTCAGTTCTATGCACCACTGCAGTTGTTCAGTGTTTTTTTTCCACAGTGAAGATCAAGAACAGACTGCAGAAAACATGCAGCCCGATCATTTGATCTTCACTTTTCACTTTGAGATATTCACAAACATACTCTTTCACAAGACAAAAGAAGATGGTAGGTTCTGTTGTAAACTGAAAGAACTATAATATCTGGAAGGTTTTCTTCAGTTCAACCATCAGGGCCCAGTCCTGTTTAGTCATCTCCTCCCTAAAGTGATCTTTAACGGCATCTATAGAAGTTCTTGAGATCTGAAAAACAGAAAAATAAGTTTGTATGTTAAAATGCTATTTAATGCCACTTTCAACAATGTTTCCTTAATACCACAGCAAAACTAGAACTGTCGCAAAGTGGACAAATACCCCCCCCCCCCCCAGCACCTTCACACAGAATCAGCACAATCAGAGAACGGAAATAATTTTCACAAGATCACCACTGACCTTGACCTTTGGCCCATGTGACCCCAAAACAATATGGTACCTCTTTGTGTCATGAGCAACACTTATGTAAAGTTCAGAGTTAAGGGTTAAATAGAAGTGGTTGATGTTGATCATTTCATGCTTGAAGTCCTTGCTATAGACAAAATTGTGACAATGTACTCAGATCACATCTCTGGTTTTGTTCTTTCGCTGTATTTCTAGTGGTCAACAATGATGTTTTTACATCTTGATATTTTCTTTAACCCTTTACCTCACAATCCTGAGTTTTAGTGACCCTGAGAAGGAGGCCTTTTGAAAACATGGTGCGAAAAGGAGAAAATGCTGGTAACCAGCATTATCTCCTTTTCCCACAATTTTTTCAACCCTACCAGAGACAAATCCCACCATATGATTTATATCTAATTTGTCATCTGCAAATACTTTAAATAATTGGAGAAGTCTGTAATTTTGTCGTTTGGTAAAGGGTTAACTCCCAACCAAACAACATAATTTTAGACTCGTCCGAATTGAAAGCAACTGCAGACCACAAATTAAAGGTGCCTCAAATGACAATATTGGTCATTGATAGAGTGGAAAACATTGTGGGAAAAGGAGGAAATGCTGGTTACCAGCATTTTCTCCTTTTCCCACTATATTTTCAAAGGCCTTCTTCCTCAGGGTCGCTAAAAGTGGGGATTGTGTGGTAAAGGGTTAAAACAGAAAATTTCTCCCAGCCAGCAGGCTTCCTTTTGCCAAGATGATTTCTCGACTATTTTTGTATGTCACCTGTTTGTTTCTCTCAAAATTAGAAAATACATAAATTTCAAAAATTTGTACTTTCCAGAAAAGGGTGTAAACCACAAGATTGTCTTGTGGCCGTTCTGCTCTGTGAACAGCTATAGAAGTTTGTTTTTGCAAAGAAACTGCCAATCATTGTTTATATTTTCAATTTGTCATGTACCAACTCAAGAGCAGGAACATACTAGTAAATGGCGTGCAACACACGAAAAGGGGCCTTTGGTCCACATTCGTGTAAAGTGTTGTCCTGGATTAGCCTGCGCAGTCCATGCAGGCTAATCCGAGACAGCAATTTACGACTACATAAGATTTTAACATACAGCAGACTTTTGTGAAACAGAAAATCATACAAAAACGGGAAGTGTCGTTGCGGATTAGTCACAGATTGCACAGGCTGATCTGGGACGACACACTTTTACGCATATGTCCAAGGGCCCCTTTTTGTGTGTTGCACGCTATATATGAATGGCTAACCCCTTTCAAAATGAAAAAATTTAGACACTTCCAAATTCAAAGCGTCTGCAGCTGACAACTTAAAAACTGGTACATTGAACAAAAATTTATAATAGCGTGTAAAACATTGTTGGAGAAGGAGAAATTGCTTGTTACAAGCAATTTCTTCTTTTCCCACAGTGTTTACAAAAAGATAAAGCATGACAGACCAAAAGCCTGGTAGGTGTGGTGGAGAGGTTCAAACATCTTGACTACACGCCTTGCAGCTGTAAGGAAGTTCATAATGACATAAGCATTTTGTTACTGTACCATTAACTCTTTCACTACTAATGAAGACTTGAGTACCTTTTGCAGATGGCGTAGATCAAGATCAGACTGCACAGAACGTGCAGTCTGATCTTTGATCTACACCGTCCGCTAACCTGTTTTTAAACTATGACAAAAGTCGTTTTCAATAGCAGTGGAAATCTATCTAAAGAACTCGGAAAAAAGTGGTATTTCCGGAGTTAGTAGTGAAAGAGTTAAGTAGTCATATAAAGTAAAACTTTGGTGCACGACATTTGGTTGAAAAGGTGTTTCGTCGAAATCCATGTATGTTTTGAAACACCAATTGCTAAATTCCTAGATTTATTTCATGAAAAGCTCTGTCTGGGAGGAAGATTTGATCCACAATTCGTCTGGGTTAGGGTAAAGGTCAGGGCTAGGGATCATTCTGGACGAACATGTATTTCAACGAAATGACGCGGATCCGTAAAATTTGTTTCAGTTGCAACCCAATATTATGGGCCCAATGGCGCCCAAAAGTAAACAAAGTAGGTGTTAAAATGCATTTGAGTTTAAATCATACCTTGTAAAAGTATGGAAATTATTTTGAAGATGATAACCTGTTGTATGGTCGATCCAAGTTTTAGTTGCTGACAGAAAAATGAATTTTAAAATGAAAGACAAAGCGACCTTCTTCTAAAATTCATTTTACTGCCAGCAACTAACACTTGGACCAACTGTTCAGTGACAGAATGTCACCTTCACAATAATTTCCGTTCTTTGATGTGGTATGTTTGAAATTTAAATGCATTTTAACACCCACTTTGTTTACTTTTGGCAGCTATTGGGGCTTTACGCAACCAACCTGACTTCAGGATTCAATATATTTCTTTCCCTAAATGTGTTAATTGAGGATAAAAATTACCTGCATTAAGCAAGCACCTGCAGTTAGCAAGCATTTTTTCAATCATCACTTAGCTGTTTGCAAAATACAACTCAAACTGTATGCAAGATTTTCGATGTTACCTCTTTTACCAGCTTTATAAGCAGGTAAAGCAGTAAATGCCGACTTCCAACACTTTCTGCTTTGCCCACAATGTTTTCAAAAGCCTTCTGCCTCTGGGTCCTTAAAACGTGGAATTATGTGGCAAACTGTTAAAGCACCAAACAAACCAAACACCGTACATGTAGTCAAAAAGGATATACTGTATACAAAAAGTTACTTTGTATGATCAGTCATCTAAATTTGTATAGTTGTTTTCACCCAAGTCCTTTCATGCAGTAGGTACAAGAAACTTGCTTTGTGTAGGTAGGAGGTTTAACTCTTTACCAAAGACAAAATTTTGGACTGAACCAAACTGAAAGCATTTGCAGACGACAAACTAAAAGTTGTTCAACTGATGAGTTCTCTCTTTGACAGGGTAGAAAACATTGTGGGAAAAGGAGAAAATGCTGGCTACCAGCATTTTCTCCTTTTCCTACAATGTTTTCAAAAGCTTTCTTCCTAAGGGTCGTTAAGAGTCGGGACTGTGTGGTAAAGGGTTAACCCTTTTCCAAACAATCCCATGTTTTCAACACCCTGAGGAGAAAGCCTTTTGAAAAGCAGGTAACAAATTCAGTATGACTCAGAAAACATAATTTGCCATTGATAGGATAGTACATATTGTGGGGAAGAAGGAGAAATTGCTGGTTACTTTCTCCTGTTCCCACAATTTTTTTCAAAGGGCTTTTTCCTCAAGGTTGTTAAAACGTGCGATTTTTTTGTTGGTGGGTTAATTCTTTATCTCTCTGTTCAATCATGAAAATTTTCAAAACATACTAATCTACATGAAATGAGATTTTATACCCTTTACTGCACAATGCCGCCTTTCAACGACCCTGGGAGAGAAGCCTTTTGAAAACGCTGTGGGAAAAGGAGAAAATGCTGGTAACCAGCAATTTCTCCTTTTCCCACAATGTTTCCTACCCTATCAACGAAAAATTGCACCAGTTGAGCCACATTGAAATTGTCGTCTGCAAATGCTTTCAATTTGGACAAGGCTAAAATTTTGTCGTCTGGTAAAGGGTTAACCAAAGGAGTTTTGAAATCTAAATGAGCCTCAAGACTTTCTGGTCCATTTGATTAGTTATCCAAGATCAGTTACAAAAAGGAAACATTCCAGAGTTTAACCCTTTCCCAAACAAGCCCTGGTTTTCACGTGTCTGCAGTACAAGTATTTTGAAAACACTGTGGGAAAAGGAGAAATTGCTCGTGACACAGTGTTTTCTACCCTTTTTGAGAACTTCCTGCCATTTTCATCAAATTTAAAATTGTCGTCTGCAAACTCTTTCAATTTGGACCAGTCCAAAATTTGTCGTTTGGTAAAGGGTTACAAGCAGGGGATTCCGTGCAATTCATTACAACAATGTTCCAGATTTACCCTTTAAGCACCAAATGTTGGAAATCTGTCTCTGGGGGTGTAGAAAACTTTGTGGGAAAAGGAGAAAATGCTGGTTACCAGCATTTTCTCCTATTCCCACAATGTTTTCAAAAGCTTTTTTCCTAAGTTATTAAAACTTGGGATTATTCAAGGTACACAAAGTAACTTAACTTTGGATGGGTAAACCATTTAGTCAGCCAACCAGAAGTTGCATTACTCTGAAATTTAGAGAACTGTTTAGAATTACACAAGAATGTTACTGAGAGTGGTTGGTGAATAGCCCTGGTTTTCACTAGTACAAGACCAGGGCTCTGAAGTTTCTTGCCCTAGGACACTCCTGGGGGAAATCCTGCCTCTTCATTAACTCTTTGCCAAAAGATAAAAATTAGATTTATCCAAACCAAAACCAGTGGCAGACAAGAACTTAAATAAACAATGTTTTCAATAGATTTCTTTCTCAGGGTCATTAAAAATCAGGATTGCATGGTGAAGGGTTAAAGAAGATAAATCAGTCGAAAATTTTGTCATCTAGCAAAGCAATAGATATTACTTGTAGTTGCTTATGCAGGAATCTATCACATAATATCATAACAGAATGAAGATTCAAGACAGAATGCTCAGTGCTGTCTGATCTACATTTTTCACCAATATGTTTGCACAGGAGTTTAACGCGATTTTAACAGCTTTGGTCATTTCACAGTGGTCATTGCACCTAGGCATGTGTTCCTCTTACTCACACCAGTACTAACACCACTTTCTTTCCAAGTCACTGACTACTATTCTCACATGCATCAGAGGTGAGAAGCAAAAAAATCACCTGAAAGAAAGTTTGCCTCAATCTGGTATCAAACCCACAACCATCAGATCAGGTTGCAAATCAGATACGCAATCCAGTGGGCTACCTGACTGGGCACATTTTTTTTTTACCAAACTGAAGCGTATCTATTTACAAAGAGATCTTGTGTTTTCATCAGACAGGAAAAAGGGCTTTTGAAAGCATTGTGGGAAATGGAAAGATGCTGGTGTTCAGCATTTTCTCCTCTGCACATAACATCTACAAAAGTTTTCCAATCCGAAATCTAAAATTTTGTCATACTGCTTTTAGGATGTTATATAAGCACCACATTCAATATCTTTTTTCAGTCAATCACGGCAGCCAGTGGACCTATTCATGATTTCTATAAGTTTCTTTTACCAGTACTTTACACAATATTCCTCCCTCTCCATGCCTGCTTTCCCACATTAATACCATTTAGATCATCATCTAGTGGGAGAGAGGAATGAACTTTGTCACAATGACTCTCTGTCTTCGGAGAGAATTTGGCTGAGCTTGGGATTCAAAAGTATTCTGTTAGGTATCAACTAAGTTTTAATTTAGTCAAGAGCTATAAACGAGAACAGGGTCTGTAACTTCATAAACCATTCTTCTGCCCTATCCTCCAGAATCTTCTAAATTTGAAAGTAACACAACTTCTGATTGGCTAAACCATTTGGTTCTGCTGATCAGAAGTTGTGTACCTTCCAAATTTGGAAAATCTTTGAGAATAAGACAAAGAACATTCTTAATCCTTTACCACAAGGCAAAATTTTATACTTGCCCAAATTGAAAGTATTTGCAGACAACAAATTGGATATGGCTCATATGGTGAGATTTGTCTGTAAACGGACAGAAAACACTGTGGGAAAAGGAGAAAATGCTGGTTACCAGCATTTTCTCCTTTTCCCACAATGTTTTCTAAAGGTCTCTTTTTCAAAGTCGTTAAAACTCAGGATAGTGTGGTAAAGGGTTAAGAATGGCTGGTGAATACCTACCCAGATACAATAAAGTTTGGAGGTTACTCGGTGCACCAGGCCTTTGTTGAGACTTCTGGGTCCGTATTCACCAACCATTCTTAAGAATATTCTTAGTCTTATTCTCCAACATTTTATAGTTTTGAATGTAACGCAACTCCTGATTGGCTAAACCATTTGGTTTAGCCAATCAAAAGTTGTGTTACTTTCAAATTTAGAAAATCTTTGAGAATAACACTGAGTACATTCGTAAAAATGGTTGGTGAATACCTACCTTGGATACAACAAAGTTTGGAGGTTACTAAGTACACTGGGCTTCTGTTGGGACTTCTGATCTTCCTTAAACCACCCCTATGTTGGTGAACATCTGGGTTGGTACTTTAACCCTCAAAGTGCCTTTCACGACTATTGTTGCCTTTGCGGTCAGTAGAGATCAAGGTCAAGCTGCACAAAATGTGCAGCCTGATCTTTGATCTACCCTGTCTGCTTTGTTGAAACACTATGGACAAAAGAAACCACGAAATTGCCAGTTTCTGGGTTGTATTTCTAGGGTGAAATTGTCTGAAAAGTTTATTCAGCACTCTAACGGCTCACAACCACCCTTAACTTTTGACAAGACTTGCCACTTGATTGGCTGAGATACAATCTCTCCGTGAATCAAATGGCTAGTTGTGAAATGTGGAATCCCAACCCCTAGGTTTGGCTAATTGGTAAATTTTCATAGCTCAAATTATGTTGGAATGTTTTCTGTACTAAAATAAGTGAACACTTTAATTGAGCAGACAAGCCCCCGTAGCTCAGTCAGTAGGGTACAGGACTTGAGAACAGGAGGCCGCTGGTTCGATCCCCAGCTTGGCCAATTTCTTTCCGAGGACTGATGATAGTCATTGTGACAGGATTCATTCCTCTCTCACTGCTGACCACTGGTTCGACAATGGTTATGTGGGAAAGCAGCCAGTGGCTTGGAAAGAATATTGTGCGGAGTACTGGTAAAAGAAGCTCCAGGAAAGCATGGATATGTGCACTGGCCGCCGCGATATAACTGAAATAATGTTGAAAACGGCGTTAAACACCATACAGTCAGTCATACAGTTTGACTGAGCAAGCTAAAAATAGGATCACTTGGTAAAACCATGTTCTGAAATTTGAAGTTTTGAATGCAAAACAGCATTAACATAAATTCTCAAAACTAAGCATGACATAGAAAAACTGAACCACTTAACCCTTTCCCAAGCAACAACTTTTGGACTTGTCCAAATTGAAAGAGTTTGCAGACGACAATTTTAGATCTGATGAAAATGGCAGAAAGGTCTCAAAAAGGGTAGAAAACACTGTGGGAAAAGGAGAAATTTCTCGTTACGAGCAATTTCTCCTTTTCCCACAGTGTTTTGAAAAGACTTGTACTGCAGACATGTGAAAACCAGGGCTTGTTTGGGAAATGGTTAACATTAGGATTCAAAGCAAAAATTTGAATAACAAAAGAAAGAAGTGATACCCCAAGAAAAATGTGGTATGTTATTTCATTGGAAATAACTTTAAAAACAGGATTTAGGAAATGAATTCAGCCTGCAGTACAGTTTATAAAACCACTTCCTACAGACAAGTAATTTTTTAAACCTTTACATGACAACAAAAGTTTTGATTTGTCAAAAAACATACTATGAACATAATACAACAGAAGTCTTCCATGAGAACTGACAATGTCCCGAGGTTGGATGCATGGACGCGAAAATATCCAGGGTAGGGTGGTAGGGCCTATGAACGTCAATAAAATGCATCACACAAGAAAAATTTGTGATTGCTGAAAAAAAAAACATTTGTCGTTATGCTTTCAAACATCCTAAAATAAAACCAATCTAACCCTTTACTGCACAGCCCTGAGTTTTAACCATCCTGAGAAAGAGGCCTTTTCAAAACATTGTTGGAAAAGGAGAAAATGCTGGTAACCAGCATGTTCTCCTTTTCCCACCATGCTGTCTGTCTTTTTACTGACAAATCTTACCATATGAACCATATCTAATTTTTTCCTTTGCAAACTCTTTCAATTTGGACAAGCGTGTCTTTTGAAAACTTTGTGGGAAAAGGAGAAAATGCTGGTAACAATTTTTTCTAATCCTCCAAAGGCATATTTTATAATATGAGCAACAATTAATTTGCTGTCTGCAAATGCTTTCAAACTGGACATATCTAAATGCTGTTGTATGTAAAGAATTAAGGGTTTGTCAACACAAAGGAAAGGGTATGATTGCCCTCATCTTCATTAGAGTTTATTTCATTATCATCAGTGAGGCCACTTCTACTCTGATATGGTGTGTACAGGTCTGTGGTTTTTGTGGTTAACCACAGATATGGCTAAACCGGTGGTTAATGCATTTGTACCTATAATCCTGAGGTAACAGCCTGACATGTTCTACATAACCCACCTGTATGTCACATTGAACAAGAACATTGTAACATGTGGGCGAAAACTGTAACAGTATTCAAGTCTTAACAACCCTGAGGAAATATGCCTTTGAAAGCCTAGTGGAAAAAAGAGACAAGAAAATGTGAGTGCAAATGCACTGCTGTGGTTCATAGACTTTTTGACAAGTCAAAAAAAGGGCATAACTGTGTCAAAAATACTTTGATGGTTACCTGCCCTCTTGGATAGGTTCGTCTTGGATAGTTAACAACTTGTCCAAGTTTGAAGCAGATATCTTCAGTAATAACAGAGATATTACAAGATATAAAAATTTTCGCACCACAATGACAACACCTGGGCTACAGAAATACCTCCATATGTTCTTCAGAAGCTAAGAATGCTGAAAACAAGCATTTTCTCCCTTTCCAATTGTTTCCTAAATGTTCTAAACAAATCCCGTAAGTGGGGCCAATTTGTTGGTCATCTGCAAACGCTTTCAATTCGACAAGTCCTGGTCTAAGAACTTACTATTTCCTTATCTATTATGGTCAGTTTTTTTGTTCTAAATAACCACTTGTATGTCAGGTTGTATTGAGAACATTGTAACTTGTGTCAAACTGCTGGAACACTGGTTTATGCTACCGTTTAATCTTATAGCACACAATCCCAACTTTCAACGACCCTGAGAAAGAAAGCTTCTGAAAACATTGTGGGTATTTGAAAACTTTGTGGGAAAAGGAGAAAATGCTGGTAACCACCATTTTCTCCTTTTCCCACATTGTTTTCTACCCTTCCCAAATCAACTTTCAAGTTTTGAGTCACATTTATTTAATCATCTGCAAACGCTTTTGATTTGGAAATGTCTAAAATTTTGTCGTTTGTTAAAGAGTTAACCTTATCCCAAACAATCACGTTTTAACAACCCAAAGGAGGAGGGTTTCGGAAAACCTTTTGGGAAAAGGTTGAAATGCTAGTTTCCCGCCTTTCCTCCTCTTCCCACAATGTTTTTTCACCCTTTCAAAGATAAGTTCCAGCCTGTAAGCCTATTTCACTCTGTCAGCTCCAAAGATGATATCTAGCTTTGAAATGGTAGAAAACATTTTGGGAAAAGAAGAAAATGCTTGTTAACAGCATTTTCTCCTTTTTCCACAATGCTTTCAAAAGCCTTCTTCCTTAGGGTCGTTAAAACACTGGATTGTTTGTTAAGGGTCAGCACTTTACCACTGGACAAAAATGCAGACTAGTCCAAATTGAGAGCATTTGCAGACAACAAACCTACATTTGGCTCAAATGATTTAATGTTTTTAATAGGGTGGAAAACATTATGGGAAAAGGAGGAAAAGCTGGTTACCAGCCATTTCTCTTATTTCCACAATATTTTCAAAAGCTATCTTTATCAGGGTCATTAACCCTTATTCTGCAAAATAATTTAAATGAAACTCTCAAGCCAGTGGTCAAAACCGAAATGTAGGTATTTGTAGGGGTTGGGGAAACATCTCCTTATCGGACAGTGTAGATCCAAGATCAGACTGCATGTTCTGTGCTGTCTGATCTTAATCTGCACTGTCCACAGAGGGTCCAAGATTTGAACTTAGGATCCTAAGGGTTAAAACTCTGGTTTGTGTAAATTCTTCACACAATATAAAGTCGTTGGAAGAAGGTATAAGGAAAGGTCAGTTTAATCTCTGTAATAACTTGAATCTAAATATAGCAGTAGGAAATTCACATCATATTTTGACATCTGACCTTCCTGTTCAACTCACCTTCAGCCTGGCAGACTACAGGTGTGCTTTATCAAATCAGGGCATAGTGTTTACCGATGCTCATTATAATCCTTCAACCCTTTACCACACAATCCCAAGTTTATCGACTGTGAGGGAGAAGGCTTTTGAACACATTGTGGGAAAGTGGAAAATGCTGATAACCAGCATTTAATGCCTTTCCCATAATGTTTTCTACCCTATCCAAGACAGAAATCATCATTTTAGCAACATTTGTCATCAGCAAATGCTTTGAATTTGGTTCAGTCCAAAAAATATGTTGTTTGGTAAAGAGTTAACTCTTGCCACACCATCCTTAGTTCTATCCATCTTTAGGAAGAGGACTTTTGAAAACATTGTGGGAAAAGGAGAAAATGCTGGTAATCAGCATTTTCTCCTTTTCCCACAATGTTTTATAGCCTTTCCAGGCCAAATCCCACCAATAGCTCATTAATTTTATTGTCTGAACTCGACTGGGTCAAGTCCAAAGTTTTGCAGTATGGTAAAGGATTGACCCTTTACCAAAGTACAGGGTTAACCCTTTACCAAACAATCCCAAGTTTAGCGACCCTGAAAATTTAAAGTTTGCTTGTATGGCGTTTTCAGTGCTGTTTTCAACATTATTTCATTTATATCAAGGCGGACAGTGCACCTATCCATGCTTTCCTGGAATTTCTTTTACCAGTACTTCACACAATATTCTTCCAAAGTCACTACTGCCTGCTTTTCTGCATAACCATAGTCCAAACAAAGTCACTGGCTGCTTTTTCACATAACCATTGTCCAACCAATGATCGGCAGTAAGACAGTCCTTAATGAATCCTGTTGCAATAACATAACTCTTTACTAAACGACAAAATTTTAGACTTGTCCAAATTGAGTAAATTTGCTGAGAACAAATCAGATGTTTCTCAAATGATCAAATATTTCTTTGGAAGGGAAGAAAACATTGTGGAAAAAGGAGAAAATGTTGGCAACCATCATTTTTCCCTTTTCCCATGATGTTTTCAGGATAGTCCTTCCTTGGGTTCACTGAAACACAGGATTGTTTGGTAAAGGGTTAAAAACATTCTGCAGAGGAAAAAAATACTCACAAAAACTTCTGACACACTGACAAGAAAACATTGTGACCTTAAAATTGACAGTAGTAAAAAATGATTTATCTCAATGTTTTTTAGAATTGTATTATTAAGATGAAGTAATACGTAGAGGAGAGGTTACAAAATTAATTATTCCTTTACTGCAAAAATCCCGAGTTTTGACGACCTTGAGAAAGACAGCTTTTGAAAACATAGAAAAAGGGAGCAAATACTGGTCATCACCATTTTTTTCTCCTTTTCCCACAATGTTTACTACCTTTCCAAAACCATTTCTGTCTGTTGAGCTACATTTAAATTAATTTTGGCAATTGCTTTGAATTTAGTAAAGTCTAAAGTTTTGTCGTTTTGGCAAAGGGTTAACTCTGTACCAAACGACAAAATATTAGACTGGTCCAAATTGAAAGCACTTGCAGACAACAAAATAAATGTGACTGAAAAATTGAAATTTGTTTTGGGAAGGGTAGAAAACATTGTGGGAAAAGGAGAAAATGCTGGTTACCAGCATTTTCTCCTTTCCCACCATGCTTTCAAAAGGCTGCTTTCTCAGGGTCGTTAAAAGTCGGGACTGTGTGGTAAAGAGTTAAGCTAACCTTTCTGCTAATCAAATATGCACATAGATAATGAATACTTTTGGCATAATAATACTCCTTAAATCCCTACAACAAGCTATTTAAGATGAACCCTTAACCCTTAGAGCTCCGAATAAACTAAACAGCAGTTTCAGTCAAAAAATAAGACCTAAATCATTTGAATTTCATGGTTGCTTTGGTCTATAAAGATTTAGCATAGTGGACAGTGTAGGTAGAAGATCAGACGGCACATTTTGTGCAGTCTGATCTTGATCTACACTTGCCACAAAAACAAAAGGCACTTTAAGGGTTAACTCTTTCATTACCAAGTAAATAAATATAACTTTTTAAATGGCTAATAATGAAGTTCCTCTGGAAGATGAAGAAACAGTTTGGTCATAATCTTAATTAACCCTTTCCCAAACAAGCCCATGTTTTCACGTGTCTGCAGCACAAGTCTTTTGAAAACACCATGGGAAAAGGAGAAATTGCTCGTTACGAGCAATTTCTCTTTTTCCCACAGTGTTTTCTACCCTTTTTGATAATTTTCTGCCATTTTCATTGAATTCAAAATTGTCGTCTGCAAACTCTTTCAATTTGGACCAGTCCAAAATTTGTCGTTTGGTAAAGGGTTAAAATGAACCCTTAACCCTTAGAGTGCTGAATAAACTCAACAGCATTTTCAGTCGGAAAAAAACCCAACAAATAATTGGAATTTCATGACTGCTTTTGTGTATAAAGATTTAGCATAGCCGATAGTGTAGATAAAAAATCAGACTGCACATTTTGCGCAGTCTGATCTTGATCTACACTAGCCACAAAGACAACTATCATCGTGAAAGGCACTTTAAGGGTTAACCCTTTCATTACCAAGTAAATAAATATAACTTTTTCAATGGCTACAAATATAGTTCCACTGAAAGATGAAGAAACAGTTTGGTGATAATCTAAATTAACTCTTTCCCAAGCGACAGAATTTCAGACTGGTCCAAAATGAAAGCATTTGCAGACGACAAACTAAATCCAACTGAAAAAATGAAATTTCTTTTAGGAAGGGAGGAAAACATTGTGGGAAAAGGAGAAGATGCTGGTTACCAGCATTTTCTCCTTTTCCCACAATGATTTCAAAAAGCTTCCTTCTCAGGGTCGTTAAAAGTCGGGATTGTGTGGGACGGGTTTCAGGTAGTGGACAGTGCAGGATCAGAGATCAGACTGCACATTCTTTGTAGTCTGATCTTGATCTGCTCTGTCTAGAAAAGCTTCTAGTGTCGACTACGGTATGAAAAGGTTTGAAGTATCATAATTCATTAAGAGAACAGGGATTTTAAAGATACATCCTTACAGCCAGAGAGGAAAAAACACTGTAAAAATTTGATAAACTGTAAAATGCTTCTGTGTAAACATAAATAAATTACATATATATATTTGTTGTACGGGATAAATACCCATGTTGAAATGTCTTTGATTTAAAACCGGAAACATCACAAGTGTTTTCTTAATGAAATGCATTCTCTGTCGAAATCTATGCTACCTTGCAACCCGTAGGGGCAGTTTTTGGCATGAAGGTACAAGAATAATAATTATCACTTGAGGAAATAAAGATGAAATGGATTAAAAACTAGCTGAAAAGATGTATCTTTAAGTCAGATGAGACTGACCCAAATCTTTTTTGTGTGGTTTCTAACACTATTTTCAACTTTATTTCTATTATGTAGTGGCAGCCAGTGCATCTATCCATGCTTTTCTGGCCTTTGTTTTACCAGTGCTTGGTACAATATTCTTACCAAGCTACTGGCTGCTTTCCAACGTAACTATCTTCCAAACATCGATCAGCGCAGTAGAAGGAATGACTCCTGTTGCAATCACTATCATCAATCCTTAAAGAAATTCGCTGAGCTTGGGACTCACACCAGTGACCCACTGTTATAAAGTTCTGTATGATACCAACTGCTCAGCATGGAACCAAAGTAATTACAAGACTATTTATACCAGAAGATGTTGCAAACTGGTGGAGAAGTCACGACAAAAAACGACTGCACATTCTGTACAATCTGATTTTTATCAACACTGTTTTGACTCTTTACCACGTAGTCCCGAGTTTTAACAATCTTGAGGAAGAGGACTAATGAAAACATTGTGGGAAAAGGAGAAAATGCTGGTAAATAGTATTTTGTCCTAACCCCCAGAATATTTTCTACTCTTTGAAAGACAAATTTCATGTTTTGAATAACATTTAATTTGTTGTCTGCAAATGCTTTCAACTTGGACAAGTCTAAAATTTTGTTGTTTGGTCGAGTTTAAAGCAACTAAAAATGTCCATATTCTATTAACTCTTTACCACACGACAAAAATGCAGACTAGTCCAAATTTAAAGCATTTGCAGATGACATTTTAAATGTAGCTCAAAACATAAAATTTGTCTCTATAGAGTAGAAAAACATTGCGGGAAAAGAAGAAAATACTGGCTACCAGCATTTTCTTCTTTTCCAACAATGTTTTCAAAAGGCTTCTTTCTTGGGGTCGTTAAAAGTCGAGTTTGGGTGGTAAAGGGTTAATTATTACTGTACCCCTTATAAGTATGAGCAAGGAGGAAATTCATTTTCGACCTTTTCCAGACAAAAACATTTAGACTCTGCAAACTTCAGACTTGGTAAGCTAGTATAATAATGTCTTAAAAAATTGGAGAGTTATTTGATGTGTTTTAAATCTAGAGTCTAGAACGATCATAAATGCTATATAAATATGAGCCATATTCTGTGAAAAAGGGGTTTAATGCACTTGCGAAAAGTATCAGTCCATGTCAGCATGCGCAGTCCGCGCAGGCTGACCTCCATCAAAACTTTTTGCTTTTGTTAAATTTTCTGTGTGTCACAGGACCATTTTACCTCACGATTCAATCAGTTGCAACACAAAATGGATTTTATGTATCCAAAATTATGTGATGACTTGCTTTGTTTGATGCATCAGAGGGATGCATTAAAATGCTTTTGCCAGATATTATGAACAATGCTCTGTGAAAAGGGGGCTTAATGCATTTGCGAAAAGTATCGACCCAGGTCAGCCTGCGCATTCCGCGCAAGCTGACCTGGGCCGAAACTTTTCGCTATTGGTCAATTTTCAGTTTGTTCAAGGACCAGTTTACCTCGAGGTTAAGCTGGCTTTTGAAAAAAGTGGCTATTATGTATCCACCATCATGTAACAACTTGCTTGGTGTCATGCATCACGTAGATGCATTAAGCCCTCTTTTGCCAGAGCATGGCTCATATGTATACAGAGAAACTGGGTGCTAGAGTAACAATTTGCTGCTACCTACCTTACTAACAAGCAGGTCTGTATGATCAAAATGTCGGCCATACAGCTTGGGTGCATCTCCTGAAGTATTTTCTATCTTTACACAGACTTCCTCACCCCGCCGTGCTGTTTCCTGGGGCTTGTGGTTATTTTCTATACTAGCTATAGTCCCAATTTCTACAAACTGTAAAAAATAAAATCATTTAAAAATTACCACACAATCCCAAGTTTTAACGACCTTTGCAAGGGCGGCTTTGTAAAGCATCGTGGGAAGAGGAGAAAATGCTGGTAACCAGCATTTTCTCCTCTCCCCACAAAGTTTTCTAACCATCTAAAGGCAAGTGTCAGTTTTTGAGCCCCACTGAATTTGTGGTCTGCAAGTGCTTTCAAATTGGTAGAATACAATGTTTTGTCATTCAGCAAAAAGTTAAATAATAATGTCTTCATTTTGACCCTTGGAGTATTCAAGGGCTGCCAGTAATTTACTCCTTTCCCAGTAATGATTTTAAAATGACTTAACCCTTTACCACACAATCCTGAGTTTTAATAACCCCCTCAGGATATGGACTTTCAGAAAACATTCTAGGAAAAGGATAAAATGCTCTTAACCAGCATTTCTTCCTCTTCCAACACTGTTTACTTTTCTTTCAGAGGCAAAATTGGGCAATGACTTGGGTCATGAGCAACACTTGTATAATTTTTCAGGGTCCTAGGTGAAACGGCTTTTGAGTTAGAGCACGGACATGAAAACAAGAAGGACGGACAGATGGACAGAAAGATAGACAGACATGATGAAACCAGTATATTGTCCCTCTACTTTGTAGAAGGGGGTATAAGGATGAACCAGTTTTGTAGTTTACAGTATGTAGTATTGCACTGATTGATTGAAAGATGTTCAAAATCTTTTCTAACATTATTACAGTTACGTCATGGTAACATCTCACTTATTCATGTATGTCCCGGATTTCAATGGTACCAGTCCAGGGCTCTGAAGTCGCTTGTCCAAAAACACTCTGGTGAACAAAACCCAAAGCTTTCAGCGAGTACTGAACCTTGGACCTCCAGGTTACAATTCCTAAACCCTACCACTGAGCCACACAGGACCCTTTGGTTAGTGTTTGAATGAGAGTAAAAGAAAACCCAACATAGGTCACCTGAATTTTCCCATAATTCCTTCACCCTTTCCCAAACAAGCCCTGGTTTTCATGTGTCTGCAGTACAAGTCTTTTGAAAACACTGTGGGAAAAGGAGAAACTGCTCGTAACGAGTAATTTCTCCTTTTCCCACAGTGTTTTCTACCCTTTTTGAGAACTTTCTGCCATTTTCATCAAATTCAAAATTGTTGTCTGCAAACTCTTTCAATTTGGACCAGTCTAAAATTTGTTGTTTGGGAAAGGGTTAAGATAAACACTGTAGTAAATGAAACCATTCAGTAAAACTACAGCTGACGCAAATAATGGCCCCCTCCTGTAATTTATTTACAAAATTAAAGTTTGAATTCAACTATAAAATAAGGCCCGAATACAATGACAATTAAGTGAACATCCTGTCTATTTGCAATTGACACCTAACCCTTTTTAACCTCCATACCAATTGATCCCGAGTTTTAACGACCCCAAGGAGGAAGGCTTTTGAAAACATTGTGGGAAATGGAGAAAATGCTGCTAACCACCATTTTATTTGCTTTACCACAATGTTTTCTACTCTTTCAAGGGCAAATCCTATCATTTCAGCCACAATTTGATATGTTGTCTACAAGTGCTTCAAATATTGGTGTCTTTAAGTTTGTCATGTGGTTCACAATAACAGAGTTAAAGCTTTACCAAACGACAAAATTTTAGACTTGTCCTAACTGAAAGCATTTGCAGACGACAAATCAAATACTGCTTAAACGGTGGTTTCTGTATTTGATAGGATAGAAAACACTGTGGGAAAAGGAGAAAATGCTGGTTAATAGCATTTTCTCCTTTCCCCTCAATGTTTTCAAAAGGTTTCTCCATCAGGATTGTTAAAACTCTGATTGTGTGGTAAAGGGTAAAGCTACAACAATTCTGATTTAATCCAACCCTTTACTGCATAGTAATGTATTTTATGTTACTTAAATGGACTACTTTTGAAAACATTGTGACATGTGGAGAGTGTTTTGTTTAAATGGTGTATTATGCCCCTTAACTCTTTACCACACAATCCCGACTTTTAATGACCCGATAGAGGAAAGCTTTTGAAAACATTGTGGGAAAAGGAGAAAATGCTGGTAACCAGCATTTTCTCCTTTTCCCACAATGTTTTCTACACTATCAAAGAGAGAAATCATCATTTTAGCAACATTTAATTTGTCGTCTGCAAACGCTTTCAATTTGGAGTAGTCCTAAATTTTGCCGTTTGGTAAAGAGTTAAACCTTTCACAAGACCACAAAATTTTAGACTTGTCCAAATTGCAAGCAACAGCATATAAAAAATTAAAATGTTCCTCAAATGATAGCGTATGTCTCTGGTTACCAGCATTTTCTCCTTTTCTCACAATTTTTTCAACAACCTTCTTGATCAGTGAAGTGTAAACACAGGATTGCTAGGTAGTGTTAAACAGTATTGTTCAATACAAGTATAAATTACATCTTCTGCCACAATGTTTCAACCTATATAAAACCTTAGTTAATGTTGATTCTTTATTCTGGGTAAGGTAGTTTTCTTAGTCATCTGCCATCTTGAATAAAGCTTTTTCTGTATTTTTTCCTATCACTCAGAAGAGATATTCTCCTTTCCTTTGATCATTTTTTCCTGTCTGCCAGAAGAGGTTGTGAGCCTTCTTAGCTCTTTACCAAACGACAAAAATTGAAAGGATTTGCAGACAACAATTTAAATGTAGCTCAAATCATTATTTCTGTTATGGATTGGGTAGAAAACATTGTGGGAAAAGGAGAAAATGCTGGTTACCAGCATTTTCTCCTTTTCCCACAATGTTATCAAAAGGCTTCGAGATCTTTCTTAAGGTCGTTAAAAGTTGGGACTGTGTGGTAAAGAGTTAACTCTTTACCAAATGACAAAATTTCAGACTGGTCTAACTTGAAAGCATTTGCAGACTACAAATAAAAAGTGGCCTAAATGAAAAAAATTGTCCCTGATAGGTTAGAAAACATTGTGGAACAAGAGGGCCATGATGGCCCTGGATCACTCACCTGAGTCAATAGGCGAAATTCACTCAACGTGCATAATTCAATTTCTGACCAATTGTCAGGTCAATTGAGCTTAAAATGTGGCCTCTAGAGTGTCCACAAGGAATTTCCGTAAGTTGACCTAGTGACCTAATTTATCATCCCATGTGACCCAATTTAGAACTCATCAAAAAACTCATCAAGACAAACATTCTGAACAGTTTTCAAGTTAATTGAGCAATAAATGTGGCCTCTAGAGTGCCCACAAAGTGTTTCTTAAATTTGACCCAGTAACCTAGTTTATGACCCCAGCTGACCCAATTTCAAACTCACCCTATATTTTATCAAGACAAACCTTCTGACCAACTTTCAAGTCATCTGAGCAAGAATTGTGACCTCTAGAGTGCACTAAAGGTATTTCTTTAATTAGACCTAGTGACCTAGATTATGAGCCCAGGTGACCCAATTTTGAAGTCATCCTAGATTACATCTTGACAAACATTTTGACCAATTTTCAAATCAATTGAACAATAAATGTGGCCTCTAGAGTGCACACAAGGTATTTCTTTAATTTGACCTAGTGACCTAATTTAAGACCCCATATAACCCAAATTCGAACTCATGTGAGATTTCATCAAGACAAACGTTTTGACCACTTTTCAAGTCAATTGAGCCAAAAATGTGGCCTCTAGAGTGCCCACAAGGTATTACTTTAATTTGAACTAGTGACCTAGTTTATGATCCCAGGTGACCCAAATCCAAACTCATCCAAGATTTTATCAAGACAAACATTCTGACCAAATTTCAGGTCATTTGAGCAATAAATGCGGCCTCTAGAGTGCCCACAAGGTATTTCTTTAATTTGACCTAGTGACCTAGTTTATGACCCCAGGTGACTCAATTTCAAACTGACTGAACATGTTGTGCTCAGGTGGGCTAACAAACTTAGAACAGGTTCACTACATACCAAATAACAAAGCTCTATGCCTTCAAGGTTTAGAAAAGAAGAATTTTAAAGTTTTCCTTCTTTGTTCCTATGTTAGAACTTGTAACCCAGGGGCAGGGCCAGTTTTGACCCCAGGGGCATCGTATGAACAAACTTGGTAGAGGTCCACTAGGAGATGCTACATACCAAATATCAAAGCTCCATGCCTTCCAGTTTCAGAGAAGAAGAATTTTAAAGTTTTCCTTCTTTGTTCCTATGTTCGAACTTGTGACCCAGGGGCAGGGCCAGTTTTCACCCCAGGGGCATCATATGAACAAACTTAGTAGAGGTCCACTAGGAGATGCTATATACCAAATATCAAAGCTCTACGCCTTCTAGAATCAGAGAAGAAGATTTTTAAAGTTTTCCTTCTTTGTTCCTATGTTCAAAACTTGTGAGCCCCGGGGCGGGGCCAGTTTTGATGCCAGGGGCATCATATGAACAAACTTGGTAGAGGTCCACTAGGAGATGCTAGATGCCAAATATCAAAGCTCTACGCCTTCCTGTTTCAGAGAAGAAGAATTTTAAAGTTTTCCTTCTTTGTTCCTATGTTCGAACTTGTGACCCCTGGGGCGGGGCCAGTTTTGACACCAAGGGCATCACATGAACAAACTTGGTAGAGGTCCACTAGGAGATGCTACATACCAAATATCAAAGCTCTACGCCTTCTAGAATCACAGAAGAAGATTTTCAAAGATTTTCCAATTTTTTTTCCTTTCTGTTGCCATGGCAACCAGAGTTTTGGGTGGAATTCAATCTCTTGAATAACTTTGGTAGAGCTTCACCCAAGGAACATCCCTGCCAAGTTTCATCAAGATTGGCCCAGCGGTTTAGGAGGAGAAGATGTTTAAAGGAATTGTGGACAGACGGACAGACAGACGCTAGACGACGACCCATCACAATACCTCACCTTAGCACTTCGTGCTCAGGTGAGCTAAAAAGGAGATAATGCTGGTTACCAGCATTTTCTCCTTTTCCCACAATGTTTTCAAAAGCCTTCTTTCCCAGGATTGTGTGGTAAAGAGTTAACTGAAATTTTCTGTATGGGAAAAGACTCATCTGTAATCATGCTGATGAACCCCATCTTGTGCAGTGACATGGGTTGTACTATACTAGCCCCCAAAATAAGGGAACCCTGTTACATGTTTCTTCAAACATGATACGACAGCTCACAATATTTCAGCAGATTCTGAGAGCACAGATGCTTCGTTATGATCACAGTATGCCCGCTAGGTGTCGAGCAGGTGTTGCCACACGTGGAGGTCACACCCGATTTTCACTTGAATTCCATATATGTTTATGTTTTCGGTAAAAAAAAAGAATTGCCTCAAGGAAATTCATGGGTTCCCTTATTTTTGATTCTACAAGAATTATTCTATAATGGGATTCAAAACAGAAAACTTTAAGTGAGAGGCCAAAAATCTATCCCTAAACTTCTTTCTCTCACCCCATATATCTCTTTACCACAAAACAAAATTTTAGACTAGTCTAAACTGAAAACAATGGGATATGACAAATCACAAGTAGCTCAAAAGCTGATTCCAGTCTTTGAAATGGGAGGTAACTGTTGGGAAAGGAGATAAACGCTGGTTACCAGCATGTTCTCCTTTTCCAACAATGTTTTCAGAAGTCTTCACCTTCAGGGTCGTTAAAACTCGGGATTGTGTTGTTAAAGGATAATGCAACGATTTGGCCCTTTCTTTAATCTGATTTCTACATCAGTCTAAAAATTTTTAACCCTGCAAAGTGTATCACCCCTTGCTTTAATGGGGCCTTCAACTTAATTTCAATTATTTCATGGCAAAAGCTAACTTTTGAGATTTTATTCAAAGAACATTTTTACACTATTTTCCAGAATATTTCACTAATACATGTCATACAGTAAAAGTGCACTTAAATGTGAGTTTCAAAGGTTAATTCTTTACCACATAAAAAAATTTTTCACACTTTTCCAAATTGAAAGCATTAAATTTTGCAGACAACAAAATAATTGTGACTGAAAAATTGAAATTTGTTTGGAGATGGGTAGAAAACGTGGGAAAAGGAGAAAATGCTGGTAACCAGCATTTTCTCCCTTTCCCACAATGTTTTCAAAAGCTTGCTTTCTCAGGGTCATTAAAAATCAGGCTTGTGTGGTAAAGGAGGAAAACTAAGCCAGACCTCTGACAAGGACACACCTAAAAGACCAGTTTGCCATTAGTGGCAATGTTTCCAAGAACCTGAGACTGGATTACAAATCAAACACAGTGGACCCCTGTCCCATTTGTAAACAGTGTAGATCAAGTGCTGATGGAACAAACCTTAGCACCCTAAAAACAAAATGTGAGGAGCTAGCATACTAAGATCAGACTGAACAAAATTGCTTTCTAACCGATTTTTCAAAATTTTGAAAAACTAAAGGAGTCTACATTTTCATATCTCCCTCATGAGGGTTTTGAAATCATTTGGGGAAACGGAGAAGATGCTGGTAATCAGCATTTTCTCCTTTTCCCAAATTATTTTGTAACTATATCTCCCTCCTGACCTTAACACTATTAAAGTGGGTTTTGAAAACATTTTCAGAAAAGGAGAAAACGCTGGTTTACCAGCATTTTCTCCTTTTCCCAAATTGTTTTGTTACTTTTCAAAGATAATTCCCATCACTTGCACCACATAAATTTGTCATCTACAAAACACTTTCAATAAGGTACAATCTACAATTCCTCGGCTGGTTAATCATTTACCACACAATCCCGACATTTAACAGCCCTGTGAAAGAAGTAATTTGAAAACGTGGGAAATGGAGAAAATGCTGGAAACCAGCATTTTCTCCGTTTCCCACAATGTTTTCTACCCTTCCCGAAACAAATTTTGATTTTTAGCCATATTTATTTTGTCGTCGTCAAATGCTTTCAAATTGGACGAGTCTAAAATTTTGTTGTTTGGTAAAGAGTTAAAAGAGGTAAAAAAAAATGACAGGAAACCGTTTTCACAGTGAATGAAAATCCCATCACTTCTAACTTGTGTCTCCTGTCAAAAACCGGTGTCAGCGACAGGATGTTTTGGAAATTTGTCACCATGTAAATCATCATGATGTAATCCCAGCCAACTGTTAACTCTTTACCAAACAACAAATTGTTAGACGAGTCCAAATTGAAAGGATTTGCAGACGACAAGTTGAGTGTAGCTCAAATGATGGAATTTGCCTTTGATTTCAGTAGAAAACATTGTGGAGAAAAGGAGAAAATGCTGGTTAACCAGCATTTTCTCCTTTTCCCACAATGTTTTCAAAAGGCTTCGTCCTCATGGCTGTTAAAACTCGGGATTGTGCGGTAAAGGGTTAAGGTCACCAAGTGATTGCTCATTTACTTAACTTCTAACCAAATGACAAAACTTTAGACTTGTTGAAATTGAAAGCAGTTGCAGACTACACATTAAATATTATTTAAAACATAAAATTTGTTTAAGAAAGGATAGAAAACATTCTACGAATAAGAGAAAATGCTGGAAACCAGCATTTTCTCCATTTCCCACAATGCTTTCAACAGCCTTCTGCCTCAGGGTTGTTTAAAGTCTGGATTGTGTGGTAAAGGGTTAACTCTTTACCAAAGGACAAAATTTTAGGTTTGTCGAAATTGAAAGCATTTGTAGATGACAAATGTATAAACAGTGTTGTTTGTCTTTGATAATGTAGAAAACATAGTGGGAAAAGAAGAAAATGCTGGTAACCACCATTTTCTTCTTTTCTTCCCACAATGTTTTCAAAAGTCTTTTCTTTTAGGGTTGTTAAAACTCTGGATTATGCATTTAAGAGTCAATGGTAAAAAGAACTTAAAATACTTACTTCTTTACTGGGTACACAGATCGGGGTGCCAACTTTGGCGATCCCTGCCTCAACACTGACTCCCAAAACAATTGGGTCTCTCTGATTAAATATAAACTGAGGTAATACCCTAAGTTTACAAGGAAACACTGCTATATGTTTGAACTCCTCTTGTTTTTGTCTTTTAAGATCCTCGCGGAATTTCAAGAACTTATCTTCCAAATGGTAAATAATGTCTGCCATGAAAATCCTAACACCCAAACTGTCCGCCATTTCTTGGGCATCGCGTTCCACCTTGACATCAAATGCTAATATAACAGCCCATCTGCAAGATGTAACAACAACCAATTAATTTGTTGGTGTCAAATAAAATACAACATTTCCGTAAAAATTAAATTTAGGATAACCAAGAACTGGAACAGTGAGATACTTTCATAGCATGGAAAACATTGTGAACATAGTGGACATTACGCTGTATCGGTCTACTGCCTAATGAATGTACAATACATTTGAGCCATACTCTGTGAAAAGGGGCTTACTGCATTTCTGTGATGCATTATACCAAGCCATTCATCACATAATTCTGGATCCATAAAATCCATTTAGCTTAACCCTTTCCCAAACAATGAATTTTAGACTGGTCCAAATTGAAAGAGTTTGCAGATGACAATTTTAAATTTGATGAAAATGACAGAAAGTTCTCCAAAATGGTAGAAAACACTGTGGGAAAAGGAGAAATTGCTCGTCACGAGCAATTTCTCCTTATCCCATAGTGTTTTCAAAAGACTTGTACTACAGACACATGAAAACCAGGGCTTGTTTGGGAAAGGATTAACTCTTTCAATACTAACTCCAGAAATTACATGTTTTATCCAAGCTCTAAAATTAGATTTCCACTGCCATTTAAAACGACATTCATCAAACAGAGTAGCGGACAGCATAAATAAAGATCAGACTGCACGTTCTGTGCAGTCTGATCTTGATCTACGCTGTCCGCAAAAGGTAGTCAAGTCGTCATTAGTAGTGAAAGAGTTAACGACTGACTGAATCTGGTGGAAGAGTGGTTCTTGTGCATGAAGAAAATTTCCTGACAGCAAAAAGTTTCAACCCAGGTCAGCCTGCACAAACTGCGCAGGCTGACCTGGGTTGTTACTTTTTGCAGATGCATTAAGCCCTCTTTTCACAGAGCATGGCTCAGGCAATTGATATCAATAGCCATTAAACTGTAAGAAATCTGTACATGTATTGCAACAGTTTCACACAGAAAATAAACCTGTAACTCTCATGGCAGGGCCACCTTTGACCCAGGGTCTGTAATTAGTTGAATCCTGGGCCCGTAATTCACCAACCATTCTTAAGAACATTCTTAGTCTTGTTCTTCAGAATTTTCCAAATTTGAAAATAACACAACATCTGGTTTAGCTTATAAGATGTTGTGTTACTTTCAAATTTGGAAAATCTTGGACAATTAGACTAAGAATGTTCTTAAGAATGGTTGGTGAATACAGACTCTACTACATGAAATAACATACCAAATAATACAGGTCTATGCCAAATGGTTATAAACAAGAAGATATTTAAAGTTACCATAATGTTAAGCCCCTATAAAGGTGTGAACCTCTCCGCAAGGCCCATTTTGACCACAGGGTTAAATTTTAAATGAACTGAGTAGTGATCCACAAAAAGAAGCAATCTGTTAAATTTGGCAGCCCTCGGGTTCATGGTTAGGGACAAGACAATTCTTTTTAAAGTTTTTACATTAAAGCATATGTAAAACTTGTGACCCCCTGGGCAGAGAAAATCTTCACTTCAGGGCTCTAATTTGAACAAACTTGGTAAAAGTCAATTTTGACCCCAGGGCTATAATTTGGACAATCTTGGTAGAGTCCTGCTAGTGACACTACAGGCAACATTTGGAAGTCCTAGGCCTAATGGTCAGGAACAAGAAGACAAAGTTTTCACCACAATAAAAATCCATGTGAAACTTGTGCAAACTTGTCATAATTGTGCAGTAAAATTCAGGTTTGTTTCTTACAGGATTATTAGGAAGGCAGGCATCATATTGTTCTGGTATAATCAAATGTTTTGTGAAATATTCTGGTTGCTGATTGACTGTATGATGTTTAACGCCATTCTCAGCATTATTTCAGTTATATCATCATGGCCAGTGCACCTCTCCATGCTTTTCTGGAGTTTCTTATACCACTACTACGCACAATATTTTTTCCAAGCAACTGGCTCTTTTCCCACATAACCATTGTAGAAACAATGGTCAGCGATGAGAGAGGAATGAAACCTGTCACAATGACTATCATCAATCCTCTAAGAGAAATTTCCCGAGCCCGGGATCTAACCTGCGACCCCCTGTTCTCAAGTCCTGTACCCTAACAACTGAGCTACTGGGGCTTGGAAAAATATTCTGATACAGGTACTATTTGGTTTGTTCAAATACTGAGCCACCAAACGACAAAATTCTAGACTCTTCCAAATTGAAAGCTTTTGCGGATGACTAATTCAACAAGAGGGCCATGATGGCCCTGTATCGCTCCACTGGCTTATAAATATAAACCATAAATACTAAACATTTCAATTCTGAGCCAAATGGTTTCAAAATGAAGACTTACAAAGTTTTCTCTGTAAAAGCCCATGTGAAAGTTGGGACCCGCAGGGCAAAGCCATTTTTGATGCCAGAGCTATAATTACTTGAACCCTGGTAGAGGTCCACAAGATAAAGCCACATGTCAAAATAATACAAGTCTATGCTGTATGGTTATCAATAAGGTGATTTTCAATTTTTGTCCATATGAAGCCTCTGTAAAACATAAGACCCCTAATGCATGGCTAATTTAAAAAAAAAAAAATTCAAAACAGGAAGATTTCTTAAGTTGTCACTACGTAAGCCCATGCAAAACTTGTGACCCCTGCGGCGGGGCCAATTTTGACCCCAGGGCTAAAATTCTGGCCCACTTGGTAGAGACCCACTAGATATAGCTACATGCAAAATTTGGTAGCTCTAGACCTTATAGCTAGGTACAGGAAGATTTTTAAAGTTTACTCTATATAAGCCTATGTAAAACTTGTGACCCCTGGCGCAGAGCCAATTTTGACCCCAGGGCTATAATTTGAAGAAACTTGATAGAGGTCTACTACATAAAGCTACATGCCAAATTTGGTAGCCCTATGCCTTATGGTTTCAGACAAGGAGATTTTTAAAGATTTCCAATATTTTTCAGTTTTGTTGCCATGGCAACCAGAGTTTTTGAAGGAATCAAATTCTTTCAAGAAATTCTGAAGAGGACCATGGCAGGATCATTTCTGTGAAGTTTCATGAAAATTGGATGGGTAGTTTCAGAGAAGAAGATGTTTGAAATAAAAGTTAACGCACGGACGGACGGATGCACAGACGCATGACAGACACCGGGCCATGACATAAGCCCGCTGGCCTTTGGCCAGTGGAGCTAAAAATGATACAAATGAACCAGCATTTTCTCCTGTTCCCACTATGTTTTCAAAAGCCTTCTGCTTTAGGGTCGTTAAAATTCGGGTTTGTGTGGCAAAAGGTTAAAAGTGAAGATGTCAGTTCGACTTACATGGCGAGCAAAAGGTTACATAAATATAAACACATACTGTGAGTCATGTTCCAACATAATGGAGGCTTTCATGATGTCCTTTCTATGTACAGGGCCGATGTTGATACCAGCATACTGAAACAGAAAACAAGTCTTGTGAGCGTACATTGTAATTGTCATTTTGGGCACAAGTATGCCTTTCAATTCTTTACAAGACAACATGGATGATTGAATTGCGTTGTATGCTGCTTTCAACATTACTTCATCCATATCATGCCGACAGCTCGCATTTTTCAAGTATTTCCTGGGTTTCTCAAGTACTAGGCTTGGGCTCTGAAGTGTCTTACCACAGGACACTACCAGAAAAACCATGAGCTTCTAGCAAGGTTCTTCCTAGCATTTTCTCCTTTTTCCACAATGTTTTCAAAATGCTTCATCCTCAGGGTCATTTAAAGATGGGATTGTCTGATAACGGTTAACAAGAGCACCACCAGATGGTGCCAACACTGAGCTACAGTTGCTTTTTTAGTGAAAATTCCATTTTGAACAAGGGACATAGTCTTGCTAAAAATATTTAAGCCATGCTCTGTGTAATGGGGGCTTAATGCATCTGCGAAAAGTATCGACCCAGATCAGCCTGTGCGAACTGCGCAGGCTGATCTGGGCCGAAAGTTTTTGCTACTGGTCAATTTTTTGCATGTGTAGGGACCAGTGTATCACATGAATCGGTCGGTTGTTATACAAAATGGATTTCACCATTTCATAATTATACGATAATTTGCTTGTTACCATGGATCACGGCAATGCATTAAGCCCCCTTTTGCCAGAGCATGGCTCATTTGTTGGGTAACCTGCCTGTCTGGTACAGGTTACCCTTTTGATAGTGAACAACTAGCCTGAGGTTGAAGTAAACAGCAACTGAAAGAAAGGAAATTACTATACCTATCAAATGGAAATGCCAAGGAATCAAGTAATTGCTATTTAGAAGTACATATAACTGTTCCTTGTCCTTTGGTGTTTTCAAAGGCCAAACACTGAAGGAAAGAAAAGTCACATTTGAGCAACAACAGATTAACTCTTTACCAGATTATTTTTAAGACTCGTCCATACTGGACTTCGGTGTTTAATACCGTTTTCAACATTATTCCATTTATATCCTGGCGGCAACTATCCATGCACTCCTGTTGATTCTTTGACCAGTACCACACACAATATTCTTTTCAGGCTACTGGCTGGTTTCCCACATAACCATAGTCAAAACAATGGTCAGCAGTGAGAGAGGAATGAATCTTGTCGCAATGACTATCATCGATCCGTGGAAAGAAATTGGCTGAGCTGGAAATTGAACCAGCGACTCCTGTTCTCAAGTCCTGTGTGCTACCGACTGAGGTACCCAGGTGAGACCATATGGAAGTATTTGCAGAAGATATTGATCCTTTACCACACAATCCTAAGTTTTCACAACCCTTAACCCTTTACCACACAATTCCGAGTTTTAACGACCCTGAAAGAAACGGCTTTTGAAAACATTGTGGGAAAAGGAGAAAATGCTGGTAACCAGCATTACCATTTAAGCTGCAATTTGTTGTCTGCAAATGTTTTCAATTTGGTCTAATCCAAAACTGTGTCGTTTGGTAAAGAGTTAACTAATAAAACTTTTGAAAACATTGTTAGAAAAGGAAAAAATACTGGTAACCATATTTTCCGGCAATGTTTTATACTCTGTCCGGCAATGTTTTATACCCTGTCAGACACAAATTCCATCATTTTTTTCTTTGCGATTTTTAATCTTTCGTCTGCAAATGCTGTTAACCCTTTGGATCAGTCTACAATTTTGTCATTTGGTAAAGAGTAAAATGTACCTCAACTGTTGGTATTTTAGTTGGAACAAAACTTTTTCAGATAGGAATAAATGTTGGTTAACAACATTTTCTCCTTTTCCCACAATGTTTTTAAAAGCCCTCTTTATCAGTGATAAACAATATTACTTTTTAAATCTTTACGAAACAACAAAATTTTAAACTGGTCCAAATTGTAATCATTTGCAGAGGACGAATTCAATATGACAAAATAACTGAGATATCTCTTCCGAAGTTTAGAAAACATTGTGGGAATTGTTTTCAAAAGCCTTCTTTCTTAACCTTTTCCCAAACAAGCCCTGGTTTTCACATGTCTACAGTTCAAGTCTTTTTGAAAACACTGTGGGAAAAGGAGAAATTGCTCGTAACGAGCAATTTCTCCTTTTCCCACAGTGTTTTCTACCCTTTTTGATAACTTTCTGCTATTTTCATCAAATTTAAAATTGTCGTCTGCAAACTCTTTCAATTTGGACCAGCCCAAAATTTGTCGTTTGGGAAAGGGTTAAGGTCGTTCAAACTCGGAACCATGTGCTAAAGGTTTAAACAAATTTTTAACAATCACACTCCCTTTTGGTATCAGAATCAAAGACTTACCGGAATTTTTGAAGCACGTAAGAATTCTAGGAGGGCTTCTAGCGATCCTAGCGTTGATGCCTGTACAAACACTCCCCTTTCTGACAGTTTAATAGATCCAAGAACGTCTTTGAGCGCTTCACTCAGTTCTTCCTAGAAAAACAGAAAACAAAGAAAACTTGTCTCGTTACTAGAAGACAAAATTTTAGACTTGCAACAAGATTTTAGACTTGCCTGGATCAAAAGCATTCGCAGATGACAAATCAAATATAGCTCAATTATTGCAAAAGTATTTCTTCTTAGGAGCTGTAAAGAGACATGACTGTTTGTTACACACTTAACCCTTTACCAGACGACAAAATTTTAGCCTTGTCCAAATTGAAAGCATTTGCAGACGACAATTTCATTGTGGCTCAAATGGTGCAGCTTTTCTTTGATAGGGTAGAAAACATTGTGGGAAAAGGAGAAACTCATTTTCTCCTTTTCCCACAATGTTTTCAATAGGCTTCTTTCCCAGGGTTATCAAAAGGTGGCATTATGCGGCAAAGGGTTAACCCTTTACCACACAATTTAGAGTTATAACAACCCTGAGGAAAAAGACTTTAGAAAACATTCTGGGAAAAGGAGAAAATGCTGGTCACCATTTTCTCTCCTTTCCAAAAATGTTTTCTACCCTTTCAAAGACAAACTTCATTACTTGTGTAACATTTTAATTTGCCATTTGCAAATGCTTTTAACCCTTTACCAGACGACAAAATTTCAGCCTTCTCCAAATTGAAAGCATTTGCAGACGACAATTTCAATTTGACTAAAATGGTGCAATTTTTCTTTGATAGGGTAGAAAACATTGTGGGAAAAGCAGAAAATGCTGGTTACCAGCATTTTCTCCTTTTCCCACAATGTTTTCAAAAGGCTTCTTTCCCAGGGGCGTCGAAAGGCGTCATTGTGCGGTAAAGGGTTAATATGAACCAGTCTAAAATTTTGTTGTCTGGTATAGAGTAAATGAATGCTCTTGATACATAACTTACTTGCACCACTTTCAACAAAATTTCAGTTATACCATAGAGGCCAGAATATCTATCTATGGATACATTCCTTTTGGTCTGAATATTTCAAACAGTAGTAGATTGAAATCCATGATCAGATGGCTCATTCTGAGCAGTATGATCTTGGTCTACAAAAGCAAAAACTCTACAAACATTTTCAATCAGAGACAAGATCTAAATAATTGCTATGGGCTGCTTTTGTCCAGAATGCCTCAACAGAGTGGACTGTGCAAGCTTTGTGCAGTCTGATCTTATTTTCACCAGCCAAAAAGGAAACTAACACAGCTCAAAGGATTAAGGATGGCCTCAGCTCTTCTAAAGGGCAAGGTCATTCTATTTGGGTCTGACAATGACTTTACAATTTCTATTTTCTGCTTTCAAAGTGCACAATGCTGTGTCATTATAACTATGGGTTTTAACCCTTTACTACACAATCCCAAGTTTTAACGACCCTGAAAGAAAAGGCCATTGCAAACATTGTGGAAAAAGGAGAAAATGCTGGTAACCATTTTCTCCTTTTCCCACATTTTCTATTCTATCAAAGACATAAATCACAATTTAAGTTACATTCAGTATGTCGTCTGCAAATGCTTTCAATTTGTCCAAAATTTTGTCGTTTGGTAAAGAGTTAACTCTTTACCACACAATCCTGACTTTTAACGACCCTGAGGAAGAAGGCTTTTGAAAACATTGTGGGAAAAGGAGAAAATGCTGGTAAATGTTTTCTAATCTATCAAGGGCAGATTTCGTCATTTGGGCTACCTTCAAATTGTCCTCTGCAAATGCTTTCAATTTGGATGAGTACAAAATTTTGTCGTTTGGTAAAGAGTTAAACCTTTACCCCACAAACCTGATTTTAATTCTATACCAAACAATCCTGAGCTCTGACAACCCTGAGGAAGAAAGCTTTTCAAAACCATTGTTGTACAAAGAGAAACTGCTAGGTTATCAGTATTTTCTCCTTTTTCACGATATTTTTTACCAAATCATAAACAAATTTCATAATCAGAGCCATGTCTAGTTTTACTGTTGTCTGCTAATTCATTCAAATAAAGTTAAGTCTAAAATTTTGTAATGTGGTACAGAGTTAATCCTTCACCACACAATTCCGACTGTTAATGACCCTAAGGAAGAAGGCTTTTGGAAACATGGTGGGAAAATGGGAAAATGCTGGTAACCAGCATTGTCTACTTTTTCCACAAAGTTTTCTACCCTATCAAAGTGAGATATCATCATTTTAGCAACACTGAATTAATTTGTCATCTGCAAATGCTTTCAGTTTGGTCTAGTCCAAAATTTTAACGTTTATTAAAGAGTTATCAAATTCTTAAGAAGACAAAATTTTGGTCTGGTGCATACCTAAAGCAGTTGCAGAATGCTACTAAAATGATAGAATTTTTCTCTGGAAATGAAGAAACTATTGTAGGAAATAGAGAAAATCTGTTTTATCAATATATTCCTCATTTCCCACAATGGCTTTGAAAGCCTTTATCAGTCATAAAATAACTAGGGAGTTGTCTTGTAAAGGGTAAACCCTATTCCTACACCACAAAATTTTAGCCTTGTTCAAACTGAAATCATTTACAAGCAACAAATTAACTCTTTACCAAACAACAAAATTTTAGACCAGTCCAAATTGAAAGCTTTAGTAGACGACAAAATAAATGTTACTCAAAAATTGAAATTTGTTTTGGGAAGAGTAGAAAACATTGTGGGAAAAGGAGAAAATGCTGGTTAGCAGCATTTTCTCTTTTTCCCTCAATGTTTTCTAAAGGCTTTTTCCTCTGGGTCGTTAAAAGTTGGGACTGTGTGGTAAAGTATTAAATGGTACTTTAAATATAAATTTTGTCATTCAAAAGGTAGAAAACACTGCGGGAAGAAGAGAAAATGCTACTTACCATCATTTTCTCATTTTCACAATGTCTTCAAAAGACCTTTTCATCAGGGTCATTAAAAGTCTGGATTGTGTGGTAAAGGGTTTAATTTCTAAAAACCCAAAATCTGTATGAAAGCTGCACCCTAAAAAACAGCTGCACCCGTACATACCTATAAAAACTCTTCCTTAACCTTTTCCTAACAAACCTGTGTTTTACTGGCTCTAATGAGATTCACTTTTGAAAACACTGTGGGAAAAGGAGACAATGTTGATAAGCAACATTTTCTCCTTTTCCCATAATATTTTAGACCCTGTCATAGATGAATCAAAATCGTCTAAGCCAAATTAACTCTTTACCACACAATCCCGACTTTTATCGACCCTGAAAAAGAAAGCTTTTGAAAACATTGTGGGAAAAGGAGAAAATGCTTGTAACCAGCATTTTCTCCTTTTCCCACAATGTTTTCTTCCCTTCCCAAAACAAATTTCAATTTTTGGGTTACATTTATTTTTTTGTCTGCAAAATGCTTTCAATTTGGACCAGTCTAAAATTTTCTCGTTTGGTAACGAGTTAATCTAGTTAGCTGTAAATACTTTCTGTTATGACATGTCAACTCTTTAACCTCAAGACAAAATGTTAGACCTATCCAAATAGATAGCATTTGAGGACGACAAAGTCTGTGTGGCTCAAATGATAGAATTTTTCATCAAGCGGGTAGAAAACTACGTGAATCAAAATTGTTCTGCGGGCCGCACGGTAACTGTTATTCGATTACTGTTTAAGGAGTGGTAATTTGATCCATCAATCTTACGCAGTTTTTGCTGGTAATAGATTTCGGTATAAGTATGCATACATGTGTAGGACAGTTTATACGGTAGTGATAAAAGCAAGGTTCAGGTTGATTAGCAAAAACTGAAAGTAGAATGGGAGCAAGCATGAATGGCAGTATATTTAGCAATATCATAGAACAGTGTGAGTGCGCATGCGTCATTACGCATGATGTATTTGGTTCCTGTCAGAACAATCACAGTAAGTGGATTTGCTATACAAATCCGCTAAAAAGGAAAAATGCTTGTTACCGGAATTGTCTTCTTTTCTACCATTAGAGACAAATGCCATTATTTTGGACGGTGTTTGATTTGTTGCTAGCTAATGCTTTCAATTTGGACAAGTCTACAATTTTGTTGTCTGGTACAGAGTTAACTCTTTACCACACAATCCCGACACTAAAAAGAAAGGCTTTTGAAAACATTGTGGGAAAAGGAGAAAATGCTGGTAACCAGCATTTTCTCCTTTTCCCACAATGTTTTCTAGCCGTCTCATAACAAATTTCAATTTTTAAGCCACATTTAATTTGTCGTCTGCAAATGGTTTTAATTTGGACAAATCTAAAATTTTGTCATTTGGTACAGAGTTAACACCAAACAATGCCTGATTTTCACGACCCCGAGAAAGAAGCCTTTTGAAACCATTGCGGGAAAAGGAGAAAATGCTGGTAAACTGCATTTTTCTCATTTTCCCACAATGTTTTCTACCCTATCAAAGAAAAATCGCATCATCTGAGCCACATTGAAATTGTCGTCTGCAAATGCTTTCAATTTGGACAGGTCTACAATTTTGTTGTGTTGTAAGGAGTTAACAGAACACAAATACGGATAGCCAATTTGTGTACACTTGATTTCCAGAGGAATCCAAATCTAATGTGCAACAATATGCAATCTTGCACTATAAAAAATAACTTGTATTTGAAACAAAAGGTATTGACCAACCATTCTGCATTAACCCTTTACCACAGTATCCAGAGATTTGACGACCTTGGCAAAGAGGTATTTTATAAACATTTTGTGAAATGGGGAAAATGCTTATTACAAGTATCTTTTCAATTTCAAACACTGTTTTTTTTTTTCTCAGTCACAAACAAATCCCAACAAACATTTTCAGACCAGAAATAAAGGCATTATGATTTAGCCAATCTGAAGTACTTTCACTTGATTGATTAATTATATGGTGTTTAACATTGTTTTCAACATTATTTCAGTTACAGCGCAGCGGCCAGTGCACTTACCCATGCTTTCCTGGAGATTCTTTTACCAGTACTCTGCACTATATTCCTTCCAAGCCACTGGCTGCTTTCCCACATAACCATAGTCGAAACAGTGATCAGCGGTGAAAGAGGAATGAATCCTGTCGCAATGACTATATCATCAATCCTCAGAGAGATATTTGCCGAGCAGGGGATCCAACCATCGACCCTGTTCTCAAGTCCTGTGTGCTACAGACTGCACTATGGGTGCTCTGCGTGTTACTTTCAAATTTAGAAAATTCTTCAGCATAAGACTGAAAATATTCATAACAAGAGGGCCATGATGGCCCTGGGTCGCTCACCTTAGTATAGTGCCTTAAAGGTTTTTCTTTAATTTGACCATGTGACCTAGTTTTTGACCGCAGGTGACCCAATTTCCAACTCGTATTTCATGAAGACAAACATTCTGACCAATTTTCAAGTCAATTGAGCAAAAAATGTGGCCTCGAGTGCCCTAAAGATATTTCTTTAATTTGACCTAGTGACCTAGATTATGACCCCAGGTGACCCAAATTTGAACTGGTCTTTGACTATATCAAAAGAAACATTTTAACCAATTTTCAAATCAAATGAATAATAAATGTGGCCTCTAGAGTGCCCACTATCTATTTCTTTAACTTGACCAAGTGAACTAGTTTATGACCCCAGTTGACCCAAATTCAGACTCATGTGAGATTTTACAAAGACAAACATTCTGACCAATTTTCAAGGCAATTAAGCAAATAATGTGACCTCTAGAGTGCCCACAAGCTGTTTCTTTATTTTGACCTAGTGACCTAGTTTATGGTTCCAGGTGACCCAAATCCAAACTCATCTGGTATTTCATCAAGACAAACATTCTGGCCAAATTTCAGGTCATTTGAGCAATAAATGTGGCCTCCAAAGTGCATGGTATTTCTTTAATTTAACCCAGTGAACTAGTTTATGACCCAAGTTGACCCAAATTAATCTTATGTGAGACTTTATAAAGACAAACTTTTTAACTAATTTTCAAGGCAATTGAGCAAATAATGTAGCCTCGAGAGTGCCAACAAGGTATTTCTTTAATTTGACCTAGTGACCTAGTTTATGACCCAAGATGACCCAATTTTAAACTCAAAGAACTTGTTGCGCTTAGATGGGCAAACAAACTTAGAAGAGAATCACTACATACCAAATATCAAAGCTCTACGCCTTCCAGTTTTAAAGAAGAATTTTAAAGTTTTCCTTCTTTGTTCCCATGTTCGAACTTGTGACCCCCAGGGCTGGGCCAGTTTTGACCCAGGGGCATCATATGAACAAACTTGGTAGAGGTCCACTAGGAAATGCTACATACCAAATATCAAAGCTCTACACCTTCCCGTTTAAGAGAAGAAGAAATTTAAAGTTTTCCTTCTTTGTTCCTATCTTCGAACTTGTGACCCCCGGGGCGGGGCCATTTTTGACCCAGGGGCATCATATGAACAAACTTGGTATAGGTCCACTCTGAGATGCAACATACCAAATATCAAAGCTCCACACCTTTCGGTTTCAGGAAAGAAGAATTTTAAAGTTTTCCTTCTTTGTTCCTATGTTCAAACTTGTGACCCCAGGGGCTGGGCCAGTTTTGACCCAAGCAGCATCCTTGGAACAAACTTGGTAGAAGTCCACTAGGAGATGCTGCATACCAAATATCAAAGCTCTATGCCTTCCCATTTAAGAGAAAAAAAAATTAAAGTTTTCCTTCTTTGTTCCTATGTTTGAACTTGTGACCCCCTGGGCAGGGCCAATTTTGACCCCAAGGGCATCATATCAACAAATTTGGTAGAGGTCCACTAGGAGATGCTACATACCAAATATCAAAGCTCTACGCCTTCCAGTTTCAGAGAAGATGATTCTTAAAGTTTTCCTTCTCTGTTCCTATGTTCGAACTTGTGACCCCCGGGGCAGGGCCAACTTTTGCCCCAAGGGCATTATATGCACAAACTTGGTAGAGGTCCACTAGAAGATGCCACATACCAAATATCAAAGCTCCATGCCTTCCTCTTTCAAGAGAAGAAGATTTTTAAAGTTTTCCTTCTTTGTTCCTATGTTGGAAATTGTGACCCCCGGGGCGGGGCCAGTTTTGACCCCAGGGGCATCATATGAACAAACTTGGTAGAGGTCCACTAGGCAATGCTACATACCAAATATTAAAGCTCTATGCCTTCCAGTTTCAGAGAAGATGATTTTTAAAGTTTCCCTTCTTTGTTCCTATGTTCGAACTTGTGACCCCCGAGGCAGGGCCAGTTTTGACCCCAAGGGCATCATACGAACAAATTTGGTAGAGGTCCACTAGGAGATGCTTCATGCCAAATATCAAAGCTATATGCCTTCTAGTTTTAGAGAAGATGATTCTTAAAGTTTTCCTTCTTTGTTCCTATGTTGGAAATTGTGACCCCCGTGGCGGGGCCAGTTTTGACCCCAGGGGCATCATATGAACAAACTTGGTAGAGGTCCAGTAGGAGATGCTACATGCCAAATATCAAAGCTCTACGCCTTCCAGTTTCAGAGAAGAAGATTTTTAAAGTTTTTCTTCTTTGTTACTATGCTCAAACTTGTGACCCCCGGGGCGGGGCCAGTTTTGACCCCAGGGGCATCATATGAACAAACTTGGTAGAGGTCCACTAGGAGATGCTACATACCAAATATCAAAGCTCTGCGCCTTCTAGTTTCAGAGAAGAAGATTTTCAAAGATTTTGCTTTTTTTTTCTTTTTGTTGCCATGGCAACCAGAGTTGTGGGTGGAATTCAATTCTTTGAACAATTTTGGTAGAGCTTCACCCAAGGAACATCCCTGCCAAGTTTCATCAAGATTGGCCCAGTGGTTTAGGAGAAGAAGACGTTTAAAGAAATTGTTGACGGACGACGGACGACAGACGACGGACGCCGGACGCCGGACATAGGGCGATCACAATAGCTCACCTTTAGCACGTTGTGCTAAGGTGAGCTAAAAATGGTTGGTTAATACAAACCCAGCTGGGCTGTTGGTAAAGGGCTGAAGTATATATGGAAACCTGTTGGAGGACATGTCTTTTGAATGGCATGGTAAACATTCTGAGAAATTGCATATTAACAACACCATTAGCTGAGACACAACACAGACTTCCCCATAACAGATGCCTTTGAACCGCATAAAAAACTATGTAAAAAGATGACCAATGCAATCAGCCTAGATCAAACAAGAGCTCCCTGGTTTCAAATCAGATGTCTGAAATATCAAGCAAGACCCCTTGGTTTTAAATCTTAGAGCACCAAGTACACCCAACACACATTTTCAGCCCAGAAATTAAGACCTTATTAACCCTTTCCCAAACAAGCCCTGGTTTTCACGTGTCTGCAGTACAAGTCTTTTGAAAACACTGTGGGAAAAGGAGAAATTGCTCGTAACGAGCAATTTCTCCTTTTCCCACAGTGTTTTCTACCCTTTTTGATAACTTTCTGCCATTTTCATCAAATTTAAAATTGTCATCTGCAAACTCTTTCAATTTGGACCAGTCCAAAATTTGTCGTTTGGGAAAGGGTTAAGAGGAATCCAATGGTTGCTTTCGTCTATAGGGTTTCAGTAAAGAAGATAGTGTAGATCAAAGATCAGAATGCACATTTTGTACTGTCTGATCTTGATCTACTGTTCACAAAGGCAACTATACTTGTGAAAGGCGCTTTTAAAACGAGAGAAAAGCAGAAGGAGATTTATTCTGATCAGTGTTATCAATAGATGGAGCCTGGTATCTTTCCACACAGCAAAAACTACTCAGGTGATAGGAAGTGACTCATCAACATTACATTTTTTTTATGATATAACCTTTTCTATCTCATCCTTTACCCAACAATCCCAAGTTTCAACGACCCTAGGTTGACTTTTGAAAACATTGTGGGAAAAGAAGAAAATGCAGGTAACCAGCATTTTCTCCTTTTCCCACAATTTTTACTTTCCAAAGTAAATTGCATCAATTTGGTCCCATTTAAATTCTCTTCTGCAATGCTTTTTTACATGGATGAGTCCACAATTTTACTGCTTTTTGGCTGCTGAAACTTTCGTTTGTGAGCAGGTAACCTGTAAAACCTTTAACTCTTTACCACACGATGAAATTTTAGACTTGTTCAAGTTGAAAGCATTTGCAGATGACAAAGGTGGCTCAAATGACAAAATTTGTCCTGGATAGGGTAGAAAAAATGTGGGAAAAGGAGAAAATGCAGGTCACCAGCATTTTCTCCTTTTCCCACAATGTTTTCAAAAGCCTTTTCTTTCAGGGTAGTTAAAAACTCGGGATTGTGTGATAAAGAGTTAACCCTTTACCACAAAATTCTGAGTTTTATTGACCCTAAGTGACGAAAGCTTTGGAAAAGACTGAAAAAGAAGAAAATACTGGTAATCAGCATTTTCTCCCTCTTCCCACAATCTCTTCTACTTTAACAAATACAATATAGTTTGAGCCACATTAAAATTGTAGTCTACAAATGCTTTCAATTTGGTCAATTGTACATTTTTGTCATCTGGTAAAGGGTTATTTAGAGGCCATAGGAGAAGTATCATTGCTCTTACAGTATCAACTCTTTACCAGACAACAAAATTTTAAGACTGGTCAGAATTGAAAGCATTTGCAGATGACAATTTCAATTGGTTAAAATTATGTGATTTTTCCTTGACAGGATAGAAAACATTGTGGGAATGGGAGAAAATGCTGGCTACCAGCATTTTCTCCTTTTCCCACAATCTTTTCCAAAGGCTTCCTCCTCAGGGTCGTTAAAACTCGGGATTGTGTGGTAAAGGGTTAATAGGCAATTTCTCTTTTTACCTCAATGTTTTCAACTGTTTCCATCTGTTACTAACTTTAACTTATGTTGACTATATCCTTATAAGGCTGTTTTCAAAAAAAAAAACATTGAGGTATTGTCACCGTGAGCCCTGAGGTCAACCTTGCCCACGTTGTCCTCTGCTTCGTGCAGAAACTTTGACAATCTTATAATTCTCTTGTCATTACCAAAGATATTTACTTCAAACTAGGAACCCATACATCAAGGACTGGTAACCATCAAAGTATTTCTGACACAGTTATGCCCCTTTTTCAACTTAGATTTGTTTGTTTGATTGTTTGTATTGGAGTTTAATGCCATTTCAACCCTTTACCACACAATCCCAACATTTAACGACCCTGAGGAAGAAGCCTTTTGAAAACATTGTGGGAAAAGGAGAAAATGCTGGTAACCAGCATTTTCTTTTTCCACAATGTTTTCTACTCTTCCCAAAACAAGTTTCAGTTTTTGGGTCAAATTTGTTTTGTCGTTTGCAAAAAGCTTTCAATTAGAACTGGTCTAAAATTTTGTTGTTTGGTAAAGAGTTAACCCTTTACTGCACAATGACGCCTTTTGACACCACTGGGAAAGAAGCCTTTTGAAAACATTGTGGGAGAAGGACAAAATGCTGGTAACCAGCATTTTCTCCTTTTCCCACAATATTTTCTACCCTATCAAAGAAAAATTGCACCATTTTAGCCAAACTGAAATTGTCGTCTGCAAATGCTTTCAATTTGGAGAAGGCTAAAATTTTGTCGTCTGGTAAAGAGTTAACAGCTCAAGTCATATCTTGGCAGTCAGTGATGCATTTCAACTTAGAATTTTCACTAACAGCAAGTGCAGCTAAGTGTTTGCATCTGCATGCTGTGCTCTTGTTTTACTTCAATGTTAATGTTGTCTGCTGCAAAGTTATTTCAGGCGGAAATGAGTAAACAATCTACCAGACAATCCAGCATTTTTACAACCCAAGTAAAAATATTTTTGTAAATGTTGTGGGAAAAGGAAACAAGAGCACTGCATGCAGATGCCATCACTCGGTTGCGGTTGCTTGATTTTCAATGAAAATTTTATGTTGACAAAGAGGCATAACTTTGTCAAAAAATACTTTGATAGTTACCTGCCCTTTTGATAGCTAACAACTTGTCCAAGTTTGAAGCAACCTGGGCTACAACAATACCTCGACGTGTTCTTTGAAAACTGCCAAGCTAAAAATGCTGGTAACCAGCATTTTCTCTTTTTCCCCATAATGTCTTCAACGCTTTGAAAGACAATATCATCTTTAGAACAACAATGAATTTGTCGTCTTCAACAGTTGCCGCTTCCAATCTGAACAAGTTCATTTTTTTTTTGTCTAGTAAAGAGTTAACTTTTACCTGACACAATCTGGGCTTTTAACTCTCCTGAAGAAGACCTTGGAAAACATTGTGGGAACAGAAGAAAATGCTGGTAACAATTATTTTCTCTTTTTTGCACACTGATTTCTAACCATACAAGGATAAATTTCAATTACTGAGTCACATTTACGTTGTCATCTGCAAACTCTTTCAATTTGGACAAGTCTAAGATTTTGTTGTCTGGTAAAGAGTTAAACTTTATCTCAAACAGACCAACTCCTATGAATTTAACCCATTGCAATGAAAATATGAATATGAAAAGGAGCAAACTGAAGACATGAAGCAAGTACTGGTACTTCTTTTTTTTCAAACAATGTCTTTCATATGTTTTCCCAAGTGTAGTTTCCCTTTCTTAAATGATTGATTGATTGAATGGTGCTTTATACTGCTTTCAACAATATTTCAGTCATATCACGGAGACAGCTAGCTCACATATTCATGTATTTCCTAGATTCCAGTACTAGGCTAGGGCTCTGAAGTGTCTTGCCCAAGGACACTCCCACGAAAAACCCAGTAGATCAAGTGAGGCTCGAACACGGGGCCTCCAGGTCACGAGTCCTACACTTTACCAATAGGCCATGCGGGACCCCCCCCCCTTCCTCAAATGTTTCCCTTGGATGTCATTTAACCTTTAACCAAATCAATACGTGTAACAGTCCTGAGGAAGAGGGCTTGTGCAAACATGTTGGGAAAAGGGCGAAAATGCAGGTAACAAGCACTTCTCCCTTTCTAAGAATGTTTCCTACCCTTTGAAATAAGAAATCCTCACATTTCAGATGTCATCCGCAAATGCATATCATTTTGACAAGTCTGAAATCTTCTTGTCTGGTAGTTATACAAGGTTGTGGTAGCTCTAAATGCAAGCAATAAAGTAAATGGATTAATCCAAAGACTAGTTAAGCCTTTACCACACAACCCGACATTTAACGACCCTGAGAGAGAGGCCTTGTGAAAACATTGTGGGAAAAGGAGAAAATGCTGGTAACCAGCATTTTCTCCTTTTCCCACAATGTTTTCTGTCCCTCCAAAAAAAACATTAAGTTTTCGGTAAAATTTATTTTGTCATCTGCAAATGTTGTCAGTTTGGACCAGTCTAAACTTTTGTCATTTGGTAAAGAGTTAAACAAGATGTAGTCAAATTCACAATTTGTCTAAGGAAAAAGAACCATTAGTTAGCAAATAAATGGATACTTTGGCCAGGTTTTTATTTGCGAAAAAGCTGGACTGACTCAAGATCACACTGAACTTTCAAAGATGGCTGATCATGATCTTTATTTTGCTTATTTGTATGGTGTTGAATCCCATTTTCAACATTATTTCAGTCATACCATGGTGGCCAGTGCACCTATCCATGCTTTCCTGGGGTTTCTTTTACAGGCACTTCAGACGATTTTCTTCCGAAGCCACAAGCTGCTCTCCAACATAACCATCTTCGAGACCATGATCAGCAGTGAGACAGGAAAGCATCCAGTGGCAATGACTTAATTATCATTAATCCTTAGGAAATAACGGGCCAAGCTTGAGATAATCTTACGACAATTCGACTGGTACTAAAATGTTCGAATTTCCTTTCCAAAATAAAGAAAACATAGTTGGAAAAGGAGAAAATGCTGATTACCAGCATTTTCTCCTTTTCCAACAATGTTTTCAAAAGGCCTCTTTCCCAGGGTATTTAAAACTGGGTGTTGTAGTAAAGGATTTGACAAAAGGAAAGGGGTTTTTATGTTTACATTGTGAAGAATTTTAAGGATGGGCATCACCTCTACCAAGGTCAATGGATTATAGAACAAGATGTGTGCAGCTCTAAGTACACTGGGGGAAATTGTAAGGTAAGTTTGCAGACAGAGTAGATCACGATCAGACTGCATAGAATTTGCAGACTGATCTTGGATCTACATCACATAGAGTAATATCTGGCCCAAACAGTGTAGATTAACTGCAAATCCTTCGGCTTCTCTCATTGACTAGAAAATGTTGTGTTATCTATAAGCCAGTCTCAGAGTGAGCTCTTTCCGAATTATGACAAATTTGAAGTCTTCCAAATTAAAAGCACTTAACCCTTTCCCAAACAACAAATTTTGGACTCGTCCAAATTGTAAGAGTTTGCAGACGACAATTTTAAATTTGATGAAAATGGCAGAAAGGTCTCAAAAAGGGTAGATAATGCTGTGGGAAAAGGAGAAATTGGTCGTTACGAGCAATTCCTCCTTTTCCCACAGTGTTTTCATAAGACTTGTACTGCAGACATGTGAAAACCAGGGCTTGTTTGGGAAAGGGTTAACTGCGTACAACAAACCAAACGTGACTCAAATGGTTAGGTTTGTCTATGAAAGGGTAGAAAACACTGTGGTACAAATCATTGATTGATTGCTTGTATGGTGTTTAAAGCTGTTTTCAACATTATTTCAGTTATATTGCAGCATGGTAGTAAAAAAATGGCAGAAAATGCTGGTTACCAGCATTTTCTCTATTTCATACAATGTTTTGAAATGCTTTTTTTCATCTGTGTTGAAGAAAAGGATTTAACCTTTTACTGCAAAATGCCGCCCTTTAACTCCTGGAAAAGAAGCCTTTTGAAAACATTGTGGGGAAAAGGAGAAAATGCAGGTAACCAGCATTTTCTCCTTTTCCCACAATGTTTTCTACCCTATGAAAGAAAAATTGCACCATTTGAGCCACACTGAAATTGTCCTCTGCAAATACTTTCAATTTGGACAAGGCTAAAATTTTGTCGTCTAGTAAAAGGTTAACAGGAGAAATGAGGACACAGTATGATGCAATATTATCATCACAGCTTTAACCCTTTACCAAACGACAAAATTGTAGACTGGTCCAAATTGAAAGCAGTTGCAGACAACAAAATAAATGTGACTGAAAAATTGAAATTCATTTTGGAAAGGGTAGAAAACATTGTGGGAAAAGGAGAAAATGCTGGTTACCAGCATTTTCTTCTTTTCCAACAATGTTTTCAAAAAGTTTCTTTCTCAGGGTTGTTAAAAGTTGGGATTGTGTGGTAAAGGGTTAATCCATTACCACACAATCCTGAGTTTTAATGACCCTGAAAAACAAGGCTTTTGAAAACAATGTTGTGTGGGGAAAAAAAGAAATGCTAGTAACCAGCATTTTCTCCTTTTCCTACAATGTTTTCTAACCTCTCAAGAAGAAATCCAATTATTTGAGCTGCATTGAATTTGTCATCTGCAAATGCTTTCAATTTGGACAAGCCTATATTAAATTTTGTCAGTTTGGTAAAGTTAAACCCTTTACCAAACCACAGAATTCTGATCCGAATTGAAAGCATTTGCAAGCAAGCCAAGCCAGGTAGTGCAGTCGATGGTGTACAGGACTTGAAACCAGTGGGTGGCCGATTCAAATCCACAGTTAGGCACATTTCTTTCCAAGGACTGATGATGCAGCCATTGCCTCTTTCAACGCGGATCAACATCGTGGCAAAAGGACAAATTGCTGATAGAATAGTTCTCCTCTTGCCACAAGGCTGCACATTTCTTTCCAAGGACTGATGATAGCCATTGCTTCTTTCAACGCTGATCAACATTGTGGCAGAAGAACAAATGGCTTATAAGACAGTTTCTCCTCTTGCCACAAACTTTTCACATAATACTGATTGATTGATTGACCGATTGATTGTATGGTGTTTAAAGCCCTTTTCAACACTATTTCAGTTACATCTTGGTGGCCAGTGCACCTATCCATGCTTTCCTGGAGTTTCTTTTAGAAGTACTCCGCATATATATTCTTTCCAAGCCACTGGCTGCTTTCCCACAGGGCCATCATCGAAAAAATGGTCAGCAGTGAGAGAGGAATGAATCCTGTCGCAATGACTATCACCAATCCTCGGAAAGAAATTGGCTGGGCCAGGCATCGAATCAGCAACCTCCTGTTCTCAAGTCCTGTACCCTTCCGACTGAGCTATCAGGGCTCTGCTAAGCCCTTACAAAAGAATCCCCAGTTTTTACCTCTTTTGAAAAGATTATAATTTATGCTACTGTTACAAATTTCAGTTTGGACAAGTTTAAAGATTTTCTTATCTGGTAAAGAAATTAACTCTAGGATTATGGTGAACAACTTGGGTTTCTTTTGCGGACAGAGTAGATCTAGATCAGACTGCACTAAAATACTTTCTGATCTTAAATCTTCATAGTCTGGCTTTCTGCAAAATGTTCTGACCAGAACACCATCAATGAGAAATGTGCAATTTCAGCAACTTTTCTGGATTGTGTAGATCAAGATCAGACTGCATGCAATATGGTGCTTAATCTAGGAAACACAATACCTCTTTAACATACAATCCTGAGTTTTAATAACGCTGGGGAAGAAGCCTTTTGAAAAAAATTAGGGAAAAGGAGAAAATGCCAGTAACCAGCATTTTCTCCTTTTCCTACAATTTTTTCTACCAAATGAAAGACAAATTCAACCTTTTGAGCCATAATTAAACAGTCGTCTGCAAATGCCTTCAATTTGCACAAGTCTATATTTTTGTCATGTGGTAGAGAGATACAAACAAGGAGACTTTAACATCTCCATTATAGCCAGGCTGAGATTTTTTTTTCATCAGATAAGAATTATATTTTGCAGACATCAAAATAGAACCTTCCTACTAAGGGTTTTCATGGTAGAAAAATATTCAGGGGAAAAGGAGAAAAAGCTGGGTATCACCATTTTCTCCCTTTCCCCACTGGTTTTTATCCTTCCGAATTGAAATTTAATTTTTTGGGTCACACAAAAATTTTATTTTCTCTAGTGACCCTCACCTCACAATCCTGTGTTTTAACCACCCTATGAAAGAAAGTTTCTAGAAATATTGTGGGAAAATGATAAAATGCTGGTAATCAGCATTTCATCCCTTTACAACAATTTTTCCTGCCCCCTCAAAGACTATTTCTACCATTTAGGTAATGTTTAATTTGTTGCCTGCAAATGCTAAAAGGATTTGGACAAGTCCAAAACTTTGTTGTTTGGTAAAGTCAATTATAACTAGAGCTATCAATAAAAGTGATCATACCCCCCACCAGCTCCTTGTCACAAAACAGCTCTTTGTCACAGAATGCAGAATGGTTTCGTTAAAAAATAAGAGTTGAAAAAAAAAAGTGGGAAAACAGTTATGGTACTTGTAAACTGCGCTTCTCATTAATGTGGTCTATCTGTATATGAAGTTTGATGTCACTAGCTTAAATGATTCAGAAGTTATGCCCCTGACAAATATCCAAAGTTAAAACTTACAAAGGGCAATATCTCAAAAAATAAATGGAATAGAGTTATGGTTCTTGTACAATGCACTTCGCCTTATAGTGATCTATCTGTGTGTGAAGTTTGAAGTCATAAGCTTCTATACTTTGGAAGTTATGCCCTGGACAAAAATCCGAAGTTAAAATTTACAAAGGGCAATAACTCAAAAAATAAATGAAATAGAGTTACTGTTCTTGCACACTGCACTTCTCCTTAATGTGATCTAACTTTGTGTGAAGTTTGAAGTTCCTAGCTTCTATACTTTGGAAGTTATGCCCTGGACAAAAATCCATAGTTAAAATTTACAAAGGGCAACAAGCTTAAGGGGAGATAATTTGGCAACCAATGGCAGCAAGGTCATGAAAATTGCACATGCACAATTTCATATGTACCCAAACATTATCTGTAAATTTCAGTGCAGTACTTGAAAAACTGTAGGAAAAAAGCTCCAGACAAAATTGTGTCTACAGACAGACGGATGGGTGGACAGACGGACGGACAGCCATGGCGATTCCAGTATACCCCCCTCCACTTTGTTGTGGGGGGTATAAATACTTTCAGTTTGGCCAAGTCCAAAATTTTGTCATTTGGTACAGTATTGAATAAGAGTGAGACATGATTCTTTTTTATTCTATGATATTTTTTGCATTTTCTTTAATATCTCCTAGATGTTTTCATTTAATTAAGTAGAGTAAAAACATAATGCATGTGGGGTCAAAGGTTCACCAGAGAGGGATATGTTTTTGTAAATAACATGTTGCTTGGTGTCATCCTGTGATTAAGTGTACCATATATCCTTTTCCAAATTATAAACAAAATCTGAAACACACACACACACAAAATTTTGAACGCAGTAACTTTTTCACCAAAAGAAAAAAAATTTACACTCTACCAAATTGAAAGCATTCTGGAGACTACAAAATGTTGCTCAAAAGATGGTTTGTCTTTGAAAATTACAGAAAACATAATGATGATTTCTCTCTTTGAAAGAATTTATACCGGTGGAAAATGTTGTGGGAAAAGGAGAAAATGCTGTTTTCAATGTTTTCAAGAGCTTGAAAAAATTTCACTATCTTTAAAACTCAGGACTGTGTAGTAAGGGTTTAAAATTCAGATTTAACGAGCAGTACTTTGAGCCATCCTTTGGCAAAAGGGGGTTTAATGCATCTCATCTCTTTAATGCAGTATACTAAGTGAGTCATCAAATAATTATGGATCCATAATATCCATTTTGTCAAACAACCGGCTGATTCCACATGAGGTAAAATGGTCCCAAGTCATGGAGAAAGTTTACCAAAAGTAAACAGTTTCAACCTAGCCCAGCCTGTGTTGAATATGAATACTGAAACTCCTTTGTGGTTCAATACAAATAGAAATTAATTGAAAAGTAGCCAAGCCTCACCAGCAATTACCTCTTTTTCCCCAAGGTTTTGCATATTGTTAAAAAGTGAAACTTTCAGTAATATAGGTATTTTTCAATGTTTGATGTAAATCTGAATCATCATGGAGAAATGAGTGGTTGCTGCTAAAAATTGTGTCTAAAAATACACGACTAATTTACAACGGCATGGTCACCCATCCATGCAGTTATCATGCTACACATGGCTGTCGATTAGCAGTTACAAGGCTTGCATATTGGTATCATAAATGTGCTTGCAAATATCCCAGCAGGGGTCCCCTGCATTATACACCATGGTAACATTTTATACCAATCACAAATTACACCTACTAATTTACAACGGCATGGTCACCCATCCATGCAGTTATTATGCTGCACATGGTTGTCGATTAGCAGTAACAAGGCTTGCATAATATTATTGGTATCATAAATGTGCTTGCAAATATCCCAACAGGGGTCCCCTGCATTATACACCATGGTTAACATTTTTTACCAATCGCAAATTACACCTACTGGTACTTTTCATTCATTTGGGTATATGAATACCAGGAAGCATGTCAAAAGCCAGCCTAGTCAGCAGTATGCTGAAACAAGAGGGCCATGATGGCCCTGTATCGCTCCACTGGCTTATAAATATAAACCATAAATACTAAACATTTCAATTCTGAGCCAAATGGTTTCAAAATGAAGACTTACAAAGTTTTCTCTGTAAAAGCCCATGTGAAAGTTGAGACCCGCAGGGCAAAGCCATTTTTGATCCCAGAGCTATAATTACTAATTACTGGTAGAGGTCCACAAGATAAAGCCACATGCCAAAATAATACAAGTCTATGCTGTATGGTTATAAATAGGGTGATTTTCAAGTTTTGTCCATATGAAGCCTCTGTAAAACATAAGACCCCTGATGCAAGGCTAATTTAAAAAAAAAAAAATCAAAACAGGAAGATTTCTTAAGTTGTCACTATGTAAGCCCATGTAAAACTTGTGACCCCTGCAGCGGGGCCAATTATGATCCCAGGGCTAAAATTTTGGCCCACTTGGTAGAGGCCCACTAGATATAGCTACATGCAAAATTTAGTAGCTCTAGACCTTATGGCTAGGTACAGGAAGATTTTTTAAAGTTTTCTCTATATAAGCCTATGTAAAACTATGTGACCCCTGGGGCAGAGCCAATTTTGACCCCAGGGCTATAATTTGAAGAAACTTGATAGAGGTCTACTACATAAAGCTACATGCCAAATCTGGTAGCCCTATGCCTTATGGTTTCAGACAAGAAGATTTTTAAAGATTTCCAATATTTTTCAGTTTTGTTGCCATGGCAACCAGAGTTTTTGAAGGAATCAAATTCTTTCAAGAAATTCTGAAGAGGACTATGGCAGGATCATTTCTGTGAAGTTTCATGAAAATTGGATGGGTAGTTTCAGAGAAGAAGATGTTTGAAATAAAAAATAACACACAGACGGATGCACGACGGACACCAGGCCATGACATAAGCCCGCTGGCCTTCAGCCAGTGGAACTAAAAATGGTTTCTGAAGGAGGTCCCAGGCTATTATACAAGCTTAACTCTTTACCAAACGACAAAAATGTAGACTTGTTCAAATTGAAAGCATTTGCAGACGACAAATCAAATGTCCTTCAAAAACTTAAATTTGATTAGGAAAGGGTAGAAAACATTGTGGGAAAAGGAGAAAATGCTGGTTACCAGTATTTTCTCTGTTTTCCCACGATGTTTTCAAAAGGCCTTCTCTTCAGGGTCATTAAAAGTCTGGAGTGTGTGGTAAAGAGTTAATGTCCTTTGGCAGGGGAGTATATCACAATGTAACGATGCTTGGCAAAATAGCCAATTGTCAAATAAATGAGCCAATGCTTTGTGGAAAGGGGATTTAACTCTTTACCAGATGACAAAATTCTAGCCTTATGCAAATTGTAAGCATTTGCAGATGACAAATATAAAGTTACTCAAAACATAACATTTGTCTTTCACAGGGCAGAAAACACTGTGGGGAAAAAGGAGAAAATGTTGGCTACCAGCATTCTCCATTTCCTACAATGTTTTCAAAAGTCTTTTTTCTCAGGGTCGTTAAAAATCTGCATAGTGCGGTAATGGGTTAATGCACCTGCAAAAGGTATCGATCCAGGTCAGCCTGTGCAGGCAGACCCAGTTCACTGGTTCGATCCCTGGCTCGGTCAATTTCTTTCCGAGGATTGATGATAGTCATTGCGACAGGTCATTCATTCCTCTCTCACCACTGACCATTGTTTTGACAATGGCTATGTGGGAAACCAGCCAGTGGCTTGAAAAGAATATTGTGCGGAGTAGTGGTAAAAGAAACTCCAGGAAAGCACAGATAGGTGCACTGGCCGCCGCTATGTAACTGAAATAATGTTGAAAATGGCGTTAACTCTTTACCACACAATCCCAACTTTTAACGACCCTGAAAAGGAAGCCTTTTGAAAACATTGTGGGAAAGGGAGAAAATGCTGGAAACCAGCATTTTCTCCTTTTCCCACAATGTTTTCTACCCTTCCAAAAACAAATTTCAATTCTTGAGTCACATTTATTTTGCCATCTGCAAATGCTTTCAATTTGGATCAGTCTAAAATTTTGTCGTTTGGTAAAGGGTTAGACACCATACAATCAATCAATCTGACTCAAGTTGAGACCTTTTGCTATTTGTCTATATTGTGCATGTCAATTTTAGGAACATTCTACCTCATGATTCAGGCGATTGTTGGACAAAATGGATTTTATGGATCCATGATCATATGATACTTAACCCTTTCCCAAACGACAAATTATGGACTGGTCCAAATTGAAAGAGTTTGCAGACAACAATTTTGAATTTGATGAAAATGGCAGAAAATTATCAAAAAGGGTAGAAAACACCGTGGGAAAAGGAGAAATTGCTCGTTACGAGCAATTTCTCCTTTTCCCAGTGTTTTCAAAAGACGTGTACTGCAGACACGTGAAAACCAGGGCTTGTTTGGGAAAGGGTTAAATGCTTTGTACAATGCATCCCAGAGATGCATTAAAACCCACTTTGTCAGAGCACTGCTCAAATGTATAATTACACTGGTCGACAATCTAGATAAATTTAAATTGTCACAATATGAACTTGACACAATGTTTTTGCAACTTCCTGCGGGGAAGAATTTATGATCAAACTTTTTTTTTTAAAGAGAAACAAAATTCAAGGGGCAATGAATCTCATTGATAATTCAACCAATCCCCAGTGAGCTGGCAAAAAAATGAAGAAATGTAGTTTTAATTTTTATGAATGAGAGGATGTCCTCAGGTTAGCCTTAGACCCTGTATCACACAATCCCAGAAGCGAAGGCTTTTGTGAACATTGTGTGATAAAGGAGGAAAAGCTGGTTGCCAGTAACCAGTATTCTCTCCTTTATCCACAATGTTTTAAACCCTTTCAAAGAAAAATGCCATTCTTTCAGCTACATTAATTCTGCCATCTACAAATGCTTTCAAAATGGTCAAGCCTAAAAGTTTGTTTAATGGTAGGGAGTTAGCTCTTTACCACACAATCCCGACTTTCAACAACCCTGTGAAAGAAGCCTTTTGAAAACAGTGTGGGAAAAGGAGAAAATGTCGGTTACCAGCATTTTCTCCATTTTCTACAATGTTTTCTACCCTTCCCAAGACAAAGTTCAGTTTTTCACTCACTTTTTTGTCGTCTGCAAATGCTTTCAATATGAACTAGTCTAAAATTTTGTTGTTTGGTAAAGAGTTAATCCATTACCAAAAAATTTAGTTAGTTAATGACCCCACTGTAGTAGGCCTATGAAAATATTTAGGGAAAAGGAGAAAATGCTAGTATCCAGCATTTTCTTCTTTTCCCAAAATGTTTTCTACTCTGTCAAAGCCAAATCATCATGTAAGCCACGTTTAATTTGTCGTCTGCAGATGCTTTCAATTTGGTCAAATCTAAAATGTCATCATTTGGTAGAGAGTTCAATGATTTACAGTCTGTCATTTTTGGTCATGTGACACCCAATGGTAGACTGGTTGTACTGACAAAATGTTGGGCAAATTTAGACTGTGTCATTGCAGTTACCTGATAAAACTTGGCGTAATTTAAATTTCCCACGCTTTATATAAATTACACAGGAAATGTCAACGATTTCTCACTTACATGTCAACCTTAAAATTGCCGCTTAGAAAACCATCTGTAAAATGAGTACAAGAAAAAGAGGTAATGCACACACATTAAAGTAGAATGGCTGACCTCTAACAATTTTACAAACAATTCGTTCTTTTAACAATCTGGAGAAGAGGCTTTTGAAAAAATTGTTGGAAAAGGAGAAAATACTGGTAACCTCCATTTTCTTTTTTTCCCACAATGTTTTCTAACCTTTCAAAGACCAGTTCGATCATTTGAGCCAAAGTCAACTGTCGCCTGCAAAATGCTTTGAATTTGGAGAAGTCTAAAATTTTACCGTCTGGTAAAATGTACATATATGAACTAAAAGCCTTTACCACACAATCCCAGGTTTTAACGACAATGAGGAAGAGGGCTGATGAAAACATTGACATATTGTGAGAAAGGGAGAAACTGCTGGTAACCACTATTTTTTTTTCCTTTTTCCTTCTACTCAGTCATAGACAAAATCCTTCATTTCAGTCACATTAATTTTGATTTGCAAGTGCTTTCAATTTGGATAAGTCTCTAATTTTGTTGTTTAATCAGGAGTTTGAACTCTTTACCATATGGCATTAACCCATTACCAAATGACAAGATTTTAGACTCATCGAAACTGAAAGAATTGGCAGACTACAAAATTAATGTGACTCAAAAAGTGAAATTTGTTTTGGGAAGGGTAGAAAAACATTGTGGGAAAAGGAGAAAATGCTGGTTACCAGCATTTTCTCCTTTTCCCACAATGCCTTCAAATGGCGTTTTTCTGAGATGTGAAAACCCGGGATTGTTTGGTAAAGGGTTAATGTAGACTGGTCCAGACTGAAAGCATAATTGCAGATGACAATTTAAAGATGGCTCAAATGATGGTACTTGTGTTTGATTGGGTAGGAAACATTGTGGGAATAGGAGAAAATGCTGGTTACCAGCATTTTCTTCTTTTCCCACAATATTTTCAAGAGTTTTCTGTTGAGGGGTCATTAAAAACTTGGGATGGTGTGGTAAAGGGTTAAGCCAAAATATTTGGTGCATTTCCTCAATGAAGAAGCTTATTATCAGCTGATTATTAATGTCTATCAATGATAATGAAAACTTCCTCTGTGCAACCTGATGTTGTTCTATACAAAATGTTTAACTTTTTACCAAACAACAAAAATTTAAGACTTGCCCAAACTGAAGCATTTTTAGACGACAAATTTGGTTCAAATGTTTGAAGTTGTTCTTGACAGGTTAGAAAACATTGCTGGAAAAGGAGAAAATGCTGGTTACCAGCATTTTCTCCTTTTCCAACAATGTTTTCAAACGGCCTCTTCCTCAGGGTCGTTAAAATTCGGGATTGTGTAGTAAAGGGTTAACTCTTTACCGCACAATCCTGAGTTTTAATACCCCAACAGAGAAAGCTTTTGAAAACGTGGGAAAAGGAGAAAATTCTGGTAATGAGTATTTACTCCTTTTCCTGCAATGCTTTAACTCTTTACCAAACGACAAAATTTTAGACTCGTCCAAACTGAAAGCATTTGCACACAACAAAATAAATGTGACTCAAAAATTGAAATTTGTTTTGGGAAGAGTAGAAAACATTGTGGGAAAAGGAGAAAATGCTGGTTACCAGCATTTTCTCCTTTTCCCATAATGTTTTCAAAAGGCTTCTTCCTCAGGGTCGTTAAAAGTCGGGATTCTGTGGTAAAGGGTTAAAAGCCTGCCTCCTTGCAGGGTTGTTAAAACTCAGGATTGTGTGGTAAAATGCTGTTGACCAGAAGTTCCCCATAATGTTTTTCAACCTCTCATTAGCTTTCTAATTAACCCTTTACCACACAATCCCAACTTTCAATGACCCTGAGAAAGAAGCCTTTTGAAAACATTGTGGGAAAAGGAGAAAATGCTGGTAACCAGCATTTTCTCTTTTTCCCCACAATGTTTTCTACCCTATCAAAGACGACTTCCACAATTTGAGTAATATTTTAATTGTCGTCTGCAAATGCTTTCAATTTGGACAAGTCTACATTTCTGTTGTGTGGTAAAGAGTTAATTGAGTCCCATTTAAATTGTCATCTGCAAATTGCGCTTTCAATATGGACAGATCTAAAATTTTGTTGTTCGGTAAAGGGTTAGAGAATTGCAAAGGATTAGTGAAAAAATTGTATGACAGGCATTTTTTTAACTTAGGAGAGAATTATCTAAATGTTTGCTACAATGACAGAAAAAATAAAGGAGAAATCACAAAATAAGGAGAAAAGATTTCTCGAATGAGAGAAATAAATACAGGAAAATGAAGAAAGCAGAAAAAAAAAAATCCATCCCTTATCGTAACAGGAAGAGGCTATTATTTTGCGATAACAATTTCCCCTCTAAAGTTTGCCAAAGTCAAACAGTTAGCACTATTTACTGCTTTACAAAACGATCAAATATTTTACTTCTCTGGTAAAAAATATTTTCGAAAGAACACAGAGCAGATGTAATCAGCATTTCCTAAAATCCCCACCATGCTTTCTATATGAGCATTGCTCTGTGAAAAGGGGCTAAATGCATCTGCAAAAAGTATCAACTGCAAAAAGTATTGCAGTCCCCGCAGGCTGACATTCGTCGAAACTTTTTGCTATTAATAAATTTTGTGCATGGCAAAGTACATTTCTATCTCCAGATCCAATCAATTGTTATATTACCTCTTTACCACACAATCCTGACTTTTAACGACCCTGTGAAAGAAGCCTTTTGAAAACATTGTGGGAAAAGGAGAAAATGCTGGTAACCAGTATTTTCTCCTTTTCACATGTTTTCAACCCTTCCCAAAACAAATTTCAATTTTTCAATTACATTTATATTGTCGTCTGCAGATGCTCTCAATTTGGACCAGTCTAAAATTTTGTCGTTTGGTAAAGAGTTAACTCTTTACCAGACTGAGAAACATGTAGACTTACCAAAATTTAACTCTTTCTCAAATGGCAAATTTTATCCCCTTTCCAAATTGAAAGCGTCAATTTGAAAGTGGTACAAATGAACTTAAGGTTTTTGACAGGGTAGAAAACATTGTGGGAAAAAGGAGGAAATGCTGGTTACCAGCATTTTCTCCTTTCCCACAATGTTTTCAAAAGGCTTCTTTTCCTCGGGGACGTGAAAACACATGATTGTTTGGCATTTGCAGAAGACAATTTGAATCTGACTCAAATCAGGAAGTTCGTCTTTAACTCTTTACCAAATGACAAAATTTTAGACTGGTCCAAATTGAAAGCATTTGCTGACGGCAAATTAAATCTGACTGCAAAATTGAAATTTGTTTTAGGAAGGGTAGTCTTCAAAATTTAACAACAGATTCAATTACAAGCATTCATTTAACTCTTTACCAAACGACAAAATTTTAGACCGGTCCAAATTGAAACCATTTGCAGACGGCATAAAAAATGTCACTGAAAAGTGAAACTTTGTTTTTGGAAGGGTAGAAAACATTGTGGGAAAAGGAGAAAAATGCTGATTGCCAGCATTTTCTCCTTTTCCCACAATGTTGTCAAAAAGCTTCTTTATCAGGGTCGTTAAAAGTCCGGATTGTGTAGTAAAGGGTTAATTTGATGCAAGGCCACTGGTTTATATAATTTATTTTAAACTTCTTACCTCCTGCAGACTAGTCACAGTTTACTTTTGAAAACATTGTGGGAAAAGGAAAAGTTGCTTGTAACAAGCAATATCTTTATTTGCCATAACATTTTCAAGTTATTTCATTATCAATCATCCCAAGCCCCTGTAGCTCGATCAGTCGGTAGCGTACAGGACTTGAGAACAGGTAGTCCCTGGTTCAATCCCCAGCATGGCCAATTTCTTTCCAAAAATTGATGATAGTTATTGAAACAGGATTCATTCCTCTCTCACCGCTTACCAGTGTTTCGAACATGTGGCAAAGGAGCCAGTGGCTTGGAAAGAATATTGTGTGGAGTACTGGTAAAAGAAACTCTAGGAAAGCATGGATAGGTGCACTGGCCCCAATGATGTAACTGAATAATGTTGAAAACGGCATTAAACACCATACAATCAATCAATCAATTATTAATCCTTTAGCAAACAATCCTATCTAATGACCCTAAGGAAAAAACCTTTTGAAAGCTTTATGGAAAAAGGAGAAAAAGCTAGTAACCAGTATCCCTTTACCAGACGACAAAATTTTAGCCTTGTCCAAATTGAAAGCATTTGCAGACGACAATTTCAGCATGGCTCAAATGGTGCAATTTTTCTTTGATAGGGTAGAAAAACATTGTGGGAAAAAGAGAAAATGCTGGTTACCAGCATTTTCTCCTTTTCCCACAATGTTTTCAAAAGGCTTCTTTCTCATGGGCGTTAAAAGGCGTCATTGTGCGGTAAAGGGGTATTAGATTCTTATCTCACAATGATTTCTACCTTTCCAAAGAAAGAAATCATCTTTTCACCTACCCATAACCCTTAACATGCCTTTATAAATTACTGTTGCTGTGGCCGCCAGAGTAGATCAAGATCAGACTGCACAGAATGTACAGTCTGATCTTTGATCTACACTGTCCGCTTTGCTGAAACATTGCAGACAAAAGCAACCTGAAAATTGCAATTGGTTTTATTTTTAGTTTTAAACTGTCAGATGCGCTTATTCGGCCCTTTAAGGGTTAACTTTTCGTCTGCAAATGCTTTGACACTTTACCAGATGACAAAATTTTAGTATTGTCCAAATTGAGAGCATCTGCAGACGACAATTTCAATGTGGCTGAAATGGTGCAATTTTTCTTTGATAGAACAGAAAACATTGTGCACAATGGAGAAAATGCTAGTTACCAGCATTTTCTCCTTTTCCCACAATGTTTTCAAACAGCTTCTTTCCCAAGGTCGTTAAAAGGCGGCATTGTGGATAAAGGGTTTAATTTGGGAGACTGCAAACTGAATGTGTCTCAAATAATGGGTTTTCTCTCTGAAAGGGTAGGAAACATTGTGGTAAAAGGAGGAGATGCTGGTTAGCAGCATCTTGTCCTTTTCCCACAATGATTTTCGAAAGTCTTAATTCAGGGCTATCAAAACAAGGATCATGAGTGGTAAAGGTTTGAAGAAATTAATCCTTTACCAAACGTCAATAATTTAGACAGGTCCAAATTAAAGCAGTTGCAGACGACAAATTAAAAGGTGGCTCAAATGACAAAATTTGTCCTTGATAGAGTAGAAAACATTGTGGGAAAAGGAGAAAATGCTGGTTACCAGCATTTTCTTCTTTTCCCACTATGTTTTCAAAAGGCTTCTTCCTCAGGGTCGTTATTTGGTAAAGGGTTAATCCTGCTTCTATCTTTCTGTCATAATAAAAGTTTAAAGATGGACAACATACAAAAGGCCCATGCTGTAACCCTTTACCAGACAACAAAATTTTAGCCTTGTCCAAAGTGAAAGCATTTGTAGACAACTGTTTTAACCCTTTACCACACAATCCGGACTTTTAATGACCCTGAGAAAGAGGCCTTTTTAAAGCATTGTGGGAAAAGGAGAAAATGCTGGTAACCAGCATTTTCTCCTTTTCCCACAATGTTTTCTAACCTGTCAATGACAAATTTCATCACTGGGGCCACCTTCAATTTGTCGTCTGCAAATGCTTTCAATTTGGCCTAGTCTAAAATTTTGTTGTTTGGTAAAGAGTTAATGTGGCTCAAATGGTGCAATTTTCTCTTGATAGGGCAAGAAAACATGTTGGGAAAAGGAGGAAATGATGCTTACCAGCATTTTCTCCTCTTCCCACAATGTTTTCAAAAGGCTTCTTTCCCAGGGTCGTTTAAAGGCAGCATTGTGCAGTAAAGGGTTAGAAAAAATTTGCACATATTTTCAAGCACACACACAGCAAACCTGAATCTGAACACTTGTACTTCAATTTTGCTGACTTTTGAAATTTCTCAAATACTACAAAAAAAAAAGCCAGCACATCATTTTCAGCTGAAATTGCTTAGTTCAAAAAGTTGGAGAGACTCCAAATTTTACCATAAAAGGAAACTGTTTTAACTTTATCACACCACCCTGTCTTTTAACGACTCTGCAAGACAATAAGGTCTTTGAAAACATTGTGGGAAAAGGAGAAAATGCTGGTAACCAGCATTTACTCCCTTCCCCACAATGTTTTCTATTCTATCAGAGAACGGAAGCTCATTTGTATTAATTTTGAATTTGTTGTCTGCTAATGTTTTGAATTTGGGAGGGTCTAAAATTTATTGTGTGGGAAAGGGTTAACTTTACCCTTTGAAAAGAAGACTCTGGTTAGAATATTTCACCCTTTTATCAAACAACTACAACTTTTGAAGTCCCTGCACTACCATAGACTGTTATTTGGTAACATTAACTCTTTAGCAGACGACAAAAATGTAGATTTGTTGAAATTGAAAGCATTTGCAGACGACAATTTAAATGTTGCTGAAATTGTGGAAGCTGTCTTTGATAGGGTAGAAAACTTTGTGGGAAGAGGAGAAAATGCTGGCTACCAGCACTTTCTCCTTTTCCCACAAGGTTTTCAAAAGGCTTCTTTCTAAGGGTTGTTAAAAGACGGAATTGTGTGGTAAACGGTTAACTCTTTACCAGACAACAAAATTTTAAACTTGTCCAAACTGACGACAAATTTACTCTTGACTCTAAAACTAAAATTTGTGTTTGAAAGAGTACAAAACATTGTGAGGTGAGGAGAAGATGCTGGTTACCAGCATTTTTTCCTTTTTCAACAATGTTTTTCAGAGCTTTCTTTCTCAAAATAGGGATGTACTAAAGGGTTAACTTTCACAAGACAACAAAATTTTAAACTTGTCCAAATTGAAAGCATTTGAAGATGACAAAATAGCTCTTAACTCTTTACCAAACGACAAAAATGTAGCTTTGTCTAAATTGAAAGCATTCGCAGATGACAATTTAAACCTGGTTCAAATGAAATTTGCCTTTGATAGGGTAGAAAACATTGGGTACCAGCATTTTCTCCTTTTCCCACAGTTTTTTCATAAGGCTTCTGTCTCAGGGTGGTTAAAAGTCGGAATTGTGTGGTAAAGGGTTAAGCAAACAACTTGTCCAAATCCGAAGCATTTAAAGATGATAAATTACAACCAACGTGGGTCAAAAACTGAAATTTGTGTTCGAAAGGTTAAAAAACATTGTGGGAAAACTAGGTAAAAAGTTGCCAAGTTGCTCTATCTTGTTTACCTTTTACCTAGTTTTAAAGTTCATTTTCCTGCCAGCGACTAACACTTGGATCTACCGTACGAAAACAAACTAGAACTGTCATAAAGTGACCCCCCCCCCCCACCAGCACCTTGTCACTGAATCGAGACAATCAGAGAATGGAAGTGATTTTCAAAGGAAAAGTTCATCTGTGACCTTGACCTTTGACCCATGTGAACAAAAAGACAAGAGGGCCATGATGGCCCTGGGTTGCTCACCTTAGTAGAGTGTCTTAAAGGTTTTTCTTTAATTTGACCATGTGACCTAGTTTTTGACCGCAGTTGACCCAATTTCAAACTCATATTTCATGAAGACAAACATTCTGACCAATTTTCAAGTCAACTGAGCAAAAAATGTGGCCTCGAGTGCCCTAAAGATATTTCTTTAATTTGACTTAGTGACCTAGATTATGACCCCAGGTGACCCAAATTTGAACTGGTCTTTGACTATATCAAAAGAAACATTTTAACCAATTTTCAAATCAAATGAGTAATAAATGTGGCCTCTAGAGTGCCCACTACCTATTTCTTTAATTTGACCAAGTGAACTAGTTTATGACCCCAGTTGACCCAAATTCAGACTCATGTGAGATTTTACAAAGACAAATATTCTGACCAATTTTCAAGGCAATTAAGCAAATAATGTGGCCTCTAGAGTGCCCACAAGGTATTTCTTTATTTTGACCTAGTGACCTAGTTTATGATTCCAGGTGACCCAAATCCAAACTCATCTGGTATTTCATCAGGACAAACATTCTGGCCAAATTTCAGGTCATTTGAGCAATAAATGTGGCCTCCAGAGTGCAAACAAGGTATTTCTTCAATTTGACCCAGTGAACTAGTTTATGACCCAAGTTGACCCAAATTAATCTTATGTGAGACTTTATAAAGACAAACTTTCTAACTAATTTTCAAGGCAATTGAGCAAATAATGTGGCCTCGAGAGTGCCAACAAGGTATTTCTTTACTTTGACCTAGTGACCTAGTTTATGACCCAAGGTGACCCAATGTTGAATTCAATGAACTTGTTGTGCTTAAATGGGCAAACAAACTTAGAAGAGAATCACTACATACCAAATATCAAAGCTCTACGCCTTCCAGTTTTAAAGAAGAATTTTAAAGTTTTCCTTCTTTGTTCCTATGTTCGAACTTGTGACCCCCGGGGCTGGGCCAGTTTTGACCCAGGGGCATCATATTAACAAACTTGGTAGAGATCCACTAGGAAATGCTACATACCAAATATCAAAGCTCTACACCTTCCCGTTTAAGAGAAAAAGAAATTTAAAGTTTTCCTTTTTTGTTCCTATCTTCGAACTTGTGAGCCCTGGGGCGGGGCCAGTTTTGACCCAGGGGCATCATATGAACAAACTTGGTAGAGGTCCACTCTGAGATGCAACATACCAAATATCAAAGCTCCATACCTTTCGGTTTCAGAAAAGAAGAATTTTAAAGTTTTCCTTCTTTGTTCCTATGTTCGAACTTGTGACCCCAGGGGCTGGGCCAGTTTTGACCCAAGCAGCATCCTTGGAACAAACTTGGTATAAGTCCACTAGGAGATGCTACATACCACATATCAAAGCTCTAAGCCTTCCCATTTAAGAGACAAGAGTGCCATGATGGCCCTGGGTCATTCACCTTAGTAGAGTGCCTTTAAGGTTTTTCTTTAATTTGACCATGTGACCTAGTTTTTGACCGCAGGTGACCCAATTTCAAACTCATATTTCATGAAGTCAAACATTCTGACCAATTTTCAAGTCAATTGAGCAAAAAATGTGGCCTTGAGTGCCCTAAAGATATTTCTTTAATTTGACCTAGTGATCTAGATTATGACCTCGGATGACCCAAATTTGAACTGGTCTTTGACTATATCAAAAGAAACATTTTAACCAATTTTCAAATCAAATGAATAATAAATGTGGCCTCTAGAGTGCCCACTACCTATTTCTTTAATTTGACCAAGTGAACTAGTTTATGACCCCAGTTGACCCAAATTCACACTCATGTGAGATTTTACAAAGACAAACATTCTGACCAATTTTCAAGGCAATTAAGCAAAGAATGTGGCCTCTAGAGAGCCCACAAGGTATTTCTTTATTTTGACCTAGTGACCTAGTTTATGGTTCCAGGTGACCCAAATCCAAACTCATCTGGTATTTCATCAGGACAAACATTCTGGCCAAATTTCAGGTCATTTGAGCAATAAATGTGGCCTCCAGAGTGCAAACAAGATATTTATTTAATTCGACCCAGTGAACTAGTTTATGACCCAAGTTGACCCAAATTAATTTATGTGAGACTTTATAAAGACAAACTTTCAAACTAATTTTCAAGGCAATTGAGCAAATAATGTGGCCTCGAGAGTGCCAACAAGGTATTTCTTTACTTTGACCTAGTGACCTAGTTTATGACCCAAGATGACCCAATTTTGAACTCAATGAACTTGTTGCGCTTAGATGGGCAAGCAAACTTAGAAGAGAATCACTACATACCAAATATCAAAGCTCTACGCCTTCCAGTTTTAAAGAAGAATTTTAAAGTTTTCCTTCTTTGTTCCTATGTTCGAACTTGTGACCCCCAGGGCTGGGCCAGTTTTGACCCAGGGGCATCATATGAACAAACTTGGTAGAGGTCCACTAGGAAATGCTACATACCAAATATCAAAGCTCTACACCTTCCCTTTTAAGAGAAAAAGAAATTTAAAGTTTTCCTTCTTTGTTCCTACCTTCGAACTTGTGACCCCCGGGGCGGGGCCAGTTTTGACCCAGGGGCATCATATGAACAAACTTGGTAGAGGTCCACTCTGAGATGCAACATACCAAATATCAAAGCTCCACACCTTTCGGTTTCAGAAAAGAAGAATTTTAAAGTTTTCCTTCTTTGTTCCTATGTTCGAACTTGTGACCCCAGGGGCTGGGCCAGTTCTGACCCAAGCAGCATCCTTGGAACAAACTTGGTAGAAGTCCACAAGGAGATGCTACATACCAAATATCAAAGCTCTATGCCTTCCCACTTAAGAGAAAAAAAAAAGTTAAGTTTTCCTTCTTTGTTCCTATGTTTGAACTTGTGACCCCCGGGGCAGGGCCAATTTTGACCCCAAGGGCATGATATGAACAAACTTGGTAGAGGTCTACTAGGCAATGCTACATACCAAATATCAAAGCTCTATGCCTCCTAGTTTTAGAGAAGAAGATTTTTAAAGTTTTCCTTCTTTGTTCCTATGTTGGAAATTGTGACCCCCGGGGCGGGGCCAGTTTTGACCCCAGGGGCATCATATGAACAAACTTGGTAGAGGTCCACTAGGAGATGCTACATGCCAAATATCAAAGCTCTACGCCTTCAAGTTTCAGAGAAGAAGATTTTTAAAGTTTTCCTTCTTTGTTACTATGCTCAAATTTGTGACCCCCGGGGTGGGGCCAGTTTTGACCCCAGGGGCATCAAATGAACAAACTTGGTAGAGGTCCACTAGGCAATGCTACATACCAAATATCAAAGCTCTACGCCTTCCAGTTTCAGAGAAGATGATTTTTAAAGTTTCCCCTCTTTGTTCCTATGTTTGAACTTGTGACCCCCGGGGCAGGGCCAGTTTTGACCCCAAGGGCATCATATGAACAAACTTGGTAGAGGTCCACTAGGAGATGCTTCATGCCAAATATCAAAGCTCTATGCCTTCTAGTTTTACAGAAGAAGATTTTTAAAGTTTTCCTTCTTTGTTCCTATGTTGGAAATTGTGACCCCCGGGGCGGGGCCAGTTTTGATCCCTGGGGCATCATATGAACAAACTTGGTAGAGGTCCACTAGGAGATGCTACATGCCAAATATCAAAGCTCTACACCTTCAAGTTTCAGAGAAGATTTTTAAAGTTTTCCTTCTTTGTTACTATGCTCAAACTTGTGACCCCCCGGGGCGGGGCCAGTTTTGACCCCAGGGGCATCAAATGAACAAACTTGGTAGAGGTCCACTAGGAGATGCTACATACCAAATATCAAAGCTCTGCGCCTTCTAGTTTCAGAGAAGAAGATTTTCCAAGATTTTGCTTTTTTTTCCTTTTTGTTGCCATGGCAACCAGAGTTGCGGGTGGAATTCAATTCTTTGAACAATTTTGGTAGAGCTTCACCCAAGAAACATCCCTGCCAAGTTTCATCAAGATTGGCCCAGTGGTTTAGGAGAAGAAGATGTTTAAAGAAATTGTTGACGGACGCCGGACATAGGGCGATCACAATAGCTCACCTTTAGCACGTTGTGCTAAGGTGAGCTAACAATAGGGCACCTCCTTGGGTCATGACCAACACTTGCATAAAGTTTCAGGGTCCTAGATAAAAGGGCTTTGAGTTAAAGCACAGAATTTATTTTCAAACAAAGTTCGCCTGTGACATTGACCTTTGACCCTCCTTGGGTCATGAGCAACACTTGTGTTAAGTTTCAGGGTCCTAGGTCAAACACCTTTTTAGTTAGAGCATGAAAATGAAAACCTGGATGGATTGACAGTGGCAGACAGACAGACATGGTTAAACCAGTATACTCCCTCTACTTCTTTGTTGGGGGTGTAATTAACAACTTCACAATAATTTTTACAAATTCAAATGGTAGAGTTAAAACTGAGACACATCTAAACAATGTTTACTTTTGGCAGCTACTTGGCCTTTAAGCTCCTAATCGTGACAAGATTCCTTTTGATGTTAGCGTACAGGTCAAGATCAGACTAAAAAGAACATGCAGTTCAATCTTTGATATACACTGTCCAAGTGAATATCAATAGGTAAATTCACAGGTCCAAATGGTGAAATTATCAAACCATAATCCACCATTATTTCGAATTATCTACTGAAAAGCATGAAATAAAGTGAGATTATCATTTTACCAGATGAACAAAATTTAGACTCGTCCAAATTGAAAGCATTTGCAGGTAATAATTTAACCCTTTACCACACAACAAAATTTTACACCTGTCCAAATTGAAAGCATTTGCAGACGACATATCAAATATGGCTCATATGGTGAGATTTGTTAGTAAAAGGTCAGAAAACATTGTGGGAAAGGGAGACAATGCTGGTTACCAGCATTTTCTCCTTTTCCCGCAATGTTTTCAAAAGGCCTCTTTCTCAGGGTCATTAAGTCAGGACTGTGTAGTAAAGGGTGAAAATTGTGGGATTCATTCTTGTAGGGGAAGAGAACATTACGGGAAAAGAAGAAAATACTGGTTATCAGCACTTTCTCCCAATGCCACCATTCTTTCTTTCCTTCGAAAGAAAAATTTCAGTTTTTGAGGGTTACTTAAATAGATGACAAAATTTATGTCATTGATTGAATGTTGTTTTAAGCAGCTTTCAACATTATTTCTGTCACGGCGACAGCTCTAGTATTCCTGTATTTCCTGGCTTCCACTAGTACTAAGTTTGGGTTGTGATGTATCTTGCCAAAGGATGCTCCCATGAAAGATCCAGTGGATCCAGTTGGGCTTGAGCCTGAGGCCTCCATGCTAAAAGACATACAATTTACCATGGAGCACGGAAGGACCCCAACGCTGCTGACAAAATTTAAGACTATTGTTTTTAAATGACAAACTAAATTTGCCTCAAGAGATGGAAATGGAAGACATATAAGGCAGGAAATCAATTTGAAAAAGGAAAAAAAAATGCAAATTAACAGCATCTTTTCCTCCCCCTCCCTTCAAGATATTTTCCTCAAGGTTGTGAAAAAAAAGAAACATGAAAGGGTGGAAATCTAGTAGTGTCATTAAATCCAAGGGCAAAACAATCAGCCAATCAGAGAAAGGGTTACTTTGTTTAAGGATGTAATTGTAAACCCATTTAAGACTGGAGGAAAAGAAATGAATGGGACGCCTTCTCCATCAAATTGGCACCTTTGCCATTTTAGTCTCTAACAAATTAAGGTGGAGCTTGTAATAAAAATTCATCAAAGCCAATCCCATGTTTCGACTTTTTTTCTCTCTCTTTTCCCATGTCTTACATAACCCTTTACCAAACAGCGAAATTTTAGACTTGTCCAAAATGAATGCGCTTACAGATGCCAAATTAAATGGGGCCCAAGTGATGATTTTAATCTTTGAAAAGATAGAAAACATTGTGGGAAAAGGAGAAAATGCTGGTAACCGCAATGTCTGTAAAAGGCTTCTCCTCAGAGTTGTTAAAACTTGGTATTGTCTGGTAAAGGGTTAAACCTTTACAAAACAATCCAGTGTTTTAACAATCATAAAAAGAAGGCTTTTGAAAACACTGCGCGAAAAGAAGTAAAGGCTGGTAACCAGCATTTTCTCCTTTCCCTACAATGTATTCTACCCTGTCAAAGGTAATTTTCATCATTTCAGCCACATTCAAGTTTGTCCTCTGCTACTGTTTTTCATGTAGACAAGTTGGAAATTTTGTCATTTCGTAAAAAGGTAACCCTTCTTATCGGGAAAACAGATCTAAACATTCCTTTATCAAGGTTGTTTTGCTACAATATTTCCCAAATGGCAGACAGTATAGATCAAAGATCAGATTGCATGTTCTGTGCTGTCTGATTTTGATCTACAATCTCTCCAACAAGATATCTAATCTTTATTTCGAGTGTGTACAAAAAGACTTTGTGTTTTAAGCCTTTTACAGTAAAAATACTTCTCCTGACAGTGCATATAAGGTTAGACTGCAGCTTTTTCATGACAAGAGGGCCATGATGGCCCCGAGTTGCTCACTTGGGCCTTTTTTACCTGACATGACCCATTCCCAAACTCTTCTGATATATCAGGGCAAACATTCATGTGTACTGGATAGAAAAAATGGCCTCTAGAGAATATAAAATGTTTTTCTAAGACTTGTTTCAGTGACTTACATTTTGACCCATTTAACTCTTTACCAAACAACAAAATTTTAGACTAGTCCAAATTGAAAGCATTTGCAGATGACATGATAAATATGACTGAAAATCTGAAATTTGTGTTGGGAAGGGTAGAAAACATTGTGGGAAAAGGAGAAAATGCTGGTTACCAGCATTTTCTCCTTTCCCCACAATGTTTTTAAACGGTTTCTTTCACAGGGTCGTTAAAAGTCGGGACTGTGTGGTAAAGGGTTAACCCATTTTGGAAGTTGTCTGAGATAGCATCAAGAGAAACATTCCGAACAACTTTTATGAATATTGGAATGAAAATGATGCTTCTAGAGCATACACAAGGATAAAGTTAACAATGCACAAAGGATGACAGACTCTTAACAACCCCAAAAATGAAGGCTTTGAAAACATTGTGGGAAAAGAAGAAAATACTGGTGACCAGCATTTTCTCCTTTTCCTACAATGTTTTCTGTCCTTCCAAAAACTATTTTCAATTTTTGACTCACATTTATAATTGTTGCCTGCAGATGCTTTCAATGTAGACAAGTCTAAAAATTAGTTGTTTGGTAAAGAATTAAAGGTTCAAGTATCATAGGGTAAAGTAAGAACAAAAGTTAATAAGTCAGAGCAATAGACAGATAAGATTCGATCCTGTTACCTTGTAGTACCCCAGTTCATCTCCAGCCCAAACAGCTCAAGTGGTAGAGTGTAGGACTAATAAACGTCAAGTCTTTAGCCACCTAAGTTCAAGTCCAACAGCTGGCCATCCAAAATTACCAACAGTCTTTCAAATAAGACCTTAAGCCGAGGTCATGTGTGACAGTGCCATAACCTGAGCATGTTAAAGAACCAGGAATAGCTTAGGATGGGTTTCGTCCTGTATCCTACGCTGTCCCAGGTAACATAACTAACAGCTTTATGGGGATGGTGCCCATATGGGCTACCAGCGGCAATGATAAATACAGGAAAACCAGTTGACCAATCATCTTCCTCAAATAAAGGCAGTCCAGCTAATGCTTTCTCGAGTTCTGCAAGATGACTTTTAGACTTGTCCGTGTTAATCATTAGCAACAGTATAGCTCAAAAGATGGATTTTGTCTCTAAAAAGGCAGAAAACATTATAGGGAAAGGAGAAAATTACCTTGTAGTACTCCACTTCATCGTCATTATGTGCCACATATAGGGGCAGTCCTGCTAATGCTTTCTCTAGTTCTTTGCCAATAATCTTCACACCTTGAGCAGCAATTACTTTTTTATGGTGTTCATACTGAGCCTGAAAAATACAAAACAGAAACTTGCTTCAATTTTAACTAGGTTGTTATGAATGGTGTAGTATGGCTTTAACCCTTTCCCAAACAAGCCCTGGTTTTCACGTGTCTGCCGTACAAGTCTTTTGAAAACACTGTGGAACAAGAGGGCCATGATGGCCCTGTATCGCTCCACTGGCTTATAAATATAAACCACGAAGAAAAGTCTTCACTATATAAGCCCTTATAAAACTTTGACCTCATGGCTACAGTCTGACTAAATGAGGAATATTGTATTAGAAGAATAACATGCCAAATGTGGGAGTTCTTGGCCTTATGGCTGGTAACAAGATGGTTTCTGAACTTTTCACTCCATAAACCCATGTAAAACTTGTGATCCCTGGTGCAGGGCCAAACTTGATCCTAGAGCTGTAACTTGGGCCCTCTTTGTAACTGTCCACTAAATAATGCTATAATTATATGCAAAATTTGGTAGCCTAAGCCTTATGGCTATGCACACCAAGATTTAAAAGTTTTCCCTATGTAAGCCTATGTAAATCTTGTGAACCCCCCCCCTCCAAGTATGAGGCCAAATTGACCCCAGGACTATACTTTGGGCACTTTTGGTAGACTCCAACTAGATCAAGCTAAATGCCAAATTCGGTAGCTCTAGGCCTTATGGTTTCAGACAAGAAGATATTTAAAGTTTTCTCTATATAAGCCTATGTATAAAACTTGTGACCCCTGGGGAAGAGCCAATTTTGACCCCAGGGCTATAATTTCAAGAAACATGATAGAGGTCTACTACATAAAGCTACACGCCAAATTTGGTAGCCCTATGCCTTATGGTTTCAGACAAGAAGATTTTTAAAGTTTTCTCTATATAAGCCTATGTAAAACTTGTGACCCCCGGGGAAGAGCCAATTTTGACCCCAGGGCTATAATTTCAAGAAACATGATAGAGGTCTACTACATAAAGCTACATGCCAAATTTGGTAGCCCTATGCCTTATGGTTTCAGACAAGAAGATTTTTAAAGTTTTCTCTATATAAGCCTATGTAAAACTTGTGACCCCTGGGGCAGAGCCAATTTTGACCCCAGGGCTATAATTTGAAGAAACTTGATAGAGGTCTACTACATAAAGCTACATGCCAAATTTGGTAGCCCTATGCCTTATGGTTTCAGACAAGAAGATTTTTGAAGATTTCCAATATTTTTCAGTTTTGTTGCCATGGCAACCAGAGTTTTTGAAGGAATCAAATTCTTTCAAGAAATTCTGAAGAGGACCATGTCAGGAACATTTCTGTGAAGTTTCGTGAAAATCGGATGGGTAGTTTCAGAGAAGAAGATGTTTGAAATAAAAGTTAACGCACGGACGGACGGACGACCGGACGGACGGACGGACGACCGGACGGACGGACGGACGCACGACGGACACCGGGCCATGACATAAGCCCGCTGGCCTTCGGCCAGTGGAGCTAAAAAGGAGAAATTGCTCGTAATGAGCAATTTCTCCTTTTCCCACAGTGTTTTCTACCCTTTTGGAGAACTTTCTGTCATTTTCATCAAATTTAAAATTGTCGTCTGCAAACTCTTTCAATTTAGACCAGTCTAAAATTTATCGTTTGGGAAAGGGTTAACAGTATTTGGTATCTCAAAGGTAACATTATTACAATGTTCTTTGTCAAAACTCATGCATTAGTCTTTATTCTTTTTACAGAAAAAGAGTTGTCAGTTTCCTTTTGTTTCATACATACAGACCAACACTATCAAGCAACCATTCACCATTATCAATAATTATATGAAATACACTTATGAAACCTCAACAATATATTAATTTCAAAGCAACTTTTGTACCTCAATTATCTCACATAATACATTCAAACATTTTAAAAAGATAAAAGTTCAGAATGCACATTTTCAGCAGACTGATCATAATCTCCACTCTCTGCAAAAGCAGTGAAAGTAGTGTCTCAACCCATCAGAATATTTTAGACCTTCCAGGAAACAAGTACAGAGTTTTCACTTAACAAGAAAGACAAACATTTTGTTCTGAAGAAAAAATTACTGGGCAGAACTAGAGCACCGCATATAGGTGGCAGTGCTTAGCTGCAGCTGCTTTTAGAAATAGATTGATTTTCAGTGAAAAAAAAAGGGACATAACTATATCAAAAATATTTTGATGGTTATTTGCCCCTGTTGTATCTGTTCCCTTTTTGACAGTCCAAGTGTGAAGTAAATACCTTCAGTAATGACAGATATTATAAATGTCAAAAATTTTGCATCACAGCGACACAGATGTCAGAGCTATGACCACTTTTTCTTCGAAAACAGCCACGCTAAAACTGTTTTTTTTTTTTCAAAAGCTGCCAAATGAAGGGAAGCAGAAAGCTGTATAGAGTACAGTAAAGTGTAATCTCTTTACCAGATGACAAAATCTTTGATTCAATCGAATTGAAATCATTTGCTGACAACAAAGTAAATGTAGCTAAAAAGGATGGTTTTAAAAAACTTTGTAGGAAAAGAGAAACTGCTGGTAACCAGCATTTTCTCTTTTTCTAACAATGTTTTCTAACCCTTTGAAAGACAAATTCCATAATTTAAGCAACATTTAAACTGTCGTCTGCAAATGCTTTCAATTTGGAGCAGCCTAAAATGTTGTTGGTTAACCCTTTCCAAAAAAAGCCCTGGTTTTCACGTGTCTGCAGTACAAGTCTTTTGAAAATACTGTTGGAAAAGGAGAAACTGCTCGTAACGAGCAATTTCTCCTTTTCCCACAGTGTTTTTAACCCTTTTTGATAACTTTCTGCCATTTTCATCAAATTTAAAACTGTCGTCTGCAAACTCTTTCAATTTGGACCAGTCCAAAATTTGTCGTTTGTGAAAGGGTTAACCCTTTCCCAAACAAGCCCTGGTTTTCAAGTGTCTGCAGTACAAGTCTTTTGAAAACACTGTGGGAAACGAGCAATTTCTCCTTTTCCCAGTGTTTTCTACCCTTTTTGAGAACTTTCTGCCATTTTCAACAAATTTAAAATTGTCGTCTGCAAACTCTTTCAATTTGGACCAGTCCAAAATTTGTCGTTTGGGAAAGAGTTAACGGGTATGAGGTTACAGGGCCTTCCTCACAGTGTATCAAACTACAAATTAATCACCCATTATATTTTCATTTAATCCACATTTTGTCAAGTCTGGTTGACCCAGAATACATTATCCTTTTTTTCATGTGTCGACCTATTACTAAATAGGTTAACCCTTTACTGCACAATCCTGTGTTTTAACGACCCTTAACCCTTTACCAGACGACAAAATTTTAACCTTGTCCAAATTGAAAGCATCTGCAGACAACAATTTCAATGTGGCTCAAATGATGCAACTTTTCTTTCATAGAGCAGAAAACATTGTGGGAAAAGGAGAAAATGCTGGTAACCAGCATTTTCTCCTTTTCCCACAAAGTTTTCAAAAGGCTTCTTTCCCAGGGGCGTCAAAAGGCGGCAATGTGCGGTAAAGGGTTAAAAAGAGGCCTTTTGAAAACATTGTGGAAAAATGAGAAAATACTGGTAAGTAGCATTTTCTCCTTTTCCCACAATGTTTTTTTCCATTTTTAAGAGCAAATTCAATCATTGTAATGATACTGAATTTGTTGTCTGCAAATGCTTTTAATTTGGACAAGTCTGAAAATTTGTCGCCAAGCTCTCATAGCTCAGTCGGTAGCATACAGGACTTGAGACCAGGAGGTTGCTGGTTCAATCCCCAGCTTGGCCAATTTCTTTCGGAGGATCAATGATAGTCATCGCGACAGGATTAATCTTCTCTCACACCTGACTACTGTTTCGACGATGGTTATGTGAGAAAGCAGCCAGTGGCTTGGAAAGAATATTGTGCAGAGTACTGGTAAAAGAAACTCCAGGAAAGCACTGATAGGTGCACTGGCCGCCGTAATATAACTGAAATAATGTTGAAAACGGCGTTAAACACCATACAACAACAACAACTGAAAGTTTGTCGTTTGGTAAAGAGTTAAGTAATTTCCTCCTGAATCAAATATCTCCTAACTCTTTACTAAACGACAAAATTTTCATCTTGTCCGGATTCAAAGCATTTGCAGATGAGAAATTAAGTTTTATTCAAATGTTTTTCAAATGTTATTCAAGGTTTTCTCCCCTATCAAAGACAGAAATCATCATTTGAGCTACATTTAATTTGTCGTCTGGAAATCTTTTCAATTTGGTTGAGTCCAAAATTTTGTTGTATGGAAAAGAATTTATTTATTCACATCCGGCAACAATGATTTCAGTGGTGTCCCTGAGTATGAGGTAGAGTGTCTGCCTCATAATCATAAGGTCCCGAGTTTGATAGCCAGGAGCAGGCGTAAACTTTGGGACTGCTCACTGGCCCACACAATCTGCACAAGTACTAGTATAGTTGCAGGAAGCAGAATTGAGAGAGATTTAATCCTTTACCACACAATCCCGAGTTTTAAAGACCCTGAAAGAAAATGCTTTTGAAAACATTGTGGGGAAAGGAGAAAATGCTGCTTACCAGCATTTTCTCCCTCCTTTTCCCACAATGTTTTCTACCCTATCAAAGACAAAAATCGCCATTTGAGTTACATTTAATATGTCATCTGCAGTTTGGTCCAGTCCAAAATTTTGTCGTTTGGTAAAGAGTTAATCAGTAGAAGTTGCAATAACTTGTTTCTCAATCAATGTAAAATAAATATGCTTAACTCTTTACCAAACAACAAAATTTTGGAATGGACCAAATTGAAAGCATTTGCATACAACAAATTACATGTTTCTAAAATGATGATTTCTCTTTTTAATAGGGTAGAAAACATTCTTGCATCAGGAGAAATTCCTGGTTACCAGCATTTTCTCCTTTTCCCACAATGTTCTCAAAAGCCTTTTCTTTCAGGGTCGTTAAGTCGGGATTGTAAGGTAAAGGGTTAATTTGACAATGATTTCAATACTGCTAGGAATGCCTTGCCCGAAGGACACTCCTGCATGGCAACCGTATCTGCAGGGATCAAACAAGTATCTGCAGTCTACATATTCCAAGTTTTAACAAACCAAGGACACTCTCTACCAAAGCTCCAGATAGAGGGAGTGATTTTGATTTCAAAACTGAAAATATTAATCAGTCTCCACTAAACCCTATGTCATGGGTACTCATTAGAATCGTCTCATCGAGACGATTCTAATGAGTACCCACAACATAGGGTTTGGAAGAGAAATAATGGATTTAGAATACCATCACTCCCTCTTATCTGGAGGTATGCCTACAATAATCAAGTCAATATAACCCTTTACCACAATCTCATATTTTAATGACCCTGAGAAAGAAGGCATTTGAAAACAATGTGGGAAAATGTGAAAATGCTGATAACCACCATTTTTTCCTTTATTCCCACATTTTTTCTACCCTTTTGAAAACGAATTTCGTCATTTTAGCTCTTTTTACTCTGTTCTCTGAAAATGCTTTTAATTTAGACCGGTCTTAAATTTTGTCTTTTAGGGAAGCGCTAAAGGACATTAAAGGACGCAGGAAAAAGTCGATGGATTGCAACAGCTGGTTCCGTTTGTCACCATCATGTGGCTGGTCTAGTTTTTATGCTCTCCTGACATATATACATACAGACAGGTGAAAATATCATGACACATTTACACAGCTAGGTTGATTGATTGTACTGTGTTTAACACCATTTTTCAACATTAACTCAGTTATATTGCAGCAGCCAGTGCACCTATCTATGCTTTCCTGGGGCTTCTTTAACCTGTGCTTTGCACAATATTCTTCCTAAGCCACTAGCAGCTTTCCCACATAACCATCACCTAAAGAATGATCAGCAGTGACAGAGGAATGAATCTTGTCACAATGACTATCATCAATAATCGGAAAGAAATTTGCCTGGCTGGGGATTCAAACCAGTGAACCCCTGTTCTCAAGTCCTGTATGCTACAAACTGCGCTACTGGGGCTAGGCTACACAGCTAGGTATAGGAATAGATATTTTTACTTTCAGTGTTCTACTGAGTTTGCTTTTGAAGCGATTTCGCGAGAATAAACGCAGAAAATGTCATTTGAAAAATAAAACTTCAGGAAAGTTTGTCCGATCTGCATTTAAATATTTTGCATTACACATGTGTGTATGGTTTGTAATGGGCATTATGCCCTTGCAAAAGCAGCTCTGATTAACCCTTTACCACACAATCCCCAGTTTGAACAACCCCGAGCAAGGAAGTTGTTGAAAACAATGCTGGAAAAGTAGAAAATGCTGGTAACCAGCATTTTCTCCTTTTCCAACAATGTTTTCAAACTTGTCAAAGACAAATTCTATCATTTAAGCTAGCTTTTGTCTGTCGTCTGCAAATCCTTTCAATATGGATTGATTACGATTATAACATGTTTAACAATGTTTTCAACATTACTTCAGTTATATTGCGGGGGCGCTGCACCTATCCATGCTTTCCTGAGTTTCTTATACCAGTACTATGCACAATATTCTTTCCAAACCACTGACTGCTTTCCCACATAACCATCGTGGAAACAGTGGTCAGGGGTGAGAGAGGAATGAATCCTGTCGCAATGACTGTCATAAATTCTCGGAGAGAAATTGGCCGAGCTGGGAATCAAACCAGTGACCTCCTGTTCTCAAGTCCTGTATGCTACTGACTGAGCTACCGGGGCTCGCCCTTTCAGTATGGAAGAGTCTAGAATACTGTTGTTTGGTAAAGAGTTAACCCTTTACCAAACAATCCCGGGTTTTCAAGACCCTGGGAAAGAAGGCTTTTGAAAACATTGTGGGAAAAGGAGAAAATGCTGGTAACCAGCATTTTCTCCTTTTACCACAATGTTTTCTGCTCTATGAGAGAGCTTAAGCTCATTTGTACCAAAGTTAAATTTGTCGTCTGCAAATGCTTTCAAATTGGTCTAGTCTAAAATTTTGTTAGTACACTGAAGGAAACCGTTTCCTGAAATTAATTAACCCTTTACCACACAATCCCGAAAACACTGTGGGAAAAGGAGAAAATGCTGTTAACCAGCATTTTCTCCTTTTCCGACAATGTTTTCTGCACCTACCAAAACAAATTTCAGTTTTTGCGCCACATTTATTTTGTCGTCTGCAAATGCTTTCAATTTGGACTGGTCTAGAATATTGTCGTTTGGTAAAGGGTTAAGTAGTTCAAACATGGCTTCACTTTAATTTTTGTACGAAAGTGACAAAAGCACACAATATCATGATAATGAAGCAAAGCTTGGGCACAGCTTTGCCATCATGGAAACAGCTGGTTTCTGAATATTTCAAACAATGAACAAGCAGTTCTCGGAATTTCATGTCATTGTTTCCTTGAATGTGTGTTAAGCCACAACATGTTTCCACGAAATCGACGGGAAAGGCATGAGCCATGCTCTGTGAAAAGGGGACTCAATGCACCTGCAAAAAGTATTGACCCATGTCAGCCTGCACAGTCCGCGCAAGCTGACATGGGTCGAAACTTTTTGCCCTTGGTCAATTTTCTCCATGTGAAAGGACCACTCTACCTCAAGATCCAGCTGATTGTTAGAAAAAAAAAAAGACTTTTATGGATCCATAATTAAGTGATGACTTGCTTGATATACTGCATTACCGAGACGCATTATGCCCCCTTTTGCCAGAGCATGGTTTACATTATTTGGAATGCAGTCACAGCAACATGTTGTTCACAGTCTTTCAATACAAAAACATAACTGTGCAGGCTTTTGCAGAGGCATGCAGGCTGGTCTCTGTCCACCCTTACCGGTATTATCCCTTCATTCAATAATCCAAAGTTTAAGCCTTTACCACATAATCCCGACTTTCAACGACCCTGGGAAAGAAGCCTTTCGAAAACATTGTGGGAAAAGGAGAAAATGCTGGTAACCAGCATTTTCTCCTTTTTCCACAATGTTTTCTTGCCTTCCCAAATCAAATTTTAATCTTTTTAAATTTCCAATTTTTATTTGGTCGTCTGCAAAGGCTTTCAATTTGAACCAGTCTAAAATTTTGCCGTTTGGTAAAGAGTTAATCCTTTACCAGACAGAAATATTTTAGACTAGTCCAGATTCAGAGCATCTGCAGACTACAAATTAATTCCTGTTTAAAAGGGTAAGATTTTTCTTTGATAGGATAGAAAACATTGTGGGGAAAAGGAGAAAATGCTGGTTACCAGCCGTTTCTATCTTTTCCCACAATGTTTCTAAGGGCCCCTTCCTCATGGTCCTTAACCCTTTCCCACAGGACAAAATTTCAGACAAGTCCAAATTGAAAGCATTTGCAGATGACAAATGAAACGTGGATCAAATGAAGAACTTTGTCTTTGAAAGAGTAGAAAACATTGTGGGAAAAGGAGGAAATGTTGGTTACCAGCATTTTCGCCACTTCCTGCAATGTTTTCAAATGCTCTCTTTCTATGGGTCTTTTAACCCTTTACCAGACGACAAAATTTTAGCCTTGTCCAAACTGAAAGTATTTGCAGACGACAATTTCAATGTGGCTCAAATGGTGCAATTTTTCTTTGATAGGGTAGAAAACATTGTGGGAAAAGGAGAAAATGCTGGTTACCAGCATTTTCTCCTTTTCCCACAATGTTTTCAAAAAGCTTCTTTTCCAGGGGCATCAAAAGGCGTCATTGTATGGTAAAGGGTTAAATTCCATATTGTGTTGCAAACGGTAAACAGCATTTTCAAACTTAAATCAATTATATCTCTGTAGCCAGCGCACCTGTCAATGTAGATCAAGATCAGACTTCACAAAACTTGCAATCTGATATTTGATCTACACTGTCTGCTTTCCTGAAACACTATAGACAAACACAACCATGATATTACAAATATTTGGGTCTTATTCAAGGACTGAAAAAGTCTGTTGGGTTTATTCTGTGATCTAAGGGTTAACCCTTTCCCAAACGACAAATTTTGGACTAGTCCAAATTGAAAGAGTTTGCAGACGACAATTTTAAATTTGATGAAAATGGCAGAAAGGTCTCAAAACGGGTAGAAAACACTGTGGGAAAAGGAGAAATTGCTCATTACGAGCAATTTCTCCTTTTCCCACAGTGTTTTCGAAAGACTTGTACTGCAGACACGTGAAAACCAGGGCTTGTTTGGGAAAGAGTTAATATTGAGTTTGTGAAAAAGAGTCTAAAGTATTGAAGGAAAGTTTCTCATTAAAACTGTCAACCAATCTGTGACCATTACAATTGGTAATAAGATCACCTGCCAAAGGGAAAAAACCTATCTGTGTATTTATAGTAAACAGATCATTAACTTTCACTCTGATAAGGGGATGATAACCATCTATGCTTAGATTGCTGTTTTTCACTATTTTCTTCATGTCACAGTTTTCTGAACAGATTCATTTCTCTTTATATTCCACGTAAATATGAATAAATCACTGTGACTGCTTCCTGAAAACCTAATATTCAGTTCTCTACCCAAGCACTGTGCGCTTATGAAGGCTTCTGAGATCAGTCACTCTACCACACAACAAAATTTTAGACTGGTCCAAATTGAAAGCATTTGCAGATGACAAATGCGGCTAAAATGATTGGATTCCTTTCTGAAAGATTGGTTACTAGCATTTTCTCGTTTTCAAACAGTGCTTTCAAAAGTCTAATTTCCCAGTGGCGTGAAAACTCGTCATTGTGTGGTAACTGGTTAGTATGACCAAATGACTCTTCACCTTACAAAAGCAAACTAAATCTTGTCCTTCACTCTTTACCAAACAACAAAGATTTTGACTAGTCCAAATCCAAAGCATTTGCAGACGACAAAATAAACGTGAATAAAAAATTGATATTTTTTTTGGGAAGGGAAGAAAGCATTGTGGGAAAAGGAGAAAATGCTGGTTACTGGCATTTCTCCTTTTCTTACAATGTTTTCAAAAGGCTTTTTACCTGAGGGTCATTTAAAGTTGGGATTGTGTGGTAAAGGGTTAAGTTATGAAGACCAACATTCTGGCAATGAAAATGAGATGAAAACTGTGCCCTTTTAACTTAATTAATACTTTTACCAGTACTTTTCACAATATTCCTCAGAAGCCACTGGCAGCTTTACCACATGACCCTTGTCAAAACAATGATCAAAGGTGAGAGAGGGATAAATCTCGTCACAATGACTATCATCAATCCTCAGAAAGAAACTGGTCAAGCTGGGGATGCAAACCAGCGACCTCCTGGTGTCAAGTCCTGCATGCTACTACAAGTCTTGGCAGATGGTTTGGTCAAAAGTTAACATAGCCTAGATGTTACACAGATCAACATCAAGATGTGATGAAAATTTTGGCTTCTAGTCTTAACTCTTTACCACACGACAAAATTTTAAACATGTCCAAATTCAAAGCATATGCAGACGACAAATCAAAGATGGTTGAAACAACGAAAATTGCCTTCAGTTGAGTAGAAAACATTGTGGGAAAAGGAGAAAATGCTGGTTACCAGCATTTTCTCCTTTTCCCACAATGTTTTCAAAAGGCTTCTTTTTAAGGGTCGTTAAAACTCGGGATTGTGTGGTAAAGGGTTAACTAGAACAGTAACATGCTGACCTACAACTAACACCAGTGCCTTGTCACCGGATCAAGAAAAATATCAAAGGGGCATAAATCTTGTAATAGTCAATCAATCACACTGAAAATAGCAAGTACAATAGTTTCCATGGTTGAAATGCTTCCAAAAAAAAAATAAATTGAAAACGGTTGAAAAGTGTAGGAGACACCAACACAAAATTCTTTCTGATGCCAGATGGACAAACAGATGGATGGAAAGACAGCCTGATTCCAGTTTAACCCTTTCCCAAACGATAAATTTTAGACTGGTCCAAATTGAAAGAGTTTGCAGACGACAATTTTAAATTTGATGAAAATGGCAGAAAGGTCTCAAAAAGGGTAGAAAGCACTGTGGGAAAAGGAGAAAATGCACAATAGTTTCCATGGTTGAAATGCTTCCAAAAAAAAAATAAATTGAAAACGGTTGAAAAGTGTAGGAGACACCAACACAAAATTCTTTCTGATGCCAGATGGACAGACAGATGGATGGAAAGACAGCCTGATTCCAGTTTAACCCTTTCCCAAACGATAAATTTTAGACTGGTCCAAATTGAAAGAGTTTGCAGACGACAATTTTAAATTTGATGAAAATGGCAGAAAGGTCTCAAAAAGGGTAGAAAACACTGTGGGAAAAGGAGAAAATGCTCATTATGAGCAATTTCTCCTTTTCCCACAGTGTTTTCAAAAGACTTGTACTGCAGACACTTGAAAACCAGGGCTTGTTTGGGAAAGGGTTAACACTCCTCTCTCAAGTTTGTTGTGGGCTATGACATTCTGCATTTTAAGGCTGTTTGTGCAAAAATATACAACAAAATACTGCCATGTAAAATGATGAACACTGGCTCCATGCTCTGTGCTATATGCCGGGCCTTAACCCTTTATTAGATTGGACCCTGTTTTTTAAATCCTGAAGAAGAAAGCTTACCATGTTTTTTAGACCCTGAGGAAGAAGGCTTTTGAAAACATTGCCAGAAAAGGAGAAAATACTGGTTACCAGCATTTTCTCATTTTCCCACAATGTTTTCTAAAACAAATCCCATTATCTAATTATCAATTAATTTAATGTCTGGAAAATGCTTTCAATTTGGACATGTGTAAAATTTCATCTTGGGTGAAGAGACATTCTACAGTATACAGTAAAATTAAGATGTGTTTAATTCTGTTAACCTTTTATCACAAAATTCCCAGTCTTAACAAACCTTAGGAAGAAATCTTTTTGAAAACATTCTGAGAAAAGGAGAAAATGCTGGTAACCAGCATTTTCTCCTTTTTCCCACAATTCTTCCTATCCTTCCAAAAGCAATTTTTGATTTCTGAGCCACATTCATTTTGTTGTTTGCAAATGCTTTTAGTTTGGACAAGTCTAAAATTTTGTCATTGGGTATAGAGTTAGGGACTAATAAAAGAATAATATAGTGGGAACCAATAAATACGAAAAATTTAATTCCACAAATTACCGCTTGAGAAGACTATTAAATCGCCCATTTTTTGTCAAATTTGATAGGAAAATGAGGGCTTTTAAATCTTCCCAATATTTGCTATACACAAATTACTTCCCCAGACTAACGTCCCTCCACTTGTTCAACAATTCAATGGATAATTTTTCAGCTCTTACAAAATACAGGAAATTGCTAATATAACACTCCAGTAAAACACATTTAACCCTTTACCAAACGACAAAATGTTCGACTGCTTCAAATTCAAAGCATTTGCAGACGACAATAACTGTGGTTCAAAAATTAAGATTTGTATTGAGAAGGGCAGAAAACATTGTGGAAAAAGGAGAAAATGCTGGTTACCAGCATTTTCTCCTTTTCCCACAATGTTTTCAAAAGGCTTCTTTCTCAGGGTCGTTTAAAGTAGGGATTGTGTGGTAAAGGGTTAACTCTACCAAACAATCCCAAGTTTTTAATGACCCTAAAGAAATAAGACTTTTGAAAACATTGTGGATAAATGAGAAATTGCTGGTCACCTGTATTTCCTCCTTTATCCACAATGTTTTCTACCCTTCCAAACACAAATTTCCATTTTGAGTGACAATTATTTTGTCATCAGCAAATGCTTTCAATTTGGACAGGAATCCTGTGTGGCTCACTGGTAAAGAGTAGGATTCGTGACCTGGAGGCCCCGGGTTCGAACCTCCAATGGGTTTTTTCGTGGGAGTGTCCTTGGCAAGACACTTCAGAGCCCTAGCCTAGTACTGGTGGAATCCAGGAAATATACGAATAAGTAAACTTTCGCCATGATATGACTGAAATAATTTTGAAAGCACCGTAAAACACTATTCAATCAATTAAATTACGATAATTCTAAAAAATTTTGTCTTCAGATCAAAACTCAACTTCACCAAGCAATAAAATACAGACTCGACCATTTTGATAGTATTTGCAGACAACAAATTAAATGTGGCTAATATAATGGAAATTTCTAAAGCAGCCATTACCTTTTCTCAAATGGTCATGTTTGTTACCTAAGTTCTCAACCAGGTGACAAAATGTTAGTCTTCTGGACACTTATTTCCATTATATTCACATTAAAGGCATGTTTAGACTTATTATCAGGATAACGCTCTAACAAAAGTCACTGGCATCATTATGAAGTACAATCAAACGCAGCCAACTGTACTAACAGAGGCACATTTCATTGCGATGTATTGTCTAATAGGTATGTTTATTCAGGCTTTTTGGCATGGGTTAGTTAATTATTTGACTACATTATGGGAACCTTTTAAAATTTCATAATATCACGCCATCTGGTGAGACATGTTCATTTTCTTACCTTATACGCACAAGAGCATTCAAAGAGAGGTAACTCTATCAGACTGGCAACGGTAAGTATTGAGAGCATTAATTTTGCAGACAAATTTAATGAATGTAAACAAATGGAATTAATCTATTAACAGATTGAAAACATCAGGGAAAATGTGAAAATGCTGGTGATCAGCATTCCCTTCTTTTCCCACAATATTTTAATAAAGTTTTATCCTCTGGGCCCTAAAAGCATGGATTTGTGTGGTAAAGTGTCTATAATTATCTTAATTATTTATGTTACAAATACATCAATGCTGTGAAAAACTTCTGCCTACCTTTACTCGGAGCTCTCTCATTGGTTGAGGCATCAAGAGACCCCTGATCTGGGTCACTATGGGGCCTTCTGTTCCAGCAATTACAATCTGATCACCTTCACAAAGCTTTCCATTGACCAAGATTACATCTATCGTTGTACCAAGTCCTGGGAGTGCTTTGACCTGAAATATAAAAGAAACTGAAATTAATTTTTTGCAATAAGTCTCTACCAGAAAACAACTTTAGATTTATCTCTATGAAGATAGCTTAACCCTTTCCCAAACAAGCCCTGGTTTTCACGTGTCTACAGTACAAGTCTTTTGAAAACACTGTGGGAAAAGGAGAAATTGCTCGTAATGAGCAATTTCTCCTTTTCCCACAGTGTTTTCTACCCTTTTAGAGACCTGTCTGCCATTTTCATCAAATTTAAAACTGCCGTCTGCAAACTCTTTCAATTTGGACCAATCCAAAATTTGTCGTTTGGGAAAGGGTTAAGTTGTGGGGCAAAAGGAGCAATTCTGGTAAACAGGATTGTCTTTTTCCTTTCCTCCCACAATGCTTTCTTAGTCTTGTAAATTCTTGTACATTCACATGGCATCATTTAGTAAAAGGTAATGCTTTATGACACTATAATTTAACTCTTGAAAAACCTTTCACAACTTTAGTTGCTGTTGTGGCCAGTGTAGATCAAGATCAGACTACATATTAAAACATACAGTGGTCTTTGAAGCACCACAGAAAAAAAAGGTCGAAATTTTGAATATTATAGATCTTATTACTAGACCCAGAAGTATTCACTAGAGGAGGTAATGTGTTTTTTACGGCAAAAACGGGACCTGCTGGAAGGGAAGGATGGCTGGAAGCATGAGGGAATGAAAAGAGTTACACTGTTGAAATTTAAATTATGAAGACGGATGATTTATGAATGGGAAAAGGAAATGTATGCCAGAATCTTCTCAAGCAAATAATTTGAATTGTGATAAACATTTAAAACCCATTTACACCGAATTCAAGGGCAAAAGATCACTTCACTTTAGCTCAACCCATCATACCCTTAAGGCTTTTAAAGTTTACCAAATGACAAAATTTTACACCAATCCAATTTGAAAGCTTTTGTAGACAACAAAATAAATGGGAATCAAAAATCAAAATTTGTTTTTGGAAGAGTAGAAAACATTTTGGGAAATGGAGAAAATGCTGGTTACCAGCAATTTCTCCTTTTCCCACAATGTTTTCTAAAGGCTTCTTCCTCAGGGTCATTAAAAATGTGTGGTAAAGGGTTAACCCTTTACAAATCAATTCTGTATAAGATACATCTATACTCGTTTTCAACCAGTTTCTAATCCACTTATTTTCATCTTCATTAGCTCGGCTGTTTTCGAAGAAGTTTTTTCGTGAAATCGGGCCCATGTTTTAAAAAGGCTTCTTCTCCTGGGTCATTAAAACACAGGACTGTTTGGTAAAGGGTTAACCTTTAACCAAACAGTCCTGGGTTTTCACCATCCTGGGAAAGAAGGCTTTTGAAAATATTGTAGGAAAAGGAGAAAATGCTGGTAACCAGCATTTTCTCCTTTTCCTACAATGTTTTCTACCCTATCAAAGAGCTGAAGCTCATTTGAAATAATTTTGAACTTGTCCTCTGCAGATGGTCTGAATTTGAAACAGTCTAAAGTTTGTCGTTTGGGAAAGGGTTATCCAAAAGAAAGCTACATGAAATGGACTCCCTCAATCTGAAAACAGACTAAATTATTGCAAATTCAAGGGTTTACTTTTCCAAGAATATTTTCTGAAAAATAGTCTACAGAGCATATTCACCATCAGACTGCACAATCACTCTCCTTTTCTATCCTTTACCCACAGTGTTTTCTAAAGCCTTTCCCTTTGGAGTTGTATTCTATTGTACAGGATTAACCCTTTACCACACTATCCCAAGTTTTAACAATCCTGTGAAAAAGGCATTTTGAAAGCATTGTGGGAAAAGGAAAAAATGATTGTAACCAGCATTTTCTCCCCATTTCCAACAATGTTTTCTACCCTATGAAAGACAAAAATCATCATTTAACCTACATCTAAAATGTCGTCTGCAACTTCTTTCAATTTGGACCAGTCTAAAATTTTGAGGTTTGGTGAAGAGTTATGCAGACTTGTCCAAATTGAAAGCATTTGCAGACAACAATTTAACTGTAGCTCAAATGGTGGAATTTGTCTTTGATTGGGTAGAAAATGTTGTGGGAAAAGGAGAAAATGCTGGTTACCAGCGTTTTCTCTCCTTTTCCCACAATGTTTTCAAAAGGCTTCTTCCTCAGGATTATCATAATTTGGGACAGTGTGGTAAAGGGTTAAGTTATGATCGTTGCAAATAGTTACAAAGATATTTTTATAGCTGTCTGCTGTAATATAGATTTTAACAAAGCAACCAAATTTATCTGCTGAGTCACATTTGAAGCAGAAAACTTAAACAACTGCCCTAAAGCGCTCACTTCAGTAAGGTCATCTAGGATTGATAAGGCTGAAAAGATCCTGGTCGTGATGATGTAAAACGCATGAGTGTAAGTGATCTACTTTTTGACCGATTTGACTAATTTTTTACTTTTAAATCTGGCTCAAAATGTGGCCTTAGTCTGCTGTGCACACAAAGCTTTTCTAAGATATGGCTCTGTGACCTATTCTTATAACCAATGTGACCCAATTTTGAACTTGTCAGAGAATTTATCAAGACAAACCTTCTGACCAAGTTCTATGAGTATCAGGCTGAAAGTGTGGCCTCCAGAGTGCACACGGCATTTGTTTTAGATTTGGCCCTGTGACCTACTTTTTGACCCAATTTCAAACTTGTGCGCCATTTCATTCAGACAAACATTCTGACCAAGTTTCATGGGTATCAGGCTGAAAATGTGGCCTCCAGACTGCACACATGGTTTTTCTGAAATTTGTCCCTAAGTGACCTATTTTTTGACCCAACATGACCCTGATTCAAACTTGTCCGAGCCATCATCAAGACAAGTAATCTGACCAAGTTTCATAAGTATTAGACTAAAAATGTGGCCTCTAGAAATGCACACAAGGTTTTCTAAAATTTGATCAGGTGACCTACATTTTGACTCGGCATGACCCAATTTTGAACTTGTCTGTGATTTCATCAAGACAAAAATTCTGACCAAGTTTCATGAGTATTGGACTAAAGTGCACACAAGGGTTTGCTAAATTTTAACCAGGTGACCAATTTTTTGACCCAACAACCCAATTTCGAACTTGTCCGAGATATTATCAAGAAAACATTCTGACCAATTTTCATGAGTATTTGAATGAAAATGTGGCCTCTAGAGTGCACACAAGGTAATTGTTGATGCCTGGACAAAGAACCACGCACGACTGACACAGCACAATCACAAAAGCTCACCTTGAGCACTCTGTGCTCAGTTGAGCTGAAAACCATCCTTGAAACTGACTCATGTTTTATACAGCTTTCAGTTTCAACATCATATCAGTTAACCCTTTCCCAAACAAGCCCTGGTTTTCACATGTCTGCAGTACAAGTCTTTTGAAAACACTGTGGGAAAAGGAGAAATTGCTCTTAATGAGCAATTTCTCCTTTTCCCTCATTGTTTTCTACCCTCTTTGAGAACTTTCTGCCATTTTCATCACGTTTAAAATTGTCGTCTGCAAACTCTTTCAATTTGGACCAGTCCAAAATTTGTTGTTTGGGAAAGGGTTAAATCACAGCAACAAGTCACCTGTTTGTGTGTGTCCTGGGCTAAACCAATTCTAGGCTTGAGCAATGAAGTGCCTTGTCTAAGGACACTACCACAAAAAATAAACAAGAGGGCCATGATGGCCCTGGGTCGCTCACCTTAGTAGAGTGCCTTAAAGGTTTTTCTTTAATTTGACCATGTGACCTAGTTTTTGACTGCAGGTGACCCAATTTCAAACTCATATTTCATGAAGACAAACATTCTGACCAATTTTCAAGTCAATTGAGCAAAAAATGTGGCCTTGAGTGCCCTAAAGATATTTCTTTAATTTGACCTAGTGACCTAGATTATGACCCAGGTGACCCAAATTTGAACTGGTCTTTGACTATATCAAAAGAAACATTTTAACCAATTTTCAAATCAAATGAATAATAAATGTGGCCTCTAGAGTGCCCACTAGCTATTTCTTTAATTTGACCAAGTGAACTAGTTTATGACTCCAGTTGACCCAAATTCAGACTCATGTGAGATTTTACAAAGACAAATATTCTGACCAATTTTCAAGGTAATTAAGCAAATAATGTGGCCTCTAGAGTGCCCACAAGGTATTTCTTTATTTTGACCTAGTTTATGGTTCCAGGTGACCCAAATCCAAACTCATCTGGTATTTCATCAAGACAAACATTCTGGCCAAATTTCAGGTCATTTGAGCAATAAATGTGGCCTCCAGAGTGCAAACAAGGTATTTCTTTAATTTGACCCAGTGAACTAGTTTATGACCCAAGTTGACCCAAATTAATCTTATGTGAGACTTTATAAAGACAAACTTTCCAACTAATTTTCAAGGCAATTGAGCAAATAATGTGGCCTCGAGAGTGCCAACAAGGTATTTCTTTAATTTGACCTAGTGACCTAGTTTATGACCCAAGATGACCCAATTTTGAACTCAATGAACTTGTTGCGGTTAGATGGGCAAACAAACTTAGAAGAGAATCACTACATACCAAATATCAAAGCTCTACGCCTTCCAGTTTTAAAGAAGAATTTTAGAGTTTTCCTTCTTTGTTCCTATGTTCGAACTTGTGACCCCCGGGGCGGGGCCAGTTTTGACCCAGGGGCATCATATGAACAAACTTGGTAGAGGTCCACTAGGAAATGCTACATACCAAATATCAAAGCTCTACACCTTCCCATTTAAGAGCAAAAGAAATTTAAAGTTTTCCTTCTTTGTTCCTATGTTTGAACTTGTGACCCCTGGGGCAGGGCCAATTTTGACCCCAAGGGAATCATATGAACAAACTTAGTAGATGTCTACTAGGCGATGCTACATACCAAATACCAAAGCTCTACGCCTTCCAGTTTCAGAGAAGATGATTTTTAAAATTTTCCTTCTCAGTTCCCATGTTCGAACTTGTGACCCCCGGAGCAGGGCCAACTTTTGCCCCAAGGGCATCAAATGCACAAACTTAGTAGAGATCCACTAGAAGATGCTCCATGCCAAATATCATAGCTCTATGCCTTCTAGTTTTAGAGAAGATGATTCTTAAAGTTTTCCTTCTTTGTTCCTATGTTGGAAATTGTGACCCCCGGGGCGGGGCCAGTTTTGACCCCAGGGGCATCATATGAACAAACCTGGTAGAGGTCCACTAGGAGATGCTACATGCAAAATATCAAAGCTCTACGCCTTCCAGTTTCAGAGAAGATGATTTTTAAAGTTTCCCCTCTTTGTTCCTATGTTCGAACTTGTGACCCCCGGGGCAGGGCCAGTTTTGACCCCAAGGACATCATATGAACACATTTGGTAGAGATCCACTAGGAGATGCTCCATGCCAAATATCAAAGCTCTATGCCTTCTAGTTTTAGAGAAGAAGATTTTTAAAAGTTTTCCTTCTTTGTTCCTATGTTGGAAATTGTGACCCCCCAGGGCGGGGCCAGTTTTGACCCCAGGGGCATCATATGTACAAACTTGGTAGAGGTCCACTAGGAGATGCTACATGCCAAATATCAAAGCTCTACGCCTTCAAGTGTTAGAGAAGAAGATTTTTAAAGTTTTCCTTCTTTATGACTATGCTCAAACTTGTGACCCCCGGGGCGGGGCCAGTTTTGACCCCAGGGGCATAAAATGAACAAACTTAGTAGAGGTCCACTAGGAGATGCTCCATGCCAAATATCACAGCTCTATGCCTTCTAGTTTTAGAGAAGAAAATTTTTAAAAGTTTTCCTTCTTTGTTCCTATGTTGGAAATTGTGACCCCCCAGGGCGGGGCCAGTTTTGACCCCAGGGGCATCATATGAACAAACTTGGTAGAGGTCCACTAGGAGATGCTACACGCCAAATATCAAAGCTCTACGCCTTCAAGTATTAGAGAAGAAGATTTTTAAAGTTTTCCTTCTTTATGACTATGCTCAAACTTGTGACCCCCGGGGCGGGGCCAGTTTTGACCCCAGGTGCATAAAATGAACAAACTTGGTAGAGGTCCACTAGGAGATGCTACATACCAAATATCAAAGCTCTGCGCCTTCTAGTTTCAGAGAAGAAGATTTTCAAAGATTTTTCTTTTTTTCCCTTTTTGTTGCCATGGCAACCAGAGTTGTGGGTGGAATTCAATTCTTTGAACAATTTTTGTAGAGCTTCACCCAAGGAACATCCCTGGCAAGTTTCATCAAGATTGGCCCAGTGGTTTAGGAGAAGAAGATGTTTAAAGAAATTGTTGACGGACGACGGACGCCGGACATAGGGCGATCACAATAGCTCACCTTTAGCATGTTGTGCTAAGGTGAGCTAAAAACAAGAGCACTGCATGCATGTGCCAACGCTCGGCTGCAGTTGCTCCATTTTCAGTGAAAGATACTTTACTGGTTACCTGTCTCAGTTGTATGAGTTCTCCTTTTGATAGTTAACAACTTGTCAGAGTTTGAAATAATTTTCTTCAGTAGTGATAGAGATATAAGAAAATGTCAAAGTTTTTGCACGATGATGCAGACGACAACAATGCCAGGGCTATGCATGACAATACCTTGATGCTTTCTTCAAAAACTGCCAAGCTAGAATAAATAAACATGTTGGACTGGGATCAAACTCTGGACTTCTCTGATTACTAATCTAACATAGTCCTCTAGAACAACCCCTAACATCCTTGCAAAATATTAGAAATAATTATCTCAATGTTCTCATTTTGTAAACCAGATTTTTAACCGATTTTTTTCTGGAGGGAGGAATTTGAATTTTTGTAAGGGAAAAACCATAGTTGTGGAAAAACAAAACAAATACAAAAAAAATTGCATCCCTTAGAACTCGAACCAACAACCCTCAAAACCATATCGTGACTCTGCCCAATGAGCTATGCGACCAACATTTTATGATGTTATAAATGTAATTATTGCCTTTTATGCAATAGCAGCTATACTGTTAACTGATGGAGTAGGAAATTTTTCTGTGGAAAAAAAAAAAACAAAATACTTGATAATTCCTCATGTTTTGAACATCTATTTCTATCTATGTTTTAATTCTAGAGCCATCTTTACACATGAATCAAAATTCATAGTCTCTGTAAGATTTTCCAAAAAAATTGTAAAAAATAAATTTGTTTTAATGCCCCTTTAAATAAAAACAAAAAATTGTCCTCTTAATCATTTCACCCTATGAATTTCTGTTTTATTTGCTGACAAGGTGAATTTACCTTGTACCAAACAATCCTGAGTTTCTTGATGCAGAAGGCTTTTTAAAACATTGTGGGAAAAGGAGAAAATGTTGGTAACCAGCATTTTCTCCTTCCCACCATGTTTTCTAGTTTCAAAGACACACCCTTTCATTTGAGCCAGGATTAAATCTACCAAACGACAAAATGTTAGACTCAACCAAAGTGAAAACATAAATTAAATCAGTCTGAAATTAATGAGATTTGTATCTGATAGGATAGAAAACATTGTGGGGAAAGAAGAAAAAGCTGGTTACCGTCATGTTATCCTTTTCCCACAATATTTTCAAAATCTTTTTAACCCAGGGTCATCAAAATTCAGGACTGTGTGGTAAAGGGTTAATTCATGCAGTGCAATTGCCTTGGATTTGGACGAGTCCGAAATTTTGCAGTGTGGTATAGAATTAACCCTTGTAGTATAATCACTTCTCTCGACAGCTCCGAGAGATCTAGATCAGTCTGTACAGGACATGCAGTCTGATCTCAGACCTACTCTCTCAGCTTCTTTGCAACATACTGTGACCAAAACAGTTTGAAGACTGCACTATCTGCTTCTTGAGTCCTGACTGAGAATACCCAATTTATTTACTGGGCACAAGAAGATGTAACTCTTTACCCAAGAGGCCACAGCTTTTACAATCCTGGGGAAGAAGCCATTAGAAATCTGCTTAGCCAGGTTAGTGAAGTTGGTAGTGTACTGGACTTGAGAGCAGGGGGGCTGTAGTCTGGATTACCTGCCCCTACTATTATGTTACAGGGTCAGGCAATGAGCCATAATGGCAGCCTCCATGGCAATCCCAAGCCTAGCACTAAATGCTTTCCTGTTTTTCTTAATTTCAGGTGATCCAATTTGATCGGTGAATAAAATGAGATCAATTTTGTACAAAACATGCATTAACGAATCTAAAACGTGCTTTTGGGATATGGTTTAAATATAAATTTGACAATGAATCATTTTAAAAGTAGCCCTGTTTTCGGACATTATGCCGGTCCATTGGAATTTCAGATACTTAAAGCATTTCTGATTCATAGTTTTTCTCGCGAAATAAGAACGACAATAAAAAAAACTAACTGCCATTACTTTTTTGCAACCGATCTGTTTTCAGTTCAGTCTCTTGTATGATTTGATCAAGTGAAATAACAGTAATCTGTTACTTCTGCATATTACAAACGGGGGCCGCCATTACTGCGCTTTGCCTGACGTACTTTTGAAGTACGGCGGGGTACCAGACTAAGGGGGCTGCTGGTTTGCTTTCCCAGCTCTGCCAATTTCTTTCTGAGAACTGATGATACGAGTAGTCATGACAATAGGACTCATTCCTCCAAACCACTGATCATTTTTTTTCATGATGGTTCTGTGGGTTATGTAGGACAGCAGCCAGTGGCTTTGAAAGAATATTGTGCAAAGAACTTGTATAAAAAACCTCCAGTAAAGCACAAATAGGTGCTTTGGTCGCCATGATGTAACTAAAACAATGTTGAAAATGGTGTTAACTCTTTACTAAACAACAAAATTTTAGATTGGACCAAATTGAAAGCAGTTGCAGACGACAAAATAAATGTGACTGAAAAATTGAAATTTGTTTTGGGAAGGGTAGAAAACATTGTGGGAAAAGGAGAAAATGCTGGTTACCGGCATTTTCTCCTTTTTCCACAATGTTTTCAAAAGGCTTCTTTCTCTGGGTCGTTGAAAGTCGGGATTGTGTGGTAAATTGTTAACCCTTTACCAAACAACAAATTTTAGACTCTTTTAAGCTGAAAGAGTTTGCACACGACAATTTTTAATTTGATGAAAATGGCAGAAAGTTCACCAAATGGGTAGAAAACACTGTGGGAAAAGGAGAAATTGCTCGTTACGAGCAGTTTCCCCTTTTCCCACAGTGTTTTCAAAAGACTTGTGCTGCAAACACGTAAAAACCACGGCTTGTTTGGGAAAGAGTTAAGAGACAGAAAAAAATCCCACAATCCATCACTTTAGAGATAAAATGCCAAAAAAAATGGTCACTAAATTTTGCTGATATTATCAATCAGTCACCCTGATTTATAAGATCATGCAAATTTTGATCCAATACATTTACTCTTCACCACAGGACAAAGTTTGTATTGGAGTTTAACCCTTTCCCAAACGATAAATTTTAGACTGGTCCAATTTGAAAGAGTTTGCAGACGACAATTTTAAACTTGATGAAAATGACAGAAAGTTCTCATAAAGAGTAGAAAACACTGTGGGAAAAGGAGAAATTGCTTGTTATGAGCAATTTCTCCTTTTCCCAAAGTGTTTTCAAAAGACTTGTCCTGCAGACAGTGAAAACCTGGGCTTGTTTGGGAAAGGGTTAACTCCATACCAAATGACAAAATTTGAGGCTAGTCGAAATTGAAAGCATCTGCAGAAGGACGAAATAAATGTTACTCAAAAATTGAAATTTGTTTCAGGAAGGGTAGAAAACTTTGTGAGAAAAGGAGAAAATGCTGGTTACCAGCATTTTCTCCTTTGCCTACAATGTTTTCAAAAGCTTTCTTTCCAAGGGTCGTTAAAAGTCGGGATTGTGTGGTAAAGGGTTATTGCCATTATATCAGCTTGGGTCATATCATGATGGTCAGTGCACCTTCACATGTGTTTCCTGGCTGTCTCACACCAGATCTGACACAACTTTCTTTCCGAGCCACCGACTACTTTTCTCACGTGCATCAGAGGTAAGTGGCGAAAAATCCTTAGATTTTTTTTCCATGGATAATTTAATATCCCAAAATGGATTTATAGTTAGGAATATGCTATGGTGTAGATTCGGTTGAATCCATTTGCCGCAATATTTTTCGCTCTTTCACTAACAAATCCCATCATTTGAGCCACAATAGTTTTGTACATCTAGAATCGCTTTCAACTTGGACAAGCCTAGAGTGTTTTGTCTAAAATCTACACTCAATACCCTGAGAGCCAATCAGTGTTCAAACTATTGCTTGGCTTCATTACCAAACAAGGGGTTACCACCATTTTCTCCTTCTTAACCTCAATGCTTTCAAAAGTATTCATCCTCTGAGTCGTTCAACCCTTTACCAAATGACCAAATGTTAGACTTGTCCAAATTGAAAGCATTTGCAGACAACGAAATAAATGCGACTCAAATATTGAAATTTGTTTTGGGAAGGTTAGAAAACATTGCGGGAAAAGGAGAAAATGCTGGTTACCAGCATTTTCTCCTTTTCCCACAATGTTTTCAAATGGCTTTTTCTTCAGGGTCGTTAAAACCCGTGATTGTGTGGTAAAGTGTTAAACATCGAATAGTTAGGTAAAGGATTAATGCCTTACCCAACGACAAAATTTTAGACTTGTTCAACTTCAGAGCATTTGCAGACAACAAAAAAAATTTGACTCAAGCACTGAAATTAGTTTTTAGAAGAGTACAAAACATTATGGGAAAAAGGAGAAAATGCTGGTTACCAGCATGTTCTCCTTTTCCTACAATGTTTTCAAAAGCCTTTTACATTGGGGTGGTTAAAAATCCGGATCATGCGGTAAAGGGTTAACCCTTTACCCAACCACAAAACTACAGACTTCTCGTAAAACAAAGCTTTTGCGTACTATTATTTAAATGTGACTCAAGTGATGGTATTGGTCTTTGAAAGGGTAGAAAACATGGTGGGAAAAGGAGAAAATGCTGGTTACCAGCATTTTCTCTTCCTACAGTGTTTTCAAAAGCCTTTTATCTCAGTGTCATTAAAACACAGGATAGTGTGGTAAAGGGTTACACTTTAAGAGAAACTAGGTGAAGTGTTTCCCTATCTCATAAATCAGATTGGAAGGAAAATGAGATATGTATCAGATTTATATCAGTTTGAATTTAAGTGACCACAGTGTGAGATTATTCACTATGACTACCCTTCGCTCTTTAGCCCATTAGCATACAATGCCGAGATTCAATGACCCAGAGGAAGACACCTCTTTACAAAATATTGAGGGAAAAGGAGAAAATGCTAATTCCATAATTTAAGCCAAATTTGACTGACTGACTGACTGACTGACTGCCTGCCTGCCTGACTGACTGAGTGTATGGTGGTTAAAGCCATTTTCAACATTAGTCCTGTTATATTGCAGTGGCTAGTGCACCTATCATGCTCTCCCGGAGCTTCTTTTACCAGTACTACTCATAATATACTTCTTTTAAAGCCACTGGCTGCTTTCCCACATAACCGTCGTCAAAACAACGGTCAGCGGTGAGAGAGGAATGAAACCTTGCATTGTATAATGTCTGCAAATGCTTTCAATTTGGACTGGTCCACATTTTTGTCATGTGGTGAAGAGTTAACCCTTTACCACTCGGTGCTAAGAAAGGATTTTGAAAACAGTGTGGGAAAAGAAGAAAATGCTGGTAACCAAAACCTGTTTAAAAATTATTTTCTACCCTTTCAAAGTCATACACCATTATCTGAGACATATTTATTTTGTGGTCTGTTTTCAATTGGACATGTCTAAAATTTTGTCGCCTGGTATAGGCTCAAGTCTTTACTGGGTGAAAGGGGACACATTAACCCTTTACCAAACAATCCCATGTTCTAACGACCCTGAGGAAATGGGGAAAATGGCTTTTGGAAACATTGTAGGAAAAGGAGAAAATGCGGGTTACAACCATTTTCTCCTGTTACCACAATGTTTTCTGTCCTTTCTTATCCCTTTACCACGCAATCAATCACAACCTATACCACACAATCCCGAGTTTTAACAAACCAGAGGAAGACACCTCTTGAAAAAATATTGAGGGAAAAGGAGAAAATGCTTAACATTTGAGCTAAATTTGAATTATTGATTGATTGATTGATTGATTGATTGTATGGTGTTTAACACCATTTTTAACAGTATTTCTGTTATATTACAATGACTAGTGCACCTGTCATGCTTTCCTGGAGTTTCTTTCACCAGTACTACTAATAATATACTTCTTTCCAAGCCACTGGCTTTTTTCCCAAATAACCATCATTAAAACAATGGTCAGCTGTGAGAGTCGGAGTGAAAACTTGCTTTGTAATTAATGTATACAAATGCTTTCAATTTGGATGGGTCCACATTTTTGTCATGTGGTAAAGAGTTACCCTTTTACCACCCACTACTGAGAAAGGATTTTGAAAACACTGTAGGAAAAGAAGAAAATGCTGGTAACCAAAACCTGTTTCACAAGCATTTTCTATCTACCCTTTCAAAGACATATCCAATTATCTGAGAAATTTATTTTGTGGTCTGTTTTCAATAGGACATGTCTAAAATTTTGTCGCCTGGTATAGGCTCAAGTCTTTACTGGGTGAAAGGGGACACATTAACCCTTTACCAAACAATCCCATGTTTCCCGAGGAAATGAGGAAAATGGCTTTTGGAAACATTGTGAGAATAGGAGAAAATGCGGGTTGACGGCATTTTCTCCTGTTACCACAATGTTTTCTGTCCTATCTTAACCCTTTACCACACAATTCCGAGATTTAACAATCCCAAGAAAGAAAGCTTTTGAAAACATTGCTGGAAAAGGAGAAAATGCTGGTCCTTTTCCCACAATGTTTTCTACCCTATCCAAAACAGAAATCATCATGTTAGCAACATTTAACTTGTCATCTCCAAATGCTCTGAATTTTGTGAAGTCTAAAATTTTGTCGTTTGGTAAAGAGTTAAACTAAATTCATCATTTGACAGAGCTCCAGATAAGAGGGCGTGATGGTATTCCAAATCCATTATTTCTTTTCTAAACCCTATGTTATGGGTACTCATTAGAATCGTCTCGATGAGACGATTCTAATGAGTACCTATAACATAGGGTTTAGTGGAGAATAACTAATATTTTCAATTTTGAAATCAAAATCACTCCCTCTATCTGGAACTCTGATTTGAGCCATCTTTAACATGACATCTGCAATTGCTTTTGATTGGGACAAGTCTAAAATTGTCTCATCCTGTAAAGTGTTAAATGTATCTCAGATGATGGGACCTGAAAAGGAAAAGACAGAAAACATTTCATTGTGGGAAAAAGAGTAAATGCTTCAAAGCAGAATCTTTTTTCTTACAAAAAATGTTTCCTCAGGGTTGTTAAAAATAGGAATTGTTTGGTAAAAGTTAACGTTTTTGTTTAAATTTTGTTTCAAGCCATCATTATTAAATACAATGTATTTTAATAGTAAGGGCTCATATATTCTCACATTTCCATGGTTTCAAAACAGTGCTAGGCTAGGGCTCTGAAAAGCCTTGCCCAAGGACAATCCCATTCACAGAGTGCCACATGGGCTCAAACCTCCAACCTTTGGGTAACAAATCCTCCATCTTTACCATGAAGGACCCCTGTCTAATATTAACCAGTACAACCCTAAATTCTCAATACACTGAGTAGGAAAGCTTATAAAAACATTGTAGGAGGAGAAGAAAATGCTGGCAACCAAAATGCTGGTAACCAGCATCTTCTCCTTTTTCCTAAATGTTTTCTAGCTTTTTAAAGAAAAATTCTATTTTATGAGCCGTGTTAAATTTAGTTTATTTTGACTCTCAAAAGGTTTCATCGTTAAAACTTTGCAATGTTTACCATTGGTCAAGTTTTCCCAGGCCCTAATTCCCTAAATCCCTTTTCTTTTGTATTTGGACAGGTCTTGTGATGGACACTGAATGACCATCCTGTCTTGATACTCAAACAAGCAAACAATATAGTGTTGTTCCTTTCTTTACTCTCAAAAGCAATGTTAAACTTCCATTTTGCTATGGCCTAGTTAATCTTTAACAAACTTGTGAAAAATTCATGGTAGTTTAACTCTTTACCAGATGACAAAATTTAGATGTTTCCAAATTGAAAGCATTTGTAGAAGACAAATAAAAATGTCACTCAAAAATTGAAATTGGTTTAACCCTTTCCCAAACAAGCCCTGGTTTTCACGTGTCTGCAGTACAGGTCTTTTGAAAACACTGTGGGAAAAGGAGAAATTGCTCGTAACGAGCAATTTCTCCTTTTCCCACAGTGTTTTCTACCCTTTTTGAGAACTTTCTGCCATTTTCATCAAATTTAAAATTGTCGTCTGCCAACTCTTTCAATTTGGACCAATCCAAAATTTGTCGTTTGGGAAAGGGTTAACCCATTACCACACAATGCCAAGTTTTAATGCCCCTGGTAAATTAGACTTTTAAAGACATTTCGGGAAAAGGAGAAAATGCTGCTAACAAACATTTTCTCCTTTTCCCCAAGATGCTTTCTAACCTTTCAGAAAGAAATCCAATCATTTGGGCTGCAATGGATGTGTTGTCTGCAAGTGCTTTGAATTTGGACCAGTCTTAAATATTGTCGTCTGGTACAGAGTTAAGGAAGGACAGAAAACATAGTAAGAAAAGGAGAAAAATACTGGTTACCAACGCTTTCTCCTTTTTCTACAGTGTTTTCAAAAGCTTTCTTTCTCAGGGTTGTAAAAAGTCGCAAATTTGTGGTAAAGCATTAACCCTTTACCACACAATCCCGAGTTTTAAGGACCTTGGAAAAGAGGCCTTTAGAAAACATACTGTGGGAAAAGGAGAAAATGCTGGTAACCTGCATTTTCCCCTTTTCCCACAATGTTTTCTACACTTCCCACAACAAATTTCAGTTTTTCAGCCACATTTTTTTGTCGTCTGCAAATGCTTTCAATTGGACTAGTCTGGAATATTGTCGTTTGGTAAAGAGTTAACTCTTTATCATACCATAAAATTTTAGACTTCTCCATGAGGAAAATATATGCATTCTGCAACACTAACCCTTCACCACACAATCCCGACTTTTAACGACCCTGAGGAAGTAGCCTTTTGAAAACACTGTGGGAAAAGGAGAAAATGCTGGTAACCAGCATTTTCTCCTTTTTCTACAGTGTTTTCTACTCTTCCCAAAACAAAATTCAATTTTAGAGTCACATTTATTTTGTCGTCTTCAAAAGCTTTCAAAATGGACTGGTCTAAAATTTTGTCGTTTGGTAAAAAGTTAAGTGCTATACTATAATGCCTGGCTTTCAAGGTGAAAAGGCAGAAAACAGTGGGAAATGGAGAAAATGCTAGTTTCCAGCATTTTCTCTTTTTCCCCACTATATTTTCAAAAGTGTTCTCCCTCAGGGTTGTTATACAGGGGATTGCTTGGTAAAGGATAAACTTTTGACCAAATAAGAATTTTTTTTCACATATCTAAATTGAAAGCATTAGCAAACAACTACTGTGACTCAAGTACTCTTTTTTTTTTGTCTTCAAAAGGTTAGAAACCACTGTGGAGACAAAGGAAATTCAAGAAAAAATTAGCTTTGTGGTAGGTCTGAAATTTACCTGTAAAGTACCAGTAATGGCTTATCTCTTAACCAAAACCACAACATTTTTGGACGTGTCCAAATTGAAAGCATTTGCAGAGAAACATTTATGGAAAAATTCAGCTTAACTCTTTACCACATCATCCCCAATTTTAACGACCCTAACAGAAAGTTTATGAAAGCAGTGTGAAAAGGAGAAAATGCTGGTAACCAGCATTTCCTCCTTTTCCTACCATGTTTTCAACACCATCAAAAATGAATTTCATCATCTGAGCCTCACTTAACCCTTTCCCAAACGATAAATTTTAGACTGGTCCAATTTGAAAGAGTTTGCAGATGACAATCTTAGATTTGATGAAAATGACAGAAAGTTCTCCAAAAGGGTAGAAAACACTGTGGGAAAAGGAGAAATTGCTCGTTACGAGCAATTTCTCCTTTACCCACAGTGTTTTCAAAAGACTTGTACTGCAGACACGTGAAAACCAGGGCTTGTTTGGGAAAGGGTTAAACTATGGCGTACAGATGCTTTCAATTGGGACAACTAAAATTTTGTTGTGTGGTAAAAAGTTAAATGATAGGTTTGTTTTTCAAAAGGGAAGAAAACATTGTGGGGGAAAAAAAGAAAAAGCTGGTTACAAATATTTTCACCTACAATGAATTCCAAAGATGTTTCCTTTTAGTGTTGTTAAAACATGGGATTGATTGTTTGGTAAGGGGACGATAAAAAAATAAGACTGAGTTATTGTATACTGGGAATTAAAACCAGGATATGTGCACTTTATGTAAGTGCAGGGGCATGAAAGCGCATATGTTATCAAAACCTTCTAAAATGTAAATCTATTTCCGGACATTGCACTCTATCCTTAGCATGGCTGTTATAACATGTAGAATATTTTTGAGGACCTTGCAGATCAAGATCTGACTGCACAGAATGTGCAGTCTGATCTTGGATGTACACTGCCCACTTAAATGTTTGGTACCTTCAGAATAGATCAGCCTTGAAACTGCATTAACAATTCTTTTTGCAAGACCAAAAATGTAACAAGAGCACTGCATTTAGCTAACATTGGCAGCAGTTGCTAGATTTTTCAGAGGAAACTGTTGCATGTGTAAGATGTAAAACTGGGGCATAACTGTGTCAAAAATACTTTGATGATTATCTGTTCCACTTGCATCAGTTCCCCTTTTGATAGTTAACCCTTTCCCAAACAAGCCCTGGTTTTCACGTGTCTGCAGTACAAGTCTTTTGAAAACACTGTTGGAAAAGGTGAAATTGCTCATAACGAGCAATTTCTCCTTTTACCACAGTGTTTTCTACCTTTTTTGAGCCCTTTCTGCCATTTTCATCAGATTTAAAATTGTCGTCTGCAAGCTCTTTCAATTTGGACCAGTCCAAAATTTGTCGTTTGGGAAAGGGTTAACAACTAGTCTGAGTTTGGGCTAATTATTTTCAGTAATAACTGAGATAAAATATAATAGAGATAATATAAAGTGTCAAAGTTTTGGCACAACAATGATAATGCCAGGGCTATGACAATACAATATTTTTCCGGAAAACAGCCACACTAAAAATGGTTTAAAATATACGTCAATCAAGGGAAAAGAATTGAAAACCTGCACGGAGCGAGTGAAAAAAAAAACGGGTAAGTATTTTAACAGAAGGCTACAAAATGTACTAGAATTGTTACCAAACAACAAAATTTTAGGATTGTCCAAACTGAAAGCATTTGCAGACATCAACATGAACATGACTTAAAAAAAATGAAATTTCTTCTTAGTTGGGTAGAAAACAGGGGACAAGAAGAAATGCTGGTTACCGGCATTTTCTGCTTTTCCCACAATCTTTTCAAAAGCTTACTTTTTCAGCACCGTTAAAACTTGGGATTGTTTGGTGAAGGGTTGAGTGATCAAGACTTGGAGTAGATAACACTGTGACAAATGCAGAGGATTCAAGAGTTTAACTCTTTACCAAATGAAAAATTTTTGGACTAGATCAAATTCAATGCATTTGCATACGACAAATAAAATGTTGCTAAAATAATGATTTCTGTCTTTGATAGGGTAGAAAACATTGTGGGAAAAGGAGAAAATGCTGGTTATCAGCATTTTCTCCTTTTCCCACAATGTTTTCAGGAGCCCTCTCTTTCAGGGTCGTTAAAAGTCGGGATTGTGTGGTAAAGGGTTAAATAATAACTCTGTTTTTCACAGTTTTCAAGTTTTCTTGGAAAAAAAAAAGTTCCGAAACTATCACTCCTATTCACCGACCACTCTTAAGAACATTCTGGATTTTCTAAAATTTGGATATAACACAACTTCAGATTGGCTAATACCAAATGGTCCAGCCAATCAGAAGTTGTGTCGCATTCAAATTTAGAAAATCTTGGCGAATAAGACTAGGAATGTTCTTAAGAATGGTTGGTGAATATGAGTGATAGTTTCAGAACTTTTTTCAAGAAAACCTGAAAACTGTGAAAAAAGGAGCTAATATTAAAATCTAGAACCTAGGTGTTGTAGAAAATGCTATTACTTTAACTCTTTACCAGACGACAAAATTTTCGCCTTGTCCAAACTGAAAGCATCTGCAGACGACAATTTTAATGTGGCTCAAATGGTGCAATTTTTCTTTGACAGGACAGAAAACATTGTGGGCAAAGGAGAAAATGCTGGTTACCAGCATTTTCTCCTTTTCCCAGAATGTTTTCAAAATGCTTTTTTCTCGGGCGTTAAAAGGCGTCATTGTGTGGTAAAGGGTTAACAAGAAGGGTACAAGAATAATTGAAACACCTGCACAAATTAACCCTTTCCCAAACAAGCCCTGGTTTTCACATGTTTGCAGTACAAGTCTTTTGAAAACACTGTGGGAAAAGGAGAAATTGCTCGTAACGAGTGTTTTCTACCCTTTTGGAGAACATTCCGCCATTTTCATCAAATTTGAAATTGTCGTCTGCAAACTCTCTCAGTTTGGAAAGGTCTAAAATTTGTCGTTTGGGAAAGGGTTAAAGACCTTGCCCTTTCCACCTGTACAGGATATTTATTTTTGTCTTTCTACTTTGAATACATTACAACCAAGATGAATTCCTACACCTATACTTGAGGGTTTAGATAGCTCTTGAAAATACTGTGGGAAAAAGGGCAATTATTATTTATACAAGCAAATATTGCTTTATTTTTCAACATTTTTTTCAATACCAGTAAAAAAATACTGACTGAATGATAAATTGATTACACAGCTTTCAGTTTTATGTCAGTCATATGACAGTAACAGTTCACTTAACCCTTTACACAATTTTAATGACCCTGGAAAAGGACCCTTTTGAAAACATTGTGGGAAAAGGAGAAAATGCTGGTGACCAGCATTTTCTCCTTTTCCCACAATGTTTCCTACCCTATCAAAGAAAAATTGCACCATTTGAGCCACACTGAAATTGTCATCTACAAATGCTTTCAATGTGGACAAGACTAAAATTTTGTCGTCTGGTAAAGGGTTAACCCTTTACACAATTTTAATGACCCTGGGAAAGGACCCTTTTGAAAACATTGTGGGAAAAGGAGAAAATGCTGGTGACCAGCATTTTCTCCTTTTCCCACAATGTTTCCTACCCTATCAAAGAAAAATTGCACCATTTGAGCCACATTGAAATTGTCGTCTGCAAATGCTTTCAATTTGGACAAGGCTAAAACTTTGTTGTCTGGTAAAGGATTAATCATGAGTTTCATGGGTTTAACCCTTTACCAAACAATGCTGCCTTTTAACGCCCCTGGAAAAGAAGCCTTTTGAAAAACATTGTGGGAAAAGGAGAAAATGCTGGTAACCAGCATTTTCTCATTTTCCCACAATGTTTTCTGCCCTATCAAAGAAAAAAATCACCATGTAAGCCACATTAAAACTGCCGTCTGCAAATGCTTTCAATTTGGACAAGGCCAAAATACTTGGCAAGGAGGAAAAACTGACGAAAGGAAATAACAGTTTACAAACCCTCTTTGATTTCAACGTTTTTCGACAATCTCAAAGACAGATACTGTCATTTGTGCCCCATTTTATTTGTCGTCTGCAAACACTTTCAATTTGGACTGGTCTAAGATTTTGTTGTGTGTTAAAGAGTTAAAAGGTGCCATCATTTAATCATAGTAGAAAAAAAAATTGCGGTTTTGGGGTTCAGACCCTGTTATTATATTGCAAATATAAAAAATTGGAGTATATTCATCTTCACCCATGCACTCACAAGTTTTAGCAGCCTTGAGGAAGAAATTTTTGAAAACACAGTGGGAAAAGGAGAAAGTGCTGGTAACTAGCATTGTCTCCTATTCCAACAATGTTTGCTACTTTTCTATGATTGACTGATTGATTGTATGGTGTTCAATACCGTTTTCAACAGTATTTCAGTTATATCACAGCGGCACCTATCCATGCTTTCCTGGTGTTTCTTTTACCAGTACTCTGCACAATATTCTTTCCAAGCCACTGGCTGCTTTTCCATATAACCATCGTCGAAGCAATAGTCAGCAGTGAGAGAGGAATGAATCCTGTCGCGATGACTGTCATCAATCCTCGGAAAGAAATTGGCCAAGCCGGTGATCGAACCAGCGACCTCCTGTTCTCAAGTCTTGTACGCTACCGACTGAGCTATAGCGGCTTGGCAGCTACTTTTCTAAAGACAAATTTCAGACTTTGAGTGGCATTCACTCTGTCGTCTGCAAATACTTTTAATTTGGACACGTCTAGATTTTTGTTGTATGGTAAAGAATTAACCCTTGAGGCACCAATTACAATTTAATCTATTCCTGCAGACAGTATAGATCAGGATCAGGCTGCACAGAGCTTTCTAAGCAGTTTTTGATCTCACTATCAGATTTTTTTCTAAGGTTTACAGAACCAGAAGTGACATCAACTCTACAAAATGACAAAATTTTAGACTTGTCCAAATTGGAAGCATTTCCAGACGACAATTTAAATATGGCTCAAATAATGGATTTTTTTTTTTTTAAGGTAGGGTAGAAAACATTGTGGAAAAAGGAGAAAATGCTGGTTACCAGCATTTTCTCCTTTTCCCACAATGTTTTCAAGACATGTCTTTCTAGGTGTCAAAACCCTAACCATGTCACAAAGTTTTAAATTGCAAAATCTGGGTCTTAACTATTGACTCAACTGCAAAACTTAGAATTGTTAAACGTGACAGTACTTGCAGACCAAACATAAAATGCTGCTCAAATGATGGAGGTTTTCTTTGGAAAGGTAGAAATATAGATGGAAAAAGGAGAAAATACTGTTGAACAAGGAGAAAATGCTGGTTATCTGGTGGTAAAGCAGTGAAGAAATAAATTTCATACTAAAGGTGGCACAAGACATCTTTATGCTTGTGAGATAATACAGGGGACATAATCAAATTATTAAAACTTAACAGAAATCTTGAAATCTATGTAACTTATCTCCCTTGTATACAGCACAAATTTATTAAGGTTACAATTGTTTACTACACCTTCTTTACAACACTTCAAATATCCAACTTTCCCACTTCTCAAAATGTTTTCATGACTGACTATACCAAGAACATATCATATTTCAATATCCGTAGTACACATGCGCAATTGTGTCTGCACAATTCTATGCTCATAAAAATCCACTGTGCTCTGGCAAAAGGGGGTTTAATGCATCTCTGTGATACACGACACAAAGTAAGTCATCCCATTATTATAGATCCACGAAGTTCATTTTTTCTGTCTAACAATTGACTAGATCCGGAGGTAGGAATGTCCTTGGACATGCAGAGAAATTGCACATAGCAAAAAGTTTTGACCCATGTCAGCCTGGTCAGTTACGTTTTGCAGATGCATCTAGCCTCCTTTACTCAGGTATGACATTTCCAGCCATTAAAAACAAAAACACTACAATTTTAACCAGCCGTTAAAAACAAAAACACTACAATTTTAATCTTTTCTCTTTTTTTGTTGTTGTAAAATATTGACAGTCTAGATCTAAGATCAGGCAACCTGACCTTGACCTATATCTTCAGCAGAAGCTATTAACTCTTTAACCTTTACCAGACGGCAAAATTTAAGTCTTGTTCAAACTGAAAGCATTTGATAGGGAAGAAAACATTGTGGGAAAAGGAGAAAATGCTGGTAACCAGCATTTTCTCCTTTTCCCACAATGTTTTCAAAAGGCTTTTTCAAAAGGCTTCTTCCCCAGGGGCGTCAAAAGGTGGCATTGTGCGGTAAAAGGTTAACACAAAATCTCGACTTTTAATGATCCTGAGAAAGAGGCCTTTTGAAGACATTGTGGGAAGAGGAGAAAATGCTTGTAACCAGCATTTTCTGCTTTTTCCACAATGCTATCTACTCTTTCAGTCTCACTTATTTTGTCGTCTGCAAATGCTTTCAATTGGACTGGTCTATAATGTTGTCATTTGGTAGGGAGTTAATGTCATATAAGTTTGTGAAAAAAGTCATCTTTTTTATCTTGCAGGGAAGCTCAAATGACCAGCATATCTTTCAGGGAAGTTCAAATGCCCTGCATATCTTCCATGGAAGTTCAAATGCCCTGCATATCTTCCATGGAAGTTCAAATGCCCTGCATATCTTTCATGGAAGCTCAAATGCCGTGCATATCTTTCATGGAAGCTCAAATGCCGTGCATATCTTTCATGGAAGCTCAAATGCCGTGCATATCTTTCATGGAAGCTCAAATGCCGTGCATATCTTTCATGGAAGTTCAAATGCCCTGCATATCTTTCATGGAAGCTCAAATGCCCTGCATATCTTTCATGGAAGTTCAAATGCCCTGCATATCTTTCATGGAAGCTCAAATGCCGTGCATATCTTTCATGGAAGTTCAAATGCCCTGCATATCTTTCATGGAAGCTCAAATGCCGTGCATATCTTTCATGGAAGCTCAAATGCCCTGCATATCTTTCATGGAAGTTCAAATGCCCTGCATATCTTTCATGGAAGCTCAAATGCCCTGCATATCTTTCAGGGAAGTTCAAATGCCCTGAAGTTCAAATGCCCTGCATATCTTTCATGAAAGCTCAAATGACCTGCATATCTTTCAGGGAAGTTCAAATGCCCTGCATATCTTTCAGGGAAGCTCAAATGCCCTGCATATCTTTCAGGGAAGTTCAAATGCCCTGCATATCTTTCAGGGAAGTTCAAATTCCCTGCATATCTTTCATGGAAGCTCAAATGACCTGCATATCTTTCAGGGAAGTTCAAATGCCCTGCATATCTTTCATGGAAGCTCAAATGACCTCTATTTTATGCTACTCTCAACAGTATTTCAGGGGTTCTGCACAGCTGTAAAGTGTAGGAATCACAAGCTGGAGGCCCCAGGTTCAAACTTCACAGGAAGCCCTGGGTTTTTCATGGGAGTGACCTTGAGCAAGATACTTCAAAGCCCTAACCCTGTACTGGCAGGACCACTTTTTACTGACAAGGTAAAAAACATGGTAGGAACAGGAGAAACACTGGTTATCAGCATTTCTCTTTTTTCCACTATGTTTTCAAAAGCATTCTCCCTTTGGGATGTTAAAACACTGGACTGTGTGGTATTAGCTTAAGTCTTTTGAAATCATAAAAATCTGAAAAGACCCCTTTTTAGCTGATTTAATCATATAGCTTACCTCCATCACAGTAGCATGCAGTTCTGCAGTGTAGGAGACTTTCTTGGCCAGCCAGGTTTGCGTTAGATCACATATCAGGGCTAACAGGTTACCCATCCCGTCCCCACTGTGGGCTGACGTGGGCACCAGGGAAATGTACTCCTTAGGGTTCTTGTTCTCATAGAATAATGCTGCATTTAAACCCTGAAAAACAGAAAACAAAATGTTGAAACATGCATACATCATATGAGCCATTCTGTGAAACAAGTAATTAATCCTCGACAATTGGCAACAGTGATATATATGGGGTAAAAATTATGATGCAGTTTCCCTCCAATACCATACATCCACTCAGACCAATTCTTTGACCAACATCTACAATCTAAAGTTACCTTCATTTTCCCTATCATCAAATATACATGCAGCATGCATGTATGGACAGTGCTTTCCTAATGGGCTAAGTTCAGGTATTTTGAAAATCAGTGTCTGAATTTAAGGAATTTTTTATGAAAATTCAGGTATCTGGACAATATGGATCTATTATCTATTCCCCCTCGATCAGTGGTCCATATGACAGTGAGTATTTTGGCTTCAGGATTTGCATCGTTCCATAACCCTTGTTGTCTTTTTTTTTTATATGTTTTTGGGAATTTTCAGGGCATACGTTACGTCCATGTCCGCTTAATGAAAGCACTGTATGGATCCAATTTTTCCTCTTGCTTAACTCCTCATCTGACTAAGTTGGAAAGAAAAACCATAACCAGTCACAACCCCCACAATGTTTCTATATTACTGGTAATAAATGCTAACACTTTACCAAACAACAAAGTTTTATGTCTCGTCAAAAGTGAAAGCATTTGCAGACGGTATTAAAAATTTTCCGAAATGATGGAATTTGTCTGTCAAAGAGTAGAAAACCAGCATTTTCTCCTTTTCCCACAATGTTTTCAATAGGCTTCTTCCTCAGGGTCGATAAAACTTGGGATTGTGTGGTAAAGGATTAAAACCAGCTGGTGTAGGTCTATATCTGTTCTGTGTTTGGTAATCAGGTTTTGTTACTGAACAAAGTGATATCCTACAAAGAGAAAAGTTACTTGTCTTGTCTAATTTATGGCACCAAGGCCTATATAATTCTCACCATACAATTGTAACAAGAGCACGGCATGTAGGTGCCAACGCTCTGCTGCAAATGCTTGATTTTCAGTGAAACTTTTAAGTTGAAAAGGGGGCATAACTGTGTCAAAAATACTTTGATGGTTACCTTTTTTTGTTGTATAGGTTCCCCTTTTGATAATTAACAACTTGTTCTAGTTTGAAGCAAATACCTTTAGTAAAAACAAGGATATCATAAAATGTCAATTTTTTACAAGATGATGCCACGGCTACGAAATACCTCGAATGTTTCTTCGAAAACAGCCGAGCTAAAAATCATCATGAAAAACATCATTAGAAAAGAAACAATAATTGCTTTTTGGAGACCATAACTCTTTTTTCTCACCATGTTTTCTAAGATTGTCAAGTATAGAGTAATATTTGACTTGGTACAAAACATTGTGGAAAAAGGAGAAAAAGCCAGCTGCAAGCATTTCCTCTTCAAGTTTTAAATGATCTTCTACCTTTTGGTTGTTAAAACATGGCAATTTTTAGGGACAGCTTAATCCTACATCTCTACGAAAAAAAACTTTTCAGAGCTTACATACCTGTTCTGCAAGTTGCACTATAACTGCCTGAGATCTCTCGTCAAACTCACTACGACACATCTGCGTCTGCTTCTTTATTGTGTTCAATACATCTACATTGGGATTGCTCTTCCACTGATACAGTCTGTCAATCTTAAACACATAAAACGTACACACATACAGATAAAATCAATTCTCTAAGAAAGTTTACTTTATTCCCACACAGTTGTGGATCTCAACTTTTGAGGTGCTTCCTTCTGCTTCAAGCCAAGAAAGTAAATCAAGCAAAATATGTTTTCATTCGACTGGGTTTTTATCTTTATATTAATCCTTACCCTGCTAAATCACTTAAATGAAACTCCAAAGCTGACGGTAAAAATCCTGAATTTGACTATTTCAAAGTTATTTGTGGGTAAAAATATCTCCTTATTGGACAGTGTAGATCCAAGATCAGACCACACAATCTGTGCCATTAAGTCATGCTTAGCAGCCTAAGGGTTATCTCTTTACCAAAAGACAAAATTTAAGATTGGTCCAAACTGAAAGCATTTTCAGACGACAAAATAAATAGGATTCAAAAATTGATACATGTACTTGTTTACAGAAGGGTAGAAAGCATTGTGGGAGAAGGAGAGAATGCTGGTAACCAATATTTTCAAAAGCAATCTCTTTTAGGGCCGCTAAACCTTGGGAATGTGTGGCAGAGAGTTAAAAAGGGTTTGGATGAACTCAAGTCATTGTTATCATCAAACTTTTTGTCTTTTATTGTTGCATGAGAGCAGCCATGTTGTCATGTAATGTTTTTTTCATAAGATGGTGGATTCCCATGTTGCTACAAACATTATATAAAGTTTTCAAATAGAAAAAAAAAACTTCCCTATCTGTAGTTTAGTTCAAATCTATTTATTTTACAATGATTGTGACACAAGTTCTTACAACTCATATCAATCTATCTTGATGATGGCTTTCTGGAAGCCCACAATTAGTACCCGCGCCCTGAAGTGGGTGGGTCCCAAGGTGACCCTGCTCCTCATGGGATTTGAACCCAAAATCTTTGGTGTGAGTGGCCATTGCTCTACCACTACACCTATGTCCCCCCCTTTCAGTACTCATTCAGATTAAATGTTTAATTATCTTGCAGAGTATTAATGTGACCTTTGATTTATAAATGGGCACAATTTTCGAAATTTGGACAGCTTACTGAATCATTGTTAGGTGAATGATATCTGCATTTAACATCGGAACACTTTCTTTCTTGCTTAGAACAGATCTAACACAGGGAATAAAAGTTCACAGCCTAATCAGAATCTATTACTTCATGAGCAACAGCCGTACCCGTACTGATTTCTGTCTTTGATGGGGTAAGAAAATGTTGTGGGAATAGGGGAAAATGCTGGTTACCAGCATTTTCTTCTTTTCCTACGATGTTTTCATAAGATTTCTGTTTAAGTGTCATTAAACTCAAGACTGTGTAGTAAAGAGTTTGTTCTTGAACACAGTTTTACAAATAAATTGACCTCATAAATCAAAATTAATTTCGGTTTCTAATAAATCAGTAGGCAGTCATTTCTTACACAAATCATTACCTACCCAAGTTATTTTGTACCTATTTTTCAGCCATTTTTTTCATCAGAAACTATCAAACTGCACCAGCAATCCATGTATACCAAGAATAAATCAGTGCAACATACCTTATTAAGAGCTACAACAAATGGAGTTTTCCTGTCTTTGAGCAAGTTGATTGACTCGATTGTTTGTGGCTCTAAACCGTGCATAATATCTATCACCAATATAGCTATATCACAGAGGGACGATCCACGCGATCTCAAATTACTGAAACAGAGTACAACTATATGTTAGCATAAGTAGGGTTTATCACAGCAATTATCCCGTGTGATAGTACAAAATCAAATGAGTCATGCTCTGTCAAAAGGGGTTTTAATACATACACATAAAGTATTGACCGCAGTCCGTACAGGCTGACATGGGTTGGAAACTTTCTGCTATTTGTCAATTTTCTACAAGTCCAAGGACCATTCTACCTATATTCAGTCAGTTGTTAGCATAAATGGATTGTATGGATCCATAATTATGTGACAACTTCCTTTGCATAATGTATCACAGAGATGCATTTACCCTTTACCAAACAATCCTGTGTTTTAACGACCATGGAGAAGAAGCCTTTTGAAAACATTGTGGGAAAAGGAGAAAATGCTGGTAACCAGCATTTTCTCCTTTTCCCGCAGTGTTTTCTACCCTGTAAGAGTCAGGTTTCATCAACCGATCTACATTTTATTTGTCGTCTGCTTTGAATTTTGACAAGTGTAAAATTTTGTCGTTTGGTTAAGAGTTAATCCCCCTTTTGAAAGAATGTGGCTCAAATATGATGGCTTTATTGGGGTTCCAGACAAGAAAAGGTGTTTGCAAAGTTTTTAATAAAGAAATTTATGTAAAGAATGACTTTAAGATCCCAGATTTTTACCCAACAGCCAAATTTGAAACATTAGAAACAAACAAAAGCGTATCTCAGCTCAGGTGAGCTCGCGAACTATGTTATTTTTACCCTGCCATATATGACTACATGTATGTACTTGGTGGTGAGTATAGACTAAGATCAGAAAGCACATTGGTACAATCTAATCTTGGTCTGCACTTGTAGCCCCTTTTAACCCAACCCCGACTTTTAATGACCCTATGGGAAAGGACTTTTGAAAACATTGTGGGAAAAGAAGAAAATGGTAACCAGCATTTTCTTCTTTTCCTACAATGTTTTTTACTCTTTGTGATACAAAATCTCATCATTTTTTGCCATATTTAATATGCCATCTACAAATGATTTCAATTTGGAACTGTCTAAAATATTGTCCTCTGGTCAAGAGTTAAACCTTTTTTGACCGATACTATAAAACTGGAAATGTTGGTGTCATGGAAATCTTCCCAATTTTGGCGTATTGATAAACATTGCTAAGATATCCACCAGCATAAATTCAAGCTACACTAAGGTATATTTTACCTAGACTTTAGGTCATGTGAGGGTGACTGACTGGGACCCTTGTCAACATCAATGAGTGCCTTTTTTTCATCAAAGTCAACCAGTCTTGTGGCAGTTTATACCGCCAATTAAAGGGGTTGTTGCTTGTCAGTTAAGGAGATGCTGGCACAAAAATGACTTTTACACAAGATCATCTGTTGCAGTTTTTGTGGAAATTAAAACATGCGTAAAGTCAATATCTGGTTATTTGTGAAATTTAGACCTGCAGTAATATCCACCTTTACATTAATCTCAATTCAATGCCAAAAAACTTATCAAATTCTATTTTTGTGAGTCAATGACAGAAATAAGGCAAGAGCCAGGTATAAGATATAGAGGAGATTTTTTTTTAACATACCTGAAAGACTCATGACCTGGGGTATCTATAATCAACAGTCCTGGTAACTTCAACTCCTTTTTCTGGAACTGAAATCATACAGAACACAACTTAACCCTTTCCTACCCTGCAAAACTTGAGTCTCCTCCATATTGAAGGAAGTTACAGACGGCACTTCAAATGCTTTTCAAATGATAGTATTTGTCCTTGAATAGATAAAAAACATTGTGGGAAAACGAGAAAATGCTGGTAACCAGCATTTTCTCCTTTTCCTACAATGTTTACAAAATCCTTCTTTCTCAGGGTCCTTAAAACTGATTGTGTGGTACAGGGTTAAGGAAAGAGAAATAGTAGTTTACAAAAGGATAAAAAAACACTGCTTTAAACTTGTTGCAAGCAATTTTTCATTTGCCACAGTTTTCTGAAGTCTGTTGCAAGGCCAAAACAGTCATCTGCAGTAAGTAATGCTTACACTAAAGAATCATATAAAGTAAAACCTGTATTGAGAGACCATCATAGGAATACACAAAAGTTGGTCTCTTAAAACAGGGGGACTTTCCATGCAAGTTCTAATTGGTTCAACATTGTTAAGTTGAGAAGTGATGTAGAATCATGGTCTACAAAAGCAGTGGATTATTTCACCCTTTAACTCATGATCCTGAGTTTCAACGACACTGACACAAAAGGCTTTAGAAAACATTGTGGAAAAAGGAGAAAATGCTGGTAACCTTCTTTTCCTACAATTTTTTTGAAAACCTTCTTCCCTGGGATTAGTAAACACAAAATCATCTGTTACGGTTCAAGATAGGCTTCGCAATTCAAACGTATGTTACAGACAATATATCAAAGATCTATCTCACCTCCTTACACATTGTGGTTTTATCTAATATTGCCTGTTTCGGGACATTTGTAGCACCAATCTGTTGAGTTATACCACCCGCTTCTCCGTCCTGAACATTTGTACGTCGTAACTGAAAGGGACAACACTCGTTAATAAATTTATTCTGAAAACTGCCTCATTGTGACAAGTTGTTATCATTCCTTTAGCAAATCTAGAGTTTTAATGACACTGAGGAAAAAGTCCTTTGAAATATTGTGGAAAAAGGAGAAAATGCTGGTAGCCAGCATTTTCTCTTTTTCCCACAATGTTTTTTATCCTATGAAAGACAAATTTCATTATTTGAGCCACATGAAAATTGTCGTCTTTAAATGCTTTCAATTTGGTCAAGTCTACATTTTTGTCCTTAGGAAAAGACTTAACCCTTTACCACACAATCCCGACTTTTAATGGCCCTAAAAGGAAACCTTTTGAAAACATTGTGGGAAAAATTTTTGAGTCACATTTATTTTGTTGTCTGCGAATGCTTTCAATTTGGGCTAGTCTAAAATTTTGTCGTTTGGTAAAAGAGCATTTTCTCCTTTTCCCACAATGTTTTCTAACCTTTCCAAAACAAATTTCAATTTTTGAGTCACATTTATTTTGTTGTCTGCGAATGCTTTCAATTTGGGCCAGTCTAAAATTTTGTCGTTTGGTAAAAGAGTTAATGGGGCATGTGGCTCTTGACCTTATTTCTTCTTTAAGAAACTTAACCTCTTATCTTCTCTCTCTCTCTCTCTCTCTCTCTCTCACACACACACACACACACACACACACACACACACACACACACACACAAAAGTGTGGGACAATAGCAACCTCACCTTGTCCAATATTTTGGTTTTCCCGGTGTCCACATGACCCAAGACACACACAACAGGTGCTCTTAGATTATCCGTTGTTCTCTGAGATTCACATTTTTCATGGTTTTTCTGAAAATAAACGGAAAAATTCACATACAATATCATGAATTGGTTCAACCTTGTAAAAACTCTCAGGGTGCCAGGCACAACAGTAACTGTTTAACCCTTTACTAAACAATCTAAAGTTTCAACAACCCTGAGAAAGATGGCTTTTAAAACCATTGTATAAAAAGGAAAAATGCTGGTAATTAGCATTTTTTCCTTTTTACGTACTGTTTTCCACCCTATGAAAGAGAGAAATAATCATTTTAGCCACATCTATGTTGTTGTCTGCAAATGCTCTCAATTTGGTCGAGTCCAGAACTTTGTTATTTGGTAAAGAGTTAACATATTCTTGCATAAAAACGGTCGTGAGCTTGCAATATTTGAGAGGTTCTTACTCAAATGATAACCGTTATCCAATGTCTTTAAACCATTACCTAACAGCAAAATTTTAGACTAGTCCAAAATGGAAGTCTTTGCAGACTACAAAATAAACAGGACTTGGAAACTGAAATTTGTTACCGGAAAGTGTACAAAATATTGTCAGAAAAGGAGAAAATACTGGTTACTAGTATATTTTTTTTTCTTTTCACACAAGATTTTTCTCTGACAGGGTCATTAAGATGCCAGACTGTGTGGTAAAGAGTTAATTTATTGTAGAATCAAAAGACTTCATAATAGTTATGTGGGAAAGCAGCAAGTTGCTTCGGAAGAATATTATGCAGGCAAAGAATCTCCAGGAAAGCATGGATAGCTGCAGTGGCCAACATGACATGACTGAAAAAAAAAAAAAAAAAATGAAAACCATGTTAATCAAACTAGATAAAACTGAAGAATCAAAAGAGTGGTCTTTTAATGCGGTGGATTGCCTAGAACAGGCACTCTCTAAGATATGTTTAACTGTTTTTATCGCATAAAACCTCCTCCGGCAGTGTATTAAACCCATGACTTATTTTTGATAATACACTAGTGTATCATCCTTTTTTGGGTCCCGGTTCTGACCAGTTTTTAGCCGTGAGCGCGTGAAGCTGGAGAAACCAGCCACAGCACTTGCCGGATTTTGTGCAACTACGCCCTTTTCGCGGGAAAATGACGTCACTGTTGCTAAGGCGTATACGCGCGGGTAGTTTTTGATTTTCATGTTAACAAAAACAAAGAAATGCCGCGAAAGTCTTTTAAATCAACAAAATTGCGGAAATACGTGGACTTATCCCCTCTAGAAACTGGTTCATTCTACTTTCGGTGTAAATATGAAAGAACTATCTACTTGCGTATGTATACATTTGAAACCGAACTACAACTGTAACTATGGACCCGTGAATGGTGTATAGGCTAAAGGTGATGATGCAGGATATATTTTGCCTGTCATTCATTTTATGTGATAAATAGAATCTCACATTCGAGTTTATGTATTATCATTTTTATCAAACTCGTTGACTAAAATGTATTTGACGCTCGCCAAGGCTCGCACCATACATTTTCAGTCAACTCATTTGATAAAAATGATAATACATAAACGCTCATGTAAGATCCTCTATACATACATAGTTCTGCAGCATTCCATCACTTAAAACATTCACCTACCTTTATCCTTATTTCTGCCCTTTCATATGGTGTCAATTCATCGTCATCATCAGAATCAGTCTCGCTCTCCTCTTCACTCTCAGAGTCATCATCATCATCATCCTCATCACTCTCCTCCTCTTCTTCACTTTCTTCCTCTTCTTCCCCTTTCTTTACTTCTTCCTTTGGCTTTATCTCTACTTCTACTTTAGTTTCTGTGAAAGATATCTAACTCATTACTAAATGACTAAATTTTAGACTTGTCCAAATTGAAAGCATTTGCAGACGACAAATCAATTGTGGCTTGAAAGTGGGATTTGTCTTTGAAAGGTTAGAAAACATTGTGGGATGAGGAGAAAATGCTGGTTACAAGCATTTTCTCCTTTTCCAACAATGTTTTCATAAGTCTCTCCCCTCTAGGTTGTTAAGTTTGTTTGTTTGTTTTGGAGTTAAAACCGTTTGGCTTAGGTCATATCAGGACGGTCAGTGCACCTATGCAAGTGTTTCCTGGCTTTCTCACACCAGTACTGACACAATTTTCTTTCCAAGTCACTGACTGCTTTTGCCATCTGAATCAGAGGTGAGAGGCAAAAAATCACCAGAAAGAAAGTTTGCCTCAACCAGGTACTGAACTCGCAACCAGCAGATCACGAGTCAGATACACAAATTACTGAGTTACCCCAGCGTGCCATAGGTTGTTAAAACTCAGGATTGTGCAGTAAAGGGTTAACTAAATACTTCCTGAAAGAATGTGCTACAAAACACTTCAGAAAAATCCATTGTAAATAAATAACTGATAACCAAAAATGAACTAAGGTTTTTTTTAACCTGTTACCAAACAATCCCATGTATTAACCCTTTACCAAATAACACAAATTTAGACCAGTCCAAATTGAAAGCATTTGCGGACGACAAAATTAATATGACTCAAAAATTAAAATCTGTTTTGGAAAAGGTAGAAAACATTGTGGGGAAAAAGAGAAAATGCTAATTACCAGCATTTTCTCCTTTTTCCACACTGTTTTCAAAAGGCTTCTTTCTCAGGGTCGTGAAAACCCTGGATTGTTTGGGAAAGGGTTAATGACCCTAAGGGAGATGGCTTTGAAAAACATTGTGGCAAAATGAGAAAATGCTGATAACCAGCAATTCCCCTTTTCAATGATGTTTTCTACCTTTTCAATGACAAATTTCCTATCTGAGCCAAAGTCAATTTGTTACCTGCAAATGCTTTCAAATTGGACTAGTCTAACATTTTGTTCACACTTTTAAAATGTTTACTCTTCTTCAAACATTCAAACATTTTAAAAGTGTGTATAATTAATTCCCTTTGGAATACAAGTGAAATTAACATTTTGTTGTTTGGTAGGAAGTTTATCCTTTTTCCACATTTCTTTAAAACGAGTATTTACCACTTTAAGAAGTGCTTCAAATTAAAAAAAAGTTGTCCACAGGTATTGATTTCGTTAAAAAACGTAGTAAGTCTGTTTTTCTTCTACTTAAAAGCAGAAAAGCACCTCCGAACTTAAAGGTGAACATAAATATTATGAGATTAACCTTTCTAAAAGACAAAAAAATCTTTTTAACTCTTTCTCACACGACAAATTTTTCACTCTCCCAAATTCAAAACATCAGCAGATGACATATTCAAAATTAATACAATTGAGCTGAAGTTATCTGATAGGATTAAAAACATTGTTGGAAAAGGAGAAAATACTTGTATTGTGAAGATTTAACCCTTTATCAAACAACAAGAAGCTTTGGCTGCCAACAAGATGATTGTGACTCAAAACTAGAAATTTACCTTTGGAAGTATAGAAAACATTGTGGAAAAAGGAGAAAATGCTGGTTTTTCAAAAGATCTCTTTCTCAGGGTCCTTAAAAGTCGAGGTTGTGTGGTAAAGGGATAAACCCTGAAGTGGCACCTTTAGGAAACATTGAGGGAAATAGAGCAATATCTTGTTCAAAGGAATCACTTCTTTTCCCAAAATGTTTCCAAAATGGACTCAAGGACAGGCACATGAAACCATACATGCACTTTTAAGAGTTAACCCTTTACCACATGATCCCAAGTTTTACTGATTCTAAAGAATAACCTTTTTGAAAAAATTGTTAACTTTTCACGATACCAGAAGGATTTTATTCTTCCACATTGAAAGCATTTGCAGATGACAAATTTAACCCTTTACTGCACAATGCCGCCTTTTAACGCCCCATGAAACCTTTTGAAAACATTGTGGGAAAAGGAGAAAATGCTGGTAACCAGCATTTTCTCCTTTTCCCACAATGTTTTCTACCCTATTAAAGGAAAATTGCATCATTTGAGCAACATTGGAATTGTCATCTGCAAATGCTTTCAATTTGAACCAGTCTGAATTTTTCACGTGTGGTAAAGGGTTAAGTCTAATTTGGACAAGTCTAAAACTTTGCCAGACAACAATATTTTAGACTTGTCAAAATTGAGGGCACTTGTAAATAATTTAAACATTGCTAAAAACATGAAACACTACCTTCAAAGAGTAGAAAACACTTTGGAAAAGATTAAAATGCCGCTTACCAGCATTTTCTTCTTTTCCAACAGTGTTTCCAAAGGCCTTCTCACTATGGGTAGTTAAATGTCCTTTAGGTAAAGGTTTAATGTGTCTCAAATGATGGTTGATTGATTGACTGAATAGCATTTTATGCCATTTTCAATATTATTTCAGTTATATAATGGCAACAGCTCAGATATACATGCATGTCTTGGGTTTCACCAGTACCAGGCTAGGGCTCTTAAGTGTCTAGCCCAAAGAACACTCCCAGGGAAAACCCAGTGCTTCAAGTGAGGCTCAAACCCAGGGCCTCTAGATTAGGAGTCCTACACTTTAACATGGAGCCATGCAGGACCCCTCTCAAATGATGGGATTTTTATTTCATGCTTTCCGGTGGGATATCGAGAAATAGCGGTGAAAATATTTTTCGATATTACACGGGCATGACAAGTGAGAATACCAACCACAGGGAGTTTGTACTGATCTTTATGGAAGTCTCCACAAAAAAAGGCGTTAGAAGCATGAAATAAATAGGACATTTGTTTTTTTTCGGTGAAAGATCAAAATTTATTTCATCGAGTGAACATCATCGGTAATATTTTCACTTGTTTTTTTCGGTGAAAAGTCGAAATTTATTTCGAGTGAACATCATCGGTAATATTTTCACAAGTGGCTGCACCACTCGTGAAAATATTACCAATGATGTTCACTCATTGAAATAAATTTCGATCTTTCACCGAAAAAAACAAATATCCTCTATATCTCTTCCCACAATGTTTTCAAAGGCCTGCTACCCTAGGATCATAGAAACACAAGATTGTTCGGTAAAGAGTTAAATCATTTACCTGTTTCTGGTGAAGATTCTTTCTCTTCACTCTCCTCTTCCTCCTCTTCACTACTGGCATCCCATTCATCTTTAACATCATCATCCCATTCCTCCTTTACCTCAGCAGTCTGATCCTCCTCTTCTTTTTTCTCTTCCTTCTCCTCCACTACCACTTCCTGTTTCTCTTCATCAACAGTTGGTGTAGGTGTGTCCTCTCTGGATTCACTGTCAGCACTTGGTGCTGAGCCTGTTGACAAAAAATTTATTTGATAAGATAATTACCTCCTTTACAAAATATTTACGTCATTCATTTATGTGAATCTTGGGTTTCACCAGTTAGTATGTTTGTATGGTGTTTGACACCATTTTCAGCATTATTTCAGTAATGTTCTGTGGCTAGCACCTATCCTAGCTTTCCTGGAGTTTCTTTTATCAGTGTTGTACTTACTTAGTACCAGCACAACATTTTTTCAAAGTCGATGGCTGATTTCCAACTTAACCATTATTCCGAATTATTGTCCAAAAAATAATCAGCAGTGAGAGAGAAATGAATCCTGCTGCATTATCATAATGCACTTTTTCCACAATGTTTTCAAGTGTATTTATGTATCAAACCTTAAATTTTGTGGATTTTCCATAATTTACAGGTCTGAAAACCATCTTGTAACTGTTTACCAAACAACCAAAGTTCAGATTGATCCATATTGGAAGCATTTGCAGAAGACATTTTCAATGAAGCTCAATTGATTGGTTTCAATCTTAAAAGTATAGAAAACTGTGTGGGAAAAGGAGAAAATGCTGGTAACCAGCATTTTCTCCTTTTTCGACAATGTTTTCAAAAGGTATTCAATAATTTGATTGGCGTTTTATGCCACTTTCAACAATATTTCAGTAATATCAAAATTACAGATCACATATTCATGTATGTCGGGTGTTTCACTACGCTAGGGCTCTGAAATTTCTTTCCCATGGACACTCTCGTGAGAGTGAGGTTCGAACCTGTGGCCTCTGGATACGAAACAAACACTTTACCAATGAGCCACCTAGGACTTCATATTTTCAAAGGCACAGGAGTGTATGGTAACGAGTAAATTGACTGTTTGGTGTTTAACATTGTCGTCAACATTACTTCAGATATAGAGCAGCGGCCAGTGTCCCTATCTATGCTTTCCTTGAGTTTCTTTTACCAGTAGTGTGCATAATATTCTTTCCAAGCCACTGGCTGCTTTCCCACATAACCTCATTGAAACAATGGTCAGCGGTGAGAGAGGAATGAAACTATCATCAGTCCTCCAAAAGAAATTGGCTGAGCTGGGGATCAAACCAGCAACCTCCCTGTTCGCAAATCCTGTGTGCTACCGATTGAGCTACACGACCTCGGTGGTAACAAGTAAAGAAGGTAAGTCTAGGGAAAATTTATATACAATGTACATACTGTCTGCCTGCTCTTGTTTCTTTTTCTTTCTGACTACACCATACACTGGCCTCTTTTTCTTCTCGGTCTCCATGTCCTCTTTGTTGGGCACTTTGATTCCTGTTCAAGGAAAAAAAATATGAAAATTTCCCCAAATATCAAAAAGCATCAACCCTTTACCAAAGAATCCCCGGTTTTCACAACCCATGGAAAGATGGCTTTTAAAAACACTGTGGGAAAAGGAGAAAATGCTGGTAATCAGCATTTTCTCCTTTTCCCACAATGTTTTCTAGAAAGGGGTCAGAGCATGGAACTTTGAAGTTTACCCGGACCTAGATTAAAAATTACTATCGGGCTGACTGTCTAGCCCATTAAACCACAGAGGCAGCTGAATTCTGCCTGACAAATTCATTTATTTACATATTCCCTCTCCTTTTTCAAAGAAATTGTAAAAGTAGTGTTTATGTCTATTTTGAGGGTTTATACATAATTCTTTGCATATGTGGACACATTCCTGATCGATACATGCCTTAGAGCAAGGAAATTAGCACAACTTTGAATGAAACGGTGGCAGAAGATCGGACCACGAGTCTTTAGTCCCCACCTTTGTTCCACACCCGTTTCAAGTTTCTGTCTTATATATCAGAAAGCTTAAGCTCATTTGTACCAATTTTTAATTTGGTAATGTTTTGACCTTGGAAGAGTCTAAAATTCATCGTTTATGAAAGGGTAAATGTAAAGAAATCAACATGAAATACAAGAAAATTGTTATCTGTGATTTGCAAAAATAACTGTGTAGTAATGATTACATCAAACTGATGCAGAACGATTTCTGAATGGTTTTTGAAACTAAAGAAAACCTTGAATTTAGAAAGATGACAAAGCTATTGTACATGTATTTTGTATGTCTGAAACCCACCATGTCCTTCTGACATTTTCTTTTTTCTTATTCAGAGCTGCACAAATGTACCCTCCTTGAAAAATCTCATCTCCCCCCCCCCCCCCCCCCGCATCCAGCCAGATTGATTGATTAATTGTATTGTGTTCAACATGGTTTTCAATATTAATCAGTTATATTGCAGCTGCCAGTGCACCTATCCATGCTTTCTTGGAGTTTCTATCAGTACTTTGCACAATGTTCTTCCAAAGCCACAGGCTGCTTTCCTGCATAACCATCATCTAAAAAATCATCAGTCCTGAGAGAGCTGAGAGAGGAACGAATCCTGTTGCAATGACTATCATCAATCCCCGGAAAGAAATTCATAATTCAAACCAGCCAGCCCCTGTTCTCAAGTCCTGCACCCTACCGACTGCACTCCCTGTTCTCAGCCAGTCTAGCCAGAATTACAACTCTCATTTGATCATACTGACAGAATGCTAAAGTATTGCATAATGTAACTTCACCCTTAAACTGTTAACTAAATGGAATGAAGATTTCCAGCCAATAGTATAGACTGAAACATTACAATGACAAATTGCTTTTGTTAGAAAAAAAAAAAAAAACTCGCCGTATCAGACAGTGTAGATCCAAGACCAGACTGCACATTCTGTGCAGTCTGGTCTTGATCTACACTGTCTGCAAAAGAGCACTGAGTTGCATACAGCAGCCTAAGGGTTAAGGTTAGACAAGATAATTAAAAGGAAGTTTGATTATACAACAAAAATTTTTAACAAATTTTTCAAAATTTTCCTAACATTTACCATGCACTTCTAACAAAAACAAAAAACATTTGAGCTCTAAACCACAAAAGCTTACCTTGAGCTTTCATCATCTCCAACATCTGCATTGCTCGCTTTTTGTCAGCTTTCTGTTGGGCTGTCAGTAACTTCCCCTCTGCCTTTAATCGCTCCCTCTTCTCTTTCTCTTTTTCCTTTTTTCTCTGCTTACGCTCTTCCTCAATACGTTTCTAGAACAACCAAATAAGACAAGTTAGAAGGACTCTCAATTTTAAAGGCCCAGTAGCAGCCAAATGTAAACAATGTGGCTGTTAAAATGCATTTACATTTAAATCATTTCATTTAAAAGTATGGATATTATTGTGAAGATAAGAACTCTTTATTGCACGGTCTGTTAAGTATTAGTGGCTGGCAGAAAAATGAATTTTAAAATCAGGTAAAAAGTAAACAAAAGATACAGCAACTTGGCAACTTTTGACCTAGTTTTAAAATTCTTTTAATCCACAGAATGAACTAGAAGGCCCTGAAGGGCCTGAATATGCTCTACTGGCAGGGACCAAAATCCAACCCAAACTACAAGCTTAATCCCTTAAACAGGAAATGTAAATTTTCAACAACAAAAAATGGCTACTTTTCCCACATTGTTTCTTGGATTTTTTTTCAAAATCAATAGGATTCAAGCTGTTGATGAGACAAAACAACTGGGTGAATTTCACAAAAATCTGATTACAAATGCAGACTTTATCATGTAAACAAGAACTGGAAATTTTCAACATGAAATGGCTACTTTTCCCACATTGTTTCTTCGATTTTTTTTTCAAAATCAATAGGGTTGAAGCTACTGATGAGATAAACAAACTGTGTGATTTTCATGAAAATCTGACCAGAAATACAGACTTTATTGCGTAAACAAGAACAGAAAATTTAAATTTTCAACTTTAAATGGCTACTTTTCCCATACTATTTGTTGGATTTTTTTCAAAGTCGATAGAGTTGAAGCTATTGATGAAATAAACAAACTGTGCAAGTTTCACGAAAATCTGAAGTTATTTGCAGACTTTATCGCGTAAACAAGAACTGGAAATTTTCAACTTGAAATGGCTACTTTTCCCATACTGTTTGTTGGATTTTTTTCAAATTCAATAGGGTTGAAGCTATTGATGAGATAAACAAACTGTGCAAGTTTCATGAAAATCCGGCAACAAATGCAGACTTTATCGTGTAAACAAGAAAAAGACTAACGGACGGACAGACAGACGGACGGACGACGGAAACCCCGCCATGACATAAGCTCTGCTGGCTTTCAGCCAGTAGAGCTAAAAACAGTTTTACTACCTTTTAGTACCTAGTAAAATCTACAAATGGTAAATGGGCATTTCTAGTTTGTTTGTTTGTTTGTTTATATTGGAGTTCAGTGTCATTTCAACAGCTTAGGATGTATACCAGTGGTCAGTGCACTTATGCATGTGTTTCCTGGCTTTCTCACATCTGTACTGGCACAACTTTATTTCCAAGTCACTTACTACTTTTCCCAGATGAATCAGAGGTGAGAAACAAAATAGGGACATTTCTAGACTTAACAAAAACTGCAGGAATGTTTGTGATCAGCATCGACTCCCTGACAAAAAAATGTTCAATAAAATTTTTCAACAGCTTTCTATTGCAGGGACATACAAAATTAAAAGCAAGAATGTTCCAAGTAACTGAACTTGAGTGTTTGCATGGTTTTATCTAAGATTAGTCCCAGTGACCTACTTTTTGACTCAAAGTGATCCTTTTTGAAACTCACTAAGTTTCATGAGTATTGGACAGAAAATGTGGCCATTAGAGTGTACATAAAGTTTTTCTAAGACTTGTCTCGAAGACCTAGTTTTTGACGCAACATGACTCTCATCAGGACATTCATTCTGCCTAACTTTCATGAGTATTGGGCTGAAAATGTTGTGTCTAGAAGGTACATAAGGTTTTTCTAAGATGTGACCATGTGACCTACTTCTAGACATGACACGATCCATTTTGGAGACATCCGAGATATCATCAAGACAACTATTCTGACCAAGTTTCCTAAGTATTGGGCTAAAAATGTGGCCTCTAGAGCATACACAATGCAAGAAGTTGACAAAAAATGACGCATGTCACACACAGCACGATCAGAAAAGCCCACCTTGAGCACTTAGTGCTAAGGTGAGCTAACAATAAGGGTAAATCTGTGAAGAGTTTAACTCTTTACCACACAATCCCGAGTTTTAACGACCCATAGGAATAAGCCTTTTAAAAACATTGTGGGAAAAGGAGAAAATGCTGGTAACCAGCATTTTCTCCTTTTCCCACAATGCTTTCTATCCTTCTCAAAACAAATTTCCAATTTTGAGTCCTGTTTATCTTTTCGTCTGCAAATGCTCTGAATTGGACTAGTCCAAAATTTTGTCATTTGGTAAAGAGTTAACAAAGATTTCAAACAACATCAATCTAATCCTCAAATCTATACCTTCTCCAGAGCGGCAGCGATGGCTTCTTCTTCCTTTCTGATCCGCTCTTCCTCTTCTTTCTTCAGTCGTTCCTCTTCCTCTTTCTGTTTCTTCAGCATTTCTTTAATTGCTGCAACCTGTTAAAGAAATCACTGATCTAAGTTTTTATCAACCCTTTACCACACAATTCTGAGTTTTAATAACCCTGAGAGAGAATACTTCTGAAAACATTGTGGGAAAAAGAGAAACTGCTGGTAACCAGCATTTTCTTTTTCTCCCACAATGTTTTCTACCCTATTAAAGACCAAAATCATTATTTCAGCTACATTTTATTTGTTTTCTGCAAATGCTTACAATTTGGTTGAGTCCAAAATTTTGTCATTTGGTAAAGAGAGAGAAAACAATACCTGATGCTCTTACTGACATTCCAAACACAGGCTTAATGGAAATCTATCAAAATCTGGTGTGAACAAATTTCAAACTTGCCGATATTTTTAAATGCCGTTCAAATCAATGGATTATTACCGTCAGACAATAACAACATCTTTTTATAGTCAGCTGAATTCATAATAATAGGGGGAAACCAGTACTTTTTTCTTCTAAAATGCCATATTTATGATTCATTTTTTAAAACTGTTTGTAAAGTAGTTGTTGTGGGGCAGTGGTAATGCTATCAGACTGAAAAACTTACTTTGCGTTTGCTTTACGTTTGCCATAATTAAGCAATGCATTTAGCCTGTCTTACTTTTTATGTGTTTGGTTTTTTATACTATGTATGTCAACAAAGGCTACAATAATCATCTGTGGGTAATACACTGTAGAAAACAAATAGGTATAACATTGCAGAAAATGATAAAATGCTGGTCTTTAACCGAGTTAATCTTGTAGGATAATTTCATTGCATGTCAGTCAATGCCTTTGGGAGGTGTGGGAACATTTTCCTCAACACCAAGGCAAATAAAGGAAAAGCATTTTCTACTTTTTCCACAATACTATTACTTTCTGCCTTTTCAAAGACAAAATAAATAATTGGAGCACCATTTGATTTGTTGCCTGCGAATGCTTTCGATTCGGATGCAACTAAAATCTTGTCATTTGGTACAGGGTGGATGGTGTCCAATGCAAAACTGTTTCAGGAAAAAATACATATGACTGGGTTTGAAATGCTCAGACTTACAGGTGCTTTCGTCTTTTTCTTCTTGTCGTCTTTCTTTTCTTCCTTCTCTCCTTTCTTTTTCTTATCTTTCTTTTTCTTTTTCCCTTCTTCCTCCGCCTCATCTCCTGATGCTCTGTCTTCAGCTACAAGAGATCATTAATAATCATAGTCATGCTCTTTGACATATTTAACCCTTCACCATATGATCCTATGTTTTAACAAACCTGAGCAGGGAGGCTTTTGAAAACAATGTGGCAAAAGGAGAAAATGCTGGTAACCAGCATTTTCTCCTTTTTCCACAATATTTTCTACCTTGTCATAGAACTTATGCTCAATGTACCAATTTAAAATTTGTTGTCTGCAGATGTTTTGAACTTGGAAGAGTCTCTGTTTGGGAAAGGGTTAAGAGATATTCAAACAGATCAAGTCTTTACAACTTTTAAGTTTGCCCAAATTCAAGGCATTTCCAGACGACAAATCAAATATAGCTTACATGAATGAATATGATTTTAAATAGGTAAAAAACATTGTAGGAGAAAGAGAAAATGCTGGCTACCGGCATTTTCTCCTTTTCAAACAATGTTTTCAAAGCCTTCTTTTACAGGGTAGTTAAAAAATGGGATTGTTTGGTAAAGGGTTAAAACGCAATATTTTCCTTGTTGTAAATTAACTGCCTGTAAAGTCTTGTGTCTTTACTTTCAATGTTTCAATCAGAGCTCAAGATAGAGGGAGTGATTTTGATTTCAAAATTGAAAATATTAATCACTTTCCACTAAACCCTATGTTATGTGTACTCATTAGAATCGTCTAATCGAGACGACTCTAATGAGTACCCACAAAATAGGATTTGGAAGAAAAATAACAGATTTAGAATACTATCACTCCCTCTTATCTGGAGGTCTGTTCAATGCTGGGTCTTTATAACACAATCCAGAGTTTTCAAGACCCTGAGAATGGAGGCTTTTGAAAACTTAATGAAACAAGAGGACCATGATGGTCCTATATCGCTCACCTGAGTATATTTGTAACCTATATCGTATATGGTCTATTAAGGGCAGGCTATTCTTTTCACTGCAGGGCGGATATACGCCCAAATATGACCCAAAGGGAAGAATTTTAACAATTTTGGTATGGGGTCACCTAATGATGCTTCAAACAAAATATGAAAGTTCTCGGCCTTATGTTTTGTCACAAGAAGATTTTAAAAGATTCAAATAGGGTGCGCCATGGCAGAGCCCAAATATGACTGCAGAGGGATAATTTTAACAATTTTGGTAGAGGATCATCAGATAATGCTACACACCAAATATGAATGCTCTAGCCATTATGGCTTTTCATCAGAAGATTTTTTAAAGATTTCCTTTTTTGTTTTTATGTAAAATAGGGTGCGCCCGGGCAAAGCCCAAATATGACCCAAGGGGAATAATTTTTACAATTTCGGTAAGGGGTCACCAAATGATGCTTCAAACAAAATATGAATGCTCTCCGCCTTATGGTTTGTCACAAGAAGATTTTTAAAGATTTTAAAATTGGATGCACCCGGACAGAGCCCAAGTATGACCGCACAGGAATAATTTTAATAATTTTGGTAGAAGATCATCAGATAATGCTACATACTTAATAGGAATGTTCTAGCCATTATATTTTGTCATCAGAAGAAGTTTTAAAGATTTCCTTCTTTGTTTCTATGTAAAATAGATTGTGCCCAGGCAAAGCCCAAATATGACCCTACAGGAATGATTTTAACAATTTTGGTAAGGGGTCACCCAATGATGTTTCAAACAAAATATGAATGCTCTCAGCCTTATGTTTTGTCAGAAGAAGATTTTTAAAGATTTTAAATTAGGGTGCACCCGGGCAGAGCCCAAATATGACAGCAGAGGAATAATCTTAAGAATTTCGGTAGAGGATCATCAGATAATGCTACATACCAAATATGAATGCTCTACCCATTATTGTTTGTCATCAGAAGATTTTTTAAAGATTTCCTTCTTTGTTTCTGTGTAAAATAGAGTGCGCCCGGGCAAAGCCCAAATATGACCGTAAGGGAATAATTTCAACAATTTTGGTAAGGGGTCAAGCAATGATGCTTCAAACAATATATGAATGCTCTAGCCGTTATGGTTTGTCACAAGAAGATTTTTAAAGATTTAAAAATAGGGTGCATCTGGGCAGAGCCCAAATATGACTGCAGAGGGATAATTTTAACAATTTTGGTAGAGGATTATCAGATAATGCTACATACCAAATGTAAATGCTCTAGCCATTAATGATTTGTCAGAAGAAGATTTTTTAAAGATTTCCTTCTTTGTTTCTGTGTAAAATAGGGTGTGCCCGGGCAAAGCCCAAATATGACCGTAAGGGAATAATTTCAACAATTTTGGTAAGGGGTCAAGCAATGATGCTTCAAACAAAATATGAATGCTCTAGCCGTTATGGTTTGTCACAAGAAGATTTTTAAAGATTTTAAAATAGGGTGCATCTGGGCAGAGCCCAAATATGACTGCAGAGGGATAATTTTATCAATTTTGGTAGAGGATTATCAGATAATGCTACATACCAAATATAAATGCTCTAGCCATTATGATTTGTCAGAAGAAGATTTTTTAAAGATTTCCTTCTTGGTTCTATGTAAAATAGGGTGTGCCCGGGCAAAGCCCAAATATGACCCCGGGAGAATAATTTTTACAATTTTGGTAAAGGCTCACCCAATGATGTTTCAAACAAAATATGAATGCTCTCCGCCTTATGGTTTGTCACAAGAAGATTTTTAAAGATTTTAAAATAGGATGCGCCCGGGCAGAGCCAAAATATCACCGCAGAAGAATAATTTTAACAATTTTGGTAGAGGATCATCAGATAATGCTACATACTTAATAGGAATGTTCTAGCCATTATAGTTTGTCATCAGAAGAAGTTTTAAAGATTTCCTTCTTTGTTTCTATGTAAAATAGAGTGCGCCCGGGCAAAGCCCAAATATGACCCTACAGGAATGATTTTAACAATTTCGGTAAGGGGTCACCCAATGATGTTTCAAACAAAATATGAATGCTCTCAGCCTTATGTTTTGTCACAAGAAGATTTTTAAAGATTTTAATTTAGGGTGCGCCCGGGAAGAGCCCAAAATATGACCCCAGAGGGATAATTTTAACAATTTCGGTAGAGGATCATCAGATAATGCTACACACCAAATATGAATGCTCTAGCCATTATGGCTTTTCATCAGAAGATTTTTTAAAGATTTCCTTTTTTGTTTCTATGTAAAATAGGGTGCGCCCGGGCAAAGCCCAAATATGACCCCGGGAGAATAATTTTTACAATTTTGGTAAGGGGTCACCCAATGATGTTTCAAACAAAATATGAATGCTCTCAGCCTTATGTTTTGTCAGAAGAAGATTTTTAAAGATTTTAATTTAGGGTGCGCCCAGGCAGAGCCCAAATATGACCGCAGAGGGATAATTTTAACAATTTTGGTAGAGGATCATCGGATAATGCTACATACCAAATATGGATGCTCTAGCCATTATGGTTTGTCATCAGAAGATTTTTTAAAGATTTCCTTCTTTGTTTCTATGTAAAATATGGTGCACCCGGGCAAAGCCCAAATACGACCCCAGGGGAATAATTTTAACAATTTTGGTAAAGGGTCACCAAATGATGCTTCATACAAAATATGAATGCTCTCGGCCCTATGGTTTGTCACAAGAAGATTTTTAAAGATTTTTTCAATTTTCAGCCATTTTGTTGCCATGGCAACCAGAGTTTTTGATGGAATTAAATTCTTTTCACAATTTTTGTAGACCTTCACCCAAGGAACATTCCTGCCAAGTTTTATCAAGATTGGCCATCTGGTTTAGGTGGAGAAGATTTTTAAAGAAATTGTTAACGGACAGACGGACAGATGGACGGACGGACGCCGGACGATGACCGATCACAATAGCTCCCCTTGAGCACGTTGTGCTCAGGTGAGCTAAAAAGAGCAAAATTCTGGCAACCAGCATTTTCTCCTTTTCCCACAATGTTTTTTAACCTTCCAAAACTAAGGTTCAATATTTGATTCTCATGTCATCTGCAAATGCTTTCAACTTGGACGAGTCTAAAATTCTGTTGTTTGGTTAAGAGTTAACAAGAGTAACATAAGGGAGTGCCTATGTTCAGCAACACTTGCTTTTTCAGGGATAATTTTATGTTTAAGAAGGGGCATTACTGTGTTGAAGATGTTTTGAGGGTTATCCCCTGTTTTGGTAAGCATTCCCCTTTTGATAGTAAACAAATAGCCAGAGTATGAGATTGCAGACAATGGCAGGGCAATGACTAGACCTCAACATTTGAGCCATGCTCTGTGAAAAGGGGGCTTAATACATCCACGAAAAGCATCAACCCAGGTCAGCCTGCACAGTCGCACAGGCTGACCTGGACCGCAACTTTTCACTATTGGTCAATTTTCTGTATGTCAAAGGACCACTCTACTTCCTGATTTAGCCGGGCATTACACAAAATTGATTTTATGGGTCCATAGCTACGTGATGAACTGCTTGGTATAATGGATCAAAAGCATTAAGCCCCCCTTTTGCCAGAGCATGGTTCATTTACTTTGAAATTAGCAGCGCTAAATATCTGGCAGAGCTCTATTCAAATGAAGAAATTGCTGTAAGAAGTACAAAGTTGTGTCTACCAAAGGCCTTTTAGAGGGACAGACAACCTGATTCCAGTATAGCACCATCATTTTTTTTTTTTATCGGGGAGGTGTAATTATAAACAGCAAAATATACTACCAGCAGCTTCGGTCTTTTCCTCCTCTGGTGTTTTTTCTTTCTCTTCTGATTTCTCTTTTTCTAATTTCTTCTCTTCAGTCTTTTCTTTGTCTTTCTTTTGAGCTTGTTTCATCTTCTCAGCCTAATATGATAGCAAAAAATGACATCAAATTAACCAGCGATAGCAGTTTTTAATACCCCTCAAGAGAAAACTTTTGAATGATTGATTATATGGTGTTTAATGCCATTTTCAACATTGTTTCAGTTATATTGTGGCGACGATTGCACCTATCAAAGCTTTCCTGGAGTTTCTTTTACCAGTATTCCGCACAATATTCTTTCCAAGCCACTGGCTGCTTTCCCACATAACCATCGAAGAAACAATGACCAGTAGTGAGAGAGGAATGATTCCTGTTGCAATGACTATCATCAATCCTTGGAAAGAAATTGGCCAAGCTGGGGATTTAATTAGCAACCCTCTGCTCTCAAATCCTGTACACTACCAGGGCTTGGCAGTAAAGTTTTGAAAGATGTCATGCACTAGAAATAACTGCTTACTAAACACAATTACAGGTTCTCATTCTCACACAAGTGTTTCATAAAGTACAAAGCAGCAGCTTTCATGGTTAGGAACAGGAAGATTTTCAACCTTTTTACTATATAAGCCTATGTAAAACTTGTGGATCCCGGGGGGGGGGGGGGGGGGGGGGGGCAATTTCTACCCTAAGGCTATAAATTGAACAATCTTGATAGAGGTCTACCAGACGAAGTCACATGTGAAATTTGATAGCCCTGGGCCTAATGGTTAGGGAAAAGAAGATTTTTTAAGTTTTTATTCTATCACCCTATTTAAGACTTGTGACCTCTTGGGACAGGCCAATTTTGAACCCTAGGCCTGGTGGTTAGGGAGAAGAAGATTTTTCAAGTTTACCTAATTTCCCAATATGGTTGCTTTGGAAACCTGAGTTCTGCATGAAATTAAATTCTTTGAACAACTTCGGAAGAGCTTGACCAAAGGTTAGAAACATTCCTGTGGAGTTAGGTTGCAAATGGCCTGGTAGTCTGGGAGGAGGAGATGTTTTAACCCTTAAGCTGCTGAACGCGACCCACCGACCTTTTGCAGATAGTGTAGATCAAGATCAGACTGCACAGAATGTGCAGTCTGATCTTGGATCTACACTGTCTGATATTTTTCTGCAAAAAATTAGGTTTAAAGGAACATTATTCAGGTTTTTTACTACTGGTTTGAAAGTTTTATTTAACTTGTTTATCATGATAAAGGTTAAGAATTGCTGACACACCATGCACACTGACTGACGTTGGACAATCACGTACCACGACAGCTCATCTTGAGCATTTCATGCTAGGATGAGCTAACAAACAATAAACTCTCACCTTTTTCTTTTCTTTTTCTCTTTCTTTCTTCTCCTTCCTTTTCTGAGCAGCAGTTTTCATGGTTCCTTCACCGCCTTCTTCTTCATCTTCTCCCCCTTCTTTCTCCTCATCACCATCTTTATCTTTAGTTTTCTTCTTCTTCTTTTTCTTCTTTTCATCCTCTTCATCATCCTCCAAATCTTCCATAGTAACCATTTTAGGCTCTGTTTTCTCCATGTCCTCAGTAACATCTGTGTTGTCAATATTCTCTTTCTTACCCTTCTTCTTCTTCTTTTTCTTCTTATCATCTTCATCATCTTCCAAATCCTCCATGGTTACAACTTTAGGCTCAACTTTTTCAACTTCATCCACAGCAGTTGTGTCAGGAACATTTTCAGTGTCTTCTTTTTTCTCTTTCCCTTTCTTCTTTTTCTTCTTCTTTTTATCATCTTCATCCTCCAGGTCCTCCATTGTGACAACTTTTGGTTCTGTCTTTTCCACATTACTCTCCTCTATTGCCATGCTGTTTTCATTCAACTGTTCAGTGTCCATATCTTCATTTAGAGCCTCTTTCTTCTTATCCTTTTTGGATTTCTTCCCTCCTGCCTTCTCCTTTGGCTTTTCAATTTCAGCCAGAAGAGCATCAATGTCTTCCTCTTCCTGATTCTTTTGTTTCTTCTTTTCCTTCTTTTTCTTCACTGGTTCTTGTTTTACAACTGGCTTTACTTCTTCTTCGCTTTCACTCTGCTGAAGAAAGAATAAAAATATGAGCCATGCTCTGGCAAAAGGGGGCTTAATGCATCTCCGTGATGGATGATACCAAGCAAGCCGTCACGTTATAATGGATACATCAAATGCATTCTGTCGAAAACTGTCTAAATCTTGAGGTAGACTGGTCCTTTGACATACAAAAAAATGACCAATAGCGAAAAGTTTCGGCCCAGGTCACCCTGACCTGGGTCGATACTTTTCGCAGATGCATTAAGCCCCCTTTTCACAGAGCTTGGCTCATATATATGAGCCATGGGGGTTTTATGCATTTGCAGAAAGTACTGACCCAGGTAAGCCTGCAGTCTACTCAGGCTGACCTAGGTCATCAACACCTGGCTTTTGATAAATTTTCTGCATGTCACGGGACCAGTCTACCTCATGATTCAATCGGTTGTAAGACAAATTACATTTTACGGATCCAAAATTATGTGACTGCCAGGTATAATGTGTAACAGAGATGCAATAAACTCCTTTTTGCCAGAGCATGGTTCATACATTTTTAAGCCTGTTCTTTACTTGACATTTTGAGTAAATGTTGGATGCAGAATTCCCAAACAAACTGCTTAACCCTTTCCCAAATGACAAATTTTGGACTGGTCCAAATTGGAAGAGTTTGCAGATGACAATTTTAAATTTGATGAAAATGGCAGAAAGTTCTCAAAAAGGGTAGAAAACACTGTGGGAAAAGGAGAAATTGCTCATTACGAGCAATTTCTCCTTTTCCCACAGTGTTTTCAAAAGACTTGTACTGCAGACACGTGAAAACCAGGGCTTGTTTGGGAAAGGGTTAACTCTTTACAACACAACAATATTTTAGATATGTACAAGTTGAAAGCATTTGCAGATGACAAATTAAATGTGGCTCAAATGATTGGATTTGTTTCTGAAAGGAAAGAAAACATTGTGGGAAAAAGGAGAGAATGCTGGTTAACAGCGTTTTCTCCTTTCCCACATTGTTTTCAAAAGTTTAATTTCCTTGGGGCGTTAAAACTCCGGACTGAGTGGTAATGGGTTCAATTAAAGGTCCCATTCCATACAATGTCATAAATTTTACTGTAGCAGTCCTTAAACCATAAAGAGCCTTTTTCAACTTTAACTACCTTTGCAATGAGTGTATATCAAGATCAGACAACACAAAATCTCAAGCCTGATCTTTGATCGACACTCTCAGCCTCACTTAGACGTTCTCACTTGAGAAGACATTATCATTTGAGCAACTTTTGATCTGTTGTTTGCAAAGGCTTTCAAAATAAACAAGTCCATCATTTTTTTTGCCTGGTAAAGAATTAATGAGAAATTGTTTGTCTGAAATGATTTATCTAAAACTTAGGTGTATACCAAGATCAGACTTCATCTATATCTAGGCTGATCTTGAACAACACTCTGTTTGACCCTTTCCCAAGTTTTAAAAACTCTAAGGAAAAGGAATTTAGGTAAGCAACATTTTCTCTTTTCCCACAATGTTTTCTACCCTTAAAAAAAAATTATATCCTAATTTCTGCAACATTTGGTTTGTCGTCTGCGACTGCTTACAATTTGGACTGGACTACAAGTTTGTTGCTTGGTAATGAGTTAATTGGTATGATAAAGGGTAAAGTTTTAACGACCCTGGAGAAGGCTTTAGAAAACATTGTGGGAAAAGGAGAAAATACTGGAAACCAGCATTTTCTCCTTTTCCCACAATGTATTCCACCCTGATTGAAGACAGAAGTCATCGTTTGGGTAAATTCTAATTTGTTGCCTGCAAGTGCTTTGAATTTAGTTGAGTCCAAAACTTTATCATTTTGTAAAGAGTTGAAACTTACTGGCGAGTTCATCTGGTTATCACTTCCCTCATCGTCCATGATCAACATGGAAAAAGCTGCTTTCTTCTTGGATTTCTGGTTACTTGGCATAATTTCTTCGTCTTGCTCCTCCTCGCTGTCTTCCTGCTTCTGTTTCTTCTTTTTCTTCTAAATTGGAAAATAAATACAGAAAGAGTTACCTGTTCATTTGTAAGGTGTTCAAAGGCGTTTTCAACATTACTAGCTTGGCAGTTTTTGAAGAAAACATCGAGGTACTGTCATAGCCCTGTTATCTGTGTCGGGAAAAAACTTTGACATTTTGCAATATCTCAGTCATCACTGAAGATATTTACTTCAAACTCTGACTTGTTAACTAATATCAAAAGGGGAACCCATACAACAAGGGCAGGTAAACATCAAAATATTTTCACACAGTTACGCCTCTTTTTCGACTAAGAATTTTCACTGGAAATCGATCTATTTCTAAAAGCAAGTACAGCCAACCGTTGGCACCGCATGTTGTGCTTGTTTCACTCATATAATGGCAACCAAAGCACCTAGCCATGCTTTCCTGGCGTTTCTTTCACCAGTACAATGTCCAGTGGTAAGAGACCAGTGACTACCATCAAGCCTTGAACGGCATTTAGCCTAACTGAGAAACAAAACTAGCGATCCCTGGGTTTAACCCTTTACTAAATGACAAAATTTTAGACCCGTCCAGTTTGAAAGCATTTGCAGACGACAATTTCAGTGTGGCTCAAATGATATGATTTTTCTCTGATAGGATAGAAAACATAGTGGGAAAAGGAGAAAATGCTGGTTACCAGCATTTTATCCTTTTCCCACAATGTTTTCAAAAGGCTTTTTCCTCAGGCTTGTCAAAAGTCTGGATTATGTGGTAAAGGGTTAAGGCACTGTCAAGTAACGACAGAGCAACTAGGCTCACTAGAGAAGACAGAGAGAGAGAGAGAGAGAAAAAAGCATACGAGAACAACAGAAAATGAGCTGTGGTGCAAAACACTGCTATTCATCCTCCTCCTGTAAATGAGCCATGCTCTGTGAAAAAGGGGGCCTAATGCATCTGCCAAAAAGTATCAACCCATGTCAGCCCGCCCAGTCTGTACAGGCTGACCTGGGCAGAAACTTTCTGCTTTTGGTGAATTTTCTGCATGTCCAAGGACCATTCTACCACAGGATTCAGACAGTTGTAAGGACTAGCTTGGAATAATGCACCAAGGAGATGCATTAAACCCCCTTTTGCCAGGGCATGGCTCATACACAAAGCTTCACAGTATTCAAGCCAGATTGTACCAGAGATTTAACTCTACCACATGGCAAAATTTAAGATTTGTGGTCTGAAAATGCTTTCAATTTGGACAAGTCTAAAATTTTGTTGCCTCCTAAATAATTAATTCAGATTGTTAACCATTTACCACACAATCCTGAGTTTTAACGATCCTAAGAAATATGCCTTCTGAAAACATTGTTGGAAAAGGAGAAAATGCTTGCGACAAGTATGTCTCCTTCTCCCACGTTTTCTAACCTTCCAAAGAAAAATCCAATCATTTGAGTAACATTTAATTTATGGTCTGCAAATGCTTTCCATTTGGACAAGTATGCAATTTTGTTAGTTGGTGAAGAGTTTATCCCCCTATTGCCAACGATATTTCAAGGATATTTTCAAAAGTTTTCTACCGCAAATTTGATTCAACTCACCAGATGACAAAATCTAGACCAGTCCAAATTAACCCTAAGCTGTTAAGCGTGACTCACAGACCTTTTGGGGACAGTGTAGATCAAGATCAGAGTGCACAGAACATGTAGTCTGATCCTGAATTTACACCGTCTGATAAGGAGATATTTTTCTTCAAAAATGTAAGTTTGAAACAGCATTATTCAGGTTTTTTACTAGAATTGAAAGTTATTTGGTAGGATAAGAGCTAAAGGCATTTACTGATCCGAATTATGAAATTTATCTTTGAAAGGTAAGAAAACATTGTGAGGAAATGGTAAACATGCTGGTTACCAGCATTTTCTCCTTTTCCCACATTGATTCATAAGCCTTCTTCCTCAAGATTGTTAAAATACAAGATCGATTAGTAAAGGGTTTAAAGATGATTATCAAAAAAATTAACCTTTTCTTTCTTATTCACGATGACAGGGGTTTCTTCCTCTTCGTCAACTTCCTTTGTTCCTGTATTAGTATCGAGTGACAGTGAAGCGATTTCAGAAGCAACATCGTCCTCCCTGTCAAAAATTGAGACAAAAATCAATTTCATAATGTTAACTCTTTACCACACAATCACGGCTTTTAACGACCCTGAAGAAAAGGCCTTTTGAAAACATTGTGGAAAAAGGAGAAAATGCTGGTAACCAGCATTTTCTCCTTTTTCCACAATGTTTTCTAACCTTCCCAAAACAAATTTCAATTTTTGAGTCACATTTGTCATCTGCAAATGCTTTCAATTTGGACAAGTCTAAAATTTTGTCGTTTGGTAAAGGGTCAATGAAATGTAATAATAAACTAATTACATGCAGTAACTAATCCTTTTTTGGTGGTAATACACCCTCTTTCATTTCAAACAAGGAAAAACAATACAGTTTTAGAACTCCCCCCTCCCTCTTGCAATCAGCGTTTGTGTGGTTAATACTTGGTATGATATAATTGTTTCACATAATTTCATAGGTCATCTACATTTTCCATTGTTTCCATAGTCTATGCTCCATTTCTCCTATGACAAAAATATAGATAAATGCTACTGTGGGATCAATTAAAATCACCAATATTGTACTGGAATTTCTCTTAAAAAAAAAAAAAAAACATCAATTCTTAGTAAGGGTAGAAAATATTCAGGGAAAATAAGAATATACTGGCTACAAGCATTTTCACCATTTTTTTTTTCCAGACAACTTCTTCAGGAAGGTAAAAACATAGGTTTATTGAATCATTTTAAAAAAGGTTCAATGCTTTTAGACGGTCATAAAAAGCAAGTGGTTGCTTTGAAAGAGTGTTGTCTATAGTGCTTGTTGTAGATATAAACTCCTGCAACACCTAGGTAAGTCCATCTTTACTGAAATACCATAGAAATGTACAAATGAAAACAACAAGCAGACAAATGCCTAAAATAGCATGTTTGACAGTTTCAGAAGGGCTTGGTGGTACAGTGTCAGATTCATGACCAGGAAGCCCCTGGTCCGAGCCCCACTGAATCCACTAGGTTTTCCATGGGAGTGTTGTTGGGCAAGACACTTCAGAGCCCCAGCCTTGTACTCGTGAAATCCAGGAAATAGATAAATATCAGGGTTTTCATTTAAAGCCGACTGCCGATCAAAAACATTGGTTGAAATCGGCCTTTAATCGGTTGTTTTTGCTCGATCTTTGAAAAATCGATCACGTTGTTTATATTGAAAATATTTCACGCGTTGGTAACTGTACTGCGACACCGGTTCAATTTTACCGCGAAACCAGAAACCGTTGGTTTATGAATGTTACGCGGTCATTCATTGGATACTTGCATCCAATTATCCAGTCGTAGGCGACGATACGTTTCTCCAATCTCCATTTGGTAATCATGGACGCCAAAGCCTAGGCGGTCCCCTTTACCCCCGGCCTGTTGTTTTTGTCTGTTGCTTCATTTCAAAATGAAAACCCTGAAATATGTGAGCTGTCCCCCTGATATGACTGAAATAATGTTGAATGCGGCGTAAAACACCATTCAATCAATCAATCGAAAACTGAAGGGATATCAAAATCACTAACAAGAAAAAAAAAACCTTTACCAATCATCATTCTTTTTCTTTTTCCTTTTCTCTTTCTTTGACTGCTTTGTAGGTTTGTTTTCGTCTTCAATTTTTTCTCCAACCTCAGTATCTGACAAGTCCTCCCTGAAATATTATTGAGATACCAGCTGTTTAACTCTATTTAACCCATTACCAGATTACAAAATTTTAGCCTTGTCCAAATCGAAAGCATTTGCAGATGACCATTTCATTATGCTGCAACTGGTGCAATTTTTCTTCGATAGGGTAGTAAAACATTTGTGGGAAAAGGAGAAAATGCTGGTTACCTCCTTGAAATAAATCATGTTTTCAATCGAACAATTTAGAAATTTGATTTAATGTCCATATTATTTTAGTGAGGTTAACGTGTATCAGGTTAACCACCGTCAAATAATGTATTCTATAATTTGCCTTGGAGGATGCGAACAAATATGTTAGGAGAAAATGCTCGTTCATGGCTTTCCCTCGGGTCCCAAAATATTTTCAAAGCTTTCTTCTTTGGTTAGAGTTGCAAAAACACGGAGTTGTATTTGAATATGGCTAAGATATAATAGGACTTCATCAAAATACAAAAAGCGCCAAGCAAAATTTTTAGAATTCGTGAAAAAAAAAAAATTTCTGTCCAAATTCACTGTTAACAAATTAATTTTTCGAGGTACTTACACGTCCTGTCCTTTCGATTTATTTTTGGGTTTACCCATGGTAAAAATTATTGCACAACATTAACTTGATACCCAGGCTAAATATATCGTTTCCGAAACGATAAAAATATTGTCATTCAACTAAACTAGTCTTTCACAATTTTTCAACATATGGCAGGGCATGCAATCTTTCACTTCCGGGTCAACAGAAGGTATTGGTAAAACGCGAGCTATTCGCAGACGACATTTTTCGCCATACAGAGGACCACCTTTGAAAACCTTGCGACGAAGGCAAAAATGCATGTGACAAAATTTGTACTATTAACCATTTATTACGATTTTTATTCTCACATATTCTGGGTGTTTTAACAATTTAACAGACGACAAATATGGAAGAATTTGCAGACGACAAATTATATACTGAAATGAATTTGAAAGCTTTTGTAAACATTGTGGAGAAAAGTAGAAAATACCGGTATTTTCTCCCCTTCCCACAATGCTTTTTGTCCTATCAAGGACAAATTTGATCGGGTTATTCCTTTACTGCACGATGAAATTTTACACTTGTGTAATATTGACAATAGGCTGATTTGCAGACTAGATTTGCAGATTAACTCTGTAGCAAACGAAAAAGTATTATGCTTGCCCAAATTGAAAGCATTTACACACGACAAATCATGTATGAATCAAACAAAAGTAGATCTAGACCTATTTGGTTTTAAAAGTTTAGAAAACACTGTGGGAAAAGGAGAAAATGCTGGATACCAGTGTTTTCAAAAGAGCACTTCATCAGAGTCATTAAAACACAGCATTGTATGGAAAAGAGTTAAAATGTGACTCAGCAAGTAAAATTTGGTTTGGGAAAGTTAGAAAACATTGCAGAAAATGAGGAAATGCTGTTTTACAGCACTTTATCTTTTTTTCACAATGTTTTCAAAAGCTGTCTTTCTCAGGCTTGTTAAAACTTGTGACTGTATGGTAAAGAATAAATTAACCCTTTACCACACAATCCCAACTTTTAACGACCCTGAGGAAGAAGGCTTTTGAAAACATTGTGGAGAAAGGAGAAAATGCTGGTAACCAGCATTTTCTCCTTTTCCCACAATGTTTTCTACGCTATCAGGGACAGATCTTGTCATTTTGTCACATTTAATTTGTCGTCTGCAAATGCTATCAATTTGGACCAGTCTAGAATTTTGTCGTGTGGTAAAGAGTTAAAGTAACAATAGCTACCAAAAGTACACAAAGCAGTTGTTGAAATGCATTTAAATTTAACACTTTACCACACAATCCCGAGTTTTAACGGCCCTGAGAAAGAAGTCTTTTGAAAACATTGTGGGAAAAGGAGAAAATGCTGGTAACCAGCATTTTCTCCTTTTCCCACAATGTTTTCTACCCTTCCCAAAACAAATTTCAATTTTTGAGCAACATGATTTCGTTGTCTGCAAATGCTTTGAATATGGACCAGTCTAAAATTTTGTCATTTGGTAAAGAGTTAAATAATAGGTCTAGATCTATCTTTTAAAAGTATGTAAATTAGTGTAAAGATGACAATCTTTTATTGAACGGTCGACCCAAGTTTTAGTCGCTGGCAGACAAATTAATTTCAAACTAGATTGCCAGTCACTCTAACTTTTGATTTTTTTTGCCTGATTTTAAAATTCATCTTTTTGCCAGTGGCTAACACTTGGATCGACCACACAATAACAGTTTGTCATCTTCACAGTAATTTTGATACTTTTAAGTGGTCTGAATTAAATTTAGATGCATTTTAACACGCACTTGTTTACTTTTGGCAGCTATTATTACTTAAGGTGTGGGATTAGTAAATCAGGAGTACTTGTACGATTCTTGGTGGGAGCAGGAGCTTTTGTTGCGATTGTTTAGTTAGTTTAGACATATTTATCTGACATCACATGTGAAACACGTTCTTACAACTTAAATCAATCACTCTCAGTAACTTTTTTCCTACAAAACTTAACCAACCATTCTTAAGAACATTCTTGGTCTTAAATATCCAAGGTTTTCTAAATTTGAAAGTAACACAACTTCTGATTGGCTAAACCAAATGGTTTAGCCAATCAGAAGTCGTGTTACTTTCAAATTAAGAAAACTGTGGAGAATAAGACTAGGAACGTTCTTAAGAATGATTGCTGAATACAGACCCAGTACTCCAAGCCATGACATGGGTAGTTCCAAAGGTTGAAACTGCTCATCATGGAACTGGAACCCAGAATCTTTGGTGTAAGTGGCCGGTGCTCTGCTTCTGCACCATTAACTCCAACAATGGAAAGACACCTGAGAGACCAGACCTAACATTGTTGAAACCCATAAAGCACTCTGTCAACTCATAACGCTTTACCACACAGTCCCAACTTTTAATGACCCTAAGAAAGAAGCCTTTTCAAAACATTGTGGGAAAAGAAGAAAATGCTGGTAAACAGCATTTTCTCCTATTCCCAAAATGTTTCCTAACCTTCCAAAACCAAATTTCAGTTTTTCAGTCACATTTGTTTTGTCGTCTGCAAATGCTTTCAATTTGGACTAGTCTAATATTTTTTCATTTGGTAAAGAGTTAAGTCTTAACCACACAGCATATATTAGACTGGTCCAGTTTGAATTTGTTTGCAGATGACAAATTTAATGTGGCTCAAGCAATGGAATTTTTTTCTCTGAAATGGTAAAAGACATTGAGTAAAAAGGAGAAAATGCTGGTTACCAAAGGCTTCACAATGTTTTCCAAAGCCTCTATTCTAAGATCGTTAAAACATGATAATGTGATGTAAATGCTTAACCCTTTACCACACAATCCAGAGTCTTAATGACCCTGGAGGAAAAGCCTTTTGAAAACATTGTGGGAAAAGAAGAAAATGCTGGTAACCAGCATTTTCTTCTTTTCCCACAATGTTTTCTAACCTTTCATTGAAAAATCCAGTTTTTTGAGCCATATCTTATTTGTCGTCTGCAAATGCTTTCAATATGGACAAGTCTTAAATTTTGTCGTTTGGTAAAGGGTTAAGTGAGCTGTCACCATTATATGGCTGAAATTATGTTGAAAGTGGCATCAACCAATCTACCAATCAATCAACCAACCAACCGACTGACTGGCCAAATTTGGATGAACCCTTTGCCAAACAATCCTGAGTTTTAACGACCGCAAGAAAGAAGCCTTTTGAAAATGTTGTGAGAAAAGGAGAAAAACTGGGGACCAACATTTTTTCCTTTTCCCATAATGTTTTCTACTTTTTTTTAAGAGACAAATCACATGTTTAGTTTCTCGTCTACAAAATGCTCTCAATATGGATTAGTCTAAAATTTTGTCATGTGCTAAAGGGTTAAATTGGGTTTTCGTCTGTGATAAAGCAGAAAACAGCGTAGTTACCTACATTTACCCCTGTTCCCACAATTTTTTCAAAAGGCGTTTTCCTCAGGGTTCTTAAAACTCATGATTATGTGGAAAAGTGTTGAAAAACTACAGGTATATAGAAAGGTGCACTGTCTACTGTGAAAAAATATGATAAGCATTTAAAAAAAAAAAAAACAGCTTGAAATTTCTGAACAAGTCTGAGAATTACTCTTGACTCTCTTTTTTAAATTGATTTTTAAGTTAACTCCCTTAGTTTTGATTTCGTTCATGCAGTGTAGCATAACCGGAGACTTCTACACATGGCTCTAAATCTAAATAACAAGGCCTGCTATCTTAACTCTTTTATCACCGAGCCTCTGTAGTTCAGTGGGTAGCCTACAGGACTTTAGAACAGGAAGTCGCAGGTTCGATTTCTGGTTCGGCCAATTTTCTTTCCAAGGATTGATGATAGTCATTGTGACAGGATTCATTTCTCTCTCACCAGTGACCATTGTTTCGACATTGGCTCTGTGGGAAAGCACCCAGTGGCTTGGAAAGAATATTGTGTCAAGCATGGATAGGTGCACTGTCCGCCGCAATATATCGGTAACTGTGATACTTTTAAAATGGCGTTAAAACACTAAACAATCAATCAATTAACTTAACTCTTTTACCAAACAACAAAATGTTACACAGGTCCAAATTGAAAGCATTTGCAGACAACAAATAAAATGTCACTCAAATGATCAGATATTTCTATGAAAGGGTAGAAAACATTGTAGGAGAAGGAGAAAATGCTGGTTATGAACTCCTATTTCCACAATGTTTTCAACACATTTTTCCACCAGGGTTGTTAAAGTTTGAGATAAAGATCTTTAACCCTTTACCAAACGACAAAATTTTAAACTGGGCCAACTTGAAAGCATTTACGGCATTTACAGATGGCAAAATAAATGTGATTCAAAAATTGAAACCTGTTTTCAGCCAGTTTTTAACCCATTTCATCTTTATTTTGTAAAACTATAATCTTTCTTGGATCTTCATACCAAATATTGCTCCTGAAGGTTTGCAAACTTGCACAGATTACTACTGATTGAAAACGCATTTCATTTTCTGGAGACCTTCAAAGAAATCACTGTAGTTGTTTTCTGTTTCAAATGAGGACAAATCCTTTGGTTTTCCCTATCCCTTATACTATACATATCGGACATTCATCTATGTTTTCACAGTTGAATAAATTCTGAGCCATTCTACACACTGTCAAGTTTTAATAGCATTTTTTTTTTTCTGTCTGTCTGTTAGGATGTATCTTTAAATAAATCCTGTAAACAATAAACTACATTCCAAAACATACATATGAGCCATGCTCTGGCAACAGGGGGCTTAATGAATCTCTGTGATGTCTGTGATGCATTGTACCAAGCAAGTCATCATACAATTACAAATCCATAAAATCCATTTTGTCTAACAACAGGCTGATTCATGAGGGAAACTGGTCCTTTGACATGCCAAAAATTGACCAGTAGCAAAAGATTTTGATCCAGGTCAGCCTGCACAGACTGCACAAACTGACCTGGGTCGATACTTTTTGCAGAATGCATTAAGCCCCCTTTTCACAGAGCATGGTTCATATACATTTATTTTTTTTCCTAAATTCATGGTACTGGTGTTGAGTTGTTGTTTCTGGTTTTGAATTTTTGTATACATAAATGTGACAAAATATAAATGTTTAACTCTTTACCACATGACGAAAATGTAGACTTGACCAAATTCAGAACATTTGCAGACGACAAAGTAAATGTAACTCAAAAAAACGAAATTTCTCTTCAGAAGTGTTTCCCACAATGTTTTCAAAAGCCATTTTCCTTGGGGTCGTTAAAGGTTGGGATTTGCTTGGTAAAGAGTTAACCCTTTCCCAAACAAGCCCTGGTTTTCACGTGTCTGCAGTACAAGTCTTTTGAAAACACTGTGGGAAAAGGAGAAATTGCTCGTAACGAGCAATTTCTCCTTTTCCCACAGTGTTTTCTACCCTTTTGGAGAACTTTCTGTCATTTTCATCAAATTTAAAATTGTCGTCTGCAAACTCTTTCAAATTGGACCAGTCTAAAATTTATTGTTTGGGAAAGGGTTAAATATACCTCTGAGAGAATGTGATGTTATCTTTCACAAGATGTGCGCACACCACGCACACGCGCGCACGCATGCACACACACACACACACACACACACATGGTACGAGTAGTTTCCTGAATCAAATGTTTGGAAACCTGTCTGACATGTCTGTATCCGAATAGATAACAGAATGGAGGCCAAGTATCTTACCACATGCAAACCAATTAAGATATATTTCCTGTATAATTGAATATAAACAAGATACATTTCTTGCATCATTTCCTTTGTATAAGCACCCAAAATCTATGGTATATATACAGATTAACTCTTTACCAAACGACAAAATTAAAGACTGGTCCAAATTGAAAGCATTTGCAGACAACAAAATAAATTTGACTAAAAAATTGAAATTTGTTTTGGAAGGGGAAGAAAACATTGTGGGAAAAGGAGAAAATGCTGGTTACCAACATTTTCTCCTTTTCCCACAATGTTTTCCAAAGCCTTCTCTTTCAGGGTTGTTAAAATTTGAGGCTGTGTTGTAAAGGGTTAAATTACGCACTTGCCCAAAGGATCAGCAGTGTAGCTTTCCCATATCAATCTTTTGGTGCATGACATGTTGGCGAAAGGGTGTTGCATCGAAATCCATACAAATTTACCATTTAAAATACCAATAGCTAAACCCTAGATTTATTTTATGAAAAGCCCTGTCTGGGAGGAAGATCCACAATATGTCTGGATTAGGGTAAGGGTCAGGGCTAGGGATCGAACATGGTTTTCAATGAAATGTTGTGGATCCCCAGTCTTTACCAACATACCAGTAGTGCCGCTGAGCCCCGTAGCTCAGTCGATAGCGTGCAGGACTTGAGAACGGGAGGTCGCTGGTTCGATCCCCGGCTCGGCCAATTTCTTTCCGAGGATTGATGATAGTCATTGCGACAGGATTCATTCCTCTCTCACCGCTGACCATTGTTTCGACGGTGGTTATGTGGGAAAGCAGCCAGTGGCTTGGAAAGAATATTGTGCGGAGTACTGGTAAAAGAAACTCCAGGAAAGCATGGATAGGTGCACTGGCCACCGCGATATAACTGAAATAATGTTGAAAACAGCGTTAAACACCATACAATCAATCAATCAATACGAGTAGTGCCAATTGATACAAGAACATTGTCAGATTTCATCTGCACATGGGCAAGCAAACTCAGATAGTAAAGAACTTAACCTTTTCCCAAACTACAAATCTTGGTTTCTTCCATATCCAAACATCTGAGGACTACAAATTCAAAATTGATACCAAGTAGAATAAAGCTCCTTGATAGGATAGAAAATGTTGTGGGAAAAGAAAAAAATGCTGGTTACCAGCATTTTCTCCTTTTCCCACAATGTTTTCAAAAGGCTTCTTTCCCAGGGGCGTCAGAAGGCGGCACTGTGCAATAAAGAGTTAACCACATGACAAAATTTTTGACTGGCCCAAACTTAAAGTATTTGTACATGACAAATGAAAGGATTTGTTGCTGAAAGGTTAGAAGTTCTAACATCATGGGAAAAGGAGAAAATGCTGGTTATCAGCATTTTCTCCTTTTCCCATGATGTTTTCAAAAGTTTTATTTCCCACAGGTGCTAAAACTCGCCATTGTGTGGTGAAGGGTTAACACCATTTTCAACAATATTTCAGTTATATTGCTGCTGCTGGTGCATCTCTTCTATGCTTTCCTAGAGTTCCTTTTACTTACCAGCTGATTACCAGCATTTTCTCCTTTTCAAGCCAGGTTTTTAAAAGCTTTCTTCCATAGAGTTGTTAAAATTTGGGTTGTTACAGGGTTAAAGGAACATAGAGAGTAAAATTTGCAACTTTGTTTGCATGGTGTTTAATGTTGTTGTCAATATTTCCCATTTCAATGACTATCATCAATTCGTGGGTATAAATTTTGCCTAGCTAAAATTAAAACCGCAGACGCAGGATTGCCAATATATTACTGACAGAGCTACAATGCTCCGTCTCCAGTGCCACATCAGTTCTGGGTTAGGGCTCTGAAGTGCCTTGCCCAAGGACAATTTTACGAAAACTCAATGTTTAAGGTGAGGATCTAACCCTGGACCTCTGAATTACTAATCCAATGCCCCGAGGCACACAGGACCATGTCTGTAAAAGCAGGTAAAGTTTTGCCAAATGCTGAAAGGGTTTGACGGGAAGAAAAATGTTATCATAAAACAATGAAGAAAGAAATCAAGCCCATCATCCAATCAAAACAATAACTTCCTCGCTGTCTGCACATGTCATATTCTTCGAAGATGATAAATGCCACCTAGGGAAAGATAATGATAACTTCCTTTATCATATACCAGTACCTGAACATTTGGCGGCTCACATGGATAAAATATCACACACAATACAGAGGTCCAGATAGAGGGAGTGATTTAGATTTCAAAATTGAAAATATTAATCACTCTCCACTAAACACTATGTTATGGGTACTCATTAGAATTGTCTCATCGAGACGATTCTAATGAGTACCCACAACATAGGGTTTGGAAGGGAAATAATGGATTTAGAATACTATCACTCCCTTCCATCTGGAGGACAAAAAAAAATCTGTATCTACACGGGTACCAATCCATACACTGTCAAATACAGTTTCAAATATGGTATGATGATGTCTTTCATGCATGAAATACATTGATAATGCTTACGATTTGATTGGTCAAAATGTTATGTTATAATATTCATCCGGTCCATAGTTGCAAAATGGGTTCTATGTGTTCATAATGATTATGTGATGATGTGCTTGGTATGATGCATCAAAGAGAAGCATTAACTCTTTCCCAGACGACAAATTTTGGACTGGTCCAAATTGAAAGAGTTTGCAGACGACAATTTTAAATTTGATGAAAATGGCATAAAGGTCTCAGAAAGGGTAGAAAACACTGTGGGAAAAGGAGAAATTGCTCGTTACGTGCAATTTCTCCTTTTCCCACAGTGTTTTCAAAAGACTTGTACTGCAGACACATGAAAACCAGGGCTTGTTTGGGAAAGGGTTAACATCCCCCGCTTCCCCCCCCCCACACACACACACACACATTTGCCAGAGCATGGCTCTCAAATAAATTTTCAAAATTGAGAATTGACACTTTTTGTCTTTTTCATGGAGGTTATCAAATCATCTGTCTCTTCAGCCGACAAATTTTCAGACTTGTATAAGTTGAGAGGACTTACTATATTGTCTGTTGCTAATATAGTGAGATTCATGTTTAAGAGGGCAAAAAACTTTGATGGATAATAAGAAAAAGCTGGTAACTAGCTATATTGTCTGTTACTAATGTAGCCAAATGAGATTCATGTTTAAGAGGGCAAAAAACTTTGTTGGATAATAAGAAAAAGCTGCTTATCAGCATTTCCTACTTTTCCCACAATCTGTCAAAAGCCTTCTTTCTCAAGGTCACCAAGTTCAGAGGATTGTGGGTTTTCCCATGATATTTTTTCATCTTTTCATGCAGATTGTCAAACCTTTCCACGACCTTCTCAACAAAGGACAAAATTTTCTAGAATTATTTAACTCTCTACCACACAATCCCGACTTTTGACGACCCCCAAGAAGGAAGCATTTTGAAAACATTGTGGCAAAAGAAGAATATGCTGGTAACCAGCATTTTCTTCTTTTCCCACAATGTTTTCTACCCTTTAAGAGACAGATGTTATGTTTTGAGCTACATTTAAAATGTCGTCTGCAAATGCTTTTAATTTGGACTAGTCAACATTTTTGTCGTGTGGTAAAGAGTTAAATTGAAAGCATTTTGTAGGTGACAAATTGACTGTTGTTACAACAAAAGGATCTGTCTTTGAAAGCTTATAAAAAAGCATCGATGGAAAAGGAGAAAATGCTGCTTATGAGCCTTTTCTCCTGTTCCCACAAAGTTTCAAAAGCCTATTTTTTCTCAGGGTCATTAATTCTTTATCAAAAGATAAAATTTTAGACTTGTCCAAATTGAAAGCATTTGCAGATGACAAAATGTGATCCAAAAATTGATTTTTTTTGGTGGGGGGGGGTGGATATAGAAACATTGTGGGAAAAGGAGAAAATGCTGGTTACCGGCATTTTGTCCTTTTCCCACAATGCTTTCTATCCTTCTTAAAACGAATTTCCGATTTTGAGTCCTGTTTATCTTGTCGTCTGCAAATGCTTTGAATTTGGACTAGTCCAAAATTTCGTCGTTTACCAAACGACAGAATTTTAGACTAGTCCAAATTAAAAGCATTTGCAGACAACAAAATAAATGTTACCCAAAAATTGAAAATTGTTTGGGAAGGATAGAAAACATTGTGGGAAAAGGAGAAAATGCTGGTTACCAACATTTTCTCCTTTTCCCACAATGTTTTCAAAAGGCTTCTTCCTCAGGGTTGTTAAAAGTCGGGATTGTGTGGTAAAGGATTAACAAAGAGGTTGAATGCAAACTGATATGGAAAACCACCCCAAGTAAAAGGGATTTTTTTGTTTTCACACAACATGCTGTCAGAGGGCTGTTGATTGGTTCGTTTTTTATCTTTTTATACAGATTGAGAATTCTTCCTTCTAATATCTTACCACTAACATCTTACCAGAGGACAAAATTCTAGAATTATCCGTTCAAAATTGAAAGCAATTGTAGCTGCTTATAATACAAAAAGGATTTGTCTTTGAAAGGGTGGAAAAGTAAAATGATGGAAAAGGAGAAAATGCTTGTAACCAGCATTTTGTCCTTTTTCTCAAAATGTTTTCATACAAAAGCTTTCCTTGCTCACAGTCATTAAAACACGAGACCATTCCGTTATGGAATAACTCTTTACAAAACGACAAAATTTTTTGACTTGTCCAAATTCAAAGCATTTGCAGACAACAAAATAAATGTGAATCAAAAATTGAAATTTGTTTTGGGAAGGGAAGAAAACATTGTTGGAAAAGGAAAATTTGCTGGTTACCAGCATTTTCTCTTATTCCAACAATGTTTTCAAAAGGCTCTTTTCTGTAGACACTTTTAAAATGTTTACTCTGTGTAGATATTCCCTTTGGAATATAAGTGGATTTGGCATATATTATTACTCCTTTCTGTAGGGTCGTTAAAACCTGGGATTGTCTGGTAAAGGGTTAATGCAAATTGATATGGAGGGGGGTGAGGGGGATAGCGGCAGAAGTGAAACTACCTAAAGAGAGGGGGGGATTTATTGTTGTCACATGATCATACTGTAAGAGGACATTGATTGGTGCATTTTGTCTTTTCATGCAGAGTGTAAAAGCTTCCCTGTAACTTTTTACCAGATGATAAGATTTAGATTTGTCCAAGTTGAAAGCACCCGTGCTGTTTGTGTGGTGTTTAACACTGTTTTTAACATTTTTCAGTTATATTACCGCTGGTAGTACACCTGTCCTAGCTTTTTTGAAGTTTCTTTCACAAGTTTCAAAGTTCTAAGCTGGTGCACGACAGTTTGTCGAAAGGGTGTTTTGTCGAAATCCGTTTATGTTTTTAAAATACCGATTGCTAAATTCCTAGATTAATTTCATGAAAAGCTCTGTCTGAGAGGAAGATTTGAGCAACAATTTGTCTGGGTTAGGGTACGGGTCAGGGCTAGGGATCATTTTCGATGAACATGGTTTTCAACGAAATGTCGTACACCAGTTCTAAGCACAACCTTCTTTCCAAGCTACTGGTAGCTTTTCTACATAGATATTGTTTAAACAATGTTCGGGAGTGAGACAAGAATGAAGCATGTCGCAATGACTATCATCAATCCTCTGGGAGATTTTGGCAAGGCTGAGGATTCAAATCAGCGACTCTTAGGTCTCAAGCTCCTTCCCAAACAATCCCATGTTTATCTATTCTGAAGAAGAAACCTTTCGTAAATATTGTGGGTAAAGGAGAAACCAGCATTTCTTCCTTTCCCATGATGTTTTACCACTTGTTAATGCACAAGTTCCATCATTTGAGTGCATTTAACCCTTAACCACACAATGCCAACTTTTAACGACCTTGGGAAGGAAGCCTTTCGAAAAAATTGTTGGAAAAGGAGAAAATGCCAGTAACCAGCATTTTCTCCTTTGTTCCACAATGTTTTTTTACCATATCAAAGAAAAAGTGCACCATTTGAGCCACATCGAAATTGTTGTCTGCAACTGTTTTCAATTTGGACATGGCTAAAATTTTGTCATCTGGTACAGGGTTAATTTGTCACATGCATATGCTTTGAATTTGGACAAGTCTGAAATGTTCTCACCTGGTACAAAGGTAATAACAGTGAAAACATTAAAAAGAAAATGAGGTATAGTTTATGACTAGCACTTTCTCCTTTTACCACAATGGTTTTTTGTTTCTACCATTTCACAGAAAAAATCTAATAAATTGAGCCAAGGTTAAAGGGTCATCTGCAAAATGGTTTAAACCCTTTACCGTACAACAAAATTTTACACCAGCAAAAATTGAAAGCTTTAGCAGACCAAAATACAAATGTTACTCAAAAATTGAGATTGGTTTTGGGAAGAGTAGAAAACATTGTGGAAAATGGAGAAAAATTATTGCTGGTTACCAGCATTTTCTCCTTTTCCCACAATGTTTTCAAAAGCACTTTCCCTCTGGGTCATTAAAAGTCAGGATTGTGTGGTAAAGGGTTAAATTTAGACTGGCCTTCAGTTTTACTGTTAGGTAAAGTCTTAAACCATAGAAAGCATTGTGGGAAATGGGTAAAATGCTTGTTACCAGCATTTTCTCTCTTTCCCACAACATTTTCAAAAGTCTTCTTCCTCTGAGCTGTGAAAATGATAAGAGTGTTTGATGGTAAAATTTAATTTTTGTTGAGAAATTGACTTTTTTTGCATTAACTCTTTGCCAAACAACAAAATTTTAGACTTGTCAGAATTGAAAGCATTTGCAGATGACAAAATTAATGTGAAAAAAAAATTATTTTTTGTTTTGGGAAGGGTAGAAAACATTGAGGGAAAAGGAGAAAATGCTGGTTACCAGCATTTTATCCTTTTCCCACAATGTTTTCAAAAGCCTTCTTTCTCAGGGTCATGAAAACCCGAGGTTGTGTGTTAAATGGTTAACCTTTGGCCAAACAATTCTTTGTGTTAATGACCCAGAGGTAGAAAGCTTTTGAAAACATTGTAGGAAAAGCAGAAAATGCTAGTAACCAAAATTTTCCCCTAAGTGATTTCTACCCTTTCTACGACAAATAACATCATTTGAGTTGTAGTCTGCAATTCTTTCAATTTGGACCAGTCTAAACTTATGTCATCTGGTAAAGAGTTGTCTTAGCTCAGACAGATATCTTCAACTCCACATAAAACCAAATGATATTTTCCTTTCCATACAGTATTTTCCTTTCTGTACTTTGTATACAAAAAGAATTGGTAGAATTAAAAACAGCCTATGTATTGGGTTATTACTTTGACACTAAATAAATCAGTCTGGATTACCTGCCCCTACCACTGCACAATAATGGCGGCCTCCTAGGTGTCCTCAAGTGTACCCCTACATGCTTCCCCATTTTCCCTAATTTCATTTGATCCAGTTTGATCAGTTAATAAAATGAGATCAATTTTGTACAAAACATACATTACCGAGTCTAAAACATGTTGTTGGGGTATGGTTTGAACATAAATTCGACTATGAATCATTTTAAAAGTAGCCCTATTTTCGGACGTTATGTAGGTCCATTGACATTTCAGATACTTAAAGCATTTCTGATATGTAGTTTTTGTCGCTAAATAAGAACGAAATGTAGAAAAACTCACTGCCATGATTTTATTGCAAGCAGTCTGTTTTGAATTCAGCCTATGATCCGATTTGATCATGTGAAATAACAATATCCCTTCTTCTCTGCATATTACCAATGGGGGCTGCCATTATTATGCTTTGCCTGACATACTCTTGTAGTATGGCGGGGTGCCAGACTATAAATAAATGGCCACTTTCAGTCTATAACAGAAACAAGAGCACCGCATGCTGGTGTCAACACTGGGCTACAGTTGCTTGATTTTCAGTGAAAATTCTAAGTCAAATAAGGGGCAAAACTATGTCAAAAATACTTTGATAGTTGTCTGCCCTGTTGTATGGGTTCCCCTTTTGATAGTTAACAACTTGTCCAAGTTTGAAGTAAATATCTTCAGTAATAACAGATATTATACACGACATTGTAGACCCAGTTGACAACTAGGACGCCGGGCTACTACAATCACTCGTTTTCTTCGAAAACAGCCGAGCTAAAAATGGGTATCCATAGTACTACTATTTTAAGGTTGATTCAGTCAGAGTATCTAGGAAAGCAAGATTAGACAGCATATTCCATCTATTCTGATCATAATCTACACTTTCCACAGACAGCAGCTAAATTTGACATGATTGGCAGAGCCAATTTTAGCACAGGTTATGAAACCTTGACCGCTTTAACCCTTAGACTGCAAAGCGCGACTCACTGACCTTTTTGTGGACATCTAGATCAAGACCAGACTCCACCTTCTGTGCAGTCTGATCTTGGATCTATACTATCTGATAAAGAGATATCTCTCCTCCAAAAATACCTTTGAATTAGGAAAATTTGGGTTTTTACTATCGGTTTGAAAGTTCCATTTCTTTTATTTAGCAAGATAAGGGTTAACACTTTACTACACAATCCCGACTTTTAACGACCCTGGGGGAAGAAACCTTTTGAAAACATTGTGGGAAAAGGAGAAAATGCTGGTAACCAGCATTTTCTCCTTTTCACACAATGTTTTCTACCTATCATGGACAATTTTCGTCATTTTGGCCATTTTTTTTATTTGTTGTCTGCAAATGCTTTCAATTTGGACCAGTCTAAAATTCTGTCGTGTAAAACCTATGTAACCCCTTACCACACAATCCCGACTTTTAACGACCCTGAGGAAGAAGGCTTTTGAAAACATTGTGGGAAAAGGAGAAAATGCTGGTAACCAGCATTTTCTCCTTTTCCCTCAATGTTTTCTAATCTATGAAGAGCAGATTTCATCATTTGGGCTACCTTTAATTTGTCGTCTGCAAATGCTTTCAATTTGGACCAGTCTAAAATTTTGTCGTCTGGTAAAAAGTTAAATTGAGGGCATTCAGTGATGACAAATGTAGAGCAAATGATGGAAATTGTCTTTGAAAGGGTAGAAGAGATTGTGATGAAAGAAGAAAATACTGGTTACCAGCATTAACATCTTTTCCCACAGTGTTTAACCCTTTCCCAAATGACAAATTTTGGACTGGTCCAAATTGAAAGAGTTTGCAGATGACAATTTTTAAATTTGATGAAAATGGCAGAAAGTTATCAAAAAGGGGTAGAAAACACTGTGGGAAAAGGAGAAATTGCTCGTTATGAGCAATTTCTCCTTTTCCCACAGTGTTTTCAAAAGACTTGTACTGCAGACACGTGAAAACCGGGGCTTGTTTGGGAAAGGGTTTAAAAGCCCTCTTATCCCAGGATCATTAAAACACAGGATCATTTGGTAAGAGGTTAAAATTCTTCCAATGACCAGATTTGTGTCAACTCTTTGCCAAACGACAAAATTTTAAGCTAGTTCAAATTGAAAGTATTTGCAGACGACAATTCAAACGTGACTCAAAAACTGAAATTTGCCTTTGGGAGTGTAGAAAACATTGTTGGGAAAGGAGAAAATGCTGGTTACCAGCATTTTCTCCGTTCCCTACAATTTTTTCAAAAGCTTTATTCCTCAAGGTTGTCGAAACCCAGGATTGTGTGGTAAAGAGTTAAAAAAATATGCTTCTTTCCAGCATTTTCTTCTAAAGCCATGATGTTCTATGTGACAGCTTTCTCCCTCAAGGTTGTTAAAATACGGGATTATTCTGTGAAGGTTATAAATGTTATGTTCCCAAGGATGGGTTTATTTTTGACCTCAGGGTTATGGTTTGAACAAAGTCCAAAATATCATAACTCTAGGCTCTATGAGTCAAGACGTCTTTGAAGATATTTTCCTCCTGAGGGACGGACAATTTTAACACTTGTGAAAGGAAGCAAACGCTGATAACCATTTTTTGTATCTTCCCAGATTGTTTTCTACCTTCTCGAAGACAAAGGCCATATTTGGAATATTACCAGTACTTAACCCTTTACCACACAACCCCGAGTTATAACAACCAGCATTTTCTCCTTTTCCCACAATGTTTCCTACCCTACGAAGGACAGAAATAATCATTTAACTCTTTTACCACACGACAAAAATGTAGACTTGTCCAAACTGAAAGCATTTGCAGACAACCAAACAAATGTGACCCAAAAAATGAAATTTGTGTTGGGAAGGGTAGAAAACATTGTGGGAAAAGTAGAAAATGCTTGTTACCATTATTTTCTTCTTTTCCCACGATGTTTTCAAGAGGCATTTTGTTCAGGGTCGTTAAAACCTGTGATTGTGTGGTAAAGAGTTAACTCTTTACCACATAATCCAGACTTTTAACAACCCTGAGAAAGAAAGCTTTTGAAAACATTGTGGAAAAAGGAGAAAATGCTGGTAACCTGCATTTTCTCCTTTTCCCACAAGGTTTTCTACCCGTCCCGTAACAAATTTCAATTTTTTTAAGTCACATTTAATTTGTAATCTGCAAATGCCTTCAATTTGGACCAGTCTAAAATTTTGTCGTTTGGTAAAGAGTTAAGCAATGTTTAATTTGTTGTCTGCAAATGCTTTCAATTTAATCCAGTCCTAAATTTTGTTGTCTGATAAAGTGTTGAAGTGTTGGCTGCAGAATGTTTTATACTGCATACCGACAAGTAAATTTTGTCATATGGTAAAGATTGATTGATTGGTTGTATTAAGTTTTACGCCTTTTTCCCCCACAATGTTTTCTACCCTATAAAGGACAGAAATAATCATTTAACTCTTTACTAAATGACAGAATTTTAGACTAGTCCAAATTGAAAGCATTTGCAGACGGCAAAATAAATGTTACTGGAAAATTGAAATTTGATTTTTGGTCACCAGCATTTTCTCCTTTTCCCACAATGTTTTCAAAAGGCTTCTTTCTCAGGGTCATTAAAGGTCGGGATTCTGTGGTAAAGGGTTAACTCTTTACCACATGACAAAAATGTAGACTAGTCCAAATCAAAAGCATTTGCAGATGACATTTTAAATGTTGCTCAAAACATAAAATTTGTCTATTAAAGGATAGAAAACATTGTGGGAAAAGAAGAAAATGCTGGTTACCAGCATTTTCTTCATTTCCCACAATGTTTTCAAAATGCTTCTTTCTTGGGATCATTAAAAGTCAGAATTGTGTGGTAAAGGGTTAACCCTTTACCACACAATCCCGACTTTTAACGACCCTGAGAAAGAGACCTTTTGAAAACAATGTGGGAGAAAGAGACCTTTTGAAAACTTTGTGGGAAAAGGAGAAAATGCTGGTAACCAGCATTTTCTGCATTTCCCACAATGTTTTCTACCCGTCCCAGAACAAATTTCTATTTTTGAGTCACAATTATTTTGTTGTCTGCAAATGTTTTGAATTTGGACAAGTCTAAAATTTTGTCGTTTGGTAAATGGTTAAGCAATGTTTAATCTGTCCTTTGCAAATGCTTTCAATTTGGTCAAGTCCAAAATCTTGTTGTTTGGTAAAGAGTTTAATCCTTGACTGCAGATGCTTTTTAACTCTTTCGCTACTAATGACGACTTAAGTAGCTTTTGTGGATGGTGTAGATCAAGACCTGACTGCACAGAACATGCAGTCTGATCATGATCTACACCATCTGCTACCTAAATGCTAGATTATGAAGAAATTCATCTTCGATAGCAGTGGAAATCTCCTTTTAGACTGCGAAAAAAAGTGGAATTCTTGAATTAGTAGTGAAAGAGTTAACCTTGCAAAGTGTGCAGCTCTGTCATCTGGTACAGAGTTATTATTTTCCTTATACAAAATAGACTGCAGAACATGGAAACCAACAGTAGGACCTATTAACACTTTACCAAATGACAAAGTTTTAGACTAGTCCAAATTCAAAGCAATTGCAGACGACAAAATAAGTGTGAATCAAAAATTTGAATTTTTGGGGGGAAAAGTAGAAAACATTGTGGGAAAAGGAGAAAATGCTGTTTACCAGTATTTTCTCCTTTTTCCACAATGTTTTTAAAAGCCTTCCTCCACAGGATCCTTAAAACTAGGAATTGTGTGGTAAAAGGTTAAAGAACAGGTCAAAGGTTGAACCATAATTGTATTACTTCTCAAACAAAATATTCATGCCAAGTTTTGAGGTCACCTGACCTTCATCTCTAAAGAATATGCTTTTCCTTCTTCAAGAGGGGGAGGATTTTCCATATGAATGCCATGTTTGCAATAAAACCTAGATGACATGATATAGTATGCTCTAGCCTGGGTTCCAGCCTGGTCTTTTTTTCCTTTTATATATGCGGACTTTACTTTGTCAAAAATGTCTAATAACAGTACTACTACCCTTTTTGATAACTTTCTGCCATTTTCAGTGTTTTCTACCCTTTTTTTCTTCAGAGTGTTTTCTACCCTTTTTGATAACTTTCTGCCATTTTCATCAAATTTAAAATTGTTGTCTGCAAACTCTTTCAATTTGGACCAGTCAAAAATTTGTTGTTTGGGAAAGGGTTAAAAATTATTACTGCCTGGACCCAGGCTAAGTATGCTCCTGTCATCTAATTATCCCTCTACCAGACGACAAAAATTCAGCCTTGTCCTAATTTAAAGCATTTGCAGACGACAAATTCAATGTGGCTCAAATTGTGCAAATTTTCTTTGATAGGGTAGAAAACATTGTTACTGGTTACCAGCATTTTCTCCTTTTCCCACAATGTTTTCAAAAGGCTTTTTTCCCAGGGTTGTTAAAAGGTGGCATTGTGCAGTAAAGGGTTGTGCAACAGACTAGTACCACTTGCAGAGTTTTAAGGGAAGACTACTCAATGATCATTTGTTCAAAGTTTGATTGGAATTGACTCAGTGGAAAACTTGTTGGTTGTATGGCGTTTAACTCTTTACCACACAATCCTGACTTTTAACGACCCTGTGGAAGAAGCTTTTAGAAAACATAGTGGGAAAAGAAGAAAATGCTGGTAACCATCCTTTTCTCCTCTTCCCACAAACAAAAAATTTTAGACTGGTTCAAATTGAAAGCATTTGCAGACGACAAAATAAATGTGATTGAAAAATTCAAATTTGTTTTGGCAAGGGTAGAAAACATTGTGGAACAAGAGCTTCGCAAAGCGGCGCATATACGCCCGAAGGGGCTTGTCAGTGAAATGAGTTGAAATGAAGGATGGGCCGTGAATGAAGAGTAGTTATTCTCCATGATAAAGAAAGTAAGTCTTGATTGTCTGTAATAGTTTATTGAAGGAAAATGCATTTAACCCTCTACTGCTATCAGTGTTTGAAGTTTCAAGTTGAGAGCTTTTATAGTTTGGAAGTTATGGCCCAGACAAAAATTCGAAGTAAAAATTTAAAAATAAATAAAGGGCAATAACTCAAAAAATAAGGGTATCAGAGTTATGGTTCTTGTGCATGACACTTCTCCATAATGTGTTCTGTCAGTGTATGAAGTTTCAAGTTGATAGCTTTCCTAGTATGGAAGATGTAGCCAGGACAAAAATTCAAAATGAAGTTATTAAAGGGCAATTACTCAAAAACTTAGGGTGACAGAGTTATGATTCTCCACAATCTGTTCTATCAGTGTATATTGTTTCAAGTTGATAGCTTTTATAGTTTGGAAGATCTGACCCAAACAAAAATCTAATGTGAAAAATATTAAAGGGCAATAACTAAAAAAATAAGGGTGGCACAGTTACAATTTTTGTGAATTGCTCTTTTCCACAAGGTGTTCTATCAGTCTTTGAAGGTTCAAGATCATAGCTTGTATAATTTAGAAATTATGGCCCAGACGAAAATTCAAAGTGAAAACTAACAAAGGGCAATAACTCAAAAAGGATGGCAGAGTTATGGTTCTTGTGCAATGTACTTCTTCATAATGTGTCCTATTAGTCTTTGAAGTTTCAAGATGATGGATTTTAAAGTTTGGAAGTTATGGCCTGGACAAAAATTCAAACTGAAAATTAACAAAGGGCAATAACTCAAAAAATAAAGGTGGCAGAGTTATGGTTCATGTGCACTGCACTTCTCCATAACATGTTCTATCAGTGTATGAAGTTCCAAGTTAATAGCTTTTATAGTTTGGAAGTTATGGCCTGGACAAAAATTCAAACCGAAAATTAACAAAGGGCAATAACTCAAAAAACATGAGCAGCAGAGTTATGGTTCTTGTGCACTGCTTTTCTCCATAATGTGTTCTATCAGTGTATGTAGTTTCAAGTTGATACCTTTTATGGTATGGAAGTTATGGCCTGAACAAAAATTCAAAGTGAAAAGTTGGTTATTTCAGAAATCAAGGGCCAATAATTTTAGAACGCAAACAGCAATCCAAATTCTAAGAGTCAGGTGCACAACTACACATCATGGAGATTCATTGTGGCAAGTTTAAAATAATTTCGATGGAAGCTGTAGGAGGAGTTGCGCACACAAGAAATTGCTAACGGACGGACGGACCGTGGGTATAACATAATACGACCCTTCGGGCGTATTAAAAGGAGAAAATGCCGGTTACCAGCATTTTCTCCTTTTCCCACAATATTTTCTAAATGCTTCTTTCACAGGGTTGTTAAAAGTCCTGATTGTGTTGCAAAGAGTTTACACCATTTTAAACATTATTTCAGTTACGTCACTGCAACCAGTGCGTCGATCCGTGCTTTCCTGGAGTTTCTCTTACCAGCAATTTGCACTATATTCTTCCCAAGCCACTGGCTACTCTCCTACATAGCCAACATTACAACAAAAGTCAGTGGTGAAAGAGGCATGAGTTCTGTCACAATGACCATCATCAATCCTCCGAAAAAAATTGCCGAGTTGGGGATTCTTACCAGCAATCTCTATTCTCAAATCCTGTAAGCTACTGACTACGCTACCAGGGCCTGGCGACACAGTGGTATAGCGAGAGATGATTTGCTATTATCAAATGACAGTATTTCAGACTTTTTCATATTCAAAGCACTTAACTTTTTACCACACAATCCAGACTTTTAACGACCCTGAGAGAGAGGCCTTTTGAAAACATTGTGGGAAAAGGAGAAAATGCTGGTTACCAGCATTTTCTCCTTTTCCCACAATGTTTTCTGTCCTTTGCAAAACAAATTTTAACTTTTCATTCACATTGATTTTGTCGTCTGCAAATACTTTGAATTTGGACAAGTCTAAAATTTTGTTGTTTGGTAAAGGGTTGAAGGATGTTAACCCTTTACCACACAATCCCGAGTTTTAACGACCCTGAAGAATGCCTTTGAAAAAATTGTGGGAAAAGGAGAAAATGCAGGTAACCAGCATTTTCTCCTTTTCCCACAATGTTTTCTGCTCTATCATAGACTAAAATCATCATTTGAGCAACATTTATTTTGTCGTCTGCAAATGCTTTCAATTTGGTCGAGTCCAAAATTTGTTGTTTGGTAAAGAGTTAAAACATGTTAACTCTTCACCACATGTACTAAATGTTGACTTGTCCAAATTAAAAGCACTTACAGGCAACAACTTAAATGTGGCTTAAATGATGGAATTAGTCTTTGACAGGGTAGACATTCGTTTTGGAAGGGTGGAAAATATCGTGGGAAAAGGAACATTTTTCTCTTTTTCCCACAATGTTTTCAAAACGCTTATTCCTCAGGGTCGTTAAAAGTCTGGATTGTGTGGTAAAGGGTTAAACATGGCTCAAATAATTTGGTTTGTACTGTATACAAAACATTGTTGGAAAAAGATAAAATGCTGGTTACAGTGTTTTCAAAAGCCTCTTTTCACTGGGTTATTAACCCTTAAAGCACCTTTCACGACTATAGTTGCGTTTGCGGCCAGTGTAGATCAAGATCAGGCTGCACAAAACATGCAGCCTGATCTTTGATCTACACTGTCCGTTTTACTGAATCACTGTAGACAAAAGCAACCATGAAACTGCAATTATGTGGGCCGTATTTCTAGGATGAAAATGTCTGGCAGGTTTATTCGGCGCTCTAAGGATTAAAACAATTGTTTGGTTAGGGGTTTATGAAATTATTCATGACACAGGACAGACACTGGACCCTTACCCTCCCTATATGCCGTCCATGAGCACTTTGTATTCTGATGTGCCAGCTCACCAATCAACCATGAAAAAAAAAACTGGCATAAAAGAAGAAGGTGCAAAAAAATTAAGAAAGTACAAAGCTTTTTTTATTTTTGTCTACCAGCTAAAGTCTTACAATGCATATTATAACGGTCATCAACTTATATAACATGGTATTAAAAAACATCTACGTGGAAGCAAATGCACTGAGAGAGAGACAGAGAGAGAGACAGACAGACAGACAGAGACAGAGAGATTTTCAAAGATGGTTTGTTACATGAAGATTTACATTTGTATGTGTAAGTCAAAGATTCAAATTCTAAATAGGTACTATGAACATTCTTAGAATGCTAAATCTGTAGATTGACATTTTCAATCAGGAAAATAAAACAATCTAAAATGATAAGGCACTTTCCCAGCCATTTTGTTTTTTTTGTTTTGTTTTGTTTTTTTTTAACTTTTAAAAAAGTTTAACCCTTTACCATACAATTTCAACAACCCTGAAGAACAATTAACTTTTGAAAAGACTGTGGAAAAAGAAATTTTGGTAACCAGAATTTTCTCCCTTTCCCTCACTATTTTCCACCCTTCCAAAAACAAATTTCAAATTTTCAGGCTCCTATATAACTTGTGTGCAAATACTTATAATTTGGACAAGTCTAAAAATTTGTTGTATAGTAAAGACTAAAGAAAGAGTACATCTATGAAAAGACTGTACTGTCAGTAGTCTGATCAGGTTCTCTGTACAGAACTTAACTAAGCATGGACCCTTAAACCTTTACTAAACGACAAAATTGTAGACTACTCCAAATTGAAAGCATCTACAGGCAACAAAATAAATGTGACTCAAAACTTGAAATTCGTTTTGGAAAGGGTAAAAAACATTGTGGGAAAAGGAGAAACTGCTGATTTACCAGCATTTTCTCCTTATCACACAATGTTTTCAAAAGGTTTCTTTCTCAGGTTTGTTAAAAGTCTGGATTGTGTGTTAAAGAGTGAGTAAGTTGTCCGCAAATACTTATAATTTGGACAAGTCTAAAAGTTTGTCATATGGTAAGGAATTAAGACAACAGAAAGAGCAGATCTATGGTAAGACTGCACAATCCAGTAGTCTGATCAGGATCTCCAAACAGAACTGTAAATGAGCATGGGCCCTTAACTCTTTACCACACAATCCCGAGTTTTAATGAACCTGAGGGAGAGGCCTTTGGAAAACATTGTGGGAAAAGGAGAAAATGCTGGTAACCAGCATTTTCTCCTTTTCCCACAATGTTTTCTACCCTATCAAAGACAACTTACGTCATTTAATTCACATTTCAGTTTTCGTCTGCAAATGCTTTCAGTTTGGACCAGTCTTCATTTTTGTCGTTTGGTATAGAGTTAAAGGTTAATAATACTTTACAACATGACAAATTTTAGTCTTGTCCAAACCAAAAGCATATTAAGTTCCCAAATTAAATGTGGCTAAAATTGCGATAGTTGTCTTTGATAGGGTAGACAACATTGTGGGAAAAGGAGAAAATGCTGGTGCTGGTTACCAGCATTTTCTCCTTTTCTCACAAAATTTTAAAAAGTCCTCTTTCTCAAGGTCATTAACCCTTTCCCAAACAAGCCCTGGTTTTCAAGTGTCTGCAGTACAAGTCTTTTGAAAACACTGTGGGAAAAGGAGAAATTGCTCGTAACGAGCAATTTCTCCTTTTCCCACAGTGTTTTCTACCCTTTTGGGGAACTTTCCGCCATTTTCATCAAATTTAAAATTGTCGTCTGCAAACTCTTTCAGTTTGGAAGGGTCTAAAATTTGTCGTCTGGGAAAGGGTTAAAAGTAGGTGCTGTGTGCTACAGGGTTAAGGGACCTTTCTGGATAAATGTGTCTACACAGATTACAAAGATAACAATATAAAAAAATTCATCTCTTAACTCTTTACCACACAATCCCAACTATTTAACAACTCTGAGAAAGAAGCCTTTTGAAAACATTGTGGGAAAGGGAGAAAATGCTGGTAACCAGCATTTTCTCCTTTTCCCATAATGTTTTCTACCTTTCCCAGAACAAATTTCATTTTTTTCAGTCACGACTATTTTGTTGTCTGCAAATGCTTTCAATTTGGACTTATCTAAAATTTTGTCGTTTGTTAAAGAGTTAAAATGACTATCAAATTCCGACGAATAATACTCAATCAAACATGAACACATTAACACAGAGTATTTACCAAATACCTAAGCACATAATATACATAAAAACATAAACAATTATAAATGCATCAACATGTGCATGCATGTAGCCTAGAATATCGACATACATGCATATCAGCACCAACTGACAAGTACATGTGTACACAAACCCTTTAACCTTTTTACCACATATTCCTAAGTTTTAACAACCCCGAGGAACAAGGCTTTTGAAAACACTGTGAGAAATAGAATGGTAACCAGCATTTTTTCCTTTTCCCATAATGTCTTCTACCCTTCCAAGAACAAATTTCATTTTTTCTGTCACAACCATTTTGTTGTCTGCAAATGCTTTCAATTTGGACTAATCTAAAATTTTGTCGTTTGGTAAAGAGTTAAAATGACTATCAAATTCCGACGAATAATACTCAATCAAACATGAACACATTAACACAGAGTATTTACCAAATACCCAAGCACATAATATACATAAAAACATAAACAATTATAAATGCATCAACATGTGCATACATGTACTTGTCAGTTGGCAGCACCAACTGACAAGTACATGTGTACAGAAACCTTTTAACCTTTTCACCACATATTCCTAAGTTTTAACAACCTTGAGGAAGAAGGCTTTTGAAAACACTGAGAAATAAAATGGTTACCAGCATTTTCTCCTTTTCCCACAATGTTTTCAAAAGGCTTCTTTCTCAGGGTCATTCAAAGTAGGGATTGTGCAATAAAGGGTTAACTCTTTACCAAACGACAAATTTTAGACTAGTCCATTCTGAAAGCATGTGCAGACGACAAAATAAATGTGACTTCAAAACTGAAATTTCTTTTGGGGAGGCTAGAAAACATTGTGGGAAAAGGAGAAAATGCTGGTTACCCGCATTTTCTCCTTTTCCCTCAATGTTTTCAAAAGGCTTCTTTCTCAAGGTCGTTCAAAGTCTGGATTGTGCACTAAAGGGTTAAGACAGAATAGAAAACATTTTGGAAAAAGGAGAAAATGCTGGTTAATTCTGTTCCAGTGATGTTTTCAAAAGCCTTCTTTCTTAACCCTTTACCACACAATCCCGAGTTTTAACGACCCTGAGGAAAAAGCCTTTTGAAAACATTGTTTGAAAAGGAGAAAATGCTGGCAACCAGCATTTTCTCCTTTTCCCACAATGTTTTCTACTCTTCCCAAAACAAATTTCAATTTTTGAATTACATTTATTTTCTTGTCTGCTAAAGCTTTCAATTTGGACTGGTCTAAAATTTTGTCATTTGGTAAAGAGTTAAAGCAAGAGTAATTAAAACTCTGTCTAGTTTAGTACAGGGTTAACTCTATAGTTTGACTTTGTCCAACAACGTTTTGTTCCATTTTTAAGACAATTATCATCATTTGAGTCACATTCAATTTATTGTCTGCAAACTCTTTCAAATTGGATCAGTGTAGAATTTTGTCGTTTGGTAAATAGTCAGTTCACCTTGTTTATTAATCCTTTACCAAACAATCTCTTGTTTTCACAACCCTGAGGAAGAAGCCTTTTGAAAACATTATACGATAAGGTGAAAATGCTGGTAACCAGCATTTTCTCCTTTTCGCAAAATGTTTTCTACCCTGTCAAAAAACTTCAGCTCATTTGTACCATTTCTAGATTTGTCGTCTGCAGATGCTTTCAATTTCGAAGGGTCTAATATTTTTCATTTGGGACAGGGTTAATCCTGTTTTAACTTTTACTAGATGACAACTCTTTAGACTTGCCAAAATTCAAAGCATTTGTAGACAAAAAAATTTAAAAACATTTCAAATAACTGAATTTGTCTTTGAAAGAGAAGTGTTTTCTCCATTTCCTACAGAGTTTTCAAAAAGCCTTATCCCCCAGAGGGGTTAAATTGATTGATTGCTTGTATGATGTTTAAAGCTGTTTTCAAGATTATTACCGTTATACCATGGCAACCAGTGCACCCATCCATGCTTTCCCAGACTTTCTTTTTACCATTACTTTACATAATATTCATCCAAAGCAATGGGCTTGTTTCCCACATAACCATCATCAAAACAATGATCAGCTGACAGAGATGAAAGAACCCTCTCGCAATAACTATCATTAATCCTCTGTAAGAAATTGGCACAGCCGAGGATTCGCGCTAGTGACCCCTTGATCTCAAGTTTTGCAAGCTACAAGAGTGATTAAAACACTGGATAGTGTGCTAACGCTTTACCACACAATCCCAACTTTTAACAACCCTGAGGTATAAGGTATTTGAAAACATGGGAAAAGTAGAAAATGCTGGTAACCAGCATTTTCTGCTTTCTACCCTCTCTAGTACAAATACCATAATATGAGTATCATTTCATTTGTTGTCCGCAAATGCTTTAAATTTGGACCAGTCTAAAATTTTGTCATTCAGTAGAGACTTAATACCACACAAATCCAAGTTTTGATGGTGCTAAGGGAGAAAGCTTTTGAAAACATAGTGGGAAAAGGAGAAAATGCTGGTAACCAGCATTTTCCCCTTTTCCCACAATGTTTTCTACCATTTCAGAACACAAACTTTAATTTTTGAGTCACATTTATTTTGTTGTCCGCAAATAGGTTCAATTTGGACTGGTCTAAAATTTTGTCGTTTGGTAAAGAGTTAAAAGGAAGTTTTCATAAATAATTTACAGGAATCATTCGTATAAAAAAATACTTTATCAAGAAATGCACCCTGCCACAATTATGATAATATTGTTGGAAAAAGGAGAAAATGCTGGTATTCAGCATTTTCTCCTTTTCCTACAATGTTTTCTACCATTTCAGAACACAAACTTTAATTTTTGAGTCACATTTATTTTGTTGTCCACAAATAGGTTCAATTTGGACTGGTCTAAAATTTTGTCGTTTGGTAAAGAGTTAAAAGGAAGTTTTCATAAATCATTACAGGAATCATGCTTGTAAAAAAAATACTTTATAAAGAAATGTACTCTGCCACAATTATGATAATATTTTTGAAAAAAGGAGAAAATGCTGGTATTCAGCATTTTCTCCTTTTCCTACAATGTTTTTTACTATTTCAGAACACAAACTTTAATTTTTGAGTCACATTTATTTTGTTGTCTGCGAATGCGTTCAATCTGGACTGGTCTAAAATTCTGTCATTTGGTAAAGAGTTAAAAGGAAGTTTTCATAAATCATTACAGGAATCATGCTTGTAAAAAAAAAATACTTTATCAAGAAATGCACCCTGCCACAATTATGATAATACATATACATAAAAAGGAAATACAAGTAAAAGAGAAATAAAAGAGAAATTCTTTGAAAATATATTTTCGTACAAAAATAAGACTTTAAATACAGATCTTCTCAGAAACGGATATCCCTGTTGTCGGTATTGGTTTATTCTGGGGAAAAAAAAAAAGAAGGAAAAAAAATTATTACAATCTGTTAACCCTTTCCCAAATGATAAATTTTAGACTGGTCCAAATTGTAAGAGTTTGCAGACGACAATTTTAAATTTGATGAAAATGGCAGAAAGTTCTCAAAAAGGGTAGAAAACACTGTGGGACAAGGAGAAATTGCTCGTTATGAGCAACTTCTCCTTTTCCCACAGTGTTTTCAAAAGACTTGTACTGCAGACACGTGAAGACCAGGGCTTGTTTGGGAAAGGGTTAAGGCTTTCATTAAACCCTTACCTTATTACCAAACAAAAATTTAGACTTGTCCAAATTGGAAGCATTTTCAGAGGACAAAATAAATGTAGCTGCAATAACAGTAATTATCTGTGAAAGTATAGAAAATTTTGTGGGAAAAGGAGAAAATGCTGGTAACCAGCATTTTCTCCTTTTCCCACAAAGTTTTCAAAATGCTATTTCCTCACGGTCGTTAACAGATGGACATGGATCACTCACCTGAGCATCTGTAACCTTGATGACTAATGATAACTTGAAAATAATGTTGTCTAAAGAACAAAAGTCTTACCAACTTTCATGAATGTCATACAGCAAATAAGACTTAACCCTTTACCACACAATCACAAGTTTTAACGACCCTGAAGAAAAACCTTCTGAACACATTGTAGGAAAAGGAGAAAATTCTGGTAACCAGTATTTTCTCCTTTTTCCACAATGTTTTCTACCCTATCAAGGTCAAATTCCACCATTTGAGCCATCTTATGCAATAATTAGTTGTCTGCAAATGCTTTCAATTTGGACCAGTCTAAAATTTTGTATTTTGGTAAAGAGCTAAATGACACCTCCTCTAAGAAAATATCAAGAAAAACATTCTAACTGAGCAATGAAAAGAAAATGTAGCCTCTAACGTGCATACAATATTTTTCATGATTTGACCTTTTACCCAATGTAACCCATTTTTTAACTCGTAATTATTATATTATCAAGGCATATATTCTGACCAAGATTCACTAACAAACAGAACAGAAACTTCAGTCAAGATTCCAACTTGAGGTACATAAAGCTCATCATCGAAAAGACGAAGGATCATCATCAAAAAGACAAATTTCATCTCCGAAAATACAAACGACCATCATCCAAGACAAAGGATCATCATTAAAACGACAAAGGATAATCATTGAAAAGACAAAGGATCACACATCAAAAAGACAAAGGATCACACATCAAAAAGACAAATTTCATGATCAAAACAAAAAATTTCATCATCGAAAATACAAATGACCATCATCGAAGACAAAGGATCATCATTAAAAAGACAAAGGATCATCATCGAAAAGACAAAGGATTACATATCAAAAAGACAAATTTCATGATTAAAACAAAAAATTTCATCATCGAAAAGACAAAGGATCATAATTAAAAAGACAAATTTCATCGTCAAAAAGACAAAGGATCATCACTGAAAAAGGACAAGACAAATTTCATCGTTGAAAAGACAAATTTCATCATTGAAAAGACAACTTTCGTCATCGAACAGACAAAGGATCACCATCGAAAACAAAAGGTCATCATAGAAAAGCCAAAGGATCATCATCAAAAAGACAAAGGATCATAATCGAAAAGACAAATTTTGTCATCAAAAACACAAAGGATCATCATTGAAAAGAAAAATTTCATTATCGAAAAGCAAAGGATCATCATTGAAAGGATAAACTCAATCAATGAACAGACCAGAGATCATAACAGAAAAGACAAATTTCTTCATCGAAAAGACAAAGATTCAACATCAAAAATTACAAAGGTTCGTCATCAAAAAAACAAATTTCATCAGCAAAAAGACAAAGGTTCATCGTCAAAAACGACAAAATTCATCATCAAAAAGACAAAGATTCGTCAACAAAAAGACAAAGGTTCAAAACACAAAGGATCATCATCGACAAGACAAAGAATCATCATCAAAAATATGAGAGATTGTCATCGAAAACACAAAGAATCATCATTGAAAATACAAAGGATCATCATCAAACAGACAAAGAATCATCATCGAAGACAAATTTCATCATCAAAAATACAAAGGATCATCATCAAAAAGACAAAGGATCATAATTGAATTGACAAAGGATCACAATTGGAAAGACAAATTTCATCATCGAAATGCCAAAGGATCATCATCAAAAAGACAAAGGATCATAATCAAAAAGACAAAGGATAATAATCAAAATGACAAAGGATCACAGTCGGATAGACAAATTTCATTATTGAAAAGACAGGATCATCATTGAAAAGGCAAATTTTGTCATCAAAAAGACAAAGTCACTTCCATGCAATTTCTCCAACATTAAGGTGATCTGGGCCCGTATTCACCAACCATTCTTAAGAAAGTTCTAAGTCTTATTCTTCAACATTTTCTACATTTGAAAGTAACACAACTTCTGATTGGCTAAACCATTTGGTTTAGCCAATCAGAAGTTATGTTACTTTCAGATGTAGAAAATCTTGGAGAACAAGACTAAGAATATTCTTAAGAATAGTTGGTGAATACAGACCCTGGATAAAATTTGCTGCACTTACTGATGCTAAATTTCAAATCTAGGCACATCACTTTCGCCGAACTCCGCGTAAGTTGCGCTCTCACCTCATACTCTCCACCTGGAATGTCTTGAAGACCAATCACAAAGCTTGCATTTTTTACATTGTAGTGATTCTGAAAGTACATTTGAATTAAATCTTTAAAATTTTCCATACATTCATGTATTTACGAACCAAAGGATAATGGCTTTTAAAAAAATTTAGAGAAAAGGAGAAAATGCTGGTAACCAGCATTTTCTCCTTTCCCCACAATGTTTTCAACTTTTTCAGAAACAAATTTCAATCATTTTAATCACATCTAATATGCTGTCTGCAAATGTTTTCAATTTAGACAAGTCTAAAATTTTGGGATCTGGTAAAGAGATAACTCACTAAATGAAGTTTTGGAATGAATTTATTAATCAGTGGACATGTAAAGAAATGTTCACTTACAAATGAGCCATGCTTCATGCATCTGCAAAAAGTATCGGCCTAGGTCAGCCTACGCAGTCCAAGCAGGTTCACATGGACCAAAATTTTTCGCTATTGGTTAATTTTACGTATGTCAAAGGACCAGTCTACCTCATGATTAACTCTTTACCACATAATCCTGACTTTTAAGGACCCTGAGAAAGAAGCCTTTTGAAAACATTGTGGGAAAAGGAGAAAATGCTGGTAACCAGCATTTTCTCCTTTTCCCACAATGTTTTCTACCCTTCCCAAATCAAATTCTAATTTTTGAATCACCTTTATTTTGTCGTCTGCAAATGCTTTCAATTTGGACCAGTCTAAAATTTTGTCGTTTGGTAAAGAGTTAAGTTGGTTGTTAGACAAAAGGATTCATGATCATGTGATGACTTGCTAGATATCATGCATCATGGAGATGCATTAAGCCCCCTTTTGCCAGAGCATGGCTCAAATATAATCATCAAAGATGGAACAAATTATGCACACAGGAAATAACTTGTAATGAAATACTTGTATGAAATACTTTGTTGGAAAAGGAGGAATGGCTTGATTAAGTATAATCTCCTTTTCTCACAATGTTTTCCATAATTATCACCTATGAGTTTCAGAAGGCTCATCAGCTGCTTTGTAAAACAATGAGCTTTATCAAAATATTGGTTTGAACTGGGTAGGCCTTATAAAACTTCTCGTATTTTACCTAAAGGCACTCCGTCCCTAATAGTAGCTCCCACTATATTTAGGGGGAACTGAACTAAACTATATTGTTTTATGCTTTTCAGCAGTTTATAGAAATCTAACAGTGAATTATATCCTTTTAACCCTTTACCAGACGACAAAAATTTAGCCTTGTCCAAATTGAAAGCATTTGCAGACGACAATTTCATTGTGGCTGAAATGGTGCAATTTTTCTTTGATAGGGTAGAAAACATTGTGGGAAAAGGAGAAAATACTGGTTACCAGCATCTTCTCCTTTTCCCAAAATGTTTTCAAAAGGCTTCTTTCCAAGGGGCGTTAAAAGGCGGCACTGTGCGGTAATGGGTTAATTCCTCCATGAATGTTATCACTTTTATTTTTGGCATGCCACAGATATTTATAGAACATAATGAATTTTAGTGGATGAACTTCATGTTTTACGACATAGTCAACATCATTCATGACGTCATTATTACCGCATTCATGACGTCATTATTACAGCTTGTCCATATCCGACTGGATTGAATGGATCTATTTCGCTTGAAAAACGCATATGTTTTTCACAATAATGCAAAAATTAGATGTAAAGAAAGGTAAAAATAAAGAGCATAAAAGAAACTGAACAATTATCTGTTTCTGCGTATGATTGAAAGTTCTTCCATCTCATGAAAAGCAAAGGCCATTTTTTTTACTCGTAGCTTTGCCATGCGTGAAAACATAGCCTTTGCTTTTCACTCGATGAAAGAAATTTTGATCATACACCAAAAGTGACAATTATCCTCTATTTAGTTCAGGGGCCACTCATCACAAACTAAGCCAATTCTAAACTCGTCTGTATCAAGGAGGTTACTATTTAACTTTCAGTCACATGATCTTAACTCTCTACCACATGACAGAATTTTAAACTAATCCAGCTTCAAAGCATTTGCAGATGACAAATAAATATGACTCAAACATAGAAGTATGTTCTGGGACGGGTAGAAAACATTGTGGGAAATGGAGAAAACGCTAGTTACCAGCATTTTCTCCTTTTCCCACAATGTTTTTGAAAGGCTTTTTCTTCAGGGTCATTAAAACTCGGAATTGTGTGGTAAAGGGTTAACATGCTGGCACTCATAAAAAATGCTTATTAACCCTTTACCAGATGACAAAATTTTAACCTTGTCCAATTTGAAAGCATTTGCAGACGACAATTTCAATTTGGCTAAAATGGTGCAATTTTTCTTTGATGGAGTAGAAAACATTGTGGGAAAAGGAGAAAATGCTGGTTACCAGCATTTTCTCCTTTTCCCACAATGTTTTTAAAAGGCTTCATTCCCAGGGGTGTCAAAAGGCGTCACTGTGCAATAAAGGGTTAATGATGGTGACTGCATCTTTTGATCTGTTGATGAAAACTACCAATCAGTTATATAACTCATGTTAAAACATGAAATAGTGAAATTTACAAACCGTTTGCTGATGAAAATGCATTCAGAAAGATTTCCATTTAAAATTGTGATTCTTGTATTTCTTATTTTTATTGAGGAGGTCTTACAAATTTACAAGTTGCACCGCAGTCTGTTTGCGGTGGAGAAATGTTACGGGTATGCGAACATCTCCCATTGTAACACAGTCGAGGGATTTCATCAACCGATCACTCGAGATACGGGGACTGAACTAACACCTTGTCATCTGGTACTGATACCGAGTTACCATGACAACATTTTGCTGTGCAATAATTACCTTTCCAATGGGACATGTACAGTTAAAACCATATTTCTTCAGCTCTGCTGGGCACTGATCTTTCACGGTTTCTAGCTTCTGGCAAAGCTTGTCATATGTACAGGAACCAACACCATCTATACAAGGGACCTTGACAAATAGTCCGAGTACTTTCTTTTTTACCTCTAAAGTGGCCTAGTAAGTGAAAATTTAAAAAAAAAAACACAAATAAAGAATGGCAATTTTTCCCTTTTTTTTTTCATTTGACAAATATTATCCTGCCAGCTGTACTCCGAGTACTTTCCTTTTTACCTCTAAAGTGGCCTAGTAAGTGAAAAAAAAAACACAAATAAAGAATGGCAATTTTTCCCTTTTTTTTTCATTTGACAAATATTATCCTGCCAGCTGTTTCTTTTATAACCCTCTTTCATGCAATCCTGTATTTTTATAACTGGGTGATGAAAGCTTTTGAAAAAAATGTGAGAAAGGGAGAAAATACTGGCAACCAGCATTTCCTCCTTTTCCCACAATATTTTCATCTCTTTCAGAGACAAATCTGGTCATTTTACCAACCTTTACCCATTACTACATAATACTGTTTAAAAGATCTGAAAGAGAAGGCTTTTGAAAACATTGTGGGAAAAGGATAAAATGCTGGTAACCACCATTTTCTCTTTTTGCTACAATGTTTTCAGAAACAATTCCAATCATTTCAAGCACAATTAACCCTTTACCACACAATCCCGAGTTTTAATGACCCTAACAAATAAGGCTTTTGAAAACCTAGTGAGAAAAGGAGAAAATGCTTGTAACCAGCATTTTCTTCTTTTTCCACTATATTTTCTACCCCATCAAAAACAAATTCCATCGTTTCAGCCATGTCTAAATTGTCATCTGCAAATGCTGTCATTTGGTAAAGGGTTAAATATGTCGTCTGCAAATGCTTTCAATTTCAGCAAGTCTAAAATTCTGTCATTTGGTAAAGACTTTATTTTTTTCTCCACCGCAGATGCTTGCAATATTGAACAGAGTAAAATTTTGTTGTTTGTTGAGTACACCTTTAGCTCTTTACTAAATGACAAAATTTTAGACTGGACCAAACTGAAAGCATTTGCAGACAACAATTTAAGTGTAGCTTAACTGGTGATATATGTATTGGATAGGGTAGAAAACATTGTGGGAAAAGGAGAAAATGCTGGTTCCCAGCATTTTCTCCTTTTCCCACAATGTTTTCAAAAGGCTTCTTTCTAAGGGTCATTAAAAGTCAGGATTGTGTGGTAAAGGGTTAAAGCACATGCATTAATGAAATGAACCTTTTCAATTAGTAAAAGCAGCTGAAATATTGCCATTTCACGGTTCCCTTGTCCAAGGCCCCTATTCTCAAATACTTCTTCATAACATCCTTAGTCTAATCTTAGTCTTGGTCAAGAATTTTCTAAATTTTGAGAGTAATGAATACCTGATTGGCTAAATCAAAAGGCTTAGTCAATATTTGGTTGAACCAATCAGAAATTGTGTTACTTTCTAAATCTTAACCTGTATCCTGCTAAGTACTTGTAAGTGAAATGAAATTTTCAAGCCGATAGTAAAAATCCAAATTTTGCAATTTCAAAGGTATTTTTTTGGGGAAAGATATCTCCTTATTCGACAGTGTAGATCCAAGATCAGACTGCACAGTCTGTGCAGTCTAATCTTGTGTACACTGTCCGCAAAAGGTCAGTGAGTCGCACTTAGCAGCTTAGGGGTTAACCCTTTACCAGACGACAAAATTTTAGCCTTGCCCAAATTGAAAGCATTTGCAGACAACAATTTCAGTATGGCTCAAATGGTGCAATTTTTCTTTGATAGGGTAGAAAACATTGTGGGAAAAGGAGAAAATGCTGGTTACCAGCATTTTCTCCTTTTCCCACAATATTTTCAAAAGACTTCTTTTTCAGGGGCGTCAAAAGGCGGCATTGTGCGGTAAAGGGTTAAAACAGACTAAGAATGCAATTTAGAATGGTTTGTAAATACTGCTCCAAATTATGATGAATACTACTTTCTAACAATGTGAAGGACAATGTAGATCCAAGATCAGACTTCAAATTCTATACAGTCTGATCTTGATCTACATTGTCTACACCTTGTGCTCAGGTGAGCAAAGAAAGAATGACAACCAAGATTGATTTCAAGCAGTTTTCCTTATTTTCTTTGTCAGTTAAAATCAACAAAATACGATTTTCGATACGTTTTTCTCTAAAATCAATAGGTAAAACTGAAAGTAAAGACTATTTGTAGCTATCGGAAATGTCTAAGTTTTTGCACAACACAGACAGCTGAAAAAACTGCTAAGCTAATAAACAGTCTCAGACCTCCAGATAAAAGGGAGTGATAGTATTCTAAATCCATTATTTTTCTTCAAAACCCTATGTTGTGGGTACTCATTAGAATCGTCTCTATGAGACGATTCTAATGAGTACCCATAACATAGTGTTTAGTGGAGAGTGATTAATATTTTCAATTTTGAAATCAAAATCACTCCCTCTCTCTGGAGCTCCAAGTCTTACTGTGATGGGGTCTGTTATGTCTTCTTTAACCGTTCCTTCAGCTGAAATGTTTAATGGCCCGGGAAAGACAAGAGGGTCTGGCTTCAAGGACAGATCTGAAACAATGACCAAATCTGAAGATTCTCCACAATTGCTCCATGAGAATTTCATCAACTTGGGCTGAAATTACAAAATATAATTGAGCCATGCAAAAGGGGGCTTAATGCATCTTTATGATGCATGATACCAAGCAAGCCATCACATAATTAAGGATCAATAGTAGCCACTTTTTTTAACTACCGACTTAATCATGAAGTAGACTGGTCCTGAACATACAGAAAATTGGCCAATAGCCAAAAGTTTCGGCCCAGGTAAGCCTGTGCAGACTGCGCAGGCTGCCATGGGTCGATATTGTTCACAAATGCATTAAGCACCCTTTTCACAGAGCATGACTCAATAACATGTATCACTTCACCAGATGAGGATAATGAAAGCATTTGCCGATGACGACATTCCTCTATCAATGGGATATCTGTTTCCAAAAGGAAGAAAAAAACAAAATAGAAAAAGGAGGAAATGCTGGTAAACAGCATTTTCTCCTATTCACGCAAAGTTCTGCATATCCTCTCTGTAAGGGTCATAAAAACTTTGACTGGTATGTAAAAAGGGTACCAGGGGTAAAATGCTATGTGTGTCAGCTTATGTTCAACAACCATCTTTTACTACATGCCACTGAAATTCCATTGATCTATAATGAGATAACAAAATTTTCCTTAGTGGACACTGTTACTATAAATAGCATATTGGTGACTGCCTCTATATCGTATACAGTTTTATTATATACAATATAGAGGCAGTCGCCAATGTGCTATTTATAGTAACGGTGTAAATGAACATTTGAGTATTCCGTGATACACAGGCAATGCACCAATCTGCAAAAGTGTTCGATGATCGACCATGGAAAATTTTAGTGTTCTGTGATAGACCAGTAGAGTTTCAAAGGCCTTTGCTTTTACTGGGCAACCATTTAAAAAATCACCATGTCATGATGACACTATGAATGAAATACTATGAAAAACAACACTTCTTATAAAACAATTTTTTGCAAAAAGAATCTTGTTGCAAAACAACATGGTTGAAGTAATGCACAATTAAAAAAAAATGTTCTAGATATAAAAGTGTTTCATACCCTTGAAAAAGACAATAGCTGAAATATCGAACAATAGAGCATTGTTTTTCATAGTGCATGATATCATGGTTTTAACCCTTTACCACACAATCCCGACTTTTAACGACCCTGGGGAAGAAGCCTATTGAAAAGATTGTGGGAAAAGGAGAAAATGCTGGTTAACAGCATTTTCTCCTTTTCCCACAATGATTTCTACCTTTCCCAAAACAAATTTCAGTTTTTGAGTCCCATTTATTTGGTCGTCTGCAAATGCTTTCAATTTGGAAACGTCCAAAATGTTGTCGTCTGGTAAAGAGTTAATATAAAACAATCTGAGGTTATAAATATTTTGTCCTTCTTTCCTCAGTGTTTACTACCTTTTCCCAACTTGAGCCACATCTATATTTAACCCTTTACCAATCAATGCAGAGTTTTAATGACCTTTGGGATGACAGCTTTTGAAAACATTATGTGAAGAAGAAGAAGAAAATGCTGGTAATCAATATTTTCTCCTTTTCCCACAATGTTTTCTACCCTTTCAATCAAAACTTTCCTAATCGGTGCAACATTAAATTTGTCTTCAGTTCTGCAAATGCTTGGGAAAAGTGCTAAAATTTTGTTGTTTGGTAAAAAGTTAATCTGTGAATCAATGCTTTACATAGGGACAAGTCTAAAATTTTGTCAAGATAAAATGCCTATATGGCAAAATGGTTTAAGTCTTCACCACACAAGAAAAGAAATAGACTGGCCCAAATTAAAAGCATTTGCAGACAACAATTTAAATTTAAATAATGGAATTTGTCTTGGATAGGGTAGAAAACATTGTGGGAAAAGGACAAAATGTTGGTTACCAAAAGGCTTCTTCCTCAGGGGTCGTTAAAAGTCGGGATTATGTGGTAAAGGCTTAAACTGTAACAAATAGAACTTTTTCCACCACACCACACACTTTTAAACCCATAACCAAAATTTCCTTTACTTTTTAAAACTGATATAGCAAGTATTTAACCCTTTCCCAAACAAGCCCTGGTTTTCACGTGTCTGCAGTACAAGTCTTTTGAAAACACTGTGGGAAAAGGAGAAATTGCTCATAACGAGCAATTTCTCCTTTTCCCACAGTGTTTTCTGCCCTTTTGGAGAACTTTCTGTCATTTTCATCAAATTTAAAATTGTCGTCTGCAAACTCTTTCAATTTGAACCAGTCCAAAATTTGTCGTTGGGAAAGGGTAAAATACTTTGTCAAATAAGAGTATGCTGTTTACCAGCATATTTTTTTCTTGTAATGTTTTCTACCCTTATAAGAACAATCTCATTATAAGAAACACAATTTACCCAATGTCTTCAAAATCAAGTGCTTTAAATTTAGTGAAGTCTAAATTTGCTGTCTGAAAAAAGAAGAAGTTCAAACTGTTTTGGAAATAAATTTGCAAGCCATGCTCATTTTTGCAGAGCCTTTATTTCCATGCCATGCAGACGAAAGACATTGTCCTTTCCTTAACTCTTTACCACACAATTCCGACTTTAAACAACCCTTAACCCCACAATCCCGACTTTTAACGACCTTGAGAAAGAAGCCTTTTGAAAACATTGTGGGAAAAGGAGAAAATGCTGGTAACTAGCATTTTCTCCTTTTCCCACAATATTTTCTGCTCTTCCAAAGAGAGAAGTCATCATGTTAGCAACATTTAATTTGTCGTCTGCAAATGCTTCTGATTTGGTGCAGTCCAAAATTTTGTTGTTTGGTAAAGAGTTAACAGGAAGCCTTTTTAAAACATTGTGGGAAAAGGAGAAAATGCTGGTAACCAGCATTTTCTCCTATTCCCACAATGTTTTCTACCTGTCCCATAACAAATTTTGATTTTTAAGTCACATATAATTTGACGTCTGCAAATGCTTTCGATTTGGATGAGTACCAACTTTCGCTCTGTGGTAGAGTTAACTTGTTACCAAACGACACTATTTTTGGCTTGTCCAATTTGGAAGTGTTTAACCTTTTACCACACAATGTCGCCTTTTAACGACCCTGGAAAAGAAGCCTTTTAAAAAACATTGTTGGAAAAGGAGAAAATGCTGATAACCAGCATTTTCTCCTATTCCCACAATGTTTTCCACCCTAACATAGTAAAATCGCACCATTTGAGCCACATTGAAATAGTCGTCTGCAAATGCTTTCAATTTGGCCAAGGCTAAAATTTCGTCGTCTGCTAAAGGGTTAAAGAGGGCAAAATACATGTTGTAAAAGTGGGGGGGGGGATTTCAAAGGGTTAAAAAACATTGAGCTTAACTCTTCACAAGACGACAAAAATGTAAAACTGCCCAAACTGCTTGTTACCATTTTCTCCAGTAAAATGTTTTCAACAGGCGTATTTCTAAGGGTTGTTAAAACTTGTGACTATGTGGAGTTAACTCTTTACCACACAATGCCGACTTTTAATGGCCTGAAAACACAGCAGGAAAAGGAGAAAATGCTGGTAATCAGCATTTTCTCCTTTTCCCATAATGTTTTCAACCTTGTCAGAGAAAAATCTCCTTGTTTGAGCTACATTGCAATTGTAATCTGCAGATACTTTCAATTTGGATTGGTCTAAAATTTTGTCGTTTGATAAAGGGTTAAAGGGGAATATACTTGTTACCAGCATTTATTCCTTTTCCCAGAATGGGAGAAAAAGGAAAAGGAGAAAATGCTGGTAATCAGCATTTTCTCCTTTTCTTATAATGTTTTCAACCTTCTCTGAGAAAAATCTCCTTGTTTGAGCTACATTGCAATTGTCGTCTGCAAATGCTTTCAATTCAGACTGGTCTAAAATTTTGTTGTTTGATAAAGGTTTAAAGGGGAATATACTTATTACCAGCATTTATTCCTTTTCCCAAAATTTTTCTTCTACCCTATCTGAGACCTATATCACGCTTTTACCATTTCAATGTTGTCGTCTGCACATGCTATCAATTTGGGAGAGTCCAAAATTTCTTATACGAGGAAGCGCTAAAATAAAGCAATCTTATCGTATTTCTATTCATCATGATGTATACGATCGCCTAAGATCAATCTTACCTTTTTATTGCTACCTTGTCTGTTTGATGTCATTAACTCCCGAAGAACTTGCTCAATAACTTTGTTGTTGTCAACCTCTTCAGCCATTTCCACCACGCTAGCGGGTACATTTTGGGCACACGTGTATCCAACAATGACAATTAACAATAAAGAATACATGTTTCCTTCTGTCGACGTAAGTCTCCTATCTGTCGAAGTTCTGCTGGTGATTTTGTTTTTCCTTGTCACATGACTTTGCAGAGGGCGCTGCAAGCATGGTTAAAGTCACGTGTTACAAACGACAAACTTCGGTAATAGCGGGAAATCCCGAAGCATTTAGCCGACGTAAGGACCAAAAAGTTCCTCAAATTTACCGATTAGATAATCAGTTTCGATTTGTAGGAACAGCGGCAAGATGGCACGAGTTTTAACTTTTCTGCTTTTGATCAGCCTTACAGTTGATGTTTCAGTGGCAGATTTCATTCACGAAATGGAGGTAGATTCTAGATCTTATTAATCTAGTCACTGGACCCAATTCACATATTTTTTTACTTCCTTCCTTCCTTCCTGTTAGAATTAACTTGTTGATCTCTCAGTCTCAAATGTATATATTGTCTAGATCTACCATTTTACTCTTTCACTTCCAACAGGGAGCGTATATTGTGTATATAGATCTATACGATCCCAGCTTCCAGATATATGAGCCATACTCTGTGAAAATGGGGCTTAATGCATCTGCGTAAAGTATCAACCCAGGTCAGCCTGCGCAGTGTGCGCAGACTGACCTGGACGGAAACTTTTTTTTTGCTATTGGTCAATTTTCTGTATGTTGAAGGACTAGTTTACATCATGATTAAGTCGGTTGTAAAAAAAAAAGTGGCTATTATTGATATTGGCATTATGCATTGAAATGCAGTAAGCCCCCTTTTGCCAGAGCATGACTCACATAAATTGCACTTTTTTCAACGACCACAAACACAGTTCTGTTGCGAGATAAAGTTTGGTCATAATCTAGAATAAAGCAGTGGAAAGTGTAGGTTAAAGATCAGACTGCACTACACCGTGTGAGTGTCCATCTACTTTTTGTGCCGTGGTTGATACGGACAGACTTACAGTTGAAGCTTTTATATTGCATTTATTTCCTAGATCTAGATGTATTAAACATTGTAGAGAAAGGAAACCAGCAATTTCTGATTTTCTTGGAATGTTTTCTCTGTAAGAAAAAAAAACAAAATTGATTGTTTTTAGTAGCCAATTCAATTTCTGGTTTATAAATCCTTCTTTTTACCATGTAATCGAGTTTTACCGACCTTGAAGAAGAGGGCTTTGGAAAACATGTGGGAAAAGGAGAAAATACTGGTAATCAGCATTTTCTCCTTTTTCCACAAGGTTTTCTATCCTATCAAAGCCAAAAATCATCACTTCAGGCTACGTTCAAATTGTCATCTGTAAGTGCTTTCAGTTTGGACCAGTCTAAAATCTGTGGTTTGGTAAAGAGTTAATATGGACAAATCTAAAATTTTGTAGACTACCAAACTGGTTGATTAGAATTTACTTGATCAGAGGCCTAAATGGCGGGGGGGGGGGTTGTTAGTATTATTAGATTCTACAATCATCTCTTCTTCTCTAGTACCTATGTTGTCAGTATTCATTTGAATTGTCTAATTGAGACAGCTCTGATAGGAGAAAAATTACAGAATTTAGTGAAGACAGAAAGAAGAATAACCTTTGGACACTGCAAAATCTTCCTCGTATCGGCTGTTGATCTTCCTATTTTCACAACCATCCATGGATCCAGCCATCCGACACAACCCAACCATATCCATGCATGCACCCATCCAACCATCCGTCCATCCATATGTCTGTCCATCCATCCATCCATCCTTCCGTCCATCCATCCCAGCATTTTCTCCTTTTCCATACCGTTTTCTTCCCTTCCGAAAAGAAACTTCAATTTTTGAGTAACATTTAACACTTTACAACACAATTCCCAGTTTTAATGACCCTGAGGAAGAAGCTTCTTGTAACCAGCATTTTCTCGTGTTCCCACAATGTTTTCTACCTTATCAGGGTCAAATCTCATCATTTGGGCCAAGTTTCATTTGTTGTCTGCCAGTGCTTTCAATTTGGACTAGTCTAAAATTTTATCGTGTGGTAAAGAGTTAACATGTTCTCTGCTAATGCTTTTGATTTGGACAAGTCTAAAATTTTCTGCTTTTCTCAATGTTTCCAAAAGTTCTCGTCTTAGGGGTTAAAAGAACAAGTGCTTATCTGTTAAAAAATTAATGCTTTGCCAAAAAGCAAAATTTTAGACTTGACCAAATTGAAAGCAATTGCAGACCACATTAAATTTGGCTAAAATAATGGTATTTGTCTCTGAAAGGATAGAAAACATGTGTGGAAAGGAGAAAATGCAGGTCACCAGCATTCTCTCCTTTTCCCACAATTTTTCAAAAGGCCTCTCTATCAGCGTCATTTAAACTCAGTAAATTGTGATAAAGGGTTAAGGATGAATAAGATAACACAAAATGAAAAGAAGGCAGTTTTTGCACAAATTTTACTTCCTGTCTTGTGATGTAGTTTCAGACTGACAGAGTAATTTTTTTTTTTTAGTTTATTTAACTTCCTGACAGGTTGCCCAGGTTAAATGGGCTGACACCTCCAAAAACCTGTTTTTAGCTCCACTGGCCAAAGGCCAGCAAGCTTTTATCATAGCCCTGTGTCTGTCATGTGTCTGTCCCTGCGTCTGTGGGTCTGTGCATCTTTCCGTGTCTTAACTTTTATTTTAGACATTTTCTCTGAAACTACCAATCCACATTTGACATAACTTCACAGAAATGACCCTTCCATGGTTCTCTTCAGAATTTCTTGAGAGAATCTGATTCCTGTAAAAACTCCGGTTACCAAACTCTGGCAACAAAACTGAAAAATATTAAAAAAAACACAGAAAATCTTTTTGTCCAAAACCATAAGCCCTAGGGCTACCAAATTTGGTGTGTAGCTTCATCTAATGGACCTCTACCAAGTTTTTTTTTTTTTTTTCAAATTACAGCCCTGGGGTTAAAAGTAGCCCCTCCCCGGGGGTCACAAGTTTTACATGGGAAACTAAAAATCTTCTGTTTCTAAACCATAAGGCCTAAGGCTACCAGATTTGGCATGTAGCATCATCTAGTGAACCTCTATAATAGCCCTGGGGTCAAAATGGTCCTGCCCCGGGGGTAACAAGTTTTACATAGGCAAGTATCGTGTAGCCTTTAAGAATCTTCTGGTTTTACGCCATATGGCCTAGGGCTACCAAATTGGGCTCATAGCTTCATCTAATGGACCTATACTAGGAACATTCAAATTATAGCCCTGGGGTCAAAATTGGTTGGTTGGTTGGTTGTATTGGGGTTTAACGCCACTTTAACAGCTAAGGTCATATCATGGCAGTCAGTGATGCACATGTGTTTCCTGGCTTTCTCACACCAGTACTAACACAACTTTCTTTCCAAAGCCACCGACTACTTTTCTCACATGCTTCAGCAGAGGTGAGAGGCGAAAATACGCCGGAAAGAAAGTTCGCCTCAACCGGGTACCGAACTCACAACCACTAGGTCATGAGTCCGACACGCTCACCACTGAGCCACCCAGGCGGGCTCAAAATTGGCACTACCCTGGGGGATCACAAGTTTTACATAGGCTTATATAGTGTAAACTATAAAACTCTTCTGGTTGTACACCATTAAGGCCTAGGACTACCAAATTTTGCATGTAGCTTCATCTTATGGACCTCTACTAAGATTCTTCAAATTATAGCCCTGGGTTTAAAATTGGCCCCATTCTGGGGGTCACAAATTTTACATAGGCTTACGTTATGAAAACTTTAAAAATTTTGTCGTTCCTAACCATAAAGCCTAGGGCTACCAACTTTCACATGTAGCTTTATCTAGTAAACCTCTACCAAGATCCTTCTAATTATGGCCTTGGGGTCAAAAGTGGCCCTGCCCCACAAGTCACAAGTTTTACACAGGCTTATACAGTGAAAACTTTAAAGATCTTCTTGTTCCTGACCGTGCGCTATAGCTGTAATATTTTGTGAGTACATGTATTATCATCAAGGAGGCCTCTTAATGAATTTTTCAAATCAAAACCCTGTTGTCAAAATTTGCCCCACTTCATGGGTCATAACTCCAACTTGCGCTTATAAAGTTAAAATTCTTAGTCTTCTTGCTCCTAACCATAAATCCTAGGGCTACCAGAATTGGCACATAGCTTCATCTTGTGAATCACTTCTGATTTTGTTCAAAATTTAGCCCTGGGATTGAAATTACCCTCCCTCAGGTGTCTCATGATTTACAAGGGCTTTATTATATTGAGGAAACTGTGACAATGTTCTTGTTTATAACCAGAGGGCCTATGGCTTGTACTATTTGGTACGTGGCTCTGTGGTCTGAAATGGCCTAGCTCTGAGGTCACAACTTTCACATGGGCTTTTGCATAGAAAACTTTATAAGTCCTCTTGTTCAAAACCATTTGGCCTAGAATTGTAATGTTTGGTATGTGTGGTTTAGCAATACAGGGCCATTATGGCCATCTTGTTTTATTTGAGCTTGTAGAGCAATAATGCAAGATAAAGGACAAACTAATCCATCCGAGTTATACCTGGTCCTTTAACGTGCTCCGTGTAAAGCATCGTCACACAGCACTTAGATTAAACCCTTGACCAACCCCGAGTTTAACCCTTTCCCAGACAAATTTTGGACTGGTCCAAATTGAAAGAGTTTGCAGACGACAATTTTGATTTTGATGAAAATGGCAGAAAGTTCTCAAAATGGGTAGAAAACACTGTGGGAAAAGGAGAAATTGCTCGTTACGAGCAATTTCTCCTTTTCCCACAGTGTTTTCAAAAGACTTGTACTGCAGACACGTGAAAACCAGGGCTTGTTTGGGAAAGGGTTAAATGACCCTGAGAAAGAAGGCTTTTGATATATACATACCAAATACTGAGAGCTGATTGGCTAATTTATTTGAGCCATTGTTTAATTCCATTTCAAACTGTAGTGTATTGTTTGTAAGATTTATTTAAGTTTTATTTTATATATTTCTACCCCCCAAAATATACAATTTGGTATAGTATAATGATGATAGCCTGTCATTTGGTAAGGGTTAAATTGAATGGTTTTGCAGACAGTAAATTAACTCAGGGACTCAAAAATGGAAAAATTGTTTTGGGAAGGGTACCAGCATTTTCTCCTTTCCCACAATGTTTTAAAAGGCTTTCTTTCTCGGGGTCGTTAAAAGTCGGGATTGTGTGGTAAAGTGTTTAAACAAGGAATTGTGTGAAAAGGGGTTAAGTTTAATGTACAACTTTTGATACTCTCATCCACAATGCAGATCAAGATCAGACTGTATTTTGCACAAAGCGTGGATCAAAATTTGATTGCAGGGTTAATGGTTACTGTTCTTTATGCTCTAAAGTGACAAGAAGCTTTTTTGATCTAATCACTCTTTACATACTTGCTGTTATGTATGTAAGTTGTTACTTCCATGTAACATGTAATTAAATAGAGGGTATTTGGATTTTTTTTGGGGTGAAAGATGGAAATTTATTTCATGGAGTGAACATCATTGGTAATATTTTC